>CM037845.1:20378796-21578796 GCA_021234535.1 Stichopus chloronotus | reverse complement strand
GCACATTTTGCACAGTCAAAAACTGCAGTGTATGGATTTTATCCCTTTGCCTATTATTTTTTGTACTTATGCTGTGACAGATATGTCACATGTACTGTGCGTCCATCCTCCTACTTTTCCTAGATTTTTGTGTCCAATTAACAACATAATTTATCACTACATCACCTTTGGTTTTGCTCATTTAGGCATACAAAGATGCTGGGTAGGTTTTGTGCTGTTCCATTGGTATGATGGTATAAAGGTAGAGGAAATGTTGGCCTACTGTGTTGGAGAAGCTAGAAGTAAAATCAGAACAAGAATGTTTAATGTTTGGGAAAAGTAATCCATTAATGTAATTCTGTCTAGGTCTGCAAAAAAAAAAAGACGAAAAGGCATCTAGCAAACAGGATCAAGGAGCATTTCTCTTGGAAGTCAGCTATCCATGAACACATCACTCCATGCAAAGACTGCCGAACAGCAAACATCAATAACCTCAACGTCATAACTTCAACATCATTGGAAATAAAGACTGTGAACCAAAAATCAAAGAAGCCTTATATATCAAAAGACTCAAACCTGTTCAGGGTTTCCTTCCCAAATTAAGGTGGGTGAAATCCCTCCCCCCCCCCTTGTCATCCTCAACAAAAAGTAAATAAGTGTCAATATCTTAGTTTCTTACTTAAAAAGAGGACACATTTGCCACAATTTTGAACTTAATATAAATAAATGTCCTTACAGACCCTTCAAATTGCAACTTGTAGGGTCCCTGATGCCAGCTGCTGTCCCCCTGTACCCACTTGTAACTTTGTGCAAGGACATCATCACTTTGGACTTGTGGTTTAGGAGTAATAAATCCCCCCCCCCCTTTTTTTTGTGTTTGTGACGGAATCCCTGGTGTAAACAGTCAAGTTTCCAACTTGGATCATTTTATATTCTCATTCTGTTTTAGCACTGGAATGTGGATATTACCTGTCTGTTGAATATTCAATCATTTTTGTGACTACTCTTTATCACTTACCTGAGGAGGACGATCGAATTTGCAGCTACTGTATTTTCCACCTTCTCAATGATTAATACATCCAATATTCCAAAATGGCATTTTGATGGTACTCAGCCTTTAAGAAATCAGATTTCTGTATCAGATGCTGCTGTTTTTTACATTACAAATTTAATTTCATTCCCCCTTTAGACATTCATCTTCATCAATTCAAAATGTCAGAGGTCCTTTTTCATGAAGAGGAATCCCCGAGACATCAACTGGACAGTGCTGTACAGGAGGAAGCACAAAAAAGGTCAGCAGGAGGAGGTGACCAAAAAGAGGACTAGGAAGACTACTAAATTCCAGCGCTCCATTGCCGGAACTTCACTGGCTGAGATCATGGCCAAGAAGAACCAGAAGCCAGAAGTGAGAAAGGCACAGAGAGAACAGGCCATCAAGTTAGTTCCATTATCTTATATTGTCTTATTGCAGTGAAACACCATACAGTATGTACTGTTCAATACTTGTGGAGGATAACCCCTTCAGGTTTGACAGACCTTGACATGTGTTCCATTAAAAGTGGAACATTCCAGTCTTGAAGAAGGTGTTGCTGGACTGCCTCCAAACATTTTGGATATATGGATAAATGTCAATGAAAGGCCAATGGGCAATATAGTTATAATTGTAGCAGATGTATATCGAGTAGCCTATCCACCTTTTCAGTTCATTCTTCCCTATTACAGGGATTCCAGGCTGATAAATAAACAACTTTTTGTAAGTTGCGGGCTTCAGAGGTTTTCAAGAAACATTTAATAATTTTTTGGTTTTGTTCAGAAATCCTAGTCACTTTAAAAAAAAGTTAATAAAAGTTGAAGCGGTGTGCCAAAATGATATATTTTGAAAACATCTAAACTCTAAAGAGGTTGTCAGTTCTTCAGTGAATGCTCATGTTGTACGTGGTATTAGATTCCACCGTGATTCATGTATGTTGCATGTGGTCTGTCAGGTAGGTAGCTGACACAAGGTCAAGTTTTGGCTGATATAACTCACACTACTGCGACCTCTTCGTAAGCTCTGTCGATAAACCTGGTATACCTGGATATTGAATAGTCTGTGATTGGGGTCAGGAAAAATTCCAAGCCACATGCTTGAAGCTGTGCTCAGGAAAGCTGCATACTGTACCATGCAGGACATATTGCACACAAGTTAGAGTTTTGGGTAGAACACAAAAGTTGGCAACAATGAACGAGTAAGATTAAGTAACAGTATTTACAGTATGAGACATTAAAACAAAAACGCAGTGAGAGAACGTTCCAAAATATTGCGTAAGTAATGCAGATAAACAGTTGTTAGGCCAATATGGCTAATACCCCTGTATAGGAGGTCTACCTGTCATCACATAAGGTAAATGCAAATAACAGATGAGTGGGTTACATGCACTTTTTTATCTGATTTCAATTAGAAACTTGTTCGTTGGTAGAAAAATACAGTTACACTTTTCCTGTTATTCCTGCCAAAGAGAAACGTACCTTATTGATTATAGGCAGAGGAAATAATAGCGAAATAAGGCTTTTACCGACAGTTTTGAGCCCATCCACCTACTGTATACATTTTGATTCTGGGCACTGTTCTCCAGCCTTCAATCCAACCCATAGACCTGTCAAGTTAAAGTATAGCTTCATTTCAAGTTCATATTTTGCAGGCTCTTTTCATGGGGTAGAAGTACAGTACGGTAATAGTTTGGTTTTTTTTTTCTCATTTTGTGATTGGTTTTTTTTTTACCAGTCGTGTGGATTTCGCGCGAGACGCAGCATTTCCCAGGAAGGAGCCTCCCAGCTTCCCAAATATTCCAGCCCTGGATGTCACATGAGAGATATATAACAGTTCAATCACTCATTCATGTTCGTTTTCATGTGACACATGGGGATCCTCTTAATACTGCATGGCCATTTGTCAAAGAATATAAAGGAAATTTTACATGTTTGGAAATATTTAGTGTACAGTAAGTCACAAAACAACTCAAGCTTCCCCTCTAAATACATTGGCAAAGGATGTCCCCTGGATTTGGTCTGGTGCACCTTTTAGTATTACTTTAATTTGTAGGTGGAATTCTGTTGAATTGAAGAAGTATTTGATAGTTCTAAAAGAAGTTCTCCCAAGTAAATGGATAGAGCTCTTATCTCTGTGTAATTACTGTAATCAAAGAACAGTGTAGCTTAACATATTGAGAAGAATGCACAGTAAGTATGGTAACTCTTCCTTTACACAAATCTCTTCTCCTTTTTCATTTCTCACAGATCAGCTAAAGAAAAGAACAGGGCAAAGAAAGACTCAAAGAAACCGCCTGCAAAGGTAAGACGATGCAGAGCCAGAGGAGGCCGGGGGTTGGAGCTGTCGTGGGGAAGATAAACGTGGGAGGTGCAATTTAGAAGTTTAATTCATGCTAATCCAGTTTTGTGATTTGTTCCTGTGTGACAAGAGTCCTCTATCTATCTATCTGGTCTGGCCTGGCCTGGTCCGGTCCAGTCAGATCTATCGGATCTCATCTGATCCATCTAATCTAATCTATCAATCCATCAAAATGCTTCTCCTCCTACAGAATTTCTTGTGCAATGTGGATTGCTTGTTACAATAATATTCTATCAGGGGTACATTACCTGCAGGGTGTTCATGGATTTTAAGTCCAAGGCACTATGTGGGCCCTATGGCCCGTTATGTAAAATTCTGTTCTATATGCTGCTATTTGCACATGCTTTGATGGATTTGTATTTAACTTACCTTCAATGTTCCCTGACTGGTAGGCAACTTTGGGGTATTCAAAAGTGCTTGGTCCAAGGTCACATGTGGACCCTATGGCCCATTTTATGAAATTTTGCAAAATGCTCTCCCCACAGATTTTCCTTTACAATGTTGATGGTTTGTCATAATGATACTCTGTGGTCTATCTAAGGGTGTATATACATGAATTTGTAGTCTATGGTTCTATGTGGGCCCTATGGCCCATTTTGTGAAATCCTTCAAAGTCTCCTCCTCCTACTCAACAGGTGCCCCTCAAATATCCCTATGGTGCATGAATATCCCTATGGTTCATGAATATCCCTATGGTGCATGAATATCCCTATTGTGCATGAATGGTAATTGTGCCCTTTCTGAAGGTAGATGTAGACATATACATTAAAGGGCACTTCGAGCTATTCAGTTAGTCTTCTCAAACCTGTCAACTTTTTGTCAAGTTTTCAAGAAGGGTTGCACTGACAGATAAATAATCACGCTAGTGTAGTTCCCATGTGACACATGAAAATGAACACTAATGAACTACTTAATGATTTAAATTGCTTTTGGAAAATTTGCAACCATTTTTCCACAATAGTACTAATTCATATGCCCACAGCTAGCACAAACCAGGTAGAAAGTGTACAAAAATTACAGTTTCATATTTATTGGATGTCAAACATGAATAGTGATGCATTTATAAGCATTGTAATTTGGTGGTGCCCATTAAATGTATCACAAATTTACTGAAAAAGATCCAACTTCTGCACTGTTTGTGCTCTAGTTTATGATATTTAGCAAATTATGGAGTCCTACAGATTCTGTTGTACATGCTGTAATGGTGATTCAATATAATGATAGTTCTGGTGGTTCCTATAATTATGATATGATATACTGGTATGTAAATGGTACCTTCAGGGTGTTCAGGTATGAGCCTCTACACCTTTGGTGCTCTAGTTTGTTTTTTAATTTCTTAGCACAGACAGTAATGGGTAGAGTGTTTCTTTCAAGCAAATGTCAGCTGAGTTTATTGTGTGGCGATTGTTACTGAGTTTACATTTTCATTATGTCTTCTGTCTGAAACACAACACATGATAATGTAGGAAGAGTCACCAGTCATTGTGGAAAAAATTCTTATGTACTTTTGCAGAGAACTTCCAGTTTCTTGGATTTGTAATCAAATAAACTATTGGATTCAATATGCCTCAGTGTCATTCTTATGAATGATGTCATTCTTATGAAGGTTAATTTGTTTACAGTGCAAGGTGTAATATTTTCATGGATGTATATGAAAAGTTAAGATGAACATTTCCAGTCAGTCGCAGCACTGCAAAACTATTCCATTTTTAGATGTGTCTTTACTTTTGTTCCTTGTGGTATTGACATCTTTAACACCTCCTTGTATTGTTGTGTTGTTTCTTAAATGGTGTTTGCATCGGGCTCGAAATTCAGACCCGTATACCCTCAGTCGAGAGTCCGTTGTGTGCCCAGGTACCAGAAGGTATAACTTCTGTTGTGCAGTTACTGTACAGTATGATATGGCATTGTGCTTTGCAGTAAATATAACACCATGTATCTTACACGCATTACAATTAACTTCATAGATATATGTCTAGTTTTGTCACACATACAATGTGAAATAGTGAAACTTTGGATCAATTTTAGAACTTGGCCCTGACGTCATTTGTCAGGTACTCAATGCAAGCACTGCAGTAGGTTCCTTGTTGTCTGTGCATTAGATGCTTACATTCTTGACTGAAATTCTTGTATATAAAGATCCCTACCCCCCACACCGTACATGTGCATAGAAAATAAATCAAATCAATATTTTAGAAGAGGAATACCAAAGATTGAGCTCCTAGGGCATAATTTCCCAAGCCTGAAGCTATTGTAAAAGTACATTTTGTTTTCATAGCTTTACAACTGTGTATATAAATCAAATTCTTTGTTTTTCATTCTTCAGCCTGCACCGAAAGCCCAGAAACAGAAAGCAGAGCGTAAAGTGAAGTCATCTGCACCCAGAGTTGGAGGAAAGCGATGAGCAGATAGGAGAATAAATATGACGAGGATGGCTAAAAGTGTTCAAAACATTTATGCTGTTTAACTACAAGTTGTACAATATATTTGTGAAGAACACATACTATTGCTTTTTTCCCTTGTTTTTGTGTTATTTTTTCATACATAAGATGCCTGATTTGATTGCTCTTCCAATAGTATTTTTAAATTGATTAATGCAGATAAATGTGCTAGCAAGTTTTTAGTTAGTTTAAAAGCTTGTTGTCCCCTGCCTGCGGTCTAGTGATGTTAATGCTCAATACACTTAAAATTGTGTGCAAGATTTGATGTTGTTAAAGGCACAGGTTCCTTGATACTGTGGAGTTTTATGTCTGTGGAAAATTAGGAGGTATACTCAACTGTTGGTTTCTAATTCAAAGGTCAGTCTCTTGGTCATCCATAGAATATCCTCAAGACAGGAGACATGAACACAGTCTTAGTGGACAGAAAGATTAGACAAGCAGAATATTATCAAGTAGCAGGATACCATTTATTTTGCTAGCACATGTATCCAAACATTCTTCCAAACTGGTCACAGCAATACAAAGAACGAGCATGAAATAAGGTAAAAATAGAAATGAAAATCTCTTTAAAGGAATTCTCCACCATCGCTTCTTATGTCCAGTAAAAAGATGCAAACATTATTGTACACTAGACATGTTCTCATTTTCAGGAAATATCTCAAAGAATTCGCAAAATGAATTATTTTAGTAGATATTCGAGGTACCAGTCTGTTGCTAGAAATCAATTGGTTGTGATGTAGTACTGACAAATGTAGATTAAACACTGCCGTTGATTTTTATCTCAAGCTGTGGGTTACAGTACTTTTCTGATCACTTGTTTGGTGATGAAACCTTCATTTCACCAGGGAGTGGCATATACCTACCTTTGAAAGCATTGTTTGGAGGAGCTACCTGATTGCTTAAGGATTACTTGACTTAAATGACATTGCTCTGTGAATGATATTGAACTGGTACCGATGAATAAAGGATAGAAATACCTTTGAGCTAATTACACAACTTACCTTTGCTTGGTTTGGGGGGGTCTTGAAGTATAAGCAGTAATTAAGTTGTCCATCACAATAACAGCTCCTTTGGTTTCATGCTCTTAGTATGTTAGTATCTTACTAAATGTATCTCACTGAATGTAAACATAGGGTATTTATAATCTCTGAACAAAAGAGTTTTTGCGTCCAAAACCTTGCCAGATACAGGGAGAGTGCAAAAGATGGAGAACGGTATTTGTCGGTTCTAGTCACACATTTTCAGGCTTGTGCTGAAGCCCAACTTTCAAAGCGTTATTTCACATCTAAAGAAGCTTCCTCGGGTAAAATAGTTATGTTTAACTGACAGAATGGTAGAGAATCTCATATGTTAAGTTTTCTTGTTGGTGGAGAATTCCTTTAAATCAACCACTACCCTCTTCCCCCTTTACCCATCACTCTCTTTCACTCTCCAAGTTTTCATTGATCCCCTTACCCTCAACAGCTTCCCTGCTTGCCAGTCTCACCATATTTGTTACTGGAATTTCCACTCCCCCCTCCCCCCCCAATAAAATAAATAGTATAACCCTTATATCTGTCCACCAGTAACCAACTCATTTAATTTTTACATGTTGGCATGAACCACTTTACAAATTGGCAAGCTGATGGCTATCAGTAACTTTGGCGAATGCTTCTTGCAGTTGAAACAACGGTGTGATATATCCATCGCCATTCGCGTGACAAGGTTGGGGGGGGGGGGGAATTCACTTATAAAGCATACACTCGTGAGAAAAATTGAAATAAAATAGCATCAACCTTTCGCAGTTGAAGTGTAAATTTCCATACATGTATCTGAGGAAAAAATTCTCAGCTGAAATTCTCAAGGCCAGATTGACTGGGAAATTCATTTTTACACGGAAATTTTGCATGTGAGTTACGCGACAAATGATGATGGCGCTACACCTAATGTCTAAATTCCCCTCCTCTATATAAAAAAAGGAAATTTTCCAGCCCCAGATTAACAGTAAATAGATAATAACAACTTACTTTGAATAAATTACTGCACCAAATCAAAAATTTATGAAGCACTGAAAAAGTTGTGGGAGCTTTCCAGACAATTTTCTGTATAATATACCCTCTAGATCACTGGAAATCGACATTCCCCTGCAAGTAAATGGTACTGCAGTATTCTCGTGGATGGAAAACCATTTTCGTTACACTATAGGAATTTTCTCGCTATAAAAGGAAAAAAGCTGAGAAAATGAGTATACATCCTGATGACAACAGAAATACATTCTTGAATTCTGAAAGCTGAATATGGGAAGGTACTCAAGCTTGTATTTCTCTTAACCTTCTCTTTCATTTTTTTCCTTCTTGTTCTTTTTCATCCTATCTTTTTATATTTTTTTCACCGTCATCCTTCTGGTTCGTGTATGGAGGGGCGGCTGCCAACTTGTTCCGCCAGCGCTCCTACTCCCCACTGTATGTTATCATAAAATAACCCCTAAACGCTATAGCCTCTTGACTGGCCATGCCACTATAGAGCCTTGTTTTAAATTTAAGTCAAGTGATAACTTTAGCAAGACCGGCTTCTGCATAGTCTTGGTGAAGACGTTTGTAATTTTCTAGAACTGTTCCATGTTTCCGCACGTAATACATGCCCATCACGCTGTTATACTAACAACGCCCGTTAATCAGCTGTTTACACGCGAGCTCCGCATCCAACCGAGTTATGCATATCCGTGGATTTGATTAGTACCTACTGTGAAATAGAAATCGGCGAGGAACAATAGAGGGCGACAGCTTTGTACAAAAGAAGCACAGTGCGCGTGATACTATAGTGTCTTAGCAAGATAAGGTTCTGGAGTAATGAACAGGACTTGTGTCAATAACCACAAAAAGCTTTGATCTCACTGACCAACCATTACTCACGTCATACCGCTAAGCGCCTGTGAATGCAAATTCTTTTATACTTGTGTAAAGGCAAAGTATGCCCATTATAGGCATCAGTAGATTTTGTAGAACTCATCAGTATAGACCCAGCTTACCATGATATGTTTTAGTTTATTTTTTTAACGACATTCTCCTTTTAACAATGAGCGTTGCGCTACTGTAAATTACCATAATGACCTAACCTACTCGCTTCTTTCATGACAATTTTGACATATTTAGCACGCACTGTGACGGTAATGATTTCGATAAACATGCAAGGCTGCTGGCAAGGCAGTGTGTGCGTACACTTAATCCTCCACACTCTTCAGCAAACTCAATGTGTGACACTAACATAGGTCGCATCATGTATCATTACACTTACTATTTCGATTTCTGCATAGCATCCAAACAAATGAATGTTGTGGTGTAAGCAGTCCTCTAAATTTGCCATCTTTTGTTAACGGGATGCAATGTATTTTACACAGAAAGGGACAAATTTGTCCGTGGTTAGAAAACATGATTTACACGTTAGGTGGCAAACCTTAGGAAGACACATGTAAAGCTAAATCATTTAGAAGCACACAGTCCTAAAGAAGGCGATTAGTATGAGCAGAAGGTAAATATGGTCCGGAAAATAGCTAAATGGAATGACACGAAGAAACCTTAGAAGACTTTAGTAATGCGTACAGTTTAAATAGTCATGACTCTTCAAGAGATATCCCTAATATGTTTATAGATATCAGAAAATCATTTACAGATGTCTAAAATTCAGAGATATCCCTAATATATTTATAGATATCAGAGAATCATTTACAGATATCTTCATTTACAGATATTTGAAACTCATTTGCAAATATCTCGTATTTTAAAATTAATATCAACAATTCATTTTAAAAATATCTGAATTTGAAGATATCTCTAATTCATTTAAAGTTATCTCGAATTCATAGCATTAGCGATTTCTTTAATGGAATTAGATATATGTTGAATTATTTATATAATTCAACATATTTGGAGATATGAATTATTCAGAGATATCTAAATTATTCATATCTGTTCTTTATATCTGTAATTCTGTTAAAAAAAAGATATCTTGAATGAGTTGAGGATATCTTTAATTTGTGAATAAAAAGCCAAAAGACTTGTCCTACATCTTCGTGTCCACTCTTCACCACTTCTGAAATGCGCTAATAAACTGAGATAACAACACATCGAACACAATACCAGCATATTATGCTACAATCATACAATATACCAAGCCGGTCATACCTGAACAAGCAAACACCGACCTTGTACTAGCGTCTAATTAGGAATGATTTGTACAGCGCCTGAACATGAATTGAGAAATATCACTTTGAGGTGTGCACCTCTACACATCATCTTTTAAGATATCAATTTACATCTCTTGTGTGTGAGTGTTTGTATGTGTGTGTGTGAAATCGTCTTTGAGGAAAGTCCTGCAAGGAGGTTTCTCGTTTCCTGAGCCCCTCTCCAGCTGGTGGCCGCTCTTCCGTCTTCTTAGACCATCTCTGCGCTATGAATGCAGGATAAAATGTCTTCCTCTTTCTGTTTGATGTTTTTTTTTTCACCAACATGACTGGTTTTCGAGTCCGACCTGGGATCTTGGGATGACCACCAGAATGAAAAAAGTTATAGAGATCGTGGTAGAGGAGTAGATTATGAAGAAGAGTCTATCCATGACAGTAGCGACGAGCGCCCACTCCCGTTTGCTCTTTTGGAGTTTGCCAATCTTTTTGTGAGCGGTGACCATGTGCTTGTGGATATTTGACACACCGTTTTCGATATTTTTGACTCGCAGCCGCCATATGAAGGGTATTTTCTCGTCAATGTTGTCGTACTCTCCGATATGTTCCTCATGTTCTGGGTGGGTGTGTTCGTCGTGTAGGAGGCTCTCCATGCTACCGCTGTCTGTCTTAAGGTTATTCACTAACACATTCTCCTTAGGGTTGTACTTGATACCGTATCTGTTAAAGTGAGGAGAAGGAAGAGTGTGAACCAGAGAGACCGAAGACGGAGGAGAGAATTTGGAGGAGGGGTGTATACAGGAGCAGTAGGAAAAATGAAAATTATAAGGTAAAAAATGGTACAGAAGAAGGAGGAAGAAGGATGAGTTCAGTCTTCATATGCACGACGGCATAAATTAAAGCAATAGTGATTAGTCGAAATGATGTGTCATTTTATTATCTGAAAGTGTTCGCTTAAATTAAAACACCATTCTTCGTCATTATCACAAATCAAATTATCAGAATCAAATTACAGTATCAAGATAGTCCATTAATGTCAGCTCCTACTTTTGTTCATTTCTCTACATTTCATGCAACGAAATTGATCTTCTTTCTTTTAGTGCAGCTAATCGTTTTCACGTACATGCTGAAATTAAACGTTAATCTACCTTAGATGATCAAATATAAATGTTTCGGATGAGGATTTAGCTTTGCTTGTGTATTATTTGATAAATGAATGAACACCATACTGGTTGTGTGAGTTAGTTGACCTGCATGTAACTTGCTCACGCATATCGCGCTCTACGAACAATTGGGTCATTTTTACTCAGGATACTTACGTAGTATGTCTTGTTATGAACTGTTGGGTAAAAATTATCACCCAAGTTGGTGAAAAATTAATACCCCTTTTTGCGTTAACCGTTACCCAACAACGGGTACTTTTTAACCAACGTGGGTATTTGTTAATGCAACAGTTTAGCAGGAGACATACCTACCCAACAGTTTTTAGAAGGTATGCCACGATAATAATTAGGTTGGTGGTTCGATAGAGTTGTGCGACAGTGGAGGGTAAAGTTTGCATAATAAAGGACAAATAAATTGGTTTGTTTAGCATATTACGTTGAGGCAGTTCCCTGAAAACATTCATTAGTTACTAAGCTACACATACAGTAATTTCAAAGACATATAATTTTCATTTGTTTCTTTAAGGAGACGATGTCAACAAAATTTGTATGTAACTATCGGTTCTGCTAGCATGATCAACCATCCGTGATCTTTCCTGCTGCCAGTTGATGCCTGCTTCACGTGTAAGATTCTTGAACATTTGTTGACAAGAAAATACATTTTCGTTTTTACAGGAAATAGCAGCTGTGTAATTAGTGAGTTTTCACTAATATCGTTAAGATTTCACTAGATTCTAACACTAAGTACACTTCAGCTGTATTAAACAATGTGACAATTTTCGATTCACGAACTTCATTTGTGTTGCCCAGTAAGACATGATTATTCAGGCCACTCAATAGATTGCAGCTACATGAATTTTACCATTACAGTTTAAAGCAGAAGCAATACTTAAGGCAAGTAACTTTGAAAACCAGGCACAAACCAAGCGAATAATCACTGGGAATATCTGATAATTGTCAACTCCCTGGTTGTACATATATAGTTATAGTTAATAAGATAACTGTCATCAACGAGAACACATTACTACCTGGAGGCGAACCATCTTTGACGTCGCAACATCGCTTCTCTCTCGGCTTCATCTTTGCTCTTCTGGGGATGCTTTTTGACGGATTTCTTCCAGTAATCAACGATGTCTTCCATCAACATGATTCTAGCCAAGTAGAAGAAGACAGCTCGCCTCATCCATCGAGGTACATTTTTGGCGCTTTCTTTACCGAGATGAAAGATGTTCAATATTGCGATATTCATCCCAGTCGAAAGGGCGATCAAAATCATGATTGAGATGTAGTATTTAGCTGGCGACAAAACGGAAATTATGTATCACATGACTTATGGATGTAGAATGAGATACGATATGATAACACACACTGCAATACACAATGCAACAGGATATCGTACGTACAATGACACGCAAATACAATCGGTACGACACAACATAATAGAAACTTAATGCGTGCAGTAAATCAGAACAGTAGTACAATGTAATGTAAAACAATAAAAGGAAAAAAATATATGAAAATAGACCGCAATGTAATGATCTATGTAACAGTGCATTTTAATATATTTATCGATTTGTATATAACGTACCACCTGCATTACACAGAGGTGATTTGTAGAAGACAAAGTGCTGACGTCTTTATTCAGAGATGAAGCATGGAAGGAAAGATCTTGTCTTGATTGTCAAGTTTACCGGAACACAAATGACATACTCGTGAGTGTTAATGTAATTATACCATACAAGAGTTCATACGACAGCTGCATGCTAGTTAATAGAGTGGTCTGAGTACACAGTGTACGGAAACAAAATGATTATATTAACGATCATACCTTTGCTGGGGTGTTCTGAACACCCCCACAAAAAAAAAAAAAAACAAAGCTTGCAACACTTTAAGTTCTTCCCTATTCATTATCGATGTTTTTATCAACAACTCTGATATCCTAAAACTGTGCAGCCTTTTTAAAAGAAACCCATGTCCAAAGCTTTCAATTTTGGTCAGTCTGTTTTACTCCATAAAGTCGGCTCGGTTCTAAAGACAACTAAATGGTAGTGTTTGGAAATGGGATAAAACATGATTGTCAAAACAAATACATAGGATAAACGTAAACAAATTGCGAAATACCGCCGCTCATACCAGGCCAATATACACTTCAAGACACTATTGCAGCAATGTCCCCCCCCCCCCCCCATTACGCATAGTAGTAATTGTCTGTTGGTCAGTCCGTCCGTCCATCCTGAAATGTATGAAATTCTGAATTCTATACCTATTTAGAGCATGGTCTTAATAATCTGCATATATGAGAAAGAAACTGAGTCTATTCTGTGACATTGATGTTTAGATTCTAGCCTCGAGTGCAAACTAAAACCCACTTTACATTGATGTTATTCACCTTGATTCACCTTACCAGAAAGTACGATTTTAACAGAGTTCAAAGTTACCCTATAAACTTCAAGTTTGTGATAAACCTACATTTAAACAGCTATTGTGACCTCATATAGAGGAAGCACCATAACGTCGAAGAGCATAAGTAAATAACGCCAATAAAAATAATATTTGCTTTATTGAGACAACTCAGGTGTTCCAGACTATACAACTATTGCACAAAGTGGTGCTAGTAGTGATATTTACTCCATCGTGAAAATTATTTGTAGGAGAAAAAACGGTGGTGAAAGGAGACGTGTCCGTTTGAAAAGTCTCCTTGCATTCTGAACTAGCAACGTGCAGAACATCAAAACTATGATTCATTTAAATATATTTTAGAAAGAAAAAGAAACCATGTACACTGATAAGGCATCTTGCTGTAAAATTAAAACTTACAAGTGTATAGTCACTAGTTATTAAACCAATCGACCATAAGAATAAAAAAGGGTTGCATTGAATTTTTGGTTGGTGTCTGTATACACATGGTTTAGCTACCGGGACGGAAGGAGCAAATAGACCAAAGACACCAGGAATCAGGGGATCAGGAACTCATTTCATTCAAAAGAATTTTATAGCATCGAAAAAAAAAACTCAATAAGTTGATGAAATGTGGTTCAGATGTCACCTTGCTCCATTTCGAGGTTTGAAGAATTTATTACATTTATGGTTAAAAATTATAACATTTATGTTGGGTTAAAATTATTCCATCTATCGTGGGGTTAGTAATTACATTTATTCCTAAAATTTCTTGCATTTATGGAGAGTATTACATTTATGGTTGTTATTATATTTATGGCTCATGCAAGGCCCATTCGAGTCGAGGTAACTTTAGAACTTAGGTGAACTTATCACACCCTTCGCTTGCCCAAATACTTCGTAATTCGAAGTATTATTAATTCTCTAAGCTTGTAAAATGTTAAGGTATCATTCAGTTTAATGATTAAAGAATAGTCACATTCATTGTTTTCACGGTTGGTTATGGCTCTAATGAATGATACACTGAAAGACCCTGAATTCATAAGACAACTCTTAAAAGCAAGGAAGTTTTAAAAGAGTCACCGGGGTCCTTGGAATTTGTGGGTTTCTGTTGCTTGGGAGGGGGTTGAAAAGTTGATCTCAAACAATGTTCTAATCCGTACCCCAGTGTATTTCAAAGTTTCTCAATTTATCGCGGACCGTTCATATGTTCACTTCCAAGTTTGAATGAACTATACTCACTGACTATCGGTACATCTGATGACGTTCTCGGGATGGTTTCTGCCACCAACAGCAAGAAGACAGTCATGGACAGAAAGAGGCTGACACTGAGATTGGCTTTGACCACTCCCACATTATATGGCATCAAAAATCCCACCATCGATAACGCTGATAACAGTAGTATAGGCATGACCAGCTTGTGGATGTAGTACAACGGTCTACGTTTCAGCCCCATACAGAGCGTGACGTCTACGTAATTTTCGGGACAGCATGTGTATGAGATCACGCTACGGTTGAAGTACGCGTACTCCAGGTGCCACTGTTCGTTATCCCTGAACGTTCTAAGTTCCGGACCTGCGGTCCCGTTGATCACATCCACCAGCCGCTGATCAAATGTCCACGATCCAAATTTGAGCTTGCACTTTTGAACGTCGAAAGGAAAGAATCGAATATTAAGAAGGCACGTGCTGTGTTGGACAAACGGCTTCGACGTCAGTTGGACAAATCCGTCGTACCTCAGAACGACGTTGCTTGAAGTAATGTTTCCCTGTGCGAGAACAGCCGAATCACCTCTAGGGCATAAAAAGCAACATAAAACATTTTTAGATAAGGTCCTTCTGACGTATTTTGTACATTCCAAGTGCTGTGAGCTACGGAACAGTACCTTATATTGATTTGTGACGTAATCTATACATACCTAACCCTATCACCTTCATGATTTATTAATCTGTGGTATCACATATCAAGAATGTTTATGGTAACTTACGTATTGTATAGTGTAATGTCTGGGATCCATATTTCTGAAGCAGGTATTCTCAACTCTCTGATGCCACCAAACTCCTCAGGATTCCAATGCAGTATTTCATCCACCCAACTCTGGAAATAAAATGACAAATAAAGTTGACATTCCATCTATAGGCTTTTGCATTGTTAAATAAATGCTGTACTCACAGGCTGTGCCGGTATTACTGTGGCACCATCAAGCGAGTGCGAGAGATGTGACGGCGGAGGGGTAAAACGAGAGTGGGAATAGAAAAGGGTGGTAAGTATAGAGTAAAAGCACATGCTTTAGTGGCTCTTTGAAAGGACATCGTCAAGACAAAAAAAATAATGATGATGCGAAACTGTCAGATAATGTTCGCAATGCAACGTTATACAATTTAAACAATACAAGTACATCAATATATTAATGTCCGGACCATGAATGCACCATCCGGGGAAGAAAACGAAGTGGTGAGTCACTGGCGCAATGATATTTCTCGCACTTATAAAGTAAACACTCTACTATATCATTTTGTCGAGTTTCATTAGTATGACAGTAACGTTCTTGGTTAATGGAGCGCGTATGTGTCTTCACTGTGTGTCATCGCACGAAAAAGATTTAATGTTTGGCCGTGATGCAACTCATATAGCTATATGGCAAGGCTTCCTCCATTTATTTTAATGGAGTGTTACGTTGATATTATGTCCCGTTGATGGCCCTTCTTGGGGATAGTATTGAAGTATGCCCCGTTCTAGTACCCAATTGAATTACTTTGCATTTCAGAAAAGGTTGAGATGCCAATGGAGTTAAGTTTGTTCAATTTCCAAGTCAAAATATTCCACAAAATTTCTAAATGTTTAGTATTTTATCTCAGTTTTAGGGAACTGTTTCGAAGTAATTTTTAATTTTTTCTTTTAATATTCTCCAAGAAATTTTGCTCACAACTCCAAACCACGTCGCGTGCCAGGAGTGGCGTGCCGCCATTTGCAAAAGCCTGCTATGTGGTTTTATGCATGCCTAACCGTTACACAGACTGCATGTTTTCGTTGCACATTAATGAAAATGAAAGACTGGTTTCCTACACATCATGATATTCATAGTCCTGGTGGAATGTAACTTTAGCTATTTGGTTACAGCTGATATCAAAGTGCACAGATAGAAAGAAGAGCTTTTTTGTTGCTTTCACACCTTATTTGTGTTTCCTCAGGATAAATGTGAAAGTGAGATATACCTACATGTTGAAAATGTAAGTTATAATATCCATCAACCGACAATATGTATATAAAAGGGATGTGATGTGATCGAATATCATTGCGTTTTAATGTCAAAATTAGAAACCAAACGTGTGTATATAAGCCTTATACTTTCAAATATATAAAATTGCTAAATGATAATGCATGTCCTTATGCAGAGAGAAAGATAAAGTAATGCATGGGAGATGTTGAGGGACGGTGTACTACGTTATGTTCTGTGTACAGGAAGCTCCATCATCTATCTTGCATCGTCCTCCGTCAAAATCATTTCCAGGTCAAGTCTACGTTTCCATGTACGATTGTTTGGACAAAATTTTCTGTGATATGTTTAATACTAAAGTATCGTTGCAGTTTAAATCATCTCAATCCAAATATGGCTCCAGATAACTGCCAAATTTTATGAGGAAATATGCTGTTGTGTGTACGTACTTTCCTTTAGAGTAACCGAAAAGATCCTTTAGAAAAAAAATTCTCTTATTTTAGCTTTAACCCATTTCTGTATTTGTTTGTCTATCCGTTTTAGTGTTTGTCTGTCTGTTTTCCGTCTTCTTCATTCGTACCGGTAGGTCTACATAACACGGACCTTCTTGTCAGTTATTCTTGATGGTATGTTTATTAGGAAAACTGGGGTTTAAACTAACATACTTCAGTAATATATACTAACTTCTCTACAGCTTCGTAACCCTGTCCACAAAATATTTTAACAAACAATCAAACAGTCTTTGTGACTTAAATAAAGTGGTCCGTTTCAGTTAAGCATTAAAGGGAAATAGCGCGTTTAGAATACACCTTCATGGCATACAAATAAAACCATTGTCAAACCATTTAGTCTCATTATTAAACATCTGCAAAAGCTTAATCTTTTCAAAACATTATGCATGTGATGGGTAACGGAAGATGCAACACTTTTATTTAGTTTGGAAAGTATGGATGAACAAATTATTGTTGAGCAACAAATACCTGAATTTTTGTCTGTGAGAAACTTGTTTCTTGAAAACAAGTCCACTGTTCTTCCTTATTTTAAATGCTATATCATTCTGTGTCCACAAACACTGGTTTTTAAATAAATGATTATTTTCTGCAAAACAAATGCAAATTATTTCCCTTTAACTTACTTTCACCCAAAGCGTTCTAAGCGATGCGTGTGGAGCATTTAACGCTCGACCCTTTGGACGCCCTATGGCTTTTCAATTTTGACGACCTGATTAACATCATACCTAGTGGGACGGTAGCAAACCGCCAAAGACGCTTTGTTTTGCTCGCGCAACGTGCGCTTTTCTTTGTTTTGATCGCCGTATGAAGCACCTTTTTTCAGCTACTGCAAAATGGAGTTAGGCGTAAACGCGCGCACATTTATTCTTGTACAATCAGTTGGGTTATGCGTCAAATACTAAGAGGTTAGGTATTAGCTTTTGAAATCGTTTTACTTTGTTGAAATTGCTGAATGCACCCGGTATATGTGCTACCCGCCTTCAGATGCGTACTACTGTTTGTGGTAAACATTGAGGTGTCACTGCGAATCGAGCTAGTATCAGTCTTGAATGGCGGCATCTATTGGTCATCTTAGTTCACTTTGTTGCTTTAGGCGGCGGGGTGGATACAACGTGAGAGGTGAGATCTCCATCGTGCAGGGTGACTCCGCATTGGATGATGCGGCGACAGTGGTGACCCGCTGCGGTCTCTCTCCGTCAATTCCCCAAGATATCGACCCCGAGCGTCTTTGCATTGCAGTTTGCAGAGACAAGCCGAATTACTTAGAAGATTACGTGACAGATCCTGAAATTCTACGGGAGTATCGTCTCTACATTTCTGACGATCGGCCGACTCATGTCATGACGTTAGCGATAATATGCGCCTCGCCAAATATCTTGAAATTTCTCCTTCAAAGGTCAAGGTATGCACAGCTTTCATAGACGCCTTAATTTTACCTCCTTAACATTATTGCTTCTTTTTAACAGAAACTCTTGCCAAATTACTTTTCATGCTCAATTTGTCTCTGGTCTCAAACAAGGCGATGGTTTCTGTTGATCAGCGACATACAAGCGGCTGGAACCGTTGACGGTAGTGTGGAAGTTCATCGTTATGAGATGAACATATTAATCGAGCATGGTCCGTTATATCCTGGGCCTACATGTCGCAATATCAGTCCAGCTTATGAAATACGTTGCAGGTGGTGTAAACATCATCATAGTAATTGCTAGGCAACATCTTTCTCCATACATAGTGACAAATCAACTATGACATTAACCTAACATTAATTAGACTATACAGTTTTTTTTTAAAAGGTCAATTAGTAAGGTGCTTATCCAATTGCACTGCACTCGTGAACTGAACAAAATTTGCTGAAAAAAAGTAATGAAGCATGAAGCTAAGAAAAATTATGTTGAAGAAGTTAAATATTCAGAGTTTATCTGAGAGAGAAAGAAAAGACTTCAAATCTTAATACAGACAGAGGCCACACTTGACTTTAGAGCTTTACAAAATGATAAGAGCTACCATTTATAATCAGTAACCTCACAGGTTGCGTGCTGGGGACGGAGGGGGAGGGGGGAATCGAGAGACGTGCTCCCCAGGGGCATAGGTAGAATTTGTCTAGCTGGACCTGGGACATGAATGAGGCAGCATCAACAATTGTAATCTTTCTAGTAAAGTTTGTGTTCTCCTAACTTCACAGTGTGATACGGAATTACAGTATCCCTCTACTGCAGTGGCGGACCTATAATTTTGAACTAGGGGTGGACTGAGAATTGTGGGAAGACCATCTGAGCCGAGCGTTACAATGAGAGTCTAACAGAACATTGCTACATAAGTTGCCACTAGATCGCCAAAAATCGCCCTAACCAGGCTCATCAAGTCAGCTCCATGAATGGTGTACTGTCAGTATTTTTGCTGTAGAAGTCTGATGAAGTTTGTACATTTCATGATTAATATTTAATACTTGCTTGAATTTTGAAGGCTGAATGTGAGTAACACCATCTTCATTCTCTTGATTCAGAGAGTGCTAAAGGTACTCCTAAACTTTCTGTTACCCTTTTCCTCATTTTTTGTCTCCCTTTTTTTTTCCTGTGTGTGTTTTCGTCGACGTCATGTCGGCCTCGTGGTCCATTTACTGACTGGTGACTGACTCTACCTGCCTCTTCCTTTATCGCAACTGTTTATCAAGGTTAGCTTATCGCAATTATGAGAACAAGCACATCTCGAAGCTTACAACCTTTTGCACGATTGTTTTCGTGCATCTTGTGCACATTTCTAGTCTGTGCGTGCATACCGTACGTAATAACTACATACAGGGGCGTAGCCAGAATTTTTTGCGAGGGGGGAAATCGACTCATCGTCCCAATTTTTGACCACTGTCCTGGGGGAGGGATCTAAGGGGAGGGGTGTTGCCCTAACAAGGCTTAAGCCAGGATTTCAAATCAGTCGGTCCACAGATAGGCTTAGAAGGCATGAGGAGAGGTATGATAAGGGGGAGGGGCACCCACTTCCCTTTGCCTAAAAAAGATCATGTTTGCTCTTTTTCACAGTTTCCCAGTCATGGTGCAAAAGTGACTTTCTTTGACACCTGCACATAATGAACCAAAAATAAATGTTCAAAAGTATTGGAAAGGGCTGAGTGCCGTCAGGAGTATCTAAGCGGAGCGCCACCATCAGTTGGCGAGAAGCGTACATGAAAATTTTTGGCGATTTAAACCCTCCAGATGGCCGGAAAAGGCACTTTCGGGTGTGTTCCAAACTGCATGTACCCGGGCTTGAAATATTGATCTCATGCCTCCAATTTCTCAATTAGGCCTAATGAGGTAAAAATCAATATATGAAAAATGTTAATACCTATCAAATGGGTTGACATGATACAAGAATCATTTATTCTGTTTTTTATTTATTCGTGGAACAGTTAGCAAATAGCAAGGGTGGGGGGTGTTGAACATAATTTAGACCCCACTTTTTCTTTGCTTTATAATGACCCATTTTAAGCTTGAAAACAAAAATGAAAATTGGGGTAGGCGGTTGAACATTATCCAATGCAACGAAGCGACGTAAAATCCGGTTGGATTTTTTTTTTGGGGGGGTCCGTGCAGAACATGAACTTGTTGTAAACACCCCGTGGTGAAACATTGCCAACTTCTTTTTTAAAAAATTAAAATGACTTACTTTATAGTAGTAGAAGTGATATACTTTAAGTAGTAAAATTGACGTACTTTTAAATAGTAATATGATATTATCATATAATATTGGTTCGTATTTGCCAATAGTTTTAGTTAGCATTGACAACTACTTCTTTTGGGGTTGTTATTCTTTTTAATTCAGCGTTAAGGTTGGAAAAAAGAGGAACATTGTTTCTAGAATCCATTACATCATTTTCTTTTATTTTGAGAGACATGTTTTTCCATCATAGGCCTAACGTGTTCAAAATTGTTTGATATATTTCAGATTAGAAAGTTTGACAGACCTCACAGGATACCTCACAATTTGTTGTCTTTGATCAAACCTTAATGAAGGTATAAAAAAATAAATGACCTGCTTTAAATCTACTCAAAATGAGGTTGGAAAGTTTCATGTTGGATGTAATTACTGTTGTGTCAATCAAAACTTGGACAATTGAGGCAAACCAATGTTTTTCATTCAGTGGGCTTACGTTCCCCTTTTGCTCTCCTCTCACATATATCTGTCTTGTTAATATTGGATTTCATACCAAGATACGAAGTGTAATCCATGCTATATTTGCTTTACTATCAGTTTGAAGTAAGAGGCCTTCGTGTATGATACACCACTAACTAATACTTGTCAACCTTCCACTACCATTAATATTTAAAGACTAAGTAGCAATTGATATGTATCTACTTGACGCCTTCTTCCTAAAACAACGCATTCAAAAGGGAATAAGAACCGCGGCGAGAAAGAGGTGGAAAGAGAATAGACAAGAAGGAAAAGATGATACAAAAAAAAAAAGAGAAAAAGAGGAAACAAAAAAAAAAAAAAAAAAGAGGAGCAGAAAAGCTGTGACAACGATTCGTGACATGAGGGTGAAATTCTTTCAAATTTATATCTCAGTGGAATCTCTCCATATAGCTGAGAACCCGTAATGTCAGGAATAGAAACCGACGTATTATCCGCCTACATATCTTTATATAGCTTTTCGTAAAAGCAAGTGAATAGATGAAATAACCATTTTTTTAAAGTTATATGTCGTTATATTTTGTGTACAATGATAAAGATATACGTTTATAGTTTCACGTTGGGAAAGTTCTATTTATCCCAACATCAGAATGAATTCATACATGCAGTTTAGGCTCTGGGGATAACTCAAGGGAATAAATAGTCGCCATGAAAAGAAATATGAGCTATCAATATTTCTATTCACAGAACATGATTTGAAGTTTGGAAATAAGACGTAGGCCTATCTTAAATGCGTCATTGTACATTTAGGTTAAGTCTCGACTTTACACTTAGGAATAATGCAGCTGTGGCCAGACAAGTAATGGATGATAACACACTTTTGTAAGAGGCCCGTTTGATTCCTGTGAAATACTTGACCTACAATTTAAGGATGAAGGCACTCGAATTTATCTACCTGCTCACAGTGAATATTTATGCACACGATTTCCTATTTCTGAAATAAATTTTTGTTAAATATCACAAATGAAATGAATCAGAATTAAAGCACTAAACCACATTGGATTATTGTGGAACGATTAATTTTTCCAAAATAACTGTGACTCACACGTTACAGAAACAAAGAAGGGGACACGGACCCCTACAAGGTCGATGGAAGTAAAATGATGAAAGCGAAAAAAGAGGAAATAAAAAAAAGAAGACAAAAAAATGAGAAAAAAAAATGAAAGAGAATTTAAAGGAAACGTAAGGCTGAGTGCTTTTAGCGCTCTTCGCATCTAGGGAATGATGATGGTGCTCCAGAAAAAAAAATATTGACAGTGCCAGAGCAATTTCCTGCAATCTAGGATTGTTTTATGTAAAAAGATCCAGACACGTTTCGCGCCAACAGATGACGTGGCTCCGTCTAGACAGTCTTCCCACAATTTTCAGTCCACCCCCTAATCCAAAATTCTGGATATGCCAATGCAGTTAAGGCATACTACCATTTCCGTATCACAGTCGTTGAGGCCCCCTAGAAACAAAATTCTAGCTGCACATCTGGGGGTGCTTCAAGTCTCTTAAACCCCTCTGTAAACAGTCCTTGTTACCCCACTGCTGTTGATACCTCATGAGCAAGTTAAAAATTTCACTTGAAGGCACTGAAAATGTGAAAAAAAACCACAAGATAACGGCATATTTCGTTCCTGGTAACTCATTAGTTTCACAGTGTAGTATGATCACTGCGTATTAATTATTAAGGTCAGTGCATATTATTACTAAGGGAAAGATTCAAACCTAAGGCATTGACGGGAGGACTTACCAGCAGCTGAAATGATGATCATCTGACAGGTATAACCTCCGTCTCAGATTACAACTCTTAGATCCTCTGACTTCTTACAAGTGCAACTCACTTTCACTGTGTCAGTGATTGTGAAGCTGTTTTTCCTTTTGAATGTGGGTTTTATGTCTATCACTGTTGCATGTCAGTGCATAATTTGATGTACCGGTCTACTTTGGTTATTTCCCCGAAATAGTTTGGGTGGTTTCTAGGGAATTTCTATGCATTGTATTCTTCTGTCTGTAATGTTTATTTCTAATGCAACCTTCTGAGCAGGTGATTGCATGTACCTTTGTAACACCTGCAAACAATTACATATTTGTCTTTTCTATAAGATCAAAGGTCTTTTCTCAGTTATTTATGCGTCTTCCTTCACGCTTCATGATTGGCTAAAAAGAAAATACGAATATTTATATTTAAAAAAAAAAAGTGTTGAGTGTTACTGAAAGTCATTGATTACGATGGCGTACATCTAATTTTAGTAATGTACATTCTGTATCCAGATTGAATCGAAATCTAAGCGATAGTTCATGGACATTGGTCTTAGGAATGCAGTCAGAGCTGTTGCACGTCCATTATGCGTTCTACTTCGAACACTGAGTAGTGTTGCACTATACTTGAGTCCAACTCATAATCTGCTTGGGTGCTCATAAATTAAAAATAAACAAGGGGAACAAAAATTGGGCCTTAAATTACAGAGAAGCCGCGGAAAAGAATCTGTCAATTATTTTTCTTTGAGGAAAGCTTTTCTCATAGGTTAATCTACACATATGTTGATGAGATGCAATGGAGTACTATGTACTGACAGACATCTGATCAAATCAACGTCAAAAACCAACGTCAAAAACTGTCCTGGTGGATTAAAACTTTGTGTTTGGGATTTCACACTTCAATGTATTCCTTTATCTTAGAAGCATTGTTTAGCAGCGGCATTGATAAGTCACGTGACTAGAGTTTACAACATGTTGCGTAAACCTTTGTCACCCTGAGTTGTACAGAAAGCTAACGTCGTCAGTGTAGGGCTTTTGCAACACGAGCTCAGCTAACCTGGGATTAACTGGTGCATTACGTCACCATGATTAAATAGACGTAGATTTTTCACTCACCGAATGCGTAATCAACCGTACTGACTGTCTCCATCTTTTCGCTAGATGTTTCATTTTCTTTTTGGGATTAAAATCGACAAATCCCCGTGCAACATCACCAACTGCAGAGCAAGTTATGACGTCACATGTTGTCAAAGTGGCACTAAAGTGGCGTTTGGGGAAGGGCAGGGTAATAAAGTATTGATTATGTAAAGATATGAGTTATTCTTGGAAAGACAATGACGGATTTTTAAACTCTTTCCTGCCACTGTCGTATGGAAAGTCGTTTTACTTTCTATTCCACCTTTAACCATCAAATTGCTGTTAATATCAAGAAACTTATATCTGCTACTATTTTAATTCTCTGCAACTACATTGATATCTGTAATCAATTTTAAGTTGATGCATCATCCAAAAGTATCAACAGGTAAGTAATATCATTAACTTAATTTATAATACCAGCAATTCCATTTAAGAGGTAAATATGAGGCCAGATATCTTTGAATCCACATTCTTTAAATACATCTTTAATTCGAATTGATGGTATTTTCAAAGAATGCAGAATAAAGGATATCTTATGTCTTACTTTGAAAATGTCTTTTCAGTTGATTGATTGAAATAAATGTTTGAGTTAAGTTAATGATATCATTACTCGACTTAATGATACCATTAAATATGGACGAGATATTGATATATGTACACCATGTTTAAATACATCATGAATGCATTACATACATCTCTAATTGAATTGGTGATATCGTAAATTCAGTTGATGATATCGGCAATTCACTTTCTGATATCATAACATTGACTAGTTTTACATATTGCTACATGAGGTCTAAAGTTCATTTGATGATATCTGTAAATGTTTTATTGATATCATTGAAACGTGAATAAAAAGTAAGAAGACTCGCTATACGATGGTGGGTAAACGTCGGCTCATTTCAAGAGCATAGACTCGGCTTCTTTAATATTAGCACTCATGAAGTTAGCTACATACTCCGGAAAATGTCCAAGTCCAGTGTCAGGAGTTTCCATCTGACAGTAAACGAATAAAGTGCAAAACTATGTTCTCAAAGAGTGTGGTATACGCAATATGAATATTCTTATCACGTCTATCAATTCTAAAGTATTACATTCACATTATAATCTTTGGTTTAGGTACCTGGAGTCTGACACGCACGCACAAGGCGACAAAGAAACCACTTATGAAACTCTTACTACAAACGTTAAAGAGAAGTAGATTTACAAGTTACCACCTTGGTGTAACGTATATGGAGCAATCTAACGAACATGACGTCATACACTGACGGCAGTGACATGGGCATTACACACGTCTAGTTGCAATAGGCTAAAAGGTTACAGTTCTTTTTTTTTATGCTCGATTATTCTGGAAATGAAGTTGGAAATATTTTAGGGGAAGCTCCCTTTTTTTCAAGTCTGTTATTTGTGTTCTTTCTTTCAGATGCAATCCAAACTCCGAAGATCCATTGTTCTCGACACCTTTGGAGGTTCTCTTGTTGTCCTGGGACTGCCGTCCAGAAGAGCTTCCTCTGGTACTGTGTAACACACGTCACCAGCATCAACACCTGAGGTAGGCCAAAGATGTTATCCGTTGTTTCTTGTTTCTATAGCGTGTTCTTTTTGTTAGTTAGTTAGTTAGTTAGTTAGTTAGTTAGTTAGTTAGTTAGTTAGTTAGTTAGTTAGTTAGTTAGTTAGTTAGTTAGTTAGTTAGTTAGTTAGTTAGTTAGTTAGTTAGTTAGTTAGTTAGTTAGTTAGTTAGTTAGTTGGTTAGTTGGTTAGTTGGTTAGTTGGTTAGTTGGTTAGTTGGTTAGTTGGTTAGTTGGTTAGTTGGTTAGCTGGTTAGCTGGTTAGCTGGTTAGTTGGTTAGTTGGTTAGTTGGTTAGTTGGTTAGTTGGTTAGTTGGTTAGTTGGTTAGTTGGTTAGTTGGTTAGTTGGTTAGTTGGTTAGTTGGTTAGTTGGTTAGTTGGTTAGTTGGTTAGTTGGTTAGTTGGTTAGTTGGTTAGTTGGTTAGTTGGTTAGTTGGTTAGTTGGTTAGTTGGTTAGTTGGTTAGTTGGTTAGTTAGAGATGTCACCGCTATGTATGTTTGCGATTACCGTCTGCTTGATAACCTCTTTGATAGTAATTTTTATAATGTTGATCATGAAAAGAATATGCTCATTTAAATTCAGGGAGAGACATTCAGACACCACATATTAGCTAGGTATGTTGGGTATATTAGGTTAGGGTCACCTTGTTTTTACCATTTGATTTCTTTTTGTTTACATTCACATATGTCTCTGTTACTCTTATTCACCCATTTACACAACTCACAATGGCTGAATACGCACATAGACATGCACACACCCAAGCAGGCACTAACCAACGTATATCTACATCGGTAAGTAGCCTTCCCGGCTACTTACTTACCTACCTACCTATCTACCTACCTGCCTATCTACCTACCTACCTACCTAGCCTGCTTACTTACACACAAAAGCTACGTATACGTAGGACCATATGAAGTTGTCGTTGGAAAAACACGTTATCGTTACAAAGTTTAACATTATTGGTTCGAAGAATGTTTACATTATCCGAAATTTTTCTTACACCGAATAAATCTTACATTACTGGTAACTTTTTTTACATTATAGGTTGTTTCTACATAATCGTTTTCTTTTTTTTTTTACATTTTCCGTTGTGTTCCATTATCGGTTGTAACATGCTTCCCCTAGCTTTGACTATGGAACGTTGTTTGATCAATGTTGTCAATAGCATATTGTGAAGTTGAGGAAGGTTAGATCTGTGAAGTTGAGTTAGGTTTCACCCCGGAAGTTTGATGGAAAATGACATCACGTGACTATGCTAACGGTGGGTACCAACAAACTCCCCCGTTATAGTTGTTTGCGTTATTTACTAATATTTGATAAATGGCATAAAAGTTACCATATATCGAGTGCACACTGAACAGCCACTTAGATATACATAATGCATATGTGCGATATTGTACAAGTTATCATCTAATTCTAGCATGTTGTTTAGCATACTGTCATATTGCAAAACCAATGAAAAGCTTCTGACGTGATATGAAAGATTACTAATCATTTGTCAACTGAGTAATCCCATGTTCCTCCTGTACCCTGCTCCCAAAAACCTTTTTCAGAAGGTAGCAAGCAATAAACGTCACATGGAATTTTGTTTACGTCACATCCTATCAGGCGTCGACCAGGCTTGAACTCAGTTTTCAAGTTTCATAAACAATTCATCCCAAGCGACAGAACCTGGAGGAAATGGTTGTCAAACCGTCAACGATGCCTTCGATTACTCTGTACAGCCGGTGCTGACGTCACCAAAACTCTAATCTACCTGCCTCTGCTCCCCTTGGAGTACTCGGTAACCATGACACCGAAAAATGGTATAACGGTTGCCGCTGTTCTCTTAGATCACGGAGCGGATGTCAACAGAGGAACTAGGGACTCCCTTCCCCCTCTGATAAGGGCAATTGACAGGTGTAACTTGAAAATGGTACGATTTCTCCTCGAACGTGGGGCTTTGATCGAAGCCGAAGATTCTGGCTTATACAATGGTGTTCTGTCGACATTTGCCCTTCCTGGATTTCGAGGGATTTACCTCTTCGATAATGCGGTAGACATTCTCAAGGTACATGTCAGTTTACATGCATCGCTTGGTTTCTGTTGTAATGTGATAGTTGTGTACTGCTGACGCCACACAGTCAGGTGGTCTCATCGAGGAATGAGGATGGTGGAGATAGTTAGGTAAGAAAATATCTGAGAGGTTTGAATACTTTCCACCAATTCGGGGAGATCATTTCTTACTGCGATATCCCTGTCTACCTCAGTTTTCTAATGTAAGATTTCTAGTTGATAGAGAGACCTGTAGGTTAGGATCAATATGTTTGGTGATATGACAGTGTAGGATATGTAAATTCCTGAGCGGTTTTAGAGAAAATCATGTTTCTTATTGTTCGCTATTGTAGTGACACGGATGTAATATCAATTTCTTACCACAGCTATTACTCGAATTCGGTGGCAACGCTAATTCCATCCATCCGCACACTAGGAGGTCTGTGATCTTGTCTGCTTCCATGGACTGCCGGGCCCCTTTGAGGTCAAAGTTCATTGAGTGCTTACTCTGCTCAGGTGCCGAAGCCACGATCAACACTCCGGACATGTGGGGATACACCCCACTACTCGCCGCCTGTGAGAGACGGGATTTGGACGTTGTTGTGTTGTTATTGGATCGCGGTGCCCGAACGGACGTTGTTGTTGATAACGGGAAATCTCCCCTCTTTTTGTTTTTGGATGAACTTGTGTTTCTCCTACCAAGTGAGATCACTACACCTCTGAGGGGTCACTATCAGCGCTTACTGGTCGATAACTTCAACAGAGTATTGAATCGATTGCTCTGTTCGGGTCATGGGATCAGACTGGTTGATTCCAACGGTAAATTACCAATGTTGTTGAATACAAGCAAATACAAAGAAGAGGGTGAATCTCTCCTGGAAGTATGTGGCAGCGTAGCCTCCCTAAAACTCATGTCTAGAAACGCCATTCTTTCCTCTATTCGGAGTAAATTCCTCAGTGAGAGAACAATAACTCAGATCCTGCCGAAATCCTTGTGTAAATTTGTCGTAGAGCCGCTTGTGACGTTTAAACCGTAGTGCTAATTGGGTGTATGTCAACACAGTAATTGGCAGTTATCACGTAGCAGGTATATCGTATGAAATTACATTCACCATCGACCAACTGTAACTAAGCAAGCTATGAAAGAAAATCAATCAATCTTCTAACCGTCAAAACCATAAAACATAAAAAATCATGTATTTACATTTGAGATCAGGTAAAACCTGAAATTCGTTCTCGCTTAAACTGAAGAAGGCGTGTTTTTGTTTTTTGATATAATTGATGCTTTCAATACGACGCGAGTGACTATGTACTGCCAGCTTTATCGATTTTACCTGTCTACCTTTGTTTTTATAATCTAAAGCCAAACTATCAGTACATTTAAAGAAGCATCATATCTTTTAGAATACATATGACTAGTATAATCAAACAATCATAGACCTGAATAAATCTGGCTTCCTTGGGGGTTAAAGCGAAGAGCAATACTTGTATCTTTTCCCGTCAATGAGACTCTTCATATCTGCAAAAATTGTGACACCATTTTTATTTCGACATTTTTATTTCTTTAATAGAGAACAAACTGCCTTTCTTTATGCATCTATATTAACGTTAATTTTTAAACGACATGTGGCGATCTCAAGATCGAGAAAAAAATATTCTAGGCAACTCAGTTAGTATTAGAAACAATAGCTCTGTGTGGCTGATGGGATCTTAGATATTCCTTTTCATGTGTCCCTTTTTATTTATTTGTTTTCCCCGGTCTAAATAGTGTTTTAGACTGCATGTAAAACCTTCATGTAGACACATTTCCAGTTTATATTGTAAACTTTGGAAAAGTGGATAGTTTCAACTTGAGGTGAGACTAGTGTAGACAGTTTCCCCCTTCTTTTCTCCCTATATAAGATGGTCGTCGGCTAGAAGTATTTTCTTAACTATTGTTTACAAATGTTATTGCCTGGAAAATTTGTGTAAAATGTCCAGTAAGTCTACATAGATATCGAATAATGGTATCGTTTACATCTAATGTCCATTACATTTCTTTCATTCCCCTTTCCCATTGCCAAAGACTTCTTGCTGAAAAAGAGACAGCCATAAAGATTTGTTCCACACTCACCGCAAAGCTAAGTCTCCTGTGTAGTCGATAAGCTTAACAAAGCCATGTTAAGGCGTAGTACGCATGTAAACAGAGCAGGTGAGCTGCAAGCCAAGCATGTCAAAAGGCCAACGTCCCTGTGTAACCGACCGGTTGTATTCCCAGAGTAATTTCTTTAATAATCGATTGTGTTTGCAGTAATAAAAGAAACAAATGCTCCAGAAAAAAAGCACCGATTCGAGACTTTGGCAGATATGAATTTCTTTAGTTTCGGGAGGAGAAAAAAACGACCGTGGGGTAACAAATACATTACTTCACATAGTGTTCTTGTACCAAGGAGATTATTGATAGAATATAGCTAAGTTCTAAATGAAAGAAAATATAGGAATAGAAGACAGCGACTAGGACGTAAAAAGGAGAAATAGTTTTTGTCAAGAGTATGATTATACGTTATGTTATTAATAGTCCAACTGGTTCGAAGAAAGTTAAAAATTGGGACATTTTGATGAAAATTATAATCAAAGAAAACATAAAAACCATAGAAGTTGAATGTTGAATATCAGATCCGTGCATACTGATGACAACATTACACAGATTGGTATTGCATTAAATAAATATTCGGTTTGAACTTGTGAGAGATCATCGGGCATGTGTTAATTAGGAGGAGGAGGAGGAGAAAGAGGGCGGCATTAGGTATGTATCAGGACGGGAAACTAAAACAGCTCAGCTCAAGAAAATATGGAAAGACTCACCTCGTTCAGCTGTACATTCATTTTAAGGACTTGATTCCTCTCATCCTAACGAAAAAAATAAAAACAAATAGATTAATCAAAAACAAATAGATTAATCACTTACACAAACACTTATCGATGAACTTCTTTATAAGAGTTTTTTTTCTTTGGGGGTCAACGTAGTCATTTAAAAGCTTAATCAACTTTACTGTAACCAATTTTGTTTTTAATTTTGGGAAACCTTTAACACGTTCCTGGTTTTATTGGATGATAGACTTCTTGTCTGAAGAGGGCAAAAGCGAGGGAGGAAGTCATACACCCACCCCTTCTCCTCCCAATCTCTTCTCAAAGTAATGCATTTAATATTGGATGTTATGAATCTCAACGAAATACCATACAAAACCATGGAACCAAAACCTTCGACTTGCTGCTTATAATCTTGGTTGAAGCGAGGACGAGTATTAATTATGGAACACATTTGGGGTTTCAGTAATCTTCCATAGTCTACGCCATGATGAACTTACGCCAAGATGGCTGGAATGTATATATCTTTGTAATGCTACCATTAACAGTGATTTGTGTCGGATCTCAGCTCCGATTTCTTTAGCTTATTTACTGCGTAAGGCCGACGCAAATAACCTGAACCACATAACCGGGCTATTAATATTGATTTTATGACTCCAGATGAAACCAAGGGTGAAAACAAATATTTTACAGTCCTAGTCAAAATAAATTAAATGATCTTTCAATCATGCAATAAAGTTGGCGTATCATTTTCTCTGACGTCACCACAGATCATGGATTTAAACAAAACACAGGTATGATCTTCGATTGACTGATGACGTTACTATTTATGTGCATGTACCATTATTCAACAATGAAAATCTGTATGTGTGGATAAGTGGTTTTTCCACCGTTGTAGACTACACATAGCGTCAGCAAAATTGTCAGTGGTACTAGCGAATGCAAGGCAGACACGGACAAATCTAAGAAAATTAAATATTCTTCATAAGACTCAAGGACCATAAAGTAATTCAAGCATATCTTAAAGTCATGTGACATATAGACACAGTCCACGGGAATAATATACTGAAATAAAAAAAAAAGTATTATTGCAAAAGCGTTTCTCGAGGTTTTGTAATTTTTGGTATCGTATAATATTGGACAGTTCGCATGGGTTACTAGTATGCCGTGAAAGGAAGATGTCTTACCACGTCAAATATATCCTTGATAATGAGAGAAAACCAAACAGTCAAGATTTTACTTCCCATTCGGAGGGGCCTCAGAGCTTTCCTGTAAGTTTTGAACAAACTCTCGAACAGCCTCTGCTCGTCGCTGATCATCGGGTTTTGTATAACTGTTTTAAAGGAACATCAAATATTGTGTTGAAATACTCATCTTAAAACTCTTAAAAGACTGTTAAGAAAACTCATTATATATTTATGGTTAGACTCATGTCGAGGACGTGGACCTAGCAAACCGAAAACTCTAACGAAAACTTAAAAATTCTTGCATGTTTTACTCTAAACAGAGTAAAACATTAAACGGTTACACTCTTCTTTACAAAGTGCAATATCCAAAGACCCGGTCACATGATTATGCTCGATTCAACATGCAATTTAACTTCCAACTAAACTAGCGTAATTTGACTTTATCATAAAAGCAGTTTGAAATACGATAGTGTCACAATTAAGGTGAATGACTTTGTAGTTGATATCTTGCATCCATCAACGTGGGCACCAATTCAAGTTGTGTAATTTTAGTTGAAATCTTTGCATTTTCTATCGAGACGCATTAAACTAACAAAATTTAAACACAAATGTTATTCTGAAAGAAAGGAAAAAATATTGTCGACTGACTTTGGCTTTCTAAAAAAGAAATCGGATTTAAATGCACGATGTACACACCACAAAAAAGGCAAAAGACAACGATAAAACAAGAGAAGACATACAGAGTACAGTGATGTATATGAGGCAATGTACATGGTGTTGTTGTCCTGATAACATATCCTGACTCATCCTACTGCAACGTACAGTATAGGAGAAGGTACTCTGGACTAATGTTACTTTTAAATGTATTACCACGTTCAATCAAAACATTGACTTAAACAAGCCGTACACGAATGTGGGCAGGCATACGCGCATAGGCAACTGAATATCCAACAAGTCTTGCTGCGTACATACCAACGAGTCGTATGCATTGATGTCTCAATCGTGCGCTGGTCTCTATCGACAGGTCAACCGCCACAAAGCACTCGCAGCAAATGAACGTAAATGACTGATTTTTCGCGGTAGGGCTAGTGGACGAAGAAAGTATGAATACTATTTCATCCAGTTGTAAGGAGGTGACATCATCTTTGATCCATCCCAAACTACAAACTTGGTCACTGACTATTAGGTGCATGTTGACAAAAGGTTCCAATGCAGACTTTAATGCTCAAATTGAGAAAACTTTGTTTTCTAAAAGTATGTGAATGTCTGTACTCAGATTATTTACAAAATATCGATGAAGTCCAATTTGATGAGGAACACGAGAGGCTAATTTGAGACATTTAGACGATGTCTGTAGTCTGAGCATGAAGAACGGATTAAAGAGAAGTATACACATTCCAGTCACGTACAAACCGTTTGAGAAAGCAACACTGCGTTAGTGTAAAGCAACTGCACAAATCGATATACGGTAATGTACACTTCGAATCATTACCTACTTTTCAATGGGGCCTAACTAAATTGTGAGGTGGACACGTTGCTGTGAGCGCTACCTATAGATCGCAGACGGTAACAGTAAACTGTTGTATTAATGTTTGACGCGGGAATGTGCGTTTTCGATGTGCTCTCGTTCTCATGGCAACGTAAATAAAGTGAATTAATCATCATTTCTTTCAGCGTTATTTCCAAAATTTTAATTTAAGCGATTCGCACGTTTCTTATGATTATTATTGATTATTTTAATACGTGTTGAGTGTTAGCTGTCTTCTGTATTAGTGTCGCATTGGGTATCATGAGACCTCAGCACAACAGAAGAAAGAAATGTTCACTGTCTGTTGAAGCCATCCGAAGCTTTCAGTCAGAGGTGAATGAACCCGCCTTTGCTTGATAACGCAGTATCGCTCTTGCTGATTCTAGCAACGAGTGCTCTGGAGCGAAGTCGAATTATAGTTCGGACTGTGACCCCTTAATTGCAAAATTATCGACATGAAACTTTCCCCCCTAGTAATACCCTCACAAATGAAGGAGTAATAAGGGACGGCAAGAAGAAAATAGTAATAAAGTAAAAGATGGGACAGATTAAAGCTTGTTTCCCCAATAAACTGGTTAACTCAAGGGCAGAACTAAAAACACAGTGTTGCGTAATTCTCATGACGATTCTGTCAGCTCTAGATGAACATGTGAAAGTCGGGAGTAATATTACACATACATCGAAAACTCATCATCTCGCGTTTGATGAATATAATCATGGAAGTCATATTGCTCAAGGAATTTGTATGATGATCAAGCATATGAAGAAGACTTCTACACTAAGAATTGTTCATCAGCTGAGTTTTCTTGAGGGCAATTGAAATGAAGTTATGCTGCCGGAGAAAGCGAGAGACTCCGCGTTCAAACTGAGCAAAGGCTGTTTCTTCTTCTTCTTCGTCTTCTTCTTTTATTATCGCCAGGAAAAAAAGCAGGTTTGCCACAACAGACGTTCCACTCATGCAGTAATTTTGGGCGCCATTAGATAGTGACGTCACTGAAAATTGTTGATGTGCATGTTTCGCAGGGAGGTTTTTCTCCCATTATGACACACCGTGCATCGCCATTTTTATTTACCGAGTTGTGGAGAAAATGATTCTCCTAGGTCGGAAAGCAAATGGAGTTGCCTTTAAAAAAATCAACAGTCTCAATGCATTCCTTTATTTCATGTTACTGTATACATACACGAGGTGACGCACCATAGAATTATTACTATTATTATTGCTATTATTATTTTTATGGTAACGTTTCTTTCAACTAATAGTAAGCTAAGATACTTTCGTTACAATGTGAACTTCGAGAAAAAAAAAATAAAAAGACAAAGGCAGAAAGTATTAATACTGGGAAGTAACGTGTTGGCGTTTCAGTACGAAGGATGCTGTACTTCAAATACACATTGACGATGTTGATAGTAGGACCTATTGAAATGTGAATGTACACACAAATTTAAAAAAAAATAAATGTAAATGCATGAACATTCAATTTCAGCGATTGTTGAATTTTTTTAAGCACATTTGTAGCAACTTAAGTAATCGCTCAAATGAATAAATGTAAACAAGAGAGCAATTGCAGAGCTGATATACAGAGGCTGCTTCAAAACAAACGGGAGTGTAACCTTCCTATTTAATGAAGGAGGGACGCTGTAACATTCCCCACATCCCTCACCCATACCTCAGCCCAGTTGGCTTATTTTTAAAGCCGGAATATGAGTTGAAAAAAATTGTCAGTAAAGGACAAATTTAGGGCAAATGTCATAACCACTTCAAAAAACATGTTTAAGCCCCATTTTTCATACATAAATATTCATATCCATTCCCATTGGTCTATTTGATTTCAAGCAACAGTGATTGGCTGCTATGCTTTTCGTGGGGTCAAAAGGCCAACAAAATGTCAAAACCATTTTGAAATTCAAATATCTTGAAGGTGAATGCAGAATTCTCTTTCTGTTTTTGTCACCGATGATCTCTTCCCTGAAACACCGACAAAGAACAAAGGTATTAGGTATATAACCAGGCGATTGCCAGTACAACTCTTACCTTATGCACCCAATTTAATCATTAAGGTGAACTGTATACTTTCAGTTATTATTTGTGCTATTTAGCAGCTATATTGAACACAGATGAAAGTACTTGTTAAAGACAGTATTCCGAAAATTATGGGACAAGGACATTTCTCAAAAAGACGTTTTTGGTTATACGTAACATCAACCCCGAAAATACTTCTAATCCAGTTCTGCATCATCTATTGATTTTTGTTCTTTTGGCACGTTGCACAAATTGAATGTGAATTTGGCCTGAGCTAAGGATTAGAATAAAATAGATTGTAACTATTCAAGCTTCAATCTAAACATTTGTGAGAACACCTGCAGAGACTGCCCTGTGTTGTCAAGGTAGTCAATATGTTAGAGCAGGACCATTTTATAATAAAATGCTTGAAGTCATCATTCGATCTTTAAAGCAGCAATTTGCGTGTGAACGCTGACTTCATATTATTTTGGTATGTCATGCAGCTTGTAATAAATGCTGATACGAATACATCAAACTAAGATATCCACTTACTTTTTTCCACTAACGAACGTTACGGTAACTAAGTAGACGTAATTAATTCTCAAGAAAGTGTCGTCCTGTCCAATTCACTACTTTGATATTAATCACTTGAAACCACTGTTACCAATCAGTGATGTGATTTTTATGTTACTGTCAAAAAGAAAACTATATATCTGGGTAATCTTCGCAACCACTTGTCTATGAGATTATTTTGGTGCCTGTTGAATGCTGGAAATAGCCTATTTCAGCATGTGGGACTTTTAAAAGAAATTTGATAACAACAAAAAGCACTGATTTATGGGTGAAGTGATTCTATGGAAAAGACATAACTACCAAAGTGTGTAACTAATGTATTGCAAGTGTTATTAGAAATTTACTTTTATTTAATTTCATGAGTTTTTAAATTCATTCTACTTATTAGTAATATAATTCATTCGTTATTGATTTATGGCAGTCATATTGCACCTGGAAATAGTAAATGTAACCAATAGTTCTATGATATACCGTAACACTCCTCATGTTGACTCCGGAGAATTTTCCTCCAAGTTTTCCTATCCTCCAGCGCCTCAGTAGCCTAATTTTTGTCCCAAGGGAATACAAAAGTGTTTGAGATGTTCTTTCGATTGATTAATCTTTATATACGATTAGTTGAAAAAGACGACCATAAATTTGAACAACCAGTAGCTAATTCAGTAGTAAAAAGTGTCATGCAACTAACTCCCCTACCCGGCTGAAATTGCCTCACTATACATACAGCATGCATATTCTGTCTCATCGTAAACGGCATCCAGTATGTCGTATTCGTAGGGTATGAATGTGCTCACAACAGAGTAAGCTATGACAAGACTGCATGTAAATGAACGCCTACAGTTTTCCAAAAACGAAAATATTTCATCCATTTCTGGATAAATCGTTACACCATAAAAGGACGTTCCCTTTTCCTACAAAATAGGAACTCTCGACTGTTTAATTCAGCTCTCTAAAAGAGAGGCCAGTTTCGTTAATAACTCGTGGAAAGTTGATGACCTCATCGAGTCATGCGGGAACGCAAGAGTCAATGAGTGACCTCAAAGACTAAACAGATTTATTTACAGATACTCATCCCTTGCGCTGAGCCAATACAATACAATACGAAACGGGGATTATTCAGTTCTAAGATAGAACTTCAGAAACTGAGTTTATATTTTAAATATTCATAGTATGGAAGAAGTTTATTGCGAACTTATGATGAAAATAAGCTTCTACGAATGAAAAACAGAAAGTTGTAATTTCTCTTATTGGTTACACAGCTATAAATGATTAGATGAAGTCATTGCATGTCTATAGGGATGGTATCTTACATTCACCGCAGTTTGTAAAATCACAGTGGCGAACGCAATTACTGCTTTAACGTAAGGAAGATAAAAAAAACTGTCGTTAACAGCAGGAACACCAAACTTTATCGGCTGAGCTGTACGATAACTGCGTAATACGAGGTTTATGTCAGACATTCATAACGCCATATCCATGAAAGACTTTTTCTTAAAAGATGATAAGGTTTTTGGCTGACAGTAAATCAATAATGGGTTTTTATTTAACTTTACTCTCCAATCACAAAGTTGTCTTGCCGTTTCTTTTACGCCATCATTCACATATACAGAGACAGTTAACTACCACTGACGTCGATTGATCCTCCCAACGTACAATTCTATAACTCCCTTGGATTAGACTGAACATTATCGAAACACGCAACGACGTATTGTCTCTATATGAGGCCACCTACATATGTGGGTTTTGTGTGTTCCTTGCCCGGTTTGGGCATTCAGCCATCCATCGCTTCAGATGGTGCGTAGCCTAAATGACATCATTTCAGAGAGATGTACAAACGTATTACACAATAGTCCACAATAGTTTTGACTGCATGTAGAACTGGATGCTTTTACGGTTAGCGCATCCATGGCGATCTTTCCTACGTTATAAAAGTTTCTTATTATATCAAAGCCAACAACCAGACAGTGTCAACTCGAGAACTTAATGAAATACCATGATCTGTGGTTTCTTTATATTCTTTGCTTTCGAAGGGAGACAGTATATCATCATCTCCCATAAAGAAGTGCTCTAAATATATTGTAAAAGCAGCTGTCTATTAACCTGTCAAAGTTAGAAGTTAGAATCCAAACACCGATGAACATCGATCACTAACAATTATCTAGAGAAAAACAAATATCCTCTGTCAAATATCATTTTTTTTTCAAGTTCCCTGCGATAATAAAGTATAAATTTAGTGTAAAACAATATACCGGGTAGAGAGGCTATCTGTCTAATTTGTTGAGGTAGGGGAGTGTAATACACAAGGACGACGTAGCTGTGTAGCATTCATTACTTAGATAGGAATTTACACATAGGTTAATACATATTTAAAAAGAAAACATATCGTGGAATGACATATATCCCAAGATTGGCAACTTTTTCATAGAACTTTGCAAATCATCATATGAAGTACTCAGCAATGTTCCTATAGGTTACATTAACAACTTAATGACGAATGGACAACTCAGTACAAACAAGCAAACAAGCCTTTGAAGACAATTGTCTCTAGGACATCATCGAATAAGCGATGGTTTTTTAATATTTTGCTAGCTATGATCTTGAAAAGTCATTGGAATGTAATAATTTGCAAAGCATTTTACCGCAATCTTACGAAATTTTTATGCCAGGCACAGTTAGTGTCTCTTTGCTGATTGTGAGAATATATCAGGAACTTCATTTACATACTAAAAATAAAATTCATCTCTGTCAGAATACGTGAATACTGTCAGCCAGTTGTCTAGTTACATGAGAACTCCACATGTCTACCAGTCGTCGTAATGAGATGAATCCATGGGGATGTAAAGGGGGTGAGATAAATATGTCTAAGCTTATGTTGCCGAAGAAGACTTCAGGGAGCCAAAAATCTCTAATCATCAATGCTATAGTAGATTTATACATAAACTTTTAACACGTTACTCTTAGATTAGTCTTACACCTCTGGCGGGTATTCGTAACGTAGCCCCCCCCCCCCCCCCCCAGACAGTCGTTTTTTCGCACACAACGTAGTCCCTGGCGATAGATCGGGTGTTCAACCGTAGGGGCAGGTTTACATCTCTTTAGTGTTGTATATAGAGGCTAGACGCCTAACTGAATTGAAAGTGCGTTATAGATAAAATGTTGTTCCATTAAGCTACAACAGCATTTTACATTTAGCCAGAAATGTATCGGTTTGAACTTTTGTGGATAGGCACTGGCTATATACGCCCTGGCCTTGACGGGCACTTGGCATGTAAGCCTCGTAGCGACGGGAGCCTGTTTCAAGTCCAAACAAAATTGATGTCATAACAATTACGGTTTTCTGAATATTAGTGAAGAAATTCATCGCATTTGGTAACCTCAAATAACCGATGCAAGGAATGCTTCCATTATCCCTAAATTAATATAGGCCTAAGTTTACTTAAACGTATGCGCTCACAGTTTACCGATACATGCGTATGCGAATGACATACATATTTAAAAACACAATATGCATATACATATAAATATAAGAGCCATAATGATACCGTACCAGTTTTGAATGGATGTGAATCAGCTTTAAATTTAGCTCATATCTAAATTAAAGAGACAGTTCAAAATGCATGCAAATTCATATCATCACCAATCTTTCATTGTTTCCTTGATTTTGTTTTTCGTCTTTTTTTTTCAGAGAAACCTCTAATATCAGTGCATAATATATCTATTAGTTTCTATCTGCTAAACATTTCATTTTATGTTTCAAAGTGCACTTGCTGAATCAACGAGCCCGTCTTTGAACATTCATGACTATAGACACTTCATTGAATGCGCCAAATATTAAATAATCAGGACAATCGATTATTTAATATCACAATTAATCCGTTTTCCAGTATTGTACAATTTGATCGATTTATGAATCTCACTATCAAACGTTCCTGCTCAACTGCGTCGTTTTAATAAAAGAGCATTTGATTGGTAATATTGTCAGATAAACAAATTTTTGTAATCGAAGGAATGGATTGTTTTAAGTAAAATATAACTTTTTAAGGGCTCGCTGCTCACCAAGATCCGTCCGATTAATTTGAACTTAGTGCTTTCTTGAGGTTTGTGGTTACCTCCTTTGCGAGATACCTCAGCCTCACAAGCCCAAACGGTTCTATTCAGTCTTCAGATGCACTCGAAGCCAATATAAGGCCAAGCTTGTGGCAAAACAAGACCGTTGTAATCTCTCCGTTTGCATTAAGAATCAATCTTCTTGATATATGTCCAATATGCTAATGGATCCCTGAAGTATCTTTTACCCCTTTCGCTCTTATTAATGGATTTCCTTTTCTCAGAAGAAAACTCTGCCCTGTGATCATTGCATGTAGTATTCTCAGCTGTTTGTTTCGTATTTCTTTTTTGTCACATTTACACTTGCATGCACAGAATTCGAAGTGAAGCTTTCCGTCTTTCTTTAGATGACGAGGAAAATTTCTTAGAATAATTTATAATCTTTTTTGATATTTCTCCTTCTAGTGGCCGCATCAGCCTGTTTCGAGCCCTTTCCGGTCAACATTCATGCAGTATGTGATTAATCATTTTCATGTTTAGCGTTCAACGTATTACAATTTTTAACTATCTACCGTATAACAGTAAAGATAAGATGACAATATTGTCGCCTCTAATGTATGGAACATATCATAGCATAGACACTGCACATTTTCTGACATTTATCCAAAGTCAATAATAAAGATTAAAAACATGATTTTTAGACGATGTAATGTTTTCCCAAGGAAAAAACCCTTCGTTTATTGGTATTAAGTTCTGAAAGGTATTTTAGTATAATTAGTATCGAAAATGAAAGAAGTCAGGTAATTAGATTAAATTGTCACTTAAGAGGTTAATGGGCACAGGCCATGGTTCTCCTACAGTTTGCAGATTAATAGCACGTACCATGCCCATACATTTCACCTAATCCAAATTATCATGCTGTCTTAAAAATACATTTTTTTTTTTTTACAAACTTAAGGATACGATTGCATATATATATATATATTGCATGGAAGAAGCTCCAATTGAAACTTAGAAATATGAATAGACGCACATAGAGTGTAATGGGCAGAGAATTCTGTAGGCCATATACATGGATGTTATTTTTCCATGTATTGTTACTGAACGTTTGTACAGTGATTAAATCTTTCTTAATCAGATTGAATAAATTATGAAAAATTGTTGTAGCTACATATGTAGTAAATTTAAAATAATAAACGCACTTTTTTCATGAGTTTCTCGTCAAATTTATTGAGGAAAGGAGTAAACATGCTCATTCCATACATATTTTTGCGCGATTTCATTCTCGTTCCGACACTTTAAAGTATCCATCAGTTACAACAAAATGTATAGCAATTTCCATATTTCTTAAAGGAATTCTCCACCATGGCTTCTCATGTCACTTGCAAAGATACAAACATTTTTGAATGCAAGTCATCTCTCTCATTTTCAGGAAATCTCTCACAAAATTCGGGAAATGAATTATTTCAGGAAATAGCCTATTCGAAGTACAAGCCTGGTGCTAGTAATCGATTGGTTGTGACATGGCACGGACAAATCTGGTTTGTACAACGCCATTGATATTTATTTTGTACCGTGGGTTGCAGTACGGCTCTTATCTCTTACTTGGTGATAATCCTTAGTTTCACCAGGGAGCGACGTAAATCTGTTTCACAGCAATTTTCTGAGCAAGCTAATTGTTTAAGGATGAGTTGACTTAAATAATGCCGCATAAATTAGAGAAATTAGAATTAGAGAAAGAAATACCTTTGAGCCAGCTATCTTTACCCCATTTGGTGTCTCTTAAGGTATTAGCAGTAATTACATTTTCTTTCCATCTCAATAACAGGTCCCCTGATTTCAAGAACAAAAAGTATCATACTGAATTAGACATTCATGACTTTTTCAAAATCGATGAACTGAAGATAATGCGTCGTAAAAACTTGCTAAGGACACGAAGAGTGCAAAAAAAAGGCAGTATTTGTTCTGCAGTCACACATTTTCAGGCTCGTACTAAAGACTAACTTTCAAAGCGGTATTTCACAACTAAGCATGTTTCTATGGGCATGATTTTTAATCGACTGATTGACCGGTAAAAAATCTGATATGTTACGTTTTCTTGTAGTTGGCGAATTCCTTTGAACTGCGTATTAAATTACCTTTCTCTTTTTTCTTAAACGTACATCTCTGCAATCAAGTTTCCTAGTAACTGTCCTGCAAGCAGTCCATATCTTTCACTGTGCAAACGTTCTTACTCAGAAAGAGGAAAAACGTTTCCCTTCGGGTTATTTACCGCGGAATTAGGCCACAATCAGATACACTGGTCATCTACAAATAAACGCGAAAAGCCAGTTGCTTGGTGAGAAATTAATGTAATTCAAAAGGCAGTGAAGGTTATGGTACAAGTAACAGCAATGGCCCCAAACGAACTGAGCATGCTCCTGGAAGTAAAAAAAAAAAAAAAATACAGCGCAGTGAAGCACGATGTGTTATGTTTATGAAGAGAACCGGTGAGATTAAGCAGAAAGGTGTAGGTGCATGTGTGCGATATTAGCTATTTATTTGTATGTGAATTCAATAATACAGATCCTTCAGCACTGCTAAGAATTCAGCAAAGAGTTAAACTAGAAGGATTGCGTTTGGCGTGAGTAATACGATTTTAGCCTGGTAGCTCTTATCACATACAAGTGAGCTGGAATCATTTTTGTGCGGGTCGAGAGGGGGATTAGTTTCCCGTTCCACTTTAGAGGTTCCTTGCAAATCCCATCTCTATGGAATTGATGTTCAGTTTGCGCCTTCAAGCTCTGGAAATTCTCAGATATAATATTATGCACCTCAGTGAACTAGACGTTTGTTTAAAAATCTTACAAACAGCAATATTGTTTTCAGCAATAAAGAAAGAACAAAATTCCGTAATTTTAAGAAATTTTAATCCCTTTCAATAGTAAATCCCATTAAAGTCTCAAAGTCTCCTGGAGTGATGACCATGATATTGTGCCGTGTCAGTGGCTTACTGGGCTTAATGTCAGAGATGACCTGTGTATCTCTTTTTGTTGATTTCTTCGTACCGTTAAAAATATCTGTATTTTGGTGATGTACAATAAAATTAAACGAATGCAAAGCATACGTTCGGTAGCACATTAGTCATGGTACTGTGTAATGAAAAGTTAATCAACGTTGGACAGTGTATTATCGGTAGGATAATGCACGATCCGGGTTAATACAAACGATGCACAAGTTCGCAGCCCGAGTGCATCCAGAGAAAGCAATACCCACCGAGGTTGCATTATCCTTCAATTAATGCACTGGTCCAAAGTTGACTTCCTTTGTTTATTCACACAATGCGAGATTTTAATGAAAACACAAAACAAAGCAAATTTGGGTTTGTAAATAACCACATTGTCATTGAAATCGAACTCTGAGAAATGGTAAAAATGTTTCATAACATGTCAACAACGTTTATATGAGATTCACAAAGTACCACCATTGTTTTGTGTAAGATGGCGACCAAGAAAACGCTGTCCGCGATCTACGTTTCTGTTGTATTCATCCGACGGTGATTTTACTCTAGAATGGACTATTATCCATAGGGTAATGCACGGTCACCTGACTGTAATGAGCCAATAGAAGCTGAAGAATCGTCAATGAACAGGAGACATCATTATGGTGAATATCAACGATGATGAATCTCCCAAGATCTCCATGTAAGTTTTCATAATGACATTTCCATAGCCTTAACGTGAAGATGATTTCTTTCGATTTTTTTTTTTTTTTTTGCCCAAGGCTAAAAACTTGAAACAAGATACTTTGAGACCGAGTTAAACCACTTCATAATTCTCTTCTCCTTACGAGATATCTGCGAGTCTTTGGTTTCACGAGTGAGGACCAAGAGGGTATTCGTTGTCTCGTCGGGGTACTTCAAGTGTCCACGCAACGATGAAACTCCAGACGGCACATCGTTCGTCGTGTATTCAGTGAAGCCCTATTGCAGTCCGATATTTACATTCACGTGCATGCATCATGTGGTAAGAATGTGGTCGTTGGTTGGAGAAATTAGTCAAAATAATCATAAAAAATCATTTTAACATCTTCTCTCTCGGGAAACATAAAAGACGTCAACAAACCTTCACAGAAAGAAAAAGACAATTGACCATACTCTGTTGAAGAATTGAGACCAACATGTAACTTGCTGTTACTTGTTACAAGTAACAAGCTGTCTCGTGACACGTGACAATTTACAAGCATCGCATCATTTGTTGCTAGGTCACTGGAGCATTATAGCAGAAGAGCTGGTGTGTGTGACTTGAGCCCTTTATTTTATTATACTAAATACGATATTAATATTGCCTGACGTCATTAAAGTCAGGGCTCAATATACGAATAAACTCATTCAATTGCGGAAGAGCTCACTGTGTGCAAGCTACAACCTGCACGCACGTTTCAAGACACAAACTATACGCACATCCTCAAATGTTCATACGCCGCACTTAGCATAGCTCACCATATATACCTTTCCAATGGACTCAATGTTATTTGCAATACTGTAGTAACAAAAACATATACCCTACACTATATGTAATATGAGTGAAGACCGTGACCAAGGATTTCTCCACTATCGCTTCTCCTATCTCTTAAAAAGGTACAAACATATTTGTATTAAAGTCATCGTTCTTATTTTCAGGAAATATCTCCACAAATTCGGAAAATGAATTATTTTAGTAAATATTAGATGTACGAGGCTGTTGCTAGAAATCAACAGTTTTTGATGTGATCTCTTGTTTGGTGATAAAACTTTAGTTTAACCAGCGAAGAGTATAAACCTACCTTTCAAAGTGTTGTTCGGAGCGAGCTAATTGTTTACGGATTAGTTGACTTAAATGACGTTGCTATGTAAATGATATTGAACTGGAACCGACAAATAAACCTTTAAGCCAATTACACGGCTTATCTTCACTTGATTTGGTGGGTCTTTAAAGTATTGGCAGTAATTAAAGTTTCTGTCCCTTTCCATGACAGCTCCTTGGTTTCAGGCACGAAAAGTATCTGATCGAATGTAGACATCCATGAGGTTTTCATAACCTCCCAGTCTGACATAAGAATTCGTGCTTCGTAACACCTCACCAGAAAAGAACACGAAGCGTTAAAAACAATGGAAACAGTGTTTGTCGGTTCTACGTCACACATTTTCAGGCTCGTGCTGATGCCCAACTTTAAAAGGGTTATTTCACATCTAAGGAAACTTCCTATGGTAAAATCATTATGTTTCACTAATAGGACGGTAAATTTTCTCACCTTTTACGTTTAGTTTTCTTGTTGGTGGAGAATTCATTTAAGGGCAACGCACAGTAGAACACACACACACACATGAAGATGACTCACGCCACACAGAACCAATATCATGTAAAATGAAACATAAAACACGTTACAAACTCACTACCCTACCCATCAGTATGTACACATACACTTCGTATATGACAATATATGACCACAGAAACTAAATGTACTAAACATAACACACTGCATATTTACATTCAGAAATGGCATATCACGGCCTATCACGCAAATGGTCAGAAACGGCCTATCACGCAACACTAACAATAGCTGCGAACCACATTCCTCATACAATAAATTGTTAACACAAATACCACACAACACTACACAGCACAAGGACAACACAAGGCATAATCGATGTAGATTGAAACTGTATGTACAAACTTGACTTGGGGAATAAAACTCTTGCAAGAGAATTTCATGAAATTTAACACTAGTGAAAATGTAGATTGGGTATGTTGTAGATATACCTTAGAATGTTGTGGAAATTAATGTCAAATCTCTTAAACTATTGTAATGTTCCTTTTTGAGACAGACCAGATTGCCTGTATGACATCACAAGTTCCCCATTGAGCAATGTAATATTTGAAATAAATATTTTTTTTTCAAAAAACTTCATAACTTCCAAACCGAATATGCTACCGATATATGGCTTTTACCGACAAAGAGAGAAAATACTCCTTGTTATTCTACAACATCAATTTTCTTCAGAGGCCAGTCCCTTTAAGCTGAACTGAATTTCACTTAAATAAAACTGAATTTTACTTAAGTAGAATTGGGAGGGAAATGTTAAAACGGCTTGCCATAAGGACTGCCTATCTAACACCCAATTAACAACTTTCAACTGCCCAGTGCCGATTAAAAGCGATCGTAATGCAACGCAATGAAAAGTGTTAAGACACGCTACACTGCCACAGTATAGCTTCCGACAAGTCTGAGCAGAAACATTCATCAATATGTTGTTAGAATTGTAACTATATCTTATTTTTGGTTTCTTGTTGTTATCCGTTGTTCATCTTCTTCAAGACTGCATGTACATATTCGTGTATTTTCATTTGACAAGGGCTGATGAAGTTTTTTGTTGTTTCTTTTGTCTTCTATTACTTTTCGTCGATATGTCTCCTGAATTCATCCATAACCTGATACCAGTACGCAGTCCCTCGGTACAACATTTAGAAGTTTGGGTGCCTATCATCAGCGATTACTAAATTTCCCCCAGGATTTCAATCGTCTAAAACGAGGGGTAAAAATATTGGTTTGAAACTACCAGTGTTCGTTGGGGAAGAAACACAAGAGAACCCTGACATATGCGCACTAGCGGCGCGCAAATGCGTGTTGGTTAGTGCTCCCTAAGCAGCAGTTGTCTTTCAATGAGTAAGCAATATTCGGTACAATACAGCTTGCAGAACATCATGTGTAAATAAAAGATGGATTTCTCAAAGCAAAGGAAGAAACAATACGAATAAACGTTAAAACACGTGATCGCATAATAAAGATTTGTTTTGTATAAGATTCCTTATTCACGGTTTTAGAACGTTTCATGCATAGATCGTAAATCAAGTGAGTCATGACCTTTTTTTTGGGGGGGGGAAGCTTTTACAATTTGCTGAGCCCTGTCGCCATTGCCAATAAGTAGTTGTACGACTGAGAAGCTAAACGATAGAACGTTAGAATTTTGTGACAGAATGATAACACAAAATTGGTTTAGGTTTGGTTCGGAAAATTCGTCATTGTAACAGGGTGATTTTTCTTTCATTCTAGTCTTGAAGACTGTCAACAACAATTAAGATGTGTAGCAAATGCAATTTGGCAAGTAATGCATGTAATTTGAAAAACATTAAGTTATATAAAGAAAACTAACATTGGACACATACCGTATTCACTATAAAGTACCATGAATGAATCATCTGTTGGAATGATCCCTTTTATTTTAGCATGACTACAATGCAATAATTACTATATATTGATATAACCAAGTCAAAACCACACACACACACACAATTATCCAGATAAAGAATTTTTTTGCCATTTTAATTGAGCTTGGTGCTTCACAGCTTAATTTTAGATTCAGCCGTAAATATCTGAAGAGTGGCATTGGTTAGTCTGTACGGAAGCAATATGTGTTATCCATTCCAGCACTTCAAGCAATAATCCGAACTCATTATATGTTAAAAATATCTCTGGGGGCATCACCGTTTTACAAAGAGAGACAATGAATTATTGCCCGAGAGTTTAAAGCAAGGACGTAGCCAGGTTTTGTTGTGTGAGAGGACAAAATCCAATCATCGTCTCTATTTTGATCGCCGTCCTAGGAGAAGGGTACAAGAGGAGGCTTAAGCCAGGATTTCAAATCAGTCAGTCCACAGATAGGCTACGTGGCACGAGGAGAGGTCTAAGGGGATGGGTACTCTTCCCCTTTGCCTAAACAGGATCATGTTCGCCCTTCTTAATAGCCCACTCATGGTGCAAAATTGACTTTCTTTGACACCTGCACCCATGAATCTAAAGTAAAGGTTAAAATGTTTTGGAGGGCGCTGAGTGCCGTAATGTCCATTTGAGCGGAGGGCCACCATCAGTTGGCGCGTAGCAGGCAAAAAATTTTGGCTTCTCAAACCATCCAGATGGTCGGAAACGGCTCTTTCCGGGGTTTCCAAGCTGCATGTACGCATCCTTCAAAGAGGGATCTCATGCCTACAATTTCTCAATTAGGCTTAATGAGATAAAAAAAATCAATGTATGAAAAATGGTAATATTTATCAAATGGGTTGAGATAATACAAGAATCATAATGAATTATTCATCCTGTTTCATTTATTCTTAGAACAGTTGGCAAATAGTAGGGGAGGGAGGGGGTGCTGAAAATACCCTCACACCCCACTTTCTTATTAGTTGTTAATGACCCATTTGAAGCTTGAAAATAAAAATGAAAATTGGGGCAGCGGTTGAACATTCTAATTCAACGAAGCCAGGAAAAAAGCAGAAGGATAACTTTTACTTTTTGACGGGGTTGGAGTGGGGGACTACCCGGTAAAACGATCTTGTTACATGCACCCGTTTTGGAACATTTCCAACTTTAAAAAAAAATTAAAATGACGTTCTTTTAAGCATCAGATTTGACGTATACATTTAAATAGTAATAAGACAGAGTATTTTTCGTATTGGCAATAGCTTTATTTGGCATTGACAACCAATACTGTTGAGGGGTTTATTTTTTTAATTCAGCGTTAGGATTGGAAAAAGTAGAGGAACATCGTTTCTACAATCCATGCCATCATTAATATCCGAGATCTTGATTAACATTTAGGGAGACGTATTGCGAATACCTCCTGCGTGAAATAAATATGCTGACCGTTCTTCTATGGATTCTATATCCTACTCGCACACTCGAACACTGCGTATTAGCCACAGGCGCATGTACGGCAAATGGAAACCTCGAATCAATGACTTGACATCTTTATGAACACCTTGTTCCGATTGTGGTGTTAATCTGTTTCGTCTTTGTTTTCAATGTCATAAAAAAGTCAATGTCATTTGGGAAGACCGGCTGTTTCCCAGTCCCCCCCCCCCCCCTCAATTCAGGCCAACCAGTTCTCCCCAACTCCGTCAACTTATAATCTCTCCCTCCTCTCGTCGTTTTTTTCTTTTCTGCTTTATTCTTCCTAAAAGAAATAGCCTAAAGAAATAGCGTTAAAAAACATTTTAAAACTGATTATACTAGTTTTGTTTGACCAAATGTGTATAGACATGTCTTAATTCTTTGACTAATTAAGGAGACTTCGTGTGTTTGTTAGTATGAAGGTGAGTGATTTTTCCTAATATTCATTCAATTCAGTGTAAATATATTTAGCCAGTGATTACTATTTACATTCAAACTAGCACATATCTGTCCATCCTTACGTGGTGTATAACATCTGAATGGAAGAGATTTCAATGACACATTTTGAGATTTGAGGACTTAGTTTCACATCCATATGGGGAGAATAGGTGAGGAAAGAGGTCGTGAAAAACCCTCACCACCCTTCTTTTGGACCGTTAACCTTGAATAATACCTATATGCTATATTCAAAGACATTTGAAACTCCCCATCAGACAAATAGCTTAACAAGCAATATGGTCTGACTGTGATTTGTTCGGTATTAAATTGTTCTTAACAACCAGTGTTGAGCAATGATACAAATATAAAGAATAAATACCCGCATATACTGCTCTAAGTGTGTAGCAATTAATGAGGAATTATATTTGTTTCGGATTCCAGGAATATTTTTTTCTATACATGACTGTAAGTTTAAGTCTGAAGAGATTTAACGAAGTTTATTCTTACATGCTTTACTTTGTTTTACCCTATGTGAGCCTCTATTTTTAAAAGTACCCATCAGCGAAAGGCGGAAGGGGAAAAGAAATCAATAAACGTATACATTTTAGTATTAGATACAATCTTATATTCCGTTGACCCTTTGCAAGATACAAAAGCGCTACAGCCGACGCCACGTGAGATTACGAACCTTGTTTATATAACCCTAAGAGAAAAAGGAAAGGATGTACAAATGGTAGAACCAGAAGGTATATGATTGTTCTGGTTTATGTTGATTCTCTCTACATTACCCACGTTCCACTGAGCTACTCATTTACCAAGCTGAAGATATTCGCCGCCGAATATGTCTACGAGTCTCTTTGATGCTGTAGGTCAGAATATTGGAACTTAGACAAAAGAAAAAAATCACCTTATGCGCATGAGCAGGCGGCACACATCCTTAAAACAAGTTAAGTTGAAATATGGAGATATTTCTCTTCTTGCTAGTCTCACCATGGCAAACATACGTTTTCTTTAATTCGCTGAAACAAACTTTGTATTACATCATGATATTTATAGTGATGGTCTATCGTTTTGTTTTGAAGTTGACAACTTGAAGTACGATTTGGTATTAAATTTTCCTTTCATTTCCGTTTAAAATAATTTCAATATTTTATTAATGAAGGAAACTGCAGTGAAAAGTATGTTTTACTTTTACGTTGAAGTTAACGTTTAGAAGGTAATGGAGATGACTATATTCCATTCACAAATGTTTTTCTGTTCAACTCCTCTCGGGCACAAGAATGACAAGAGGATGATCGACGAACGAGATTTGAAAGAAAAAAAAAACCCGCGTTCCCAACCTCTTTAATATAATCATTTGCCTGAAGATAAAATATACTAGAATTTTAATATTCAAACAAGAAAATAACTTAATTTGTTGAGATCAATTATCTTCGTTTGATTGTCTCCGTCCCCAACTTTATTTACATTTTCAAGGTGTAAAACCAGGAGAGACAACCGAAGTGACAACTATAAGTGCTAAGTGAGAAATTTCTGAAGATGAGATGTGTCGTTGGTTGAAAATTTATCATAAGAAGATGATCCCCTGTGCAGTGTTAGTGCATAAAATATCTGCACAGGTTCGCATATGTCTATTTAGGTACATGCACGTAAAAGAAGAGTTGTGTTATTAGGATGGATTTAAAACGAGGCGCCGAAGGCTTAAAGCTAGTTGCTGTCGATTAAAACTTCAAAAAAAAAAAAAAAAAGCCGATGTGTGTGACGGATAGGTTTCTAGGTTTAACGGTTTGTCCATGAAGCTGTTTAATTACATCTTCAGTGCAGTCTAAGAGATTTAGATATGAAGAAGATATGAAGGCAACACGAAAAAAATGTCACAAGAATGTTAACTTAGCTACCAATTTGAGATTACTACATGCCAGGGGGGGGGGGGGGGAGCGGCTTCTGCCTTCATGTATTCGGCGCACTGGTAGATTGCTGTTTTACTTAACTATCGTTGACTGTTTTAAGCTTTTCTTACTGTTGTGCCATCAAACTACATTTCCTTGCTTAAAATCATGTAACAATATCACCTCCATCATTGAAATCCTCCACTAATTACTTATTAAACATTAGACGTTCTAGACTCTGTCATTAAAGACAAGTATAATATATTTCTTATTGAAAGAGAGGTTATTGGCCACATATGTATATAACTTCGTACATTGCTTGATTTTATTGCATATGCGAGGATATGCGATAATATGTTTGCAATACAGATATAATACAGATATATACAATATACTGGCTTCCTGCAATTATTATTAGTTTTGTCTTCGTATACCTCAGTTTCGGATGAATTTTTTGTTTCTTTATAGATTGATTCTCACCTCTTGATAAGCAGTCGCTTTGTTAATGGTAGTGATGTTGATGAACTCAGCGGCGATAATGGTGATGATGACGACAAACAATGACTACAATGACGACGGCGATGAAGATGACGATGGAGAGTAGGTGATGATGATGGTGATGACGATTATGATGATGGTTATAATAATGAGATGATGATAATAATGATGGAAATAATATTTATGATGATGTTGGTAATGGTGACGACGATGATGATGATGATGACAATGATGATGATAATGATGACGGTGATGATTAAAATGATAATGAGGATGTTGATGATGATAATGTTGATGATGATATGGCTGCATCACCGTACATCGAAAGTAATCATATGATGTCAACTGCAATGGAAACCGTCCCAGTGACAAACTTTTCAGCTTACGTTTCAATCAACGAGAAAACCCATCAACATCTACTCTTAAAAAATTCCTAAAATAAACAGATTAAATTGACAAACAGAAAGTGTTACGAAAATTAATTTGTAGTACGCTCAATATTTTTTACACTTCGCGATTTCTTGAGGGGCGATCCATCGATTTCACTTTTTATCTTAATGAAAATTTAAGACGCTAAAGTTGTTAACAAGTAATACTAATGTTTTGAAACATTTTTGTTCTAACGTTTGTTGCTCTTTATTTTCAGTGTTACGAGTAAGTATACTTCGTAATACTGTTTGCCTTTAAAGCATTAATTAAGTTACCCATTCACCAATCAGGGACTTCTACTTGGGTCACCCGAGCCAATTCAAGTGTGTATAATAGTAAGTCGTAAACGGCATATCTGTTTGGCTGTTTTTGATTAGCTAAGTGTCAAAGTATAAGCTGATATGCGAGGGACATAGCTAAATCCGCCACTTCTGAAGGCCGCGAAGTGGTATGGTTTTTGTCAATTAACCAACCAAAAACACAACCAGCAGATGTTAGAGGACGTATCTGTAGTAACCTTGATGTTGAGATGGAAATGAAGAAAACCTGTGAACATATAAAAAAGGCGGGAAAACGAACAACATTGAGAGATGACTTATGTAGAGAGGTTTAGCGTTTATACATCAAGTGGTAATGTAATATATCGGAGAACATTAAACCGATTAAAGCCCCGATGCGTGCGCATGTATACACATTAATGTGCACGTAATGGTTACCAAGTAACGTTATTTACACAGTGTTGCTGATAATTTGTCCACAGCGATCGCTCTACAGAAAGTGAAATCATTTACTGTACATTAAATTTGAATGAAATAGATTTAGATAAGTCAGTGAGGTAGTATCTTTAAGTATACACAGCCGTATTGTCATTCCGTTTGCACAAATATGTTGTCTTATGTTGTGGGCCTCAAAGCTGCACACAGAGTGTGCAGCTTTGAGGCCCACTATATTACCTCATGTTTAGTTCTTACCTCAAGTAGCATGGCATCACCTAAAGTACTAACCTTGAGAGACGCTCCTATTTTTGGAGTCGAGTAACCTGCCCAAACCTATTACATATATCCCCCAAAATATACAAATCAAGTGAACATGAACTGATTCATCAATCAGCTCTAAAAGTTCAAATACAAAGAACATTTCAATCAAACCTACTTCTTTCACGTGAAGAGTTACATACACTGTAATCATTGACGTGGCAGTCTTTTCGTATCTTTGGTTGCAATCAAGATTTCTAACAACACAGACAATATTAAGCATGTTTCAGAATGAAAGACATGGGATCTATTAGAAAGTTGACTCTTCAATGAAACCATATGCCGGTAAAAGACTTACATTAACGTTTTCGACACTAGGTAACCTAATGCATATAAGCAATAGATTTTATTGTTCTAAACAGAGGTTCATCACCATGTGTCTTGTCTGAGCCGAGAAGCATCGAAGATGCTTTGTATCTATATAGAGAAGACTTCAATGAAAATGAAAAAACATATTTCCACACACAACATGGAGGTCCCTCCTTGTACATGTCTACGAGTCTACATGAAACAATAATTCCTACAGTCGCTTAAATATTATATTCATAGGCAGACAGAAAACAAAATGGAAGAAAGATTAAGACCGCATTGCGATAATAAACAGCCTTGCTACGAGTTACTCCCTCGGGTCATTACACAAAGAACAACGGTCGTTCACACCTGAAATATTCCAAACATTGCATTTTTATTTATTACGGGATTTGAATGACAATTACATGTTTGGAACGGTAAAAGTTATTACATTTGAGTTGTCATTCCATTTAAAGAGGGTATTCACCTGAAAAAAAGAGAGAAAAGTAACACTCTCTCCTTGCGAAAAATAACAAAGTAGTGGATGTGACGGGTAAGATTAGAGGTCGTGCGTACGATAGACCAGGCAATCCGTCCAATACCGGGGTCTAATGATCATAGCGAGGCAGATGGGGTGAGGTTACTGTAAACAATATGAGTAAATATGCTGCATCTCCTCTTCTAAAGCTTATTAATTTAGGGTTTTGTCTTTTTCTTTTTCGATGATAAACTGTCCATTCAGTCATTTGTCATTTAGACAAAATTGTCGTCGTGTTCTGCCCAATCTAAAGCAGTGTAAGTCAATCGCAGCTGATCCAAATTTAGTTCACCTCATCTCAGTCAGTGAGGTTCAGACCAAAGAAGCACAGTCTAATCTAGTCCGGTCTTGTTCACCTCATCTCAGTCATTCGAAGGTTCAGGCCTGTATTACCACAGTTTAATCTAGTCCAATATTTACGGCCTAGTTCACCTCATTTGAGTCGGTTTGGTTCAGATCAGGTTAAACAATTATAATCTTGGTTAACCTCATTTCATTTAGCTGATTCCAGATCGCGCCAGCTCAGTCGCATCTAATCCAAGATCTAATTTACCTCATGAGTTTTCAGGGTCCAGACTAGTTTAGTCATGGCTAATATTGCCCAGAGTAGGTCACCTGATCTCACTCAGTTTGATGCAGATCGGGTTTGCCCCGTTTAACCTAAAGAATTTCACCTCAGTTTGTTTCTCTTTCTTTCGAAGAGGAAATTTCCAGGTCCCAGGTGCCTTATAAAAGATTTTGGTGTGTATTGTCAGTCCATAAGATTTAAGTCTTAAGACCCTATGTTTTAGTTCGATAATTTGAGGATCATTTAACCACGTGCGTTTACAACTTACAACATTACAACACATTGAAACAAAAGTTACATTGCATTGTTCCGGTAGTCATTAAAAACAAATGGTACAGCTGCAGCAGAATATATTCCTTGGAGACACTGACCAGTGAAATACACCTGTACTTAAAACACCGTGACCATTGACAAAATGCAAGCATGACCATTGACAACCAGCGTTAAAGCGAAATATGTTTTATCTTTAAAGATGGCATTCTTATCATTTTAATTGTTCATTTATAATGAGAAGTCATGTAAGATATAAATACACATTTACTTCTCACGTAACAACGTTTTTCCCGTTTTTACGTAAATGAAATTTTGCTTGACATTCGCAGTCAGCTGAACATTGAAATCGTTTTTTTTTTCTCTCAGTTATCAAAGTTTCTTTTTTATTTTCAAATGCACTATAAGATTTTCTCGTTTCTAACTCACCCACTTTAGATAGGATCTATGCACTGCAGGGACGTGTGCATCTCCAACATACAGATATCCCTATTTAAAGAAAGGCGACTTCATCTGCTAAAGAGTCCCTACTCTGTTTGCCTACCATACTATTTTGAAGCCTAAAATCACCGTTGCAACCTATGATGGTGAAATGTTTCTTGAATTTGCATTGTACACAAAGTGCAATGCAAATTCTGCACATACAGTGCTAATTAGTTTTCGGTGACCTTGCTTAAATAAGACCATGTACAATCTGTCCGCGGGATGCGTATTTCTGTATTGTTTCATCTTACATGATACGTATTGCGCAAATGAATTTGCAAATGGCATCTCCACTATTTGATCTTTGAAGGGAGACTTCTTGAAAAATGTTGCGTTGTTTATATAAACAGCTACGTCTCTGTCTCAATCGGCATGCCGATAAACAAAACAAGTACCGTACTTTCTGGATGAATTTATGTGATTCGACCTGTACAATAAAGATCAAATATTTACAACAAAACGTTTTCAGGATTAAAAACAAAGAATGCAGTCTACATTACCATAGAGAACTACGTCATTAAATGATAGCAATAGGAATTGTTGATGCTACCCTAAGATATATATCATGCATTGCAAGTCATGTGATAGTCACGCCTGAGTCTTCTTATCTCGCTCTGCATGTAGACTGTTTTTATGGGTATATTTGAGTGACGAATTGACTTTTGATTTCACCAGATGAATTACCCTCTCAATTACATTTTACGCGTTTGAAGCCCTACTGGATGAACATTCGTCTGATATAAGCAACCCTTGTCATGCAAGTACATTGGTACCTTAACATCTTTTCGCATTTGGTAAAAATCTGCTTTACATACGTTTATGGATTTATTTCTTCCAAGTTCTGTATCTCTTGACCTATTTAGATTGTATGTTTGACATGGTAATAATTGTTAAGAACCTCTTGTAACTTCATTCCAAAGCATAGCAGTTGCCACAGACCTGATTTAAAGTCGAATCGAATGGTGGTGTGACTAACTAAAAATGATTGAAAACAATCCACAATTACAATACAATCGAGTCAATTTCGAAAGAGAAATCTCAATTTAATAAGTGATTTCAAACCAATATTAGCAATTGACAAAATCTTCGTTTACAAAATATTCATTTAAGTGCAGGTTTATACTCCCACCAATTTTCTACTTGTACATATTTCTCCTTATGTAAAAGTCATTAAACCATTATTGTTTCACTTTTCTTTTGTTTAGGAGAGGATGTGGGGGCTGGTGTATGGGCTGCAATCGTTCAACAATTCCTCCTATTAATGCAGAGCACCCTTCTGATTTCCTTTAATATTCTGTCTAAAAATACTACTATTTTGACGTACAAGTATTTAACAGAGACTGAGTCTTACATGTCGCCCCCCCCCCCCATTCATTTCGGTTTTTGAAAATAATAGTCTTCAATAGAACACAAATAAATGAAAACCTGAGCTGTTTACGTTTCTCCAGAATATCTCGCAACACTGTATTCAGCATTTTCAGACATAATTTAGGGATCTGTATACATAAATTTATCAAATTGTGGCAAGGAAAGGCCTCAGATTAATTTACAAAATGAATAATTGTTTTAACTTTTTACAGAAGCCCGATAAATGTGCAGCTGCAGAATGGATTCTGATAATATTCAATATTTATGGAAAATTGCTCGTCAACTTTTTTCAGATGAAATATAATACAAGCTGTTTTTGTCGCATCTGGGGGAATTGTTATAGTTTTTCTCGTTTCACGGGGAGATATCTACCCCTGAAGGACATCTTTGTCTAATTAATATGACAATCATTCCTTGCATGGCATGTATACGCTTCACATAATGAGTTAGCGCTCATCAAAACACAGAAGAGGCAGCTGGGAAAAGGGATTTAAAATTCACAGCTAATCTTCACCGAAAGCACTTGAAATTTTTCAAACAGCTGAAAGTTCTTCTTTTTTTTACTTTTACAGTTGTCTGTGTAGATGATGTATGTGCAGGTAGCCCATTGCTATCCTTACCTGAATAGTCATGTCAAAAATCGAAAGAGGTTCAGTGTAACGTCTCAGAATAGGGTAAATATGTAAAACCTAATGTCGCAACAAGCATAAAGAGTACCTCCACAGAGCGAAAATTCTTGCCGTACGGGCATACCTAAAAGTGTCGCAAGCGTTTAAATACATGAATTGAATCGTCACATAGTCTGCAGAATTAATTTATGTAACAATAAATGATCATAGTCATTTAAAGTTAAGTTATCGAAGAAATACTCCAATGAAAAGTGAAGGGAATTCTGAAATGAAAGAGAATACTTTTCAATGGAGATATTTCAAACCCCAAGCCCATATCTTTTTCCTACCTCAAATATTGCCCTTTGAAGAAAAGATTTGGCTGATCAAGAACGACTGCCGCAAAGTTAGAAAAATGCCAACTAACACGAGCAAATTGCTGCAGGAAGTCTGCAGGAAGATGCAGTGCTTTCCTTGAAATTTGACACCAGTGAAGAGTTAGATTGGTCATATTGTAGACTTACATTAAACGGAAATTATAAAGGTCACATCTCTTAGACTAGCGCCATGTTCCAAACCCAACATGTTATTTATATATGGTTTTCACCAATAACATGAAAAAATATACTTCCATTTTTATGAAGAATCAATTTCCTTCAATGACCGATCTCTTTAAGCATTAATACACGAGTTGAAATGTTCTAATCACATTCATTATTACAAAAGAATTTTGTCTTACATATTAATATGAGTTTCCTATATTTGCTACATCATACGGACAGAACGATAGAGAGAAAAAACACAATGACCCAAGGGTATGGAATAAGACAATTATAACATTAATCAAGAAGTGTTGATTAATTGGGCTCTGTTTAGTTCTCCAATTTACTATCAAAATTTCGGATAAATAATGAGTATGAATGGTCGAGTGATCTTCGTTCAAATGTGCAGACTAAATATCAATTACTAAAAAAGGACTTCATTCGTCCGAAATTAAAACTAAAAATTTGTAGAATATTGAATAAGTTGGTGGATTATCTGTATCAAATAGTTTACGTTGTAAAAATAGCAGCGTTCCTTGAACAGTTGAATGATATTATTTACTCATTTTTGTTCTCTAGATATAATGTAGCTATTGAAAAGGTGCCACATTTTGCACGCTCGAGAAGGCTCGTAACTATATCTGGTCATCCAATTTTGATGAATCTATATCCCACGTTAGGGAACTTTCACAATATGCTTTCCACTTTTCATGTAATGCAATAATGGGATTATTATTAGATACGTAATCTCACATATAAAATATCTATGTTTGTGCTAAAAAGAAGCAAACCAGGCATTAGTGATAGACGAAATTAAGTGATCACACATATGTGTAACACAGATAAATATAGTGGCTGCATCATAATGCCTATAAGCAAGTAATCTGATATGGTGGCCTTATAAAGTGACATATTCATGGGAATGGTGTCGATGTGAGTGCTAAATTGAACAGCTAAATCAAACACTTATTGCCATCAATTAGAAAGATATTATTTGTTAGAAAACGCGCCTCACTAGAGAACAGAATGCCGCATTGTAAAGCAACCACCCGTTGTGGTATCTGTGTCGCTGCCGCTCTCCGCTCTTCTATAAGCTCGAATCAAGCCGGAGGGAGAAACAGTGCAAAAAAAAAAAAAAAGTAAGGAAAAGAGAACATACCACCGATCGGGAGCACTTAATGAAATTTAGATGGCTGTAGATGGTGTCCGCGGACAGCCAAAATATTTCTTTATTAAGAACGCGATATATGGTATAACGCTCAAGGCGTATACTACAGAGAATAACCCTAGAGCTGTTATACAAAACGTATGCTCCTTATCCTGGTCACATTTCGATGTACCGCCCTGTCTTGCGTTAAGGATATGTAGACAGGTTGCAATGCTATATCTTTCTCGTAACGAGATAATGAGACAAACGTGTTCTAATTTTTGTTCCGGCTATTGCTGCAAAACTGCACGAAAAACTATGCCGTTGAATTTCCCTTTGCATTGGTCAATAACTGAACATGCTTGTGTTTAGCGGTCTATGTAAGATACTGTTTACTGTTGATTTACGCTCTGACGAAAACGATTCATAGTGAATAAGATGGATGCATAGGCTGATAAAGAAATAAGTTGTAGGAGCATAGAGCTGGTTGGATTTCAAATGCAATGATGCAAGCATTTACACAATTCTCTTTGAAAAATATCTTCAATTGTAAGTTACTACGTACATTCCCGTGCATAATAATACGCCCCATGGTTTCACCTTTTTCTTTCAAATGAAGCACCGTATTTACACGAGATTTCGTCCTGTGAAATATTATTAGTTGCCAACAATATCAATATAACTTACAACAGAAAGACCATAAAGGTGGTAACAGTCACGAGACTACACGGTTTGGAATGAATGATTGAAGGGGACGCACAGGATGTACGAATATCTCAGGATCAGAGGGAATTTCGGTGTTATGTATATTGCATGGAATAATATGTAATACACCAAATGTCCGAATAACGTATCGTGTTTACGCTATATATAAAAAGGAGATATATGGGGGGGGGGGCGGATTACTGTCAGCGGCTTTGTGTTTACCTTTTTACTTGTAAGTCAACACACTTTATCCTGATTAACATCGTATTTTTCTTTAAACAAACATAAGCAAAGGTATCAGATATTTTGAAAATAAAAATTTGTGTAACTGTACGTTTCATGTTTAGTCTGTAATAACATTCAATATAAATAGGGAATTAACATGAGTCGTTAGTGGTTATCGAATTAGTTTACAGTAGGTATCGTAGGCACACTGTGTTATTAATCTAAGCCAAACTAATTACTATGCAAAACCATAACAAAAATACTCAGATCATCGCATACCAAAAAATCAAAATAATAAAGAAAACATATAGTCGAATATTAATCAACTTAGTTAAAGATTTATACAGAATTATGCAGCATGGCATATATCGTGCTTTTAGGTAAAATTCATTTTATTAAAGTCACATCAAAGACCGTTTGGTGGGAATAACTTGCGATTGCTTTACCGGATATTTTCTTCTCGGAGATTGTCTTCTTGTGTGCATGTACGGACCGACAAGATGATAAGGTTAATGTAAGCGTTCTCCATCTTCTCTGACCTCATAGACCTCGAGGGAATGGTTATAAATACTTTAGTGTGTGGATTAGTCTATATACCTATGCTGAAAACTAGAGGCAATGGAATTACAGGCATCTGGTATACTTGAGATCCAAATATATAGTCACACGGTTTTCTTTGTTTTCCCTTGTACTGAAGATTTGGAGAGCCGCGTTTTACCTTTGTTGCAGATAAAGGATTATGCGTTTCACTTCATGTAGGCGTGACATGTGATCTGCAAATTAAAGCATCATCTGTCTCGAGGAAGAACATTGAATTAACCCGTGGTTTCATTCCTAGGTGACGGCAGGAAATCACTAGTGGATTAATGAGTTACGAGTGTATTAATGTAACCTGTTTCAAGATTCCGTATAGATCACCGTAAGTTCCCTGAAGCAGGAAATGAGAATGAAAATCCCTGTTGTAAAATTGCTTACAACAAAATTTCAATCGCCTAAATGTCAAACAAAAATAAAAAAAAAATCCCAATTAGTTTGATTATGCATTTCTTGACCAACGAAAAATGAATTTAGTCCTTGTGTACTGAGAAAGGTAAATTTTAAATGTTAGTTGCAAATTGTAATATATATATATATGTGTATATATATATATATATATATATACGCCTTTATTAACGTAAAATGCACCCTTCTGCTTACCGACTTCGGTTATTGCATTTTAAGCCGTTATCACCATTATCGTAAACTTTCAACATATCCATTCGGTTGACTGCCGTGCTTGTGATTTTCTACGTCTTGATGGCTATAGGCCCCATGAGATTTCAAATCAACGAGATCTCATCTTGAAGCTAAATGGGTCGTCGAGGGATTCTACGTAAGTTCTTGACCCAATTAAACCGCATGGAGTTTATGCGACCACTGATCATGTGCAAGAATCCCAGGTTCGCAAGGTTAGTCACAGATCATTGTCCGAGGTCCGTTTAATACATACGTGCAGTATTTAAACATCATAATCTGTTCGATTTATATTAAATTACTTCAGCTTACTTTCAATTTCGGTGTGTAATACATGTAGCGTTTCATCGTGAGCCAAGAGAATGAATTTTAGTTGAAGCATGAATGTGTAATAGTTGTTTAAAACAACGTATCGCTCTTTCAGAATTGCAGCTTTTGCTAGAGATTGCAACCTATGAAGTATTCCTTTTTCTCTTTATGTAAACACTCGAGTACATTTGCATCACAAAGGATCAATCTTTATGACGTCGCAACCGTATATTTGTTACGAAGGAAATTTATTCTGACTAGAAAAGTGTTACACACTGTTTGACTGACAGTGAAAGTACTCTTACAATAACCTGTTGCATCTGTCACTTTCAAGAAGTACAGTGGGAGTGAGTCCGACGTGCAAAGTGAGCATTTTTTTCTTACAATTGTACTCGTTTCTTATGGATGAGGTAATATGTATTTGAATCCCTCCTCCTGAATGATATATATACATACATACATACATATATATATATACATATATATATATATATATATATATATATATACAGCACGTTAGCAATGAATTAAGTTGCACTTCCGTGTGTTGCTATGAATTGAAGAGAAAGATATACTGATAAACGTCAGGTATACGATATTGCAAGAGAAACAGCTAGTTTTTGCAGTGGCGGAGATTGCAGTTTCAGTCAGAGGAGGGGGCGGAAATGGCTTTACGGGACGATGTATAATGGAAGTACCCATGCTCTTTAAAGATATCGGGGAGGGGGGGTGCCTGCATGAGCAAAAGGGTAGAAAAAGGTTAATTTTGCGATTTTAGGGGCCATTTTGCCTCCAACTGGGCGAACATTGTATGTACGTGTATGTAGATGTAGGTTAGTCAAAGGGTGATACATGGTCTTGACTTATTCAGGAAAAGCAAACAGGCCAAACTGCATTTTTATCGGTTACCATGTCTGACAAAGGACCAATACGGTCATACAGTTGGAGACAAAACAATTAGCCAATTGTCGCAACCCCTCTAGATAGGAACCCTAAGGGACTATCTAAGACGAGCTCCACCATCAGTTAGCGCGGAGCGCGTAAGAAAATTTTGGCTTTTCAAACTCTCCAGATGGCCGGAAAAGCACTTCCTAGGTGTAATCAGCTGCATATGCACAGTCTTGAAACACGGATCTCATGTTTGCATATTTGGGTGGGGAAGAGCATAGGCCTATCTTTAGTCACACATTTTTTTTTTCCATTGATCGGTAGAGCACAATGATTGTTTGCAGAGGTCAAGCGAATCGAAGTGCGCCGCCATAAGTGTTGCTAAATTTGTTTTTTAACTGAACCTTGGACGTGTGTGAGGGGGACATCAACGAGTGTGATACAGTGTGATACGGAAAAACAGTATGAGTTTCAACGGCGCAGCCAGAGGTTTTACTTTGAGGTGAACTGAGAATTGCTTGATGACTAAGAGGATCGATAGCACCGTTTGGAGCGGAACGTACCAGAAAAACATACATACCCCCCCCCCCCCCCATTACTGGAAATCGCCCTTCCCAGGTCCAGCTAGTAAACCGGTATGAAGAATGGTATTATCAGTATTTTCTTAGATGAGATACTAATCGCATTTTTGGAGTTTTCCCCTGACAAAGTCTGATCAAATTTGAACATTTCATGATGAATACGGTACTTGCTTGAATTTAAAGACAGAATGCTGGCGGCAACACCATCATCATTTCCTGGATGCGGAGGGCGCTGAAGTACTCAAGCTGGCATTTTCTTTACCTTCTTTTTCATTTTTTTTTATAATTTTTTTCTACCTTTTTTATTATTTTTCTTCTTTTGTGAAACGCTGACAAGGGGGCCAGTAATCTATTTGTGTCGGTCGGAGTGTGCGTGTGTGTGTGGGGGGGGGGGGGGTCGGACCTAACCATATGGTAGCCCGCTGCTGATTTCCTTCATTTTTACTGGAAAAGTTTAGGATTTGTTCAGTTATTACAGGAGAGTTCTGCTCAAACCTTCACTTTTATGTATTAAAGTAAAAATATAGCTTCCGTGTAATCTAAATACTATAAAATGGAGCCATTTGTGAGTGCATATACAAACATCCCTATGCCATAAATGTGTTAGTTGATCACATTTTCTTCTGAAAAAAAAGAGTCTTCAAAATCAGATGAATTTTTTATTATCTTCACACAATTTCAGTGGTGCTTACCTTTCAAAATTAAGTTACAGACCCATATGCCTTTCTCCAAAACGGAATGCATCGATTTCTTTTTAACAAACGGAATCATGGTTGCTAATTTATGTACATTCCACTCAAAATTTCAAAATCGGAAAACTAAAGAGATCAGAAGTATGATTTCACTGTGAGAGATGCAAGCATTCCACTATAAAACGTCAAACAGAGTCTGTTTTTCGATTATTTACGACGTGGCAAGTTTGTTTTATGTGTATAACAATGATACCATACTATCTGCGATCACCATTACTGATAATAAAAGTTTCTGCAGCGTAACTTGGAGGACAGTTTAGTTAAATCCATGTCACAAATAAATCACATAATCACGTTAAATGAGCAGTGCAATGTTTTACTGTTTAAAATGGGCGTATGTATGAGCTCATTGTGTTCAAAGTTAGTCTTGTTTAAGGAATTTGGGAAAAAGACATGGTCATGTGAAGAAAACATTTCACACTTAGAAAAGTTCTCCGGATATTCCATTTGTGTGCACTTTCAACATTCGATCCCCTACTAAGGACATTAAATCGATTTTTACGTCACTAGTATCAAACTCACTTTAACGATTGAGATAAAAAATTCAACAGTATGACACAAAACGTTGAACGTTCCACTTCAAAGGTCGAAATCTTGTTAGAATACAAGTATCTCTGACATATTTTGTCAATATATATTGTCGCATGTGTAGTGTAACGCGATCTATACTTCGCAAATTGACACAAATGGCATTGCTCACTTATTTCAAGTAGCTGCGTTACAGGAAAAGAAGAAGGCGTGGGGTCATATAATCACAAGAGCTCATGAAGATCTTTCTTCGCCATCGAAGACTACCACAGTATTCCATCTTTCAATCTCGCGTCTTAAACATGCATTCAACAGTCAACACATCAATAATTTATAAAGCAGATGAACATAAAAAGCAAACGGAAGTTACTGATGAGAGTTGCATAATTTCTACCAATCCCTTCCCTTGTCAAATGTAAATTATCTCGGTCCATCCGTTTAAAAATCATATCCTTTGTCTTTTTGTGTTGTCTTGCCCTTCACTGTGCATTTTCTCATTTGGTTATTGTATCAATATGTGTTCCAGTGCGATATAATAAAACATAAACTGATCAACCATTTGTTTTCACTTACCTCCGGTACACCTGGGACATGAAATACTGCCAGAGTCTTTGGTCCATCTTTCATGGGTACTCATTGTTCCATTAAGCAATGCTACAGTCGTTCCGTTTTGGTCGAAATTTCCACCAGTTGCAATAACGGCATCTTGTTCAATCGTTCTTGTAGTGATAGGGCTAACAAGTGGTGAGTCACTGCTGGATACGTATGGTGTATCACCAGCATCAAGGGATCCTTTTCCAGTTGTACCAGGATCCGACCCTACCGTCAACCCCATTGCTGCATTCTTACTGTATTCTGATGGTCGATTAATTGGGCCAATACAATCTTTATCGAAGACCGGATCACAACTGGTAAACAACGTCTGAGTCACGATTTCGGTTTGTATTTCGGTGGCAAACCGACTTTCGTTAAGGTCTCCATTCACCAGAATAAGACTCCAGGTAGTAATCCACCATCGAATTAAGAACATTGTTCTGTGTTCTGCGAAGTCGTTCATGACAAAATTCGTACTTTAATATTTAAGCAACGATGGTCTCAGTACTCCTTGCCTAAGTTGTATCTCAAATGTCTTTCCAATACGACGACGAAATAGCTACTCCAGTGGTTAGAGCTGCACGCTGGCTCGAAATGAATAAAAGCGTAAATTTTCTTGTCCGACCCGTCAACGCAGGTGCACTCTCTTAATTACTGCTCGGAACTCGGTGGAAGTCATTGCGTCATCCTTCCGATACATACAATAAATTTACCGAATAAACGTGCCAAAATCGGGAGTAGTTCTTTCCTATGGTGGTTGTATATGTTTCATGTGTGAAATTAAAGTCGACCTGCGGAATGAAATGTCACACACACAGAAGTCTTAATTAAGATTGTGACAGCGTCTCGGTATATCACACACTTCTGTTTGGGGTTCACATTTATTGCATACATTTCGTTTTCGCGAGAGACGGTAGTAATATCATATCCGCACCCCAAAACAATTTAGAAGTAACTCCAGAGAGAAGAAGCAGAGAGTTTTATCTGAAAGGAAAAAAGTAAATACAAAGGATAATTGATCCTTTATTAAACAAACTTGATAGGAGTATCAGTATTTACTGGAAATTCCTGCTTTTCTCATTATGCCAAACGAGCTACATTGAAAGAGATGTTTAAAAGTCCTTTTTTGTAACCTGCAGTTTATAACAATTCTCTTAATGAGCAGTTTCACACAAAACAAAAAACCATTTACGCTAAGTAATATTCACAGGGTTTTCAAACTACCCAACGCCTATTGTTCTCGATATGTCTAAGCCTGTAGTATTGCCTAACATACACAGTAACGTATATCGAATTGCGTTATTCTCGAACTTAATAAATTCAAAGCTTACACAGTTAGGAAATTAACATTAAAAATGAAAACATAAGTTGTAATAACAAGATGTGGGAGAAAAGAAAATTTCTTAAGTTTGAAACAGACTGCAAATGATGAAAAAACCATCCACAATTTCACATACACTACATATAGCGCCCAGGACATACAATACATTGCCGCACTACCCCTGTGAGAAGAAATAGGCAGTTGGCATTCGATAGAAGTACTCTGTAATCATCCATACGGGTGATGTGATTTGTTCTATAGGTTATAATTTTAGTTTATCCGTCCGGTCATGAATATAATGAAGAGAACAAAAAATAAACAGTGAGCAGCAATGTTTCAGACAACCTCTCGAGAGATAACAAGAGATAGAAGCCATCCTCTTACAACTGACATCTCTCCGTTCCATTCGCGAACTGTTCTCCACGCATATAATGGCGAGTGACAAGATAAAATGAGATCGTGCTTATACTTAGCAGTGAGATGAATGAAATAAAAGGCATCTATATTCTTAAAGATACATGATGTGCCTTTAGATAAGGGATGCACGTTTGTTTTTGTGCAACATGAAACAGAGGAAAATATCGTCCAAAGGAAATAAAACTTACGTAGATTTGCTTGGGTGCATGCAACCAGAGATACAATGTGGTTCGATCTTGACAATTAAGATTAATAGTATATAAATTAACATGCACGTATTTTTGAGTATACCGTCTAGCGACCACTAGGTTATAAGCATGACTTCATTTCTTCTTGATGAGACTCTTTATTTACACATGTGGCAAAACTGTGTGATACACTTTCCTATTCCTTACCCAGAATTAACAAATTTTCATTTTGACCAAAAGCTGTAAATATTCTCATACGAAAACAAACAGTCTGACAAATTCTATATTTTCTTAATTGAAATCTTACACTTGAAAATAACAAAAACAGCTTACCATTGGGTGAACCATAGCCGCTGCCACAAATGCCTATATTTAAATATTACGCTTCACATGTTAACTCCAATTTTTTTCTTTCCACCCGCGTGACTTAACCTCAAGAAGTAAAATGCAATTTGCCTCGACGATGTCAGCCGACTTCGGATCGTGGAACACATCTGCCGGTGCAAGCTATATCCCGAGAATCATATACGAGTCTTTCAACCTGAGGCTCTAGTATAGTTATTTTGAGCCTAGTGCAGGTTGCGAGGGCTGCAACAGAAACAGACAACTTCAGACGGATTCATTTTCTTTCCTTTTGTCGTTCGCGTAGTAAACCTTGGTTGACTAGAACTGGCGGGCTCCTATATATGTAAATAAATATATGTGTGTGTATGTATTCATCTACCCTAGATCGAGCAATACATGTTCCACCGTATGTTGTTGTGAAGTTTCATCAACAACTATATGTATTTTTATAGCGATGCATAGAAGAACACCTGATTAGTGGGGAGGATATCCTTGCTGTGGAAACTATATGCAATAAACGTATACAGGAGTAGCTAAATTACTTGAGAGTAAAAGTTCACGTATGGTGATAACATAATTTCAACATACCTCTGCCACTAATGGTGAGAGATTATCAAACCATTGGCATGGACGTTAATAACGGCGATTGAAATATTTACAAGGATATAGTAAAGGCTAATTATCTGTTTCTCATTTTTGTCGCATTAAGCACATACTATAGTTTGACAGTGAAACTAAGGTTGGAGTAAAGGAGGGGAAAGGCTTGTATAAACCTAATCAATGTAGAGTCCTTTGGTCCTGTTCATTTGATTTTTCCTGTGTGACAAAAACTATCTATCTATCTATCTGTCTATCTGTCTATCTGTCTATCTGTCTATCTGTCTATCTGTCTATCTGTCTATCTGTCTATCTGTCTATCTGTCTATCTGTCTATCTGTCTATCTGTCTATCTGTCTATCTGTCTATCTGTCTATCTGTCTATCTGTCTATCTGTCTATCTATCTATTTTTAAAGCATTTTTGCCGTTTTGACCTTTGACCACGTGACCTTTGACCTCCTGACCACTGCTGTCTATGTATGGTAGTTTTACAACTCTTAGGATATTCACACATAGGGAAAATGCTAAAAATTTGTTTTTTGTTTTCATGACCTGAGGCCCTTCACCTTTCACGTCATATTAGTCTGGCGGCCTGGTGGCTAGGTGCTAGGGTATGTTGTATAGTTTATCCGACTTACCGTCCAGGAGGACATCGTACACACTTTTCAGAGCATTTTTCCCCTTTAATCACGTGACCTTTGACCTGGTGACGTCATCAATATTTAAACAAAAATGATGTTGTCTACTTTTCATGTGTGGTAATGTTATAACTCTAGGATATACACACATTGAGATAATGCTAAAAATGTGTTTTTCGTTTTCATGACCTGTGACCTTTAACATTTGACCTAAGACGTCTTCGGTCGGGCGGACACTACTACTCATACCCGGCATGCATACCCCGGCACCTACCCACCAAGTCTGAGGGTCATCCGACATATCGCCTAGGAGAAGATCGTGACAAAAGCTCGGTTGTGAACATACACAGGCGCACACACACGCACACGTACCCACGCACACACACACACGTAGAAACGTACACTCGTGGTTACATGCAATCTGATTTCCGGAGTTTCTATAGGCCTATGCTAAGTGTACCCACGGGGAGGGGGTTGAGAGACAACCTCTCAATGACGCAAGGGCAAAAGAAAAATATTGCAACAGACGAGAAAAGAGGAAATATGTTTACAACGCACTTTAATGGTATTGAAAACACAAACACAACACAATATTTGTATATAAATTTAAAATAAGACAATTGCTAAGATTTTCTTTCAGACTGAAAGAGAAGAAGACGCCGCTTTTTTTTTTTTCAAAATCTTCACAAGTCCATTTTACCGCATTAAATGTCTATCTAAGAACCTGACATATTATTGTTACATTACTGAACAGAATCATAGCCAAAGTAGCTGCAGCAACTAGGATGTGCTCTTGAATTAATACATAATTATTGTGTAACACCTACATTTGCCACAGCTGAGTGCGAATTAACTACTCACTAAAATTATCTCTTTCTGTGTGTATGTGTCAAGTTATGATACAATGTAGATATTAAAGACTCATGTTCATTCTGTCATGCATAAAACGTGTCTAACTGTGTTAGTACATTCTGTGGCTTATTAAGTTATCACATTCTAGCTGTTACAAGTACGTATGTAGTAATTGTATGACCACTAATCCGAACAGCTGCCATAATAGATAGATTTGATGTCTACATTACTAGAAAGGCATGTTGATGACAAAATTACCGAAAAAGTCAAACTAGGACATATGACATAAATATCAATCGACAAGATGTAAAAATTACAAACACTGCAATATTTGAATGACCTACATTTTTGTTGTTGTCATGTATAGAAATTTTCAATCATTCAGATCTTCCCATGGCATTCTTTGTTATTACTCACGGTAGACATGTTCCATGTCTGAAATAAATATTTAAAGTAATACTCCTAGGAAAGAATTACTCCTGACTTACCTGTCTCCACATAATTTGTCGTCGCCTGCTGCTATATAAAATTTGTGTGTCAGTAAAACAAATGTTATTATAGGCTCTGGTTATCTTTTACACGGTTTATTCACTAGGATACTGATGCTATCAAATCCACACAAAGATGTCTTTTATTGAAGAATCGGTGTGATTGGCCAACCCCTAACCTTTTAAAAAAAAAACTATGGATTGATTTGTCCTAACATTCAGTGCCACCGTCGAATGTAAAATATCGACTGGTAACCTAGGTCGCCGCCAATCTCACCTCCTAAAGAAAAGTTTCAACTTACACGATCCTGTGATTTTTTGAGTTTTGAATTTTATGAGTTTTAACGAAGTTCAAACGTTACTTGGACTGTATTTTCTTTTAGACACGGACCTTAGAAATCACGATCATGTTCTTTATCATTTTCTGAACTCAGGAGAAGAAAGTTCGACAGTCCGACAGATGATAGACTTGATTTACGTTGATTCGCGCACACACATGTGAGGTATTGCAAACTCAAACATATACAATAATATTAAAATTAAGAAAAACAATGGGTCCACAAAAAAAACCGTGAATAATTTTGAAAAAACAGTCCGTATTTTTCATTATGCACACCAATTTCCAAAATAACTAACTTTTTTTCTGCTTTTGTAGTATATATACCGTACTTTATTAAAGGGGAAATCAGGGTTTGACTGAGAAAATTCACCACTAGTTGATTTTTCTTTCTAAACTGATTGTTCACCGAAATATATAGAGACGTTGGGAGGTGTTTGAAAGCAGAAGAAACAGTAATTATTGCGTAAATTACTGTTAATTGAGAACTCTTAATATTTGTCGGGTACAAAAAATAAACGTTCATGTACAAGACAAGATAGCATCCTCTATGATGACAAATCACAGCGTAAGATTGAGATGACGTTATATGAATAAACATAACCAAATGTTTACGGTTCCCATGCTGTACGTCTTCGCAAATGGAAATTATTCCTATGTGCAAACCATACAGCTGTTCACTCACGCCGCGACTTCGTTTGATGATTTGTTTACTGGACTAAATAGGAAGCACCACCTTCATACTTGATTCGATGAATATGGATGTTACAGACTTTCGGAAGTTTTCACCAATTCTTTAATTGCGAATTTGACTCGTTTCTCCAATTGTCCACATGTTTTGAGATAATCTTGATCATATTTGTTAGTTATAACTCATTGTGCGATACCGGTGTTAAATTGCAGAGAAGTAAATTGTGAAACTAAACCCTGATTTCCCCTTTAATCAACCACTGATATATAGACAAACATCTCTACATGGTGGTGAGTGAATCACTGGTGGACAGTTGAGCTAACGTCATTCATCCCTTAACCCTTACATTCTGCCCTGCTTCACTGTTTCTGGCAAATTGTATCTCTAGATTTATTATAAGATCTATATTCCAGTCAACTTATAAGGGGGTCACAATCACTTTCTTACGTTTTTCTTCTTGATTCTATGTTCTACTTAAAGGACCAGACTAGGAAAGCTTACTAGCTTCATCTGGTTCCTTTTTCATTTGTCTTGATTCATTGATATATTTTCACCTATCTTTCCTCCTTTTGTATTATGTATAATTTTGTATATGAATTTTGTATATAAACTTTTGAATGTCTTGTATGACAAATGAAATAAACAAACAAACAAACTGAGAGTACGTATACGAACTAGTGGTATTGATTACAGCTGAAATTCACGACTGTGCAAATGCTATGAACAATACACAGACAGGGAAGCCACATTTTCACTCCCATCAGTGACTATATGGTGGCGCTGTAATGCTTCACATTTCGGATATATTTCAGGTATTATGTAAAAAGCCTGTGCGATATATGTTTCAAGTTCATTTAATTTTCATTAATAAAAACCATTTTCCCTTTATGATTAATATGGTTTAAGCTTTCCTCCTGCTATACGAGTAGGCATGACGATTAATGACCCTCCTAAACACTTTCGTGGGGAGGAGACAGAAATCTCATTTGGAAGAAGCGGTATTCTCCAGCCGCCTACATTGGTTGCATTGGGGCATTGTTTCAAAATGTCAAGACGACCTTTTTCTTTGCTGTATAAAGGGTTATGTGTCAGCTCTTTTCATAAAATCGAAAAACATACTTCTATGGTAATATATCTTGCACATGGAATGTATTTGCCGATCTAACCTAATCTTAATGAACTTATATTTTACCATTGTTAGATCCTTCTAAGTAGTTATTTTTCTTCTTACCTGGTAACAATGCGTACGCAGTGTTCTGTAGTGTGAATCCTCATTATGACAAAGAATTTGTTTTCAGGGGACTTCACGAGTATGGTAAGCTGACGTAGGATAAACAAGGTATAATCATTTCTGGTGCTGAATCGAATTAATACCAGGATTAGATCGAATTACTACAACGATTAAAAGGGAAAAAAGTGTAGGACATATTTCAACCAATCACTGGGGTTTTTATAACTCAGAATAAAATCGAATTCATCCCAGTATTAAATGGAATAGATACAAGTATTTAGTCAAATATATGCGAGTGTTATTTCAAATAGATCCTAGCATTAAATTCATACCCATAATAAATCCAAATTACTTCAGCATTAAATTCATACCCGTAATAAATCCAAATTACTTCAACATAAAACAGATACACCCCAGGATTAAATTGGACCTGTCCTAGCAGAAACTGGAACATATCTTAATATTAAGTCAATCAACCACGTCTGATATCCTAATAATAAATCGAATTTATCCTGGTATCAAGTGGAATATGATGATACTATTTTTTTTTTTTTTTTCTATCAAGTTGATGACTATAATGTTTTGAGAGATACTGTCTATGGCAGGGAACTGCAACTGCATTCGTAATAGGGTACGTGTGTCAGTCAGAGAAAAAAAGAAAACACCTGCTTTGAGGTTAATTGATGTTTCTTTCGAAAGCGCCGACCAACAAGTAGGCCGATCAAACATCTCACTAGTAATAGTTGTGTGATACCTATCACAGACAGATTTCGCAGAACTGGTAAGCTTCAGTAGTAAGCTTACACACCATATATATACGCGTAAACGTTTCACACTGTCATGTCATCGATCATATTGGAGAGACGTTGAATTGCAGAAACCAGCGAAGTTATCACAATGTCGTCAACCGCAAGATATTTTAAAAACAACTTTCCCGATTTTGCAGATGGACAAACGTTACAAGTACCACGCGATGCTATTCAAGCTCAGATTCTTGCAATAAAGGATAAAATTGTGCAAGAATGTCATCTTGATCATCGAAGTTGTAATGGGGGTGTGTACCTCGGGGTTTCAGGAGTAGCTTACGCATTAACCCGTTTGCTTACCAAAGCACCGTACAATAATGATCGCAAACTTATTGAATTTACCCGACAGTGTATCCAAATTTCGTTTGACCATGAAGCAAGGTCTCAGAGGCGTGAAGTCAAACCATCTCTCCTCGTTGGTACAGGTGGGGTACTTATTGCAGCAGCACTGTTTCATAAACAAATGGGTGAGAGGCAAACAGGATCGGAAAATAGTGTGGCACAGTGTCTGAAAAGGTAACTTACAGTACAGTACGAGTTTGGACAAGTTAGGACCAACACTACAGTTAGGAACTTAGCCTAGCCTTAGATACGATAAAAGTACTAAAAGGAGAATACAGAAAAGCTGTGATGATTTTGCAAATGTAGGACGAAAGATGCATCAAGAGATTTTTTTCCAATCAGCAACAAGTTGCTTCATGTCACATACAGTTCTTTCATTTTACCTAAGTCCATAGTCACTCTACCATGGGTCTACAGAAATTTTGATGGAGATGCAGTTAGCCTACACCTAAACTTATTCTGGACACAGCTTAGGAAGTCATGTCTTCTTATACAGTCAAGGGTACAGTTATGGTATACCCCACCAATTTGACGCCTCTCTGCACATCTATGCTGACAACCCTCTGTATGTTCCGACACTCATAATGTTTCTACACATCCAACATATCAGACACCAATTTGGGACCCGGCTATGATGCTCAGCCTAGTTATGATGCATTGGTCATATTTTACAGGACTTACTGTACTTTAGTTTCAGCACATGGCTTATGAGACTTTAGTTTTGAAATATACAGTAACAGTGTCAATAAACAGCATGAAATATCGCATAATAGTACAATACATAATATGTTAATTTATAAACGTTTGTGCTAATGGCCGGAGAGAGCTCTTTCAGTTGGGATTGTGAAACACCTTTAAGGCCAAACACTGGTACTTGTCCATTGGACCCAGAGGGTGTTACTAGGCCGCTACTGTTGGAATATAAGTGTATTGGAACATAGAGGTGTCGGAACAAACTGTAGAAATTTCAGAACATAAGGGTGCCAAACTTAAGGACAGTCACCTAGGTGCACAGACCCAGTCAGTCTGCAACTGCATGTCCAACCCAGATAAGAGACTCACTGGGTTTAGGATCAGTGGCATACAAAGCTAAGATACAGTATTCTGGGTGGGAAAGACAAAGGTATGAAAGTTTCCTTGAGTATTTTTGAGGTTACATGGTATTGATGAGATTTTGAAGACCTGTGGGAGAGGGGCTGACTTCAGACTCTTCAGGGTGCATACCTGTACCCTGGTCTGGCCATTACAATTGGGTGTTACTTCTGATTTGGTGGAACTGATGAACTGTGTTTGAGGTTTTAAGGGTGATTTTCTTTTTGGAAATTTTTGCTTTTGTATAGTAGACTAGATGTGAAAGCACTGCATTAGATGCTACTGTAGATTTGAAGTGAATGTATCTTTAGGACTTCTTATTGCTTTAAATAACTACTGTATGTAATGATTTCACTAAAATTTTTATCCTGCTTACAGTGAAATATTCATATTTGTACCTTACCTGGGTAGTTCAGAATGACAGTGTGATGTAGGCCTACTTCTGTGCATGGTATTAAAAATATTGGTATGCCTATCAACCCCATGGTGTCCATTTCACAATGCTGTCCTATGTGTCACTGCAAAACAAATTAAAAAAGATCCAGATCCTGTGTAGGGCTTGGTTTGCTAAGCGTAAATATCAACCAACACTGAATACTGATAATCAGTCCAATACCAGGAAACCCAGAGACAAAAAAATTAGGAATGGTACTGTTCATGGCTGTAAACCAAATGATGTTGAAGTAGCATTCCTGTGGAACTCTGTTCCATTCTTCTTTCCTTTAGATAGTGAGAAGGCATTTCCATGTAACCTTCATGCCAGTTCTTTTGTTCCTTGTCTTGTAGTTTTAGCTGCCTGTCAGTGTTGTTGTATCATGAAGCCATTTCTGTAAGTCCCACTTAACTTCACTAATTATAGCCTTCATGCATATTCAAGAGAACATTCATGAATGTCACTGCTGGTTAGGGTGCATTTCTGTGGAACATGAGTCAGGCATGCAAACAAGATATTCTTAAAATTGGTGAGATGTAGTTACTGTGAGTCAAGCTTTGCTGTCTAGTCCCAAAATGTAAGTGTCTCCTGTGTGTACATGTACATAATTGTCCCAATGCCTTGTTTACATACAGTATGTCAGTTCTAATTAAAGAGGTCTAAAATGCAGGTAAACTGGTTTTCTAAATATTTGGACAAATTGATATCCAAAACTGTCTTTTGCATACTTGTGACATCATCCAATGTTATGCAATCACATTTGTAAGTTTCAAAGTTGGAAGCTCCCCTTTAAAAAATCTTGGTTTCTCTATCATGTCATATGATGTCATTTTAGGAGCAGATTTCATGCATGAGCTATCCTTCCACAATGATTGAAAATTCTTCTGCTTGCACGTATGTTCATGGATTTGTTTGAAACTTGCACATAATGTTTCTTAGTGGGCCATTTGAGGTATATAGGAATTTTTGGTACAAGGTCCCATGTGGGCTCTATGACCCACTTTATGAAATTGTGCCAATTGTTCATCCTCCTACTGTACAGATTTTCATGTGCAATTATATTGGTTTGTCACAATGATGAACTGGAAGTGGTACCTTTGGGGTTTTCGTGAATTTTTGATCCAAAATCATGGGCCCGTGGCCCATTTAATGAAATTTGCAAAAAGTTGTTCTCCTACAGATTTTCTGGTACAATGTTGATGATTTGACATAATGGTACTTGCTAGCGACAACTTTAAGGGTGTTCAGAAATACTGCATCCAAAACCATAGATAGGCCCAGGGGTCCATTGTCAGCCTAGGACCCCAAATTTATGTACATGCTGAGTGCCACTAATATAGTATCATGATGACAAACCATTGATATATTGTACACATGTACAGTATGACAATCTGTAGGAGGAGAAACATTTTGCAGAATTTCATAAATTGGGTCAAAGGGTCCAAAACTTATTTAACACATATCACTAACAAAGAATCATTATGGCAAACTAATAAGATGATTGTCTATATGATGCTGTCAACTCTGTTTAACATTAATTGAAGGAAAGAGGTCAGTATTTTGCTGCATTTTACAAGATGGACCCAAGAGGCCATCTAGAGATTTGGACCCAAACTGCCTGAACGCCATATAGGTGCCACCTGAGTATCAACATGAGAAAGCATCAACAAAGTAAGAGAGAATTTGTCAGAACAGAAGCATCCTGCAGAATTTAATAAAATGGAGCCCACAGGGCCCATATGAGACCTTGGACCAAATATTCATAAATACAATGAAAGTACTGGCCCACTAACAACATATCCTATTGACAAACCATGAATATTGCATATGGCAATCTGTAGGAGGAAATGCATTTTGCTGAATTTCATAAAATGGGCCATAGGGTCCAGATGGAACCTTGGACCAAAACTTAAATATTGTGGAAGGATAATATGGTGTCATAAGCTGCCTTGTAGAAAAAAAGGGTTATTCAAAAAGGCCTTCTAACTGTGAAACTTAAAACTTTGATCGCATAACATTGGAAGACATTTTGTTCAAATACTTAGAAAAACCAGTTTCCATTGAGTTTTAGTCTATGTGTCATGGCCTCTTTAAATGCACCACATATCTATAGTAAGTACAAGAATAATAATGTGACAGAGTAGATAGCTAGTAGCTGTTTCGTGAGTTCAATATAATAATATGTTAAATCATTTGACAGGACCATCTGGTTATTCTTGAGTCACACAGTCCATAGAACATGATTGTGTTATGATTGTGATAGCATCATAATGATCTGTAATGTATTTCTACCAAACAGGTAACAATTCTTCATCAAATGACAAATTTGTTTTTCCATCGATCAATTTGTTCAATTTATGCAGTGTATTCTGAATCAGTACACACCTTCCTCCATGCACACTTATTTCAAGTATCCCTTCTTATGCTTCTTATCTTTAAGATTCCTTGCCGAAGGCAGACGGAATCTATGCGATGGTGATGTCATGTGTGCGTGTGTACTTGACACTTCTTGTAAACACGATATCTCAAGAAGCCTAACCATGACTGAACTCATACTTGGGGTGTGTGAGTTTTTCATAGTAAGTAGATGATCCCTATTGTTTTTGGTGGAGGTCAAAGGTCATTTGAGGTCGCCAGAGGTCAAAATGTAAAAACCACATAAACACAATATCTCAAGAATGGTAACTGTACTGATATCATACTTGGTGTGTGGGTTGGTCATATTGAGTAGATGATCCCTATTGTTTTTTTGTTTTTGGTTCAGGTCATTTTGATGGAGGTCAAAGGTCATTTGAGGTCACCAGAAGTCAAACTGTAAGATTCCTGTAAAGACATTATCTCCAGAAGGGTAACTGTGACTGATGTCGTACTTGGTGTGTGGGTTGGTCATATTAACTAGATGATCCCAATTGTTTTTGGTCAAGGTGAAAGGTCATTCGAGGTCACCAGTGGTCCAACTGTTCAAACCTTGTAAACGCAATATCTTTAGAATCGTAACTGTGACTTGCTTGGTCATGCTGAGTAGATGATCCCTATTATTTTTTGTCAGGGGCAAAGGTCATTTAATGTCACCATGGGTCAAAATGTAAAAATGTGTAAACCTCTATATCTCCAGGAGTCTAACCTTGACTGATGTCATACTTGATGTATGGATTGTATATATACTAATTAGAACACATCTTTTGTTTTTGGTGGAGTTCAAAGGTCGTTTGGGGTTACCCGAGGTCAAACTGTGAAAACCTTACAAACACATTATCTCCAGAAGGGTGATGATGACTGATGTCATACTTGATGTGTGGGTTGGCCATACTGGGTAGGTGATGGTGGTCGTCAAATGTCATTTGAGGTCATTAAAAAAATGTCATTTTGGGTTAAAGGCTTATTAACGTGGTGTTTCAAGAACAATAACTGTAGTTGATCTCATACTTGCCATGTGGATAATTCATGTTTGTTATAATATAACCATGTTGCAAGGAATCACAAAGCCTTTTGGCTTTCTGGTTCATTCTTTTCTATTCAGCTACGGTGATTTACTGGAAATTTGTAATCCACCATTCGAATATCAAGATTATCTTCATTGTGGTTCAGATGAGATGCTTTTGGGAAGAGCTGGATACCTGTGTGGTGTACACACCATCGCCCAAAAACTCTCTGTACAGGTATCCCTTATACTTCTTTTTGCATAGTGTTGACGTGTATCCCTATCTTCAAAATCAAATACACCCAAATTGATGTAACTGCTGGAGAAAATTACTTTGAAGTCCTGAAAATTTGAGCTTTTCATCTTGCTTACAGGTATGTGTAGTTGGCAGTACACAGTATTTGCTATGTGTCTCTCGATACAGGTAATTGAGATAAATGATGAAACTTAATTTCTCCATATTCCTTTGCTGGCAGTTTAATAGGTTAACAAACTAATTCAAAGTTACCAAATGTTACAGTATTGTAACATACTAACATTTGAGCAAAAACTATGCTGTCAAAAGTATTAGACTTTAAAGACCAAGTGTCATGCATCTAGAAAAGAGTTAACTTCATTCAGAAGTTGCAGAGTGAAATCGTGAGAGATAGTCTGTTGGAATTGTGTTTCTATCTATTACCGTTTTTGAGATATGACTTTTCAAATTTTGACAAAAATGCAAAACAGATGATGTTGGATGTTGCACAGTGTCAGTATTTTTGTGTTAGGCCCTTATATTTTATCTCTTAATTACTTACTTACTGGACTTCACATTGGTAAGTGATATCAATATTTCTAAAGAAGGCAATACATGCTTCCAAAATAAAACCCCTAGGGCATGTAAAAGTCTGAGTTGTCCTTGAAATAAAGGTTAAGTACTGTAAACCAAGGATAACATAAAGCATGTCAGGTCAGTCCCTCCATGGGCATCACACATTTGCATATTTGGCTTATGTTCATCCAGGATCCATGCATGTTAAAGAGAAATTTGTTTTTAAAATGGTCAATGTTTGATGGATCTTCATGATAATTGTGACTATTTTCGACATTTTTTATTCCTTGCTGCCGAAGGCTAGGCAAGGAGCTATGCGATGGTGATTTTGGTTCGGTATGTGTGTGTGCGTATGTGTGTGTGCGTATGTGTGTGTGTATGCCCTTGTTTTGGGATGAGATCAAGGACAGAAACAATAGATTTTAGGTCCTCTGTAGAAAATTCAGTGGATTTCTCTGGTCCTCTCAAGATTAACAATAGACAGTTTATTGTCAAGGTTAGGGTTGAAAAACAAAAGAAAGCACAATGAGGTCCTCGGAATGAATGGAAAACAAAGTTGTATGGGTGTGTGCGTGTATGTGTGCATGTGTAACAGCAATCTCATTATTACTCTAGTTTTTGAAGGGAAGGTACGAGATTAGTGAAAGTCGGTGTGTGGGTAGAACATATAAAGATCTCTGCTGGGATTGTTTTTGGTGTGGGTCAATGGTCATATCAGTTCACCAGCAGCCAGTACATAAACAAAGTATGTTTGCAGCATCTCGGGAAGTATGTATTGCCGGAACCTCAAATTTATAGGGTATGTGCTCTCTTATGATTAAATATCATTGTGATGATTTTCTTGGAGGTCAAAGGTTGTATGGGTTCATCAGAGGCCATAATGTGAAAAGCTTGTGAATGTTTTTTAATACTCTAGTTTTTTAAGGATCAAGACAGATCAAAGTTGGTGTGTGGGGAGGACATACAAAAAGCTCGGGTGGGACTGTTTTTGGAGCAGGTCAAAGGTCATCTGATGTCACCAGTAGGTAGAATGTAGACAACCATTGTTTGCAGTATCCCAGGAATCACATGTTACATGAGCTTCAAATTTGGAGGGTATGTACTTCCTTCCAAGTTAATAAAATTGTGTGACAGTGTAGGTGTTTTTTAAGGTCAAAGGTCATATGTGGATAGCAGAGGTTGTACAGTGAAAAGCATGTAAACACACAAGTTCACAGGTAGTGTTAAACAATGTTGGCACTCGAATGGTACTTTTTTTTTCTCATCTTATGGGTAAACGAGTATTTGGTGTTACTGACATTCACAGACCAGCAATGCTTTGAAATGTTTCATAAAATTCAGTTAGTACAGTTAGTATGTGACATTTAATGCAGTGTACAACGTAAAGCAATACGTACCTTTATAATCCTTTTGTTGTAAATTTATTACTATTTCCTGAGCTGTTTTGGTAGTTATAAGTACAAAATTCGCAAAAGACAAGCAATTGGTGTTTGATTTTGCTTTACTAAGATAAAATTTCTTGTATACAGAGAGATTTTTTTAGCTTAAAAAGTAACCATTAACCTCAGAGGTCAGGTATTAAATAATCCCAGAGAGATCTTTATTTAACAGTTGACCACTGCACATTCAGAGAGAATTGATTTGTCATGTAGATTTGGATTACCTATGAGAGACTTTTTATTCCAAGATAAGATCAGATAGTAGTTATATTTTGGATATATCCAGCAGGGGAAATGCAGGCTGTCATAAAATGACATCAAAGATACAACTTGTCATTACAATATCAATGTATACCATGTGCCCTAGTAGCTTTCACTTATCATGGCCATGGGTAGAAGTTGACATAAAACCATTGTCAACTTTTCATCAAGTTGGAAATTATTGCAAAAATGGTATTGTCCGTAACCTTGTCTGTAAAAGGTGTCCATATACTACAGTGTACTGGTATTGTAGTTTTCTCAAGTGCGTAATGCCCTCAGTTCCTTATCCCATCCAGTATGCAGTAGCAGTTCTGTTGCTACTTCCTTCTGGCTTTAATCAACAATTGTTCCTGTATCCCCCCCCCCCTTCCCTTCTCATTTTGACTGTCATCATTATTTTCTCGTTTTTCTTCAGGTTCTTGATGAACAATCCCTCTCTGACATTTGCATGACTGTGGTTCAAGTCGGTAGACAGACTGCCAAGCAATTTTCCTCTACATCCCCCCTGATGTACCAGTACCATAAGATGCAATGCCTTGGTACAGTACTGTTTAGCTGTGCTACTGTATGACAAAAACCTGATCAAAACATTTATTTGCTTTAAAGAGATGATTGCTTGCACTGAAAATTTTAAATGTTATTTCAATGGACAAAAGACTGTCTAAAGAAATTCATTTCTAATTCCATGTCATAAAACCACTGTTAGCCTCACCTTTGACATCTTCTGAAAAAAGATAGATGGAAAAAATGAGGGGAAAGGAAACATTTCAAGTACTGTCACAACCAAAGTATGTTACAGCATTCCTGCTTCCCAAATGTTTGCCATGGCAAACTGAAGCACTTGTTAATTTCCAGAATACAGCCCACTATCCTTCCTACACTCTGCAGCTTATTGTTGATAAATGGGTCTGAAAAAGGGAAGGCAGAATGTTTGTGGTAGAATAATCCTTGCACAGTACCTCACTGTCACACTATGTATTTGTCATAGAGATGAGAAATGTACAACAGTCATTACATTTCTTCAGTGAATGAGAAGTTTCCACTGTTTTACACATTACCCTTCCTGCCTTAAAATCTTGTGCTACTCTGCTTTAAGTCATGTCATTACCCCTCCCCCCTCCACCCATTGCAATGGAATACTTGACAGGGAGACCGTAGTCTAGTTTTGTCCGTCTTCCCTTCATGTGTGCACATTGCATGTTATTTGCCTCTGCTGTTTGCCTAGTACCAGTATTGTGGGCCTCCCAGAGTGGCATAAAATCATGAAATTCGTAATATATTGCAAAAGTGGGCATCTAGCCTAAAAAAGCGTAAAATTGAGGGTAAATCAGAAAAGTCATCAAACATTAATGATAAAAATTTTGTATTACTTACATCTCTCCCTTGTCAAATTATTCTGAATGCCCCAGAATGTCAATTTGTGTACATTTGTGCTCCCTGTGGCTCACAATTGCGATGTACATATAATGACTTATTCTATTGCCCTTTGTGTATGTGTAATAGTGCATACACACAACACACTGTTTATGTTTAGGCAGCAGTACTCAAGCCTAGTGGAGCCGATTTTCCATGAAGTTAATGTTCCCCTGATGATGTATGTGAATAATTAATAACATGAACCCATGGCCTAACTTCAATTTCTAAGAGTTTAACACCCCCTTCTTCTTCCCTAGTCTAACATTTACCTCTCAAAGATGTATCAGGTGTACCATCTCTTTTGAATCACTGCAGCTATGGTTCCTGTGAGTAATTTAGCTCCAAAAAAGGGTTATGCTTGTGCAAAAAGTTTGCAGTAAATATGTTTACTATCACGTTTCCACCTAGAGGCTTGGTCATGTCAGTGAGTGCTATTTTAATAGGAGCACTGTTATTTAAAGGCAAAATAGCAGTATTGTGGCATGTTGCTTCATTATTTTTATTAACATGGACTGGGCTCACTTCATGGACTGATAAATATGGTATAGGGTCCATGATGAGCCCATATGGACCTTTTGATCCTCAAATTTTCATTTGTGTGGATGATGTGGTGTAATATTCTAAACTTGATCAGGCAAAGTCATAGTTGATGTCTTTAGCATAGTTACTAGTTGCTTGGTATGTTCAGCATGAGTTTTAAAGGCCACCTGATTGTATAGGTTCAGTTTGGTTTCTTCAGATCTGCTCAGTGGCACCACTATATGGGGGTGGAACATGATGGAGGGCATGTGCCTACCCAGTCATATTTTGACCCATAAACTACATTTACTTGAAAACAAAGTTTAACTACATTTATTTGTCGGGGTGGAGTGAGGCGTACACAAGCAGAATGGGTTTTGTGATCTGGGTGGTGTTTTTGGCCAAACAATTTTGAGTGCGTTCTACACCAACTGATGATGGCCTGAAGACCTTTTGCTTGTACCAATCTTAATGTGCAGCTGCCAAAGGAGCAAACACAATTTAATAGTCAAATACATCCGAGATGAAAGCTATCCAAATTATGACAGTTTTTCATGGACTGATGTTTTCTTCAATAATTATGAAATTTGCAGACATGAGATCTCTATTTCAAGGCATGGTACATGCAGCTTAGGACACCTGACCTTCTCGAGGTCAGTATTTGCCAAAAATTTTCTTGCATGCCAACTTATGGTGGCGCTTCTCTTGGATAGTGTTTGCATGTGACCGTAAAACTTTTTTCACCCACTGACATTGATATTGTTTTAAAAGTTAACATGTGATACTGAATGAGAGCAAGCAATTTAATAGACCTGTGGAAATCTGCTTCTATAGATTATGAAATAATTCACGTTATCACCATTTTTATGGATGTTTTTCTTATTGAGAAATTTCAGACGTGAGACCCTTGTTTTCAATTCTTGCTACATGCGTGTTAGGAAATCCAGGAAGTCACATTTCTGGCCATCTTTGGGGTTTTAAAGCCAAACATTTTCTTTGCCTCACGTCAACTGATGGTGGCACTCCACTTAGACAGTCTTGCCTGTGCAGTATTTATTTAAGCAGGAAGTCCCACTGTTAAAAAGTCTTGGACATGCACCTAAATGTACCCTTTCATGAATGGATGGCAGTATGTATCCCCCATCACTGGGACCCTGACAGCACCCCTGGTTCTTCTAGTGAGTTTGTCAATTACTATTTCCTACCAGTAAATTTGGTTGCATTGTGACATAAAAGTTGGAAATTTATTTACTGTGACATCAGCAGGCACCAGTTAATGAATATGCTGATTTTCACCAGGTGGTGTTCTCAGGAACATACTTTCACAGCATTTGCATAAATGGCATAAAATTGCCATAAAAATCACAGACAGTGGCATAAATAAGCATTGCATTTATGTAAAAAAGCATAAATTTATAAGTTTTTTCCAAACATTCAGGGAGGCCTGAGTATTGCTGCATTTGGTAAATGTAAATTGTAACAGAAAGTCCTGAAGACCTGTTTACATTAAATGGCATATTTTTTCTATATGTTTTGTCAACCAGGTGCTGCCCATGGGCTGTCTGGAATCCTCTATTCGCTGCTTAACTTCCCTGACTTTGTGAAATCTGATCCTTCGATAGAGGGTGATATTAAAGCTACGGTTGACTACTTCCTCACAATTCAAAATGAAGATGGCAACTTTGCCCATGATGTCCAAGAAGTAGGATTCAGTCGTCCAGGTGGGGACCTTGTACATTGGTGTCATGGTGCCCCTGGTGAGTCTTTCAGGATATGTTTCAATAACTTATGAATATTACTGATTAGCAGATGTCTTTGATGCAAGTGAAAAGCACTTGAAGGAGGGCTGTCATCATGGCCACCAATTTATGCAAGATGTGGCCTGATCTGCTTGTGAATGGGTCAACTTGTAAAAGATATGGATTGGCTGATTTCATTACATGGTAATAACGTGAGTACCATTGAATCCAGGGTGACCAGAGCCCACCATCTCTGAGGAGGCTGGTTTTGTCATACTTTATGCCAATAACTTGTTTACTTGATTCTCAGGGACTAATCAAACTCTTGAGGCTGCTTGACGGGCTTGCTTGATGACTTCCAAATTCCTCTGAGAGAAATGTTATCTCAGATGTGGGAAACAAACCATATGTGGTACCACTCTGTTTATAAAATAATTTTCATTGCTTTAAGAAGGGACAGAGAGATTGTATTGGCATTATAATTTAAATCAGATTTTAATTCTAAACTTCAACAGTATTTTACAATTTATAGAAAACTGACCAAAATACTGTGAAAGCAATGATTCATTGCACATTTTTAGAGTATTCATAATGACCATTTAAATGTGGATTTCTATGAATTGACTATTGATTTGAAGCACAATGTAAAACGATAATACTTAACACAAATATCGATGATCTACCACAGTGGTGAACCATTCCAAGAGACTTTTAGTCTGCTAAATTGCTAGAGATTTGCCACAACCTGTTAGCCTTGTGGTAGTGAAATGCTCAGTCAATGAGTTAGGTTAGTTTGGCACAGTACATGGATACTTTGAGCTCCCTTAAATTGTTCCAGTATATTGCAAGAGCCATAGAGAATGTCGTCACAAAGTTCCTTGCTGTATCTTAGTTCAGGTGTTGAGTTGCATACGGCTTGATTTACCAACAGCTGTTACTCTCACTAGTTAATAGGCAATGTTTCATAGCTTCATTGTTTATTAAAGTTATCGTGATGTTATATTTCAATTTCAATTCTAGATGGGAAGGTTGAAGAATTCCTGAGTTTTACCATTTATCCATGTCAACATGTTTATTTACATTTTGTTTTTATTTGATTATTGTTTAAAGCCTACCTTGAGGCAGTAAGGGCCTCTTGATGTGAAAAACTAGGTTCTTACAAAAGAGGTACATTCTCAGATAACATCTGACTCTCTATTTTGAAATTGCAGGCTTTTGACAAGGTTTCCAAGAAAATCAATATCATGATGTTTGCCCCATTTTAGTTTCTCAGAATGTGATTTATATTGTCAGACAGATAAAGTGTTTATCATCCTTTCATAAATATTAATTAATTAATTGATTAATTAATTAATACACCAGTTAGCAAAAGTTAGTGAGTATGTTGATTTCTTTTTGGTGGGTGATTGGGTTCGATGGCCCCCAGTTATTTTACCTTAATCTAGTAAGGATCACAATGGTTATGTCGTGTGTGTGTGTGTGTATGTGCATGTGTATGTGGGTGTGTGCATATGTGATGCCTTGCTTGTAACCACAATGTCTCAAGAGGGGGTAACTTTGACTAATCTCATACTTGGTGTGTGGCTTGGTCATATTGAGTAGATAACCCCTATTGTATTTGGTGGAGGTCAAAGGTCATTTGAGGCCACCAGAGGTCAAATTGTGAAACTCTTGTAAACCCTTCATGAACACTGTATCTTAAGAAGCATAGCCGTGACTAATGTCGCACTCATGTTTGGGTTGGTCACATTAAGTAGATTATCTGTATAATTTTTGGTAGAGGTCAAAGGTTGTTTGAGGTCACCAGAGGTCAAAATTGTGAAAACACAGTATCTCAAGTAGGTTTATCTTGACTGATTTCATACTTTGTTGGTTGGTCATGTGAGTAGATGTTCCCTATTGTTTTTGGTGAAGGTCAACCATCATTTGATGTCAGCAGAAGTCAAACTGTGAAAACTTTATAAACACAGTGTTTCAAGAAGTGGAATCTTGACTTATTTCATACGTAATGTATGTCGGTCATAGTGAGTAGATGATTCCCATTGATTTTGGTGGAGGCTAAATTTCATTTGAGTTCGCCAGAGGTCAAATTATGAAAACAGATATAACTGCTTGGTACACACAGTGGTCCAAAGAGCTTAGTGTAAGCATGCTCTCTCTAGAATAGTAAGGTGTTTGACTTTCAAAAGAGGTATGTTGTTCTGCATACTGCCATCTATATCATGCGTTCTACCTTGATATTACTTTATTGTAGGGATTTTTTATCTGCTTGCCAAAGCCTACTTATTTTGGGGTGAGGAAAAGTACCTCAGAAGTTGTGAGAGGTGTGCTGATGTCACCTGGAAGCGGGGACTGCTTTTGAAAGGTCCGGGTATCTGCCACGGCATCGCGGGCAGTGGCTATGTCTTCCTCCTGATGTACCGGCTGACCCGCCAAGAAAGTTACCTGTACCGGGCAATCAAATTTGCAGAATTTTTGGAGAGTGAACAGTTCAAAACCAAGGCCCGGACTCCAGACAACCCTTACAGTCTCTATGAAGGATTGGCTGGTACCCTTTGCTATCTGCTCGATGTCCTCAATCCTGACGATGCAGAGTTTCCGTTCATGCCGGTATTTTAATTCTTCTCATGTGGGTGGATAAAGTCAGTCATTAACTGTTGATATGCTAGATGCATATTTCAAAGACTCTTTTTAGAAAGAAGTCCAAGATGAGACATACTCTCAGAATGTGACCTTTGACCTACTAATGCAGGAAAACTTGGGAAAGGCTATTGATGCATATAACTTAATGCTTCTTGTATGAATATCCTGTTGAGGATGTGTTTTATATCAATGCTTTCATTTTGTATATGCTCCAATTCACTTGGGATTCTCATCTATTGCTCACAGTGTGTGACAATGTGATATGTATATTTTGTCCATTTTAAGTAAACTGTAGGAAAGCATACTTGTGGTAAGGCTTAGGGTGGTGTTGGAGGTTGGGGAGCTACAGTGGTGCTGGTGGTGGTGGGGAGGAGGAAGGTCTGATTACTGTGGAGATATTTGGGGTTCTAAGACAATAGACTGGTCATTAAGTTTACCTTTACTCTTGCCACTTACTGATGTAAAAATGGCAATTCGTATCCCACTGTGAATAGGGACAGTTGTGTGTACAAATGTCTGTTTGTGAACATGTAGTCTACTGAAATACTGATAAATGTGCTTTTGTTTGAGAATCACATTTGTACCTTGTATGTATTTGATAAATTCATTATTTTGAAAATATAAGAAGTAATCCATTTCTATCTGGAAATAAAAATATCCAAACATGCAAATAAAGAGATGTGCAAAAAAGAGAGAAAATACCAAGGTGCTTTATTTGTGTATTTCGAAGGCAATTGCAATTTGTCAAAAATATGATCTGTTCTTGTACCACACCCTTGTCAGTGTTACACGGAGCAGTTTTCTTGATCATATTTAGACAGACTGAGATCAAATGTGGAATCAGACAACATACATTAGCAATTGTTGAAACAACTGATCTTTTACCTGTGCTGTACAGTAGTAAACTACTTGTAAATGTATGTGTAATTATGTAACATAATACTATTTTTTGATATAAGAAATTCAAATTATTGGCTCATTTTTTTGTACCAAAAGGACATGAGAGGAAACTGAAGAGAGTATATGTGATTCCGATTGAAAGTGGTCTACTGTTAATATCTTATGCTGCGCCACTTGTGTGAGATAATGACCTTGAAGGCAGTCACTCATCACCCCAAGCTATAGTTTTGGCTTGGAGATAACAAAATTCTCATCTGGTTCTGCACTTTGATTGACAGCAAATTCGACGGATGCAGAGTAGCTCGTATTACACAGTGTACACAGGGACCCATTGTTTTGATTTCACATGTAGAGGAATTTAACACAGGCTGAGGGAGGGACTAGACGGTGGTTGGGAGAATTGAAACTGTCTTGGGTTATGAGTCTGAAAGGAATAATCTGGCAAGGACATTTTGTTATTCAGTACACATAAAATTATTCAAGCAACTTTGACTATAGGAGTTGTCAAACCTATTTTCAAAGGCAAAGACCATAATGGTGATAATTCTAGTTTCATTTCTTTATGAAGCTGTCTGGAAAACAACAGCTATATTTAAAGGAGGAATCTATGCTGACTAGCAATGTCATGTAATTTTGGGGGATAACCAAACTGGTATCAGAAGCAATTATTCTACCATTGGTCATATTTTTGTTCCACATACAGTCATAGACCTTAAATAAAGAGAAAGTAGTTTTTCTGTGCATTTATTGATTATGGGATAGGTTTAGACTTGGAAGTCAAGCATCCTTATGGCTCAGGTTAATGTCAAATGGTATACATGGTTAAGTTTGCAGCTAAATGCAAAGTCGTTTGTCGAGAACAGTGGTGAGCAATCCAATTATTTTTTTTTATATATAATGTTCGGGTCAGACAAGGTGAAAACCTGTCCCCAGTTCTGTTTGCCCTTTACCTAAATGAATTTGAGTTATATTCATCAATTAGCACTACCAAGGATTAGCTAAGCTGTCAGATTCTGTGAAACTACATTTAAGTAGTTATGACATTTAAGTCGGAAACACACGTAGTGAAACATTTTCAAACTTTTAAAAAAAAAAAATGAGAATGACAAATACTTTTAAGTAGTAGAATTGCGATACAGTTATATGACATAATATTAGTTCGTATTGGCAATAGCCTTAGTTGGCATTGACAACCAATACTTTTAGGGGATTTTTTTTAATTCGGTGTAAGGATTTCGCAAAAGCAGGAACTTTGTTCCCAGAATCTATGACATCATTAATGTCCAAGGTTTTGATTAACTGTTTAGGGAGGGGTATTACCAATGCATCCTGCGTGAAATAAATATACCGACCGTTGTGCTGCGAATCCATCTCCAAGCCACGTACTCATGTACTGCGTATAAGTAGCAGGCGAATGTATGGGCAATCGAAACCTCGAATCAACGTTTTCACTCCTTTATGAACACCTTGTTCCAATCGTGCTGTTAATCTGTTTCGTTTTAGCTTTCAACATCATAAAAAGATCACACTTGTGAAGCCAATGATGTGTTACCCTGTTCCCTCCCCATCAACCAATCACCCCTCCCTCCTCTCGTTGTTTGGTTTTTCTCCTCTTCTGTACATTCCAACATTATCCATCCATTATCCACAAAATTTATGAAGGAGTGGGGGACACCCCCCTCCCGGCTGGCTTCGCCACTGCAATTGAGACGTGTCAATGCATGTAACACGAAAGTTGTCATCTCTCCAAAGGTGAAGAGAACGAGTGCTTTTAAATGTGACAATGTTGTTGAAATTGTTGCCGACTACACATACTGAGGTACAGTGTTCATTACAATAATAAGTTTGCCAATGCTAAGAAACAGCAAGTCAGCGAAGCAAGAGGTACCATCTACAGTGTCGTAGTCATTAGTTGCAGTCATCCGCTGATAATAAAGTTACAACTATTTGATCAAACTGCTCTTAGTGTTCTTTCATATATTTGTGAACGTTGGGCTTAAGAGGACATTTCGCAAATTGAATTCTTCCACCTGAAATTTCGTTAATACTTAAGGTTAGCAATTGCACTGCCAATTGTATGGTTCATGGGGAGCTGGGTGGACACAGAGTAATTAAGAAAAATTGAACTAAGAGTGCTCATTTTTGTGGGCAAGAATTGTTAACGGTAGTAAGTACAAACTTTCCTACACCTTACATAATCTCTTACAAACCCTCATGAATTTTTCATTAATAGTTTAAGTTGGATTACAATCAATAAAAGTATTCTTGATTATTCTGGCAAATCTTGCGTTTGGAATTCCACTACCCTGATATAATGAAACTGTCATTGATATTAAATGGCTTAAAAGATCCTTAAACAGAAGGCTTTTAATAACAGCTTTTTTTAACTCTCATTGTGAGAACTGTCACATTTTTAAGACAATCTTGGAATTTGAAAAAAATATGTCGTTTGTTTACCTGTTAAAGACGGTTAAATTTGTGTAAATCCCGATATGCTTATCACAAACTTCTCGTCGTCACTGGAAGAGTCCTCAACGTCAGTTAATACTAATCGAAAAATTTGTATTCATTTTAGTAATGAGAAATTGGACTGCATGAATTCCATTATTTACTTTAATGTAATTAGTCCCAGAGGGACAGCATATTTTGCTTGAAACACATTTTTGCGTCTAAAACTAAGGGAAACCATAACTTTGCAGAATTTGCATTTTTGATTATGAATTCTTTCCGCTAATTAATTGTCTCCATTCCTTATCAAGGTGGCGCAGTTTACTGGCCGACTCTCCTTGTTGTGTTTGTTTTCTTTTCCCTTTCTTTTTTTCTCTTTTTTTTTTTTTTTTTGCTTCTCAATTTTTTGCTTCTCAATTTTTACACTCCTGTCTTCTCGTCCTTTTTGCACTGTACGAAAGCTGTTCTGCTATTTGGACTCTCATCCGTCAATCTATGCAAATAGAGCGGACCTGAACAGCAAGACAGTCTTTAACTTTTAGAAAAGCAAAGCAGGCGTTATCATGGAGGCCGGGATGGATTTGAGAAGCCTCCACGGCGTTATTTATGACACTTGAGTAGTAGTGTAAAAGAATGAACAGAGTAAGGTGAACGGTTGGGTAAGACATTCGGCTACATAATGTTATCTTGTTGGATTTTCCACTGCGACAGTGTATGCAATTTAAAGTGTATCTTCGAAATGTAATTGAAAGGAGGGGGGGGGTGGGAGGAGTAAGATGCAGGCCTCCTGTTTTGAATGGGACTTTTCCCTGACACTCCCCCTCAGTCCCGTTTATTCAACTTCCAACTATATTCCAACTATACGATTATGATCAAAATATCCCTCTAGTCCCCCCCCCCCCCGGCCCTAATTCCCTATTCAGTTATTTCCAATAAGATATAAACAATCTTGAAACAGGAATGAGAACAAATTCATGGAACGATTATTGTGACCCATAAATGATTTGTAATGCAGGTATACTATACACAAATGTAATGAAAAATACGTACTGATCGCCATTTGTAGTGTAGAACGTATTAGCTTGGCTACCAGATCTGTATTTCATTGATGTAGTCTGGTGTTAACTTACTGATATACAATTATAGAAACTCATACAACACGTCCTTCCTATGATGCACGACTACGAGTAACTGGAAGAAAGCAATTCGAGGAAATAACAGTCCACGTACGCAGAACATAAAAGGGCCGTGCACGGGAGTAGCGCTACGAACAGAAAATATGGACGTTGTGCTAATGTGGAAAGAAGGGGGAAGATTCACCAAGTATTGATCAAGAATATTACTCCATGTCACTTTCGTTTTTGTTTTTTTTAAACAGTACGCCTTCTATGTTTTTGCTTCAACCTAGACCAGGGTTAGCGAAGGTGAATTGAATTTGCAGACTCCCTGTGTTCCAAGGCGAACGTTTGACCTCTATAGTATTTCTGGTAACATACAAGTCCCGACGAATTACACAAGTTAACATTCATGTACGCTGACAGATGTAGGTAATTCAAGGCAAGCATGACCTGCGGAACAGTACAATATGGAACTCAATGTTAGTATATTCTAACAATGTGTAAGCGACGCTACGTATACATGCGATGATGGTGCGTGCACCCTTAAAACTTAAACACTGGAACCAGCAGTTTTGTCTATGACTAACAAACACGTTGTGGCAAGTGATATATTTTGATACTTCACGCCAGGGACTGCTGCCAATGACCAACATATACTACATCTGCCATTGATTACCTTGAATACAACATGGTATGCTGCACTGATAGTTGATCCCAATACTTCGTTTTGGGAGGAACCAACCTGGTTGTACAGTGATATGGGGAGCGGTTTTCGTCCCCTCCCCCCCCCTTTGAAAGGTCTGTCGAGCAGAATGCTCTCAGATGCTGTTTGATGCGACAGAAGTGTACAATAAATTGTGAAGCCTAAGTTATTTTTCTTATGAAAAAAGAATACTTTTCCACAGGTATAAATTCTATGAGCTTTTTTTTTCTGGGTCCATGGTCTCTGCGCCCTCTCTTATTTTACCGAAACATGTCACATATTTCGATTCTTACATTTCGACTTCCTTGCTTTCCACACAATATTTATCAGAGATAGTGCATGCATGCACCTCAGGAATAAAAAGTAGCACACGTTTCGACCGTCACTCGTTCAATGCCTGCAAGAATATGCAAAATGAAGAGTATAGTCGGAATATAGTAGATGTACTTAGCCTATCTCTATTTCAAAAATAAAACTTCAGAAATTTAGTTGGAGTCTTCCTCTTTTTGTCCTTTTGGGAGTTTTAGTCATCTTAGAACGTTCAGTATCCTCTAATGACTGTATGTGAATTTTCCGCCCTTTGTGTAGGTGTCACGTGGTATATACATTTTGTGTATAAGCTGTGCCTAACGAGGTACGTGGAAGTTAGGAAGATGTTACGATGATGGTCAGCAGCCGTTCAGAGCGACCGTGTTCTACTAATGATAATAAAAAAGATATCTATATATATGTCTATGTGTGTTTACAATTTATCAAACCTTATTGTAAATTTCTTGCGTTATAAAATAATTTACACATGACGCAGTATAAATTTAAAATGGTATAAATATTCGAGTATAAAAGTCAAAGACGATCTGGCCACCTAAGAGTATTACTGGAGTTGTTCAGCTTCAAAAGCTGACAGCCTAATATCTGGTTTCACTCCGACGTGATTCCACTGTCGTTCCGTCAAAAGAGTCAGTTTTTTGGCAACGTCGTGGCCAATCAGGTGAAGAAACACATGTCTCATGAACGGGTTAACACTCAGGTATTCTTGCAATGTCTCCCTCTGCCACATTAGGTACTTGCAGTAGGACGTCGCCTTTAAAGTTACCTGCATGGAAATGAATAAATGAACTCGTGAAATAAAGGCTGCTGCTGGATGAATTAATGGTCTGAAAGATAGAATTGATGGATGAATGGTTCAATGAATAATGAACAGAGTTGATGAAACAATGGATAGATGGATAAATAAACAAACACTGCAACGAAAGAATGATAGTAAATCGAATGAATACAGGAAGGTGGGGAAAGAATTGAAGTATGTGCAATGAACAGATGAATAAATGGAATAATCTATGAGTAATAAATAATAATAGATAAAATGGAATGAACGGAATGGAGAGTTGAAGATAGTTAAAAATAAATACGTTATGAAAACATTAAAAAACCACAATATTCTGCGAGTCGTATTAATACGTTGCCCATATTTGTCCGCTGTGAAACAGGTGTTAATACACATATGGGTCAGTTTAAATCATTTATTAGTATAACGTACTGTTATTCGAGCCCCCACTCCAACTCCCAAGCCCCCTCCCCCCACAAAAAAAAAATAACTAGGCGACTACCTCATGGCGGTATTATACGCACATGATGTGATCATTATCAGTCTTTTACCTGGAACTTGTCTGCCTGGAAGTGATTATCATAGGCATCCCATTCCGGTGAATCTAAAAATTGTTTGTCTAGAATGTGGTGCAGGAACTCACCGCCACAGTAGACTTTGACTCTATTTAAGGAGAAAAAAGAAACAAATTAAAAGTGAGAAGCTACCTATTCGTAGTTACGGGTTATGTATAATGTACAATTTTGAGTAAGATACTAATAGAAGGAGCCATTTTTTATGTTTTCCAATTAATGGATGAGCGGTTTGAAAGACACTGACGTCATGGTCTAATGGCTGCAAAATGTCAATATTGCAATTTGATTTATTTTGAATTTCTATTGTTGTAGAGTGTTCTATTGTTGTAGAGTGATTCCTATTGTTGTAGAGTGTTCTATTGTTGTAGAGTGATTTCTATCACTGAAGAGTGATTTCTATTGTTGCAGAGTGATTTCTGTTGTTGTAGAGTTATTTCTATTGTTGTAGAGTTATTTGTATTTTTGTAGAGTGATCTTTGTGTCAAGAAGGAAGTTTAAATCCAATAGCAGAAACGACATCACGACTTAAAAGTTCAGTCTGACTGAATTCCGTAAATACAAAAGACCGCACTAATAAAATGCTTTCGATGTTGTAAGTGAACTTCTGCGAAGACGACGGGGTGGGGTATTACTTTCTTCTTGAAAGTTGAAAATTCCAACCGCTGAGGATGATTACACTGAAGACCATTTGGTTAAAATGAAACATGTCTAGGTAAATTTTACGTCATTATTTATGAGATTGTACATGAGATTTCTATGGTTAATAAGCTATGATATGCGAATTCAAATTTTGCCATACTTTTTAAAAGACTCCCTATTCTGTAGAAATAATTCTACATAGGGACCAGAGACTAACAGAGACCGTGAGCAACCGTGACGAACAGAGGCCGGAGACTAACAGGGAAATAGGAGTGGGGAAGATAGCAAGGGGCGAACGTCTCAACTTTCATCAGCCGAGGGCCGGAGGGGAACGTATGTCCCCCACTTTTTCACACTACTTAAGGGAAATTGAACTGTGATCCCATTTACCTGCATATGGAGAAAACATATTGCCAACCATAGCAGGTTAGATATTTAATTGGTGGCGCATCACTATAATATCATGAAGGTTAATAGGAAAAATATCAATTAGTCTTAGTCAATGTCAAGAATTCAAGCGTTTATGTTTTATCGGACTTGAGTCATACAGTACAGTATGTTCAAAGTACTGTTTGTTAGTAAGGCACCATACAGTGATGATAAGGCACCATACAGTGGTGCTTTCTGTCTTTGTGTAATCCACCTCACCACTGGTTTATCAAAAGTTAATCCATGAACAAGAAGGCAAAAGCTACGGTACCTTCATTGCAACCTTCATAAGATTGAATGTACTTTTTGTCAATTTTCACAATTTGCATTTAAATCACTGAAGATCAGGAAGCCTGAGGACTCATGGTAGCTCCTATACAATGTTGATCGTGGATCAACACCGGTGAAATTCACCTTCTCTTCTCGATCAGTGTTCAGAGAGTATACGAGATAGTGGTGAACCAACAAACCCAAACAAACCTAAACCTGCTCCAGGGAAGCCATTTAACGTCCCCATACGACAAACGAGAGTGTATCCTGCAGTCTTTAGCCACTTTCCCAAGAGGGTGGAGGACTTGCCCAGCTCAGCAGTCAACAACCTGTACGGAGCAACCTGAAGAGGACGATACCTGAATCGGACAACAGAAACCCAAAGAGGGATCAATCTCATCAGAAACACTGTAAACAGCTTTGTAATCCCTCTAAGAAAATTTCCAAAATATTCCACCGGGATTTGATAAAGGGGCCTAATGACTGCAAGACGAACCACTCAAACCACTAATCCAACCCTCCACTTGTTTGCTCACTACCAATTCTGTAACGTATGTTACTATTTTAGAATAAAAGTCAAGACAGTGATTGATCGAAGTGAGTAATTAAATTAAATCGGATATTTACTGTACATTATCTTTGGTGTGACCGTCTTTAATGCAACTGGTGCTATTGTTGTACCGCTGATTTTCAAAAGGGTTTCACCCTCTCACTCACCTCCCTTCCCCCTCTTATCCCCACCACCAAAACATCTGTAATCACACATTTTGCTCTCTCGACGTAACCTTACTGCTGTATTGGGTTCAAGCAAGGCGTTACGCATAGTGAGAATTATGGCGCGTTCACACAACAACGATATCGGATCGGATTACCATCCGAGTTTTTTTTATTTTTAGTAAATATCTTCTCCATCTCTGATCGGAAAGAACCAAAACTTTGTCAACTTGTGTAAAGATATGATTTGTACCAGAGGACTACGAAAATGAAATGTTATCTAATTATTTCGTGAAGTCACACCGACAGACAGCTTTTGTCGGACACTCGTAGTCCGATAAAAGCTGTCTGTCGGTATGACGTCACGAAATAATTAGTATAAATTTGATTTTCTTAGTCATGCGATACAAATCATTTATTTACACAAGTTGGCACATTTTTGGTTCTTTCGATCAGACATGGAGAAGATATTCACTAAAAATAAAAGAAATCGGATGGTAATCCGATCCGATATCGTTGTAGTGTGAACGCACCTTTAAACCCATGTTAACAGGAATAAGCAGTCGTAGATACTAATTTGGGAAATCATCAAAATCTTACACTTCTCTTCTCATTTCTTTTATACGTATTTTTGTAATATTGATAAATGTCAGTACTGAATAAGCAAAGGTGTTATACTGCAAATGTAAGCAATTCAACTACAAAAATGAATTAACGCAATGGAAAAGTCATAATGGAAAAGTCATTCATGAATTAGCATAGGAGTATACTATTTCAATTTGGCGTAACTGCATTTTTTTCACTTTAAGACCCAACAAAGAAATACTTAAGGGAACATCTTTCGCTCAGGTGTTAGCTTGAATAAACTTATTACACCCCAACCCTTCCCATTTCTCCACATTTTGACATGCCGACTGTCGACGCTAAACATGCAGTCTCTGCAACCACATAATTTGTTTCAGTGAGGTTAAACTTACTAAAAACGTTCATCCTGTGATAATCCACCCGCTCAATTAAACATCGATCTTAAGTAGTTAGGGTGTGTCAGTCCAAAATATTCACGCTTTCTTGAGCTGTAGTTATTAGGTGTCATTTGTATAAGCATGTGTAATCGAGCAAAAGGGTGAAAAGTGTCTGTTGAATATTTCACCAAAGTCATAAGAAGACCATCACTTAATTACTAGGTGTACCTATCCCTCACTAGTTCATGCAACTTTCATGGAACTTGGACGGTTGTCGGACAAGTACCCTCTGGACATATACCCCTTGTCTTTACCATCTGGTGAAATAACATTTGCACATTTACGTTTTTACGGGGATATTTTTCTGGAGGTATTTGTCCGAGGGTATTTGTTCGATCACGACTATTACACTGTTTGTACAAATGACTAATGCAGACAAAAATATTACCTATACCAATACACTTAAGATAAAAAAAAAATTAAAACGACAACAAAATTTTCTTTTCGTATCAAAACAACAACTGAAAACGACGTCTTTGTTTTATTAATGAAAACATCAAAACCAATTTCGAAGACAGTCAATGATCAGCGAGGAGGATCCACTGGGCCCTTCTACTCCCAACTGACAATAGGATCGGCAAAGTTGACCCAATTTGATCACGTATCTAGGTCATTTTCAGAAGTGGTTAACGTACAAGGTCAATGAGACAATTGGCAACGTTGACTCACTGTCGAGTCCCCAGCTCCACCATGAACTTGGATCTCAGCCTTGCAATTCTCCAAGGATTTGAAGTAATTTCTTGAAACGGCAGGATTTTTTTATACCAGCATGCAGATGGACGTATAGATTCGGGCAATATTCATAACTTTATTATTAAAAAAAACAATATCACAGTACAGTTGCCTTATCGTTGCTAATGGTACATACATTTGAGGTCCTTTAAAGTAAACTATGGCGGTACAGGAAAAAGTCATGTCACTAAAACCAACATTTGCCGATAATGTGATAGATTATTCAAAGTAAGGAAAGACGATCATACTATAGCCTTCTTTTTAATTAGCAATCTCCCACAAATAGATATTCGGTTATTTGTCATTCAAGGATAATTGGTTCACCAAAACTTTCAAATTATGGATCTTCCGCAACTTATCAAATAATGTTTCGTTTTGATATTTCTAGATATCGATTGATGAATCTGAATGGTTTCACAGTGAATAAAGCTATTTTTGTATGCATGACGTCATGGACAGTGCCTAGGCACTCTTCTCATTTTCGAGAGGCAGTACTTTAGTTCAATGTTTCTTGCTCCACATTCATTGGTTTGCTCTACAACTGAGCTCATTGTGTTGAGCGGATCGTGTAGACGGGAACCAGGCTTCTTCATAAATTTTGGTTGGGATATGGCTTAATAAGACCCGTTTTTATTTTGACAGTTTTGTATTTTATTGTTTCGCAATTTAAGACTGTAAGTCAAACTCCCAACGGTGTACTGTGCGTGCAAGCGTGATAATCCGTCCAACGGTGTATCACATACCTCTGTACATGGTTGCAGTCCCGCCAGAACATAGACTACAGATGCTCGCAATGTATACAATACACTGACATCCGACAGTACCATGATACGGAGCCGGTTAACCTAGGCAACTATGGAAGTGTGGAAAGGACATGTAAGGGAAAAAAGAACCATCTCGGCAAAATGACAATTTTCGTAAAATTGACATTTTGACGACTTAATAAATTCCTTAAAATGACAAAAATGTGAAATTTGTCATTTGGACGTTATTCAGCATTTTTTATAAAGGACAAAATTAAGGGAAATATTCATTTTGTCGAGGTAAAACAACCCATCAAAATGGCAAAATTCGGAAAAGTGTGATTTTACCGAGTGATAACATTTCTTTTAAAGTGGCAAAAATTCCCAAAACTGCCATTTTGTAGAGTTCCAACATCTGGTCACAATGGCGAAATTCCAAAAAATATCCAATTGAGGGGGAGTTTGAACATCTCGTCAAAGCGAAAGGATAACAAAAATGTCATTTTGACGAGAGTAAAACAACTTATCAAAATGGCAAAATTTGGAAAATTATCATTTTGTTGATTTAGAACACCTTGGCAAAATGGAAAAAATCCGAAAATTGTCACTTTGCCAAGGTCGAACATTTCGTCAACATTATACTAACAAAAAGTGAAGCTAACCTTATGGTTACAATTCTGATTTTCTAGACTAGTGGATCTCGTAACAATGACAAAATTCCGAATTTTGCCTTTTTGGAAAGATGTTCTAAGTCGACATAATGAAAATTTTCCGAATTAAGCCGTTTTGATGAGTTGTTTTATCTGTGCAAAATGAAAATTTTTCGAATTTTGTCACTTCGACGAGATATTGTATCTCAACAAAATGACAATTTTCATAATTTTAATGTTTTGACAAGTTAATTAGATCGCCAAATTTCTCAGATGGTTCATTTTTTTCTTTTGTATGTCCTTTCTACGCTTTCGTAGGGAACCTCTAGAAGGTTCCAAAATAATCTGGGGCAGGAGCAATCATGGAAAGTAGGTGGTTACGATCATTTCGCAACCACATTTTCTAGTCTTTGTATGGCACGTTGTTCTACTGTAGACGCCCTTTTCCTCTTCAAATATAATTCCGCTAGCCCGGTCACAAACAATGGTTGATCTAGCCCCCGGGGTCTATCACACAAAGCATGGTCTAGAACTCTAAATCTTTAAAGCAAAATGCGGATAAAATTGGCAAAGTTGACCCCCATCTCGTACTCCCAAGCGCCCATGTACTTTTCTATTTTTTTTTCTCATGGCCGCATTAGTCTTAGATTAGTCTTAGGTAATTTCTTACTTTCCGTAAATCACTAGGGATAAATTTCCTGTGGGCGTTATCCCTTCCTCTGCATAACATTCTCCGTTTTTCAATGTACAGACTTTGCCGATGCCGCAGAGCTCGACGAAGTCTTGTTTCTTAACGTCAAAGGGTTTGAATACTACAGTGTAGAGGTCAGTGAGCTCCCGCTGCAATGGGACGGGCCAACATTTCCAAAGATAGAATCCACCATGGACTAAATTGAAGAGCAAAAATAGTAAGTTCCACCCGAACACGTCCGGAGAACATATGTGAACGATTCCCCAAACGACTAGGACCACGTGGGATGCCGCAATGAAGGCGTGAGAAATCAAGGGAGTGACGTAATGTTTGTGAGGAATCAAGAAACCAATGGCGAAGAGAGCACATCCAACGTGAAAGTATATCCTGTTGTAGTCGAACGACCAATTTGGGCAGGATGATAATGGGTAGTCTGGATCCATGATTTGGAGAGTCTGAAAATATCAATCAATCAATAAATCAATCAATCAATCAATCAATAAATAAATCAATCAATCATGGAGATAAATCAAGAACATCAATCTAAAAAACTGAGTATTATCAGTATGCAACATCAGTGGCGGTAAGCTACACATTCTAAACATTAAGGACATTGCATGCATCCACCGTACAGATAGGGTTCAATAAATATTTTTCCTGCTATCATGACGTATTATAGAATATTTGTGCATCATGAGTTTGATTTTCATGCTCTTACATTTGTCCAGATGTATCGAGCAGATTCATTTGTCTATTGTACTTTTTCCGCACATTTTGTAATATTTCGTGACGTTATGTGAGGCCAATAGTGACTATTAAATATTCTATGACTCTTGTTTGGACTTTCGATTGCCATTACCTATTATGAAAACTGATGATGTCACACAGGAAGCAGAGGCAATGAAATATGGATTAATATCTATGTTGAAGACAACGGGTCGTCTCATGAATCACTTGGACGCTTGAGCGTGTATATTGTATAGTTATACGTTCAATGTGTTTACTGTTAGTGCCAAACCCGTCTATGGGTCAGTGAACAATACAGTAAAATGCGGAACTGATTTAACGAATTTTGAGACGTTATGGATTCATAAGAGATAATGAGACGATCCGTTGCCTTTAACCCAACTATACAAGGTAAATAGCCAAACAGTATGACCTGAACAAAAAAAAAAGAAACACGAAAACATGAATGTATACAGAGTCACATTTAGCGACTTGCAGCTTAAAGAACTCCGAATACTATTGGGGAGTAATATCTTATAAACGCCATGCAATAATGTTTGATTCATTGACAAATAACACAGTATTTTTAAGTTGTTGCATATTATTTTGTTTTAGATTGCTAGATGTCAGCAACTTCCAAAGACTTGCTATGAAACTTTTTACACTAATCTGAGAAAGAAAACACGAAACCTTTTTGTAATGTATGTATCAGATACATGGTAGCTGCTTTAGATTACCACAGCAGGGAATACTGTATAAGTGAAGTACTTTTTATTGATGATTGAGTAAGAGAATGCTTTACTTTTACTTTGTTAGGCCTCAAAGGGTCTAGAGGTGGCATTAAACAGGTCACGAAAACTCTGTACATGCCACGGTAGGGCGCACAGATGCAGCATTGGTTCTGTGAATTTATCCATATAGATTCATGACAACTATTTTGTTTATTATATGTTGTGTTATTTCGTTTATTGTGGAGAAATTTTGGGTTATTTCACTGAATCGGGTTAGTTTTACATGTTGAAATGGTATGTAAGATTAATACCGTATGTTTGTGTTCTGTGCAATGTAGTAACTTTATTCAGTTCTTGACTCCATCTGAAGAAGGACGAAGCTGTCCGAAATATTATGGATATAATAAATTTGTTGGTTATTTACAAGGCATCACTGTACTTTTCTGTATTTTGCATTCATCTTATATATATATATATATATATATATATATATATATATATATATATATATATATATATATATATATATATATATATATATATTTAGGAATAAATTCAATTATTTAGACGACTCATATTCGTTTACAACGTTGTTTCGTGCAGGTAGTACTGCACTCATCAGAACGTATATGGCGAGTGACTGTATATAGACTAGGAAGGAAAAGAAAACAGAACAAATGACACAGTAGCATTGCAGGTGCAGTCAAGCTTGGCTATACTGGTGATCATGGCATTGTGGTGATAGGCTAAGGCGGTTTTACGTTGCTTAGCAGAAATTTCTTGCAGTGTCTGCAAGCAGATAAGAGCTCATTCCTCTTGTTAAGGGTGGCCATGTGCGGTCTACAGACAATGAAAAACTTTTCCCGATTGCAAAGATCACATCTGTTAGATACTGGGTTGTAGGATTTGGCTTTTTTCAGGATTTTCCAGGATACGCTATAATTTACATTGTTTTCTTTAAGGTTCCAAATATGTTCACTTAGTTTGGTGCTGTGCTTCTTTGACTTGGAATTAAACGATGATTTGTGATTATTATATCTAAGTTTGAAAGTCCCTTCTGTGTGTCCGATGTATGTTTGAGGGGGGTTGCCGTCGTCGCTCGACACTGTGGCCTGGTAAATAACGGATTCTGTTTTGCTGTTTCCTGGTAGGGGGCAGTAGTTCGGCTCTCTGCAATTGCAGCCGCTGGGAGAGTTGTTCTTGGTAGGGCCGGCGAGTTTGGATTTGTTGTGTGCGCTCACGATTTGTTGGAGGTTGGGCATACATCCGTAGCTGACTTTGACGGTATTTCGATTGAAGATTTTATGGAGGATGTGGTCCGTTGGGAAGGATGTGTCGAGAATTTTGAGGAAGGTCCGACCTACGTTGGTAGATACGTTTTTGCTGAAGGGTGGGTTGTACCAGGTGATTTTTCGTTTCCTTTGGGGTCTTTTTGCTTGGCTGGTGGTTGGCGAGGTGAATTGTAGGTCGTGGTTGTATCCGCTTTTTTTCAAGGCATCCTGGTACACAGGTTTGACTTTGTTGAATGCATTTTCATCGTGGGAAAGTGAGGACAGGCGCTTGTTGATGGCTTCTGGTATATGTTTGATGATGGCGGGAGGGTGGTTGGACTTCGTGTGGACGTATCGCGTGGTGTTGTTTGGTTTTTGGTATGGCGTGTAGGTGCCGTTTCTTAAGTCTAATGTGACGTCCAGAAAGTTAACTATTTTTTTGTTTGCTTCGATAGTTACGTGAAGTCCGTGTTGGTGGAAAATGGCACAGAGGCCTTTTTTGACTGATTCGATTGTTCTTGGTGGGGCATTGATTGCGCCTAGACCATCGTCGCGGTATAGGCCGAAGTTGGGTCCGTACTTTGCCGTGATTTGGTTTAGAAGGAAGAGCCCAACTAATTCGCACGTCTTCTTAAAGAAAACAATGTAAATTATAGCGTATCCTGGAAAATCCTGAAAAAAGCCAAATCCTACAACCCAGTATCTAACAGATGTGATCTTTGCAATTGGGAAAAGTTTTTCATTGTCTGTAGACCGCACATGGCCACCCTTAACAAGAGGAATGAGCTCTTATCTGCTTGCAGACACTGCAAGAAATTTCTGCTAAGCAACGTAAAACCGCCTTAGCCTATCACCACAATGCCATGATCACCAGTATAGCCAAGCTTGACTGCACCTGCAGTGCTACTGTGTCATTTGTTCTGTTTTCTTTTCCTTCCTAGTCTATATACAGTCACTCGCCATATACGTTCTGATGAGTGCAGTACTACCTGCACGAAACAACGTTGTAAACGAACATGAGTCGTCTAAATAATTGAATTTATTCCTAAATATTATCAGCTCTGGGCCTCACACCTATCGAGCACTCTTGGAATATGCAACCTGGACTTATCGTCTTTTGGATAGTATATATATATATATATATATATATATATATATATATATATACACTCAAATTCTATAAAAAGTATTGTTTGATTTTTGACCGAGTATTGTGTTATACATGTTGAACTCAATACTAATTCCCGACCCCGACAATGATGCCTAGCATGCATTCAAATGATTTATTGCTACCGTTGTATTTACCTACGCACTAATCTTATGTTATGGAAGAGGGGTCATCACCCACAAAGGAAAAAAACGGATGACATAAATAAAATGATTGTTTACTTATCATATAAGAAAGACGTTATTTTTGTTCAGCCTTTCTTACTTCTGATGGCGGAACTATGGTTTCTCCGCTCCTCACAAATCAGTGAAAATTGGCCAGGATAAATAAATTAATTTTACTTTGAATTCAAGCTACCGGCTATAAGTGGGAAAGTGGAAGATTTAATTAGGTAGTCGTGGCCTCGCTAGTCAAGACTTATTACGTTAGCCGTATGCGTGAAAGATGAACTGCGGCTGTTGCACTAACAGTCAAAAAAAAGATGGCAATCATGCGGTGCTTGTTGATTACATGCTGAATGTTATTGTGAGGGAGATATAGTGCAGATGTATTTGTCTTGTTTAAGTATCCTCTGGTGAGTATAACATAGTTACATGCATATAGTTAACTGACACATCTCCGAAAGCCTCTCGACGACCATCAAAGTACGCCGTTGCTTCTTATAATATATTTGAGGGTCACCCACACATTACACTATTTATCATTAAATTTAATTCACCTTCTATTTTTTTTTTCTGATTCATCACGCGTAGGCTATTTATATAATTATTTATCTCTTTCTGTCGCAGACAAATTCGGGACGGCGGGGGCGAGGTTGTTCACTTAATGATTTCCTAAGGACCTAGCATGTTGATTTTAAATTGGGAACTCCATCACATTGAAAATTTGAGCTCAATAAGGTGATTTCTCAAGCTCCAAACAACTGAATAAAGCATATTGTGTTTGAACAAACAGCCTTCGTTAACCACACTGAAGATACGCATACGCCGTATCGCATGATGTTTGCACAACGAACTTCACACTTTCCAAATCGCCAGTGAGCTGCAAGAAAGTTAATTTGTCATGGAGCCATTGGTAGCTGTAACAACTCCATGGGTCAAGAAACATGGAGAAAAAAAGCTTAGTATGGGGAATACTTCATCAGTTTGGGTAACCAATTTATCCACAGATATATGCAAGTCTTTCTTTATCCGCTTCATCCACGTTGCAATATGGACTGCCATACAAAATCAGTAATTAGTAACTACTTTAGAGTCTCTAGTGCAATAGATCACTAGTTAAAGGGGGTTAAAAAAACCGTTTTTAGTTAAGCAAAAATTTAAAATGTCTACCGGTTTTTGTAGAATTATTAAACAAAAAAAAAAGGAAGAAATACAAAGAGAAAACAAAGAAAGATGTGCTGTCAATTGTTGGAAATAATTTGATGGAACTTGTTTTGTATCTTTATGTGTTTTATCTTTGTTCTTTGAATCCATTGATTTTTTTTTTACTGCGACTATTTGGTATTATATCTCTTCAATAGCATAACGGTCGAGACACTGAAATTAATGCTAAAAACTTTCAAAATTGATTAACCTACACACACTTAAAAGAGTGGCCTTTCTCGCTTTAATTTCAGAACATTTAAGTCTTTCAAGCGCTGTCTTGTTGCTACTTTTATGCCCTATCGTTTCTTTTATCCCTAGTAACATTATTTACAGACTGTACTTTAATACCATTGGTAATGTAGTGCCTTCAGTTTGAGAGGCACTGTCCTGTTGATATAATTGAGGTAATATCAGAACTAACAGTACTCTGGTGAGGTTAATCAGGTTGCTCACTCGAGTTGTGCTAAATTGAGTTAAATGGATTACCACATCTTTTTCAAGAAAAGTCAAATTGTATTTTCAAAGTGAAACATGAAAAACTGCAAGAAAAGGTTCTTTTTCAAAGACTTCCCACCATTAAAGATGAAAGAAGTGATGCAAATCATTTGAAAAAAAAAACAGAATTGCATATATTACTAATAAGAACATACGAGTCATCATGATATATCGCAATGCATCATAAGAGATAAATTTTATTGTGTAAGCAAGAAAGATTTTAATGTTTGTAATTGAAATCAAATGGTAAAAATAATTATTGTAGTTCAGTTAACAGTAAACAATCACTGATTGTTACTGGCTTCATGGAAGAGATACTGGATTATGAGGACACATAACTATGCTACAGAAATGAATGACATGCTATAACCATGCCGTAATATGATAAATTAGATAATGTATGGTATCAAACTACAACACCGTTAATAAAAGTTAAGTGGAAAAATGTCCCTCCTCGAAGCAAAACCTGAAGAAAAAAACGTTAAAGGGGGAAAAAAATTGAAAGAGAGAAAGAGAAAGTTGAAATGTGAACATTTGCAAAACAACGGTTGAACGTGAGCACACATTATGATGGGAATGGAATCCCGACGTCAGAATATCAGAACATGTAATGCTTTGACCTGTACATCATGTGACTCTGATTGAACAAAGAGCTGTACATTCTCCGGATCATTTTTTTTTTTTAGTTTTCACTACTGTGGCTCAGTTTTGAACGTAGAACTGCAGCATTTTGTAACTAATGGAGACAGAAGAAAAGTGAATTTATTCAAGAAAGGGAAAGGAAAGCCCCGGTTATACTATTAAACTATTGAGTTTGAAACACCACGGAATCCAGTCATTTATCTGTATGCTCTAGTACATGGTATTTTCAGATTATATTCAGAAACTGGCACCGTGGACTTAAAGACATTCGTTTGAACAATTTAAAGAAGTGTAGCCTGCATCAGCGCAGCTCATCTCTATGACTTCGTCCATTCAGCACACTCTTACTTTCAAAGAATGACAAACAAAGCAGCAGAGCCTTAATGCTGTTTTTTCATCCAGACTATATGTATATGGGTATACGTGATTCTACAAAATGTTAAAATGTCAAAATGGCGTCATATGGTTCGTCCAAAACGGGGAAATGTGTCCTTTCCCGTCATATACATAACCGACAGACAGCTAATGTAATTTCTGAAGTGTTTTATTTTCTTGAAGTGTTTTATTATTTCTTGTTGTTGTATTAATAGTTTTTACCCAAATCTGTTTTAGAAAAACAAACAATGCTTGATGACTAATACAGACTGTTTGGTAAGAGGATGATATAAGACTGTGTAAAGTTATATCCACTTGGAAAGGAAACATCAGAGAAATGGAAGTAAATATAGGCTTCTTCTGCTCACACAAACAGGGAAATGTTTAATTTTTTTGAGGGGGGATGTTTGCCAAATCCACCTAGACTAGTGATAAGTGTCTAAAATTGAACATTCAGCATAAAAAAACGCTGCACCAACGCAGAATTTTAACACATTAAAGTCATAATGTGTGCATTCAAAGGGAGAACCATTGTAGATTAGGCCTATATGACAGAGAAATGCGGTGAATTTGGAAGTGTAGCATGCATTCTGAAGCTTAGTCCACGTCTGTTAAGTGTACACACATTTGATTTCACCCCGTCCTCGCAAATGTTAACGTATTTATTTGATTGTTTTGTTTTTATAGTACAATGTCTTGCGTATATTCATGTTTCAGGTCTTTGCTCGGTAACGCGTTTGTATTACATTGAACCGAATGGAAAATGACAACTGTAACATTGTTATATATCTCTAGCTCACATATGTTCATGAAAACATATTTTAAAGCTGGAATACATGAGCAGAAATTTGTCATATTTTGCTACTAAAAGTCAAATAGTGTATGTTACAGCCACTACAAAAAAGCTCCATTTTTACATACATGAATATTCATATTTCATTCCCATTGGTCTGTTTGATTCTGAATTCTGTAAGGCCAACAAGAATGTCGAAACAATTTTCATATTCAAACATCTGGAAGATAAATGTATAGTTCTCCTTTAGCTTGTGACAGATGATTTTTTCAATTACTTTCTCTTCCCTGAAACACAGGAAAAATAAAAGTAAATGACGAGGCCATTGCCAGTACAAGTCATATTCCTATTCAAGGTTTGATCATTCACCATAAGACAGTGTATGCAGTGATTATGTAGACCGCACTTGCACTTAAGAAAATTTTAAAAAAAGTGCCAATTGCTACCGTGGGGTAGTTGGGATGTAAGCTATGTAGTTGGGCGTTCTGTTTTTGTGCATTCACAAAAATATTTCAATTCCGGGAAAAAAAAAATACTATCTAGTGATCTTGGTGGACACCGTCTAAAGATGGTTTACACAAAGAGATTGGTTGTACTAAACTGGCAGTTCCACCCCGCCCAATTAGCTAACGATGACCTAAACCGAGACATTGACTTATTTTCATGGATACAGTTTACACTAGATAAGCATTAAAGTATGGTTGTCTCCACGTCATGGACTAAATTTGTTTGGGATAGAACCTAGGATTTACGAAATACATGTATCGGCATTGTATGACGTCATTGCTTCCCGGAAACCAAGACGGACAGTTGAAGATCCTTGCATAGAAATGTTCATACCAAAAAATTTATATTAGCATACTAGCGACCGATCGTCACCTTGACTATGAAATATCTTAAGGGGGCACATTAACTTCATAACATTAAAAAGATCTTAGAAGGATATAACCACATGACAATTCTAAGAGTTAGAAAAACTTTCAAAAGTTTTGATTTCTTTTTTACCCTGGCTTGAACTGAGTGCATATGAACTATGTGAAGGAAACTCGACAGGTTTGCAAGAAAAATAGTGAATTTAGTGCAACTAACGGTGGTCCTTGAATACAATATATGACCGTGGATCATACGATAAACCTCTCTATAATTTGAAATCAAACCGACAGATGAAACATTCTTGCTAACGCATTGACGCTGTCGGCGTCGCGGTTTTAATTATAAAAGCATATTGCTTTACTTTCTTTTTGGTCTCATCTAAGTTATGTATTATAAGTACACATATTTCTCAACATTCCTCAGTGAGATTACTGGAGTCCTCTGGTCTTAAAACAAATCATTACATTGATAAAGCAAACAATGATAAACTTCTCCAATCCTACAATCAATATGAGGAAGAAAATTGTGGCCACTTACGTTTATTGGTTTACATTTTCATTTGAGTAACTTACATTTGAATAACAAATTTTGAAAGTTATATCACATTTATGGTTACAATTACTTTATGCTTACGAGAACTTCTACACTGATGGTGCAACACCACCCCAACCAATCCTCTCCAATCCCCTCCCCCACTTCCCGTGGATTAGCATACAAAGAATTGTCTGATCTGATATAGCTACACCTGGCTTCGTACTGTTTCTATCAATTAATCACAGTTTTTACCAGCGTGCTTACTCAGAAATGCGTTTTTACTCTGAAATCTAATATTTTTGTCACAAAGGACCCACCTATCATTGGATAAGTTATTGGAATGAAGGATCGAAAAATCTATTTGTTTTGGATATATTTGAACTTAATATGCATCGATGTGAAAATGCGCAACTATTCACGATTACGCACAATATGTACAATAGTTTGCTTTGATTATTTGATGATGATGTCATGAAACTTCTAAGTTTCTTCTCGATTTGATCCAGACAGTGTGAAGTAAGCGTGATACTAAAGTATAATGACTGAATGTCCTACGTTAATGGCTACAGTCTTAGGCAAAGCCTATATGGCCACCTGCACTGCAACGGCTTTCATCAACTTATATTGTACTTCGAGATAAATATCTTCTCAAAGAATACTGTTCTGTCAAGTTGTTGACAGTCATCAGACATGAAAATCCTCCTAAAATCTATATATATATATATATATAGGTATACAGAAAATAAGACCACCACTTTACAGCACAAAACATCTCAAGTGTATTCAGGTTGAAAAACAAAATATAAGTAAACACACAAATGAAGTAACTTCACTGACTTCCAAGTTTATTATATCATATTATATTATAAATCCCGACGTTTCGGAAGGGTCTACCTTCCTTCTTCAAGGCTAGTACAGACTGTTTTCCTTGTACTAAAACATACAATATACTGTACACAGAAAGAACACACTGAAAGTTTGAAAAAGCGATTACAGAAAGTTAGTTTCGTTTCACTAACTTTTTTACGTTAAGACCGGTGGGTTGCAAAGTGCTTAATCGGTAAATCCAGGCTAGTTCTTTACGTTCCCGTACAGATTTGGCTGTGTTGGGACAGTGTGAAATTCCGATAAGCTCAAAATTGTTACAGCCGGAGTTGAAATGTTTACCTAGGGGGGTGTTTCCTTTCCTAAACTCTTGCCTATGTCCTCGGTGCCTTTGTCTTAACTCCCCTCCTGTTTCCCCTACGTATTGTTTATTACAGTCCAGGCAGTTAAGTAAATATATAACTGAAAGCGTGGTGCAGGTGATAGATCCCAAAATCCTAAATATATATATATATATAACTGAACCAAGATCTGGGGTTTCTTTCCAACTTTAACTTTTACAGCAAGTAACTAACAGTCACTGCTGCATTTCTATTCTAGCACCTGAAGAAGGACCATGTGTCCGAAAATTTGTGTAATTTGTTGTATATAATATATATACTATGTTGGAACCAAAGGCATTAGGTCTGTTTGTTCTATCTTTATTTGTTTGTTTCCAACGTACTTATAAAAACTTATACATATGTTATTTATATATAATATGTTCGATATATTTATATTAGGACCTATTATGTTCGATGAATGTGCTGTTTCTTTATAAATTTTCGCTTGAAATCAGGCTGAGAAATTAATTTTTCAAAATGTTCTAAAATAAAATGGTCTGGTTGTCTTGACGAATACTTTACAGTTGGGCACGGATCTCAGTCGACCGCTTTTAAAACAGTGTAACATCTCGACAATTACATAGGTTAAAGCTTACTTTGTCCTCAAATAAATGGAAGAGCTTGTCACTAAGTCTCTCACATGAGCCAACCTGAAGCAATTAAAGATGTGCAACTTATGTTTCACTCATAATGACAATAATTGCTACAAAGACTCTTAATCCCTTTTATTAAGCATATCCCCTGGGACTTATATTAACCGTTACATTCTTCTACAGGTAATACGTATAGTTTGTAACGCTAATTACTTAGCCCACATGGTTCAACTTTTCAAAAGTCGAGAAACTCTAAACCTTCAACAACTTGTAAATTTTATGACAGGCATTAGTATGTTCAAAGTATACCATAATTTATCACCAGCACACCTTCAACGTAATTTCGTTCTAACAGTTAATGACAGTTACAGCACCAAACGGAAAGTTAACTTTAAACGAAATTATGTAGGACAACAAAAGAAAACAAAATGTACATCAACTGCAAGAATCAAACTTTGTCACTCAATTGATGATAGACTGGAAAATTGCAAGACTAGAAACTAGAAAAAAAAGTATTTACAAACAAAAATCATTGCTCACTGAAATTCAGTTTAATTATTGTTTTAGCGTAATTGGGTTTGATGCATAATGCCTACTTTGGACTATCGCCATGATCGAAACTATATGTTACTGCCTCTCTTTGTAATGAAACTGTTATTATTTTATTTCGTTTTCCTTCTGTGTTAATGGGGAAACAGTTTACAAGTAAGGGACTTCTGTTTTCTTCTTTTCTGGCATTAACCTTTTACTTGTATGATCTGTACTGTTTATATTTGATATTTGCTAGCAGTAAACTGCACTTTTTTTCCATTCATATAGCCCTATAACTTACGTTTTGTTGGTCACGCAGTTGATCGTGGTTGGCCTGTAAGATTCACCTTTCTAATGAAGACGAATAGTCCACATGCACAGATCACACAAATAACATTAATTGTTTGCGGGTAGGTCAGCTGTCAAGCAGTATTTGACAAGAGCAGGCCATCTTAATCAAGGTTAAAGGAATTGGCCACTGACGATAATTAATTTTCTCTCTTGATTGTTACGTACCATATCGTGGCCGTTTGATAGTTATGAATTTTTATAGAAGTATTGCATTATGCACTATACATTGCATTATGCAAAATTGTTATGTCGCTCAGACGCTATTACATAGCATTTTTGTAACCTCGAGGCAAGTGGAAAGCTCTCTTGACTAGAGAAGTCTTTTTTTTTTTTCAAACGGCAATAGTTTAGGTTAGTAACAAGATATTGACATTGGGTTCGAAATCCTTGTAGTGACAAATCACTCCCTTTCTTTTAAGGACACTTTCACTCTCAGTGAAATATCCCATTAAATCATCTTCGTACGCAAAATGTGATAGGCGCTCACCTAGTATGTAGCCTATCGAACATAATCGCAATGCACCCCCATCAGCATTGTGGTACCTTTTTATCTGACTGTGAGAGACACTTGTCAATATTTTTGTTTACAGATAAGCCTAAGGGCTTTTAATCATCTAAATAAACAGTGATTGAATCTATTGTGTAAACATTTGTGCGTAAACGTCCTGTTTGCATTTAGATGTATGCCTGTCAGCGAAATCATAATCCACAAACAGCAAGTTTTTTGAAGTCATATGAAATTATTGTCTGGTCGAGTTAAATGGGTCTACCATTTCATATTGGTATATCGAACAAGTATTTACATTTAAATATTTAAATGTAATAATATATAAAAACATTTGTATTTTAAATATTTTGGCATCATTTTGCTAGGACTTGTACAAAGAAATACTTATTAAGTGTGATCAGAAGTCTCAATCACTTACTTAACTCAGTCATTCTTATTTGATTTACTAAGTGTTAATACCGAGCAGCTGCCGTGATAGAATACGACCATCGATTAATAAATAACTTGAAAAGAGAGTACCTAACGCTGACAAGACAGATCATGTATATGCAGAGAGGTGAGTCTTAACTTCGCGATTTTGTTCTATGATCTAAACATCATGTTACAGTAGTGATGTGGAACACAATAAATGGTTAGATAACCAAATGGTTTAGGTGTACAAAGCCATCTTTCCAAAAATTGTTATTCTTTTCCTAAATTTATATGTTTCCATAAATTAACACATCGAAACATTGAGAGCAATTGCCTTTGTTTAGTCCTTTTACAGCGTATAAGAAAGAGTGCCCTTTAAGTTTAAAAAATTCAGTATTTAATCTTTGGCATTCTTGATTACTTTAATCCTGTGCCTAATACTTCTTGTATTACAGATCACTTGTCGTTAAGTCACTCTTCAATTGAGGTTTGACTCATTCTTTTACAAAGTAAGAATTCTAAACGGTCTGCAAGTTTCACTCTCTAGAATTTGGAGTGCGACCTTTGCGAATGCCGATATAAAATCAACTAGTGAGATGAATCGTACATCAACGTCAATAAAAGCCGTTGTGTAAACAATCATGATAGTGCTGTGTTTATTTTTCTTTTAATTTTTAAGTCGTTCTTGCAAAGCAACGTTCTTGGGAAGCAGCTTGAATTGTTCTTTTTGTCATTGCAAAAATTTGTGAGACGGCTTTTCCTGCATTTTAAAATATAACAGGATAAGACAGTTATACTATCAAGATGTAAACATGTATAGTGAATCAGGTGAGCATTTGGCTGCCTTGATATCTGAAAAATAAGGAATTAAGATGTTGCAAGATAAGGCATTGGACAGTCACAGCTACAGGCATAAACATGCATGTCGAATCGTTAGTTTTTAAGGCAGCCTAGGTGAGCACTACTGGGCTGCTTTAAATTTTGCTCACATCCAACATATTACTTGGAGTGTGATTGTCGTCATTATTACGTCATTCATTATGCATATATAATCCACCAATTATATTCTAGAGAAATAACCAGAAACCAGAAATAAGATATTGTTACCATCCATTTATCGACACTACATTTAAACTTGAACCTGCATCGCGAATTCCTGGGCGTCATGCCTGACGTACTGAAGACTCTTATCTACGCCAACGGGATTTTAAGGGTTCTCTATTAAACAATAGTCAAAAGATATAAGACCGTCTGTTGGTTATTTCACTACTCTAAGACGTGTAATTTTCACGACTTAAAATGAGTTTAAGAGAACATGATTAATACATAGAAAACACTAAAAGAAAGTTTATCTACAAACGTAGCGACCAAATGTTCTTAAAGTATAGGATGACGTATAGGATATAGTTTGGATAAACGCCATTTTACATGCATTATTAACTTGATATTACGATTGTACCATACACGGATTTATGAAGTGAAATTTACATAGTAGTAACTACATATTTGTTGGAGATTCAAACCTTTTCGTGTGATATTTTAAGACTGTAATTTCAAGGAGGATGTTTTGAATGAGGTGCAGGCAACGTATGTCGATCTGGGTTTCCTTACTTTGTTCATCATTAGGATAACACATAGGCTACACACAGAATTCTAATGTTATGAACAAAAATAAGCAACAGTACGTTGTCAAAAGTTACCAAATAACGAATATGCAGTTGAGTAACCATTCTACTCATTATTAGGATAATCTCGCTAATGAAACCTAAAAAAAGGAAAACATCACAGAAAGGCGGTTGACATAATCTGAGATCGCCACTTAGGTTTAGACGACCACAAAGTAATCAAGAACTCCCTGAATACACGAATTTTGACCCATTTGAATATTTAAACTCTCATAACAGAGAGAGAAATACAATTTAAGAGAACCCTTTCATTTAAACTAACACTAGTAGACTATGGGACATGCAGCTGGACAAAGGCCATACTAGACCTTTGTGATCTACCTCAGGGAAGGACCTGCCTTTATCATAGAAATGTTTCTCTGTTAGTATTGTCGAATCTGGCCGATCCCGTGTGCAGACGTTGCACATTTTAGAAAAAATGCCATCCCCCTTTCTAACTAACTGAGCTAACGAAAAGCCAGTTATGTCACATAGTCTATAGCTGTCTATATTGACGTAACGACGGATGGCATGTCAGTACGGTATCAGTATATTACGGTGTATCACGGTGTATAACCATGCATTTGACGATATGATAACCAATGATAGGAGGACAAAGTGATCATAGTGATTATTAGTAAATGAAAAATGAATGCTGAATTAATGTGAATGATGTACTAATGAGACGATGTCAGTAAAACTGAGGATATGTGGTCGTTTAATTCAGTCATTTCATATGATCATATCACGAATACTCACAACGGTATGTTATAGTATGATTATCATTACCTGACTTCTGGTTATATCACACATAGACCTATATGTGCGTCGTGACGATATTCGATATACGTGCCTTTAAACTTCTGCATTCGCCACAGGGAATCTTGACCATTGTCATATATACTGCTTACAATGATCGAGGCCTTTGAAGGCTGTACTGTGATTGTAGTCTGTTAATTAGTAGTCGTTAACTTTTATACCACATATCTCATTGCGAATGCTTACGTCAGTCTATACCTGCTTTCATGCCAAGGTTGAACAGATGTTAAAACATTCCTATCGTGTCAAGCATTCGAATCATGTATGCCTGTTCCTGCTGCAAGTTTTTTTTTTTTTTTCAGATAACTAATTTCATGTCGGCGGATCAACCATAAGGTTAAGAGGTCATGCGGTCCAAACGTCTCCTAAAGGTCGACCAGTTTAATACCTTGGACAATGTTTAGTTTGTTGTTGCTTGTTACACGAGTATTCTGGTTTATTTATTCTCTTTCGAGTTACTTCTTGTATCTTTCCTATATATATATGTATATATATATATATATATATATATATATATATATATATATATATATATACATATACACATATATACACATATATACACATATATATACATATATATATATATACATATATATATATACATATATACATACATATATACACATATATATACATGTATATATATATATATTTGAAAACATTAACAGTTAATGAAAAAATGATTAAAAGGGACAAAAAAAGAACGAAAAGTAAAAATAGATGGAACTATATCTTATGAACATGATATACATGTGTTTTTCAAAATGGATTCAACACGACTTGATTTCGTCAATACATTCTTTCACCTTGTTCTTGGATGTGGTTGGCTGCATGCCATGATTGTAAAATTGTTTTTACAGCATGAGTCTGCAGCGATAAAAAAAATCACATTTGTGAAAGCTCTGATGACACACCATATCTCCGTCTACCCGCGGTAGGGTTTCTTTACCGATATTCATTTTGTTTCTTTGCAAGAAGAGAATGCGGAAGACGGAACGTGTGTGGTGAGCGACCACAACGAAACAGATAAAGCTAATCTCATTGGCATCCAAACGCCCCCACACAACTCATCATCATAACATGTAGGATGTTGTTATGATTTGCATTATACGTGTAACGTCAAGCCCACACATCGTATTTTTTATGTGATAGGCTCTACTTGTATTCAAGTCGAAAAACAAAATGAGTCTCTTCCAAGGTTACATCTGTTGTCTACATTTACGAAGACTTTTTATCTTTAACGTTTCAAAAACAAGTCATTAACTTTTATCTAAAACAATATTACGGTGAATGCTCTGGGCCCATATAACAACGTGTTAAAAATCAAACAATTCTTTTTGTACTCACGTATGTTAAGACAGATGTTTCATATTTGACCAGCAACAACTAAAACTGGGCATTTTCTCATTTGTTTCAAGCCTCTCTTTATTTCGAGGAACCTTTCGCAAATCCATACAATGTTGAGGCCGCCACAATTGGCTGCATATATACAACTATACACTTCTACAGGCAATCCTGTCTTTTAAGAACAAAGATCTCTACAAGCAGTTTATTCAGTTTTACATTTTAGTTTCTAGAAAGCTTGATGTTAATCGTGTTTACATTTGCATATTACATATACATGTTTAGGTAGGACTACATGGAGATCCATCAGTGATCACTTCTCATTATATTAAACTTTGTCATTTCTGTAATACCCGTAATTAAACAGTATCAATATGTTAAATCTATCCACAGTAATTAATTAAGACCAGACTACGCATATATTCACCGCTATGTACAAAGGAACAAACAGTTACCTTCACTTACCTTCCTAAGAATGTTTCCTTCTTTTCCTGCGTCGTTCAACACTTCCTACAATCCAAATATTGTCTATTTTCTGATTCTCTTCATCATCTCGTCTCGGGAACCTTATGAAGTTATCTCTACGGAGCTCTTTCTCGTCTAAATTGTTTGTTCAAAATCTCCGTGCAGAGTTTTTCTCTTCACAGAATTTTTTTTTGTCTCTCTCCTCTCTCTCTCGTCTATCTGTTATAATCGAGCCAGTAATTAATTATTCCGCCCGGAGACTCCATCACGATTGTCCTGTTGGTATCCTCATCAGTATAAGACCTCAGTAACATAGCGGAAGAAGACAGAGGTAAAAAAAGGAGGTAGATCAAACCTTGAGTGAAGTTGAGAGACGATGAATTCCTCGCAGCTGGGAGGTTGCACTTTGGTATTTGAGGATGCCAAACTCAAAAGTGCGTGGAAGAGGATTGTCTCTTTGGAGAACTACTTCATCAAAACAAGAGGTGATGTATCCGATAGTTGCTAAACATTGACTAATTCTTAACGACGAACGAAGACTGGACGTTTCGTACGTGACAACATCGTGCAGACTACCCGTTTCATTATTCCTCCTATTGAGAAAAGGTATACAGAGGCAAGCATAGAAGTAGATGTGTTTGTGCATGCAACTAGCGTTTAAGTGTTTCAAGAGACGGTATTTACAACAACAACAAAGTGTCGCAGCAGTGTAGGTGAAACCTCATATTGGAAGGAGGAACAAAATAAGTTCAACGAATTGAATTTCCTATTATCTACGTGCGAGCTGTTGCTTGTGTGCGCAAGGTATGTCCTGTGATGTATACATGAAGCTACTGAATGTAACTATTATTATTGAAATTTTATTGTACCACATCGTGTACTGCATGGGTTGTTTTACATAATCTTTATCCACTGTTTAAAATATTTAGGTAAAATATGTAGACGCAAATGTATGAACGTAATTACTTTGACACAAAATAGTCAAAAGAAAAAGTTACGCGTGGGTATATCAGCATCAATTCGTAGAATGAAAGCTAACTTCAAATGTGAGCACAGGTAATTAAGCTTTATAACGTTAGTTAGGTCTATAGGGTTAGGTTTTGTTAGTATATATGAGGCAAGGTATTCGTGTTAAATTTATTGTTCGAGGAATGTACTGTATCATCAGTTGCTCAGAGGATTCCGAGTGACGTCGCGGTTTTGAAGATGCCTAACCTGACGTTTTAAATCTAATCAATTGATGGTCACAAAATAGGTACTTTAGTTAAGCATACATGTTATCCTTCACTGAAGAGCGTGCTTAAAATATAGTGAATGGGTGATGCAGTAACTGCATATCCGTTGCAAAATACACAGGATGTAGTTTATTGAAGTTAAAAACATTGTTTCGAACACGAACTCATTACGTGTCTATTACTGGGTGCACTCCAGACTGTGCAGCAGTTATTGGTTCTTATGAAAACCACAGCTTACCAGAAAATTAATGAAACATACCCTACTGGCGATCATTCTGGATCCTCACTGATACACAATTGTCTTGTGATACGTGTCCACATTAATGGTGTATTGTAGTCGGCCATTATATATATATATATATATATATATATATATATATATATATATATATATATATATATATATATATATATATATATATATATATATATATATACTGTACTTCTTACTTCAAATCTTGCTATGGTAGTTGATTTATTAATTTATGAGGTGGATCGCAATATCAATCAAAGTTGATGAATTGCAGCAATAAAGTTTGGAAATGAGTTTCTGTTTCTACCAGGAGGATGAAACGAAAAGGGCAAAAGATTGTCGTATATCCATTAATGTAACCACTTCAATTGTCTTAAAATAACCGTCTTTATTTTTCATTAGTTGAAAGTGGCTTCTCTGTTTTTTTTTCTTTTTTAATACATGTTAAATGTCTGGGTTTCTTTTTCTCGTAGTTTGTAATCGGTAAAAGAAAGATTCCGTAAACGAAAGATCATCTCTTTATATTTCTGTCGAACATACTATGGTCTACTTATGAGTATTGCCTTTTTGAGATCAGGGAGTAAGGTGTACTTCACAATTTTACGATCTCGCATGTCGCACCCCCCCCCCCCCCCGTATCCCCAGCCCAAAAAAACAGTCAAAGGATATTTTGGCAACATTGGTGTACATAAAAGAGTGAAAATATTGCAGTTTTGAATTATGCTTATTTTTAAAGAAAACTTTGGCATTACATTAAATTAAGTTTACAAGTACCGTACTATTTATTTTTTAATTTACTTCATCAGATTTTTTCATGAAAGATGACAACGAATGAAACTTCGTTTTGTCCCACCCTCCATCACCAACATGCTGTGTATCAGCTGGGCTGTTTCGTCCTAACTATCGGTCTCCTGGTACCCCCTAATATTGGTCCAGCTCAGACCCTTTGGCTTAGGGTCATGTATGTTATATGTAGTCTCTGTTTTGCCTTGTGGGGTGGAGCTGCCCAATGTTGGCCGGATGCGTTGGCCTGGTACCTTGTCTGCTTAGCCATAAACGTCTGTCACTCAATTCATCTAATCCACATGATGAGCTCTGTTGAACTCAGTGAGGACCTTCGGTTCATATATTCCTTAATTTTTGCTAATTTCAACATTACCGAAAGATGTTTTCGGAGGTTAGTCGGAAGTGCAGCCGGGGCCATGGTGTACGAATTGAAGGCCTCTGGCAAGTACGCCCTAGAGGGGAGGACTAACTGCTCCAAACAGCTGTCATTGCTATTAAAAGGAAGGTTAGTAACTTTTGTACACATTCCATCATCTCAATTATCCTCACACAAACCATGTTAGTTCATTGTAGTCACAAGAATCCACTATTTGGGTCCACCAGTCAGTCCGACAAGTTTTCAATCCGAAAAAAATATTTTTTTAGTCCGAAAATAAAGTACATGTTTTCAGTCCGAAAGTGAAATACACGTTTTGCAGTCGGAAAAAAAATACACGGTTTCAGTCAGAAAATGATTTTTTTTTAAAATCGCTGGCCTTTGATTTCGCTGTCAACCGCCTCAAAATTTGGAAAGATACGAAACGTGCAGGGGATCACGGTACACTTAACATACAAAAATATTACTCCAGCTCACTGCCTTCTGAGAATTAAATATTCTCACTTTTAATGACGTCATCACTGCGTAAAACAAAATGCCTGAAAAACTAGACTAAGTGTCGTACCACTAATGGTAACACATATGTGCAAAAAAGTCCCAAGAGTAAGCTCAAAACGTTAGATTGCCCCCTAATGATGATGTTAAAGGTGTCGGAGTTGGAAGGGGGGGGGACAGGGAACCTTTGCCTTAGAAGTTTCATCTTTTTATGAAATCGAAAACTAAGACGAAGCAGATTAACAGCACAATTGAAGCAAGGTATTCATAAAGGTGTGAGATCGTTGATTCGAGGTTTTCATTGGCCATACATGTGTCTGTTGCTTATGCGCGGTTTACGAGCATGGGGCTAGGGGATCGGTCAGCATATTTATTTCACGAAGGATGCATTGGCAATACGCCTCCTCCAACAGTCAATCAAAACCATGGTAATTATTGATGTGATAGATTCTGGAGACAATGTGTCTGTATGTTTTTCCAACTCTAAACGCTGAATTTGAAAAAAAAATCTCTCGTAACAGAATTGGTTGTCAATACCAACTAAGGTTATTGTCGATACGAACCGACATACTATCATGTTACTATTCAAAAGTACGTCGATTCTACTACTTAAAAGTACGCCATTTTCATTTTTCTAAAAGTTGAAAATGTTTCACCACGGTTGAATGCAACAAGCTCATGTTTTACCCGGGCATTTCCCTAAAAAAAATTCCAATCGGGTTCTTCTTCACTTCGTTGCGTGTGATAGTGTTCAACCCCCTGCCCTCTTTTCCATTTTTATTTTCGAGCTTAAAATGGGTCATTAGCAATCAGTGAAATGTGGGGGCTAAAGGTATCTTCAGCCCAGCCCCCCAGTAGTTGCCAACTGTCTCAAGAATAAATGAAACAGGATGCATTATTCATTATGATTCTTGTATCATCTCAACCCATCTGATATGCATTGCCATTTTTCATACATTAATTTTTATCTGATTAATTAACAGATTGCAGGCATGAGGTCCTATTTCTTCAACATCCAGTTGAAGAAAAGGAAAAGACTAGGGGTAAAGAGATAGATTCAAGAGTGGCTGACTCAATTATGCACTTTTCCAGAGGGTGAACTAGTGCCACGGCAATTGTTATTCTTCTGAACAAATTATGCAAAATGGCTCATTATAGGTCACCTTTTAGTCTCTCTTTTTGATCCAATTTCTCGCGGTGTCAGTTTTCTTACCTAGGCAACGTTTGAGGTCGATTCTCATATGAATCGAGCGTACATTTGTAGTTTTTTCTTCGGGAGGAGAGGAGGTAAAATGGATGGTTCGAATCTTGATTGTTGATAACTCCTGAACCGGAAGTGCTAGGAAGTTGTTCTGTAGATATGTTAGTGTGTTTTACCTTCCCCGCCCCCCCCCCAAAAAAAATGATAAGATCATAAGAAGTACTATCATACAAATAGTTACAGGTTGCATAACACGTGCGAAAATTGTTGGTTAACAACAGAATGTTAAGTTCTTTGTCAAACGTTGTCCTTTGTAAATTGGTTATACTATTGTTACGTTTTGCAAAACAAAACAATGATTATAACTGACATCTTGTGAAAAGGAGAAGTCGTAATAGCTCACTTCAGGCACTTTTCCCCTAGGGTAAACTAATCCATCGGATGCACATTTTGTAATGATAGTATGATACAAAACAACAGAGTTACGCAAAACGGCGCTTAATACGTCACATTTTGGTCAAAAAAGAAAATTACTCAAAAAGGAAATGGTTGGTGCAGAAAGAACTTTTCAAAGCATCAAAAGAGCTGCCTTGACTTGATTTTACGTAAATGTTTTTGGACTTACAAATGAAAACTTAAATTTATGCATAGAGTCGTTCACAGACGGAATCTTATCAAGAATATTTTTTGGGAAAATAAAGTACTAATCATGAAAAATGAGAAAATTATAAGGAGGCTTAATCATTAATCTATAGCTCAAAAAGAAGTCAGCGTTAGAAATAAAAAAAATTGTCTTCCTAAAAAAACCTGTTCAGTGTCTTACATAAAATTAGAGGTACATTTGCTTTCCCAGAACAGATGGCCAAGCGTTTCATCTCTTTCCACACAAAATGTGCATCTTGGATTTTCCTCCATGTTGATTTTGTGTGTAAATAATAGTTTGTGCCCGGTATGCTATGGATAAAACGAAATGTGGAAATAGTGCGATTTACTCTCCTTAACAGACTTAAAAGAAATCAGGTGACTTTTCTGCCATTGCTAGTCATCAAAATTAAAATCAGTTCGCCACTGTATGATTGCCCGTGGCTGTAATTACATACGTTTAATTAAAATACTGTAAATATACATAGAAAGAAAGGTATACTATGAATTCTATAGAATAAAGAGTCCTCATCATTTGGCTTTTGCGATATATCACTTAAGTTTCGTTTCCTCTCATCTGGAAAAGCATTCATTATACCATAACGTAACAGGAGGAACGCTGCAAGTTAAACTTGTTTTGGAAATGCTGAAAACTTAACAGTTGCCCCTGAGCATTGGGCTAAGTTTCTTTCGTACTTATTGAAAATATTTAGACTGAAAACGTGGCTTTCATTTTCGGACTGAAAACTGGTATTTCAATTCGGACTGAAAACTAGTTTTTTGGGATTGCAAACGTGTCAGACTGAAGATGTTTACCCTATGTTATGACTCAGCGTTCTTATGGAGAGGCTCACACAGTGTGAAGCTGTTGTGCATGCTGATTGGTTGAGCTATTATGTCATTCTTTGCAACGACCATGTATCGTTTATGTGTAAACAGCAAACTTCAACAACAGGGTGCTTCATAAAGACCATTTCAGAAAGTTCAGACCGGTTGAGGCAAAATTTCCCGTCGAAGTCATTCGTTAAGAGAGGGAGGGGGGAGGGATTATCTCTCCTTGAAATTGGAAATCTTGAACAAAAATATTTACATGGTTGACGAGTTATTATATTTTAACTTTCTTCTTTCTTAGAATGAAAGTCACCATGGGTGGTAGCTTCCTTCACTATATCCGTAAAGGACAATTCATAGACTCACCGGAATGGGAGGCTGTGAAGGATGGCAACCTCAGGAGTTTTCAGGTTCAACAAGTTTTTTTTATTATTATTATTATTCATTATCATCACAAATTCCACAAAGATTCCACTACCTCAATAAGCGTCCTTCCAGTGTCATAGCAAATTATATTGCAAATTTCTCTCATGCCCTCAAGAAAAGACAACTAGAGCGAGCAGATACCTGTTCCTGGTGCTCCACCAGAATGACTTAAGTTGTTAAAAATCATTGATTGGTTTGTTTCTTTCATACAATACACCATAGTTTACACTATCCCTGATGTCAAACTTACTGGAATATTTAAAATATTCATTGAGAGCAGTGCGTTGGACTTTTGTTTAACTATTCTTTTAACTATTGGTTATATTGTGAAAAATCTTTTCCAGGTCACGATACAAGCCGACACGAACTGTCACTATCTTCAATGGTCTAGGCCAAAACTTGAGGAATACCTTAAAAAAAATCCCGTCTTGAGAGCTGTGGTCGAGTCGGCCATTGGTAAAGATATTACAGAGAAACTATACTCGATCGGTGAGAAGGAAATGGAGCCGGTCTTGTACGTTGGAGTTGAAGGCGAAGTGGAGGAGGAAAAACCAGAGACAGTTCAGTTGCTAGGCAAGATAAAAAGTTGATAGACCCATATGTAGTAATGATAATCACCATCACCATCTTATTCATTTTTCTTTTATTCTTACTTTAAATATGTCCTTACATGTAGGCAAATTCTTATTCAAATTCTTATTTTTATTTTTCACTTTCATCATCATTATCATATCATCTTCATCACTATCACTACCATCATCATCATCACCATCATCATTATCATCATCATCACCATCATCATTATCATCATCATCACCATCATCATCATTATCATCATCATCATCATCACCATCATCCATAACATCATCTTCACCACCATCATGATGCCGTCATTGTCTTTTGTTTCGCCTTTCAAACGTAATTCTTTTCTTGTTTTCTGAATTTAAATATTTTTTTCGGTCATATGACTATAAAGGTATTGTGGATTCCAAACAGTTAAGCAAAGACCTCCTGAAAGCTAGAGACAATTATTCCACCCCATGATGTCACACTTTTATAACCTCAAGTTTAGTTAGGCCTACGACTTTAGATGTTATCAATGTGTCCTATACCTTTCATTTGAGTAAATCTATTACTGTTCATATGTAAACAGAATCCAGTTTCGACTTTCACGCTTTCCAGTTTGTTAGTCATGTCTAACATTTTCTATAATATCATGTACCGGTATCTATTTGTTAGTAAGAAATATGATTATCTGATAAAGTTACCTAGTATTCTAATAAAGCCTAATTACTCTTCACAGTTATTACAAGTCGTGAACTTGGTAAACAGGAGATTTCCAAAATACCTGTCACGGTGAACTCGTCTAGGAATTTCAAGGCATGAACAGATACATCTATCCCCTGTACATTGCTAAGCCATGCCGTCGAAAGTTTCATAATTTGTCGGTACCCTATTAGTTCAAAAAGACACCAGGATAGTGGCAGTTGTAAATTAGTCCTGAGCATTACTAATGTTGTTGCATATTGTCTGCATTATTTCCTTTTATCGGTAATTTTGTGGCTGCAGCCTCTTACAGCGACAGAGCACCCAACGTTCGTTCGTCGAAGAATACATGAGTAGACCTGTTGCAGGATATTAACTCTGACACTCAGATAACCTTTATATGACGAAAGAAGTATATAACCATTATGTAAACATATTGTAAATAACAATAAAACCTTCATCGTGCAATCGTAGGTATGGTTTGAATTGTTGTTGTGTATGTGTGTATTTGTATGTGTGTGTATGTAAATGTCACGATAAGTTGAATGGTTATATTTAAACAGCAAGAGAGCAATTCAAATCTCCCAAAGTATATCTTAAAATGTGTTGCCCTTCGACCTAGTCAGTGTAAAGGAAGAATTTATTATTCACGTGCACACGCTAGTCTGTGTCATCTATTTACACCCTATATGATGCGATAGGTGATTGGCAGATCATGGCACTTCACGGCTTCCATATCCCAAACCGTATAGAGTATAATTTTAAGGCGTTATTATTTAAAAGAGTAGCTAATCCGCTTCTTGAAATGTCTGTCAGAGCTTAAAGTTTACTTCCCGTTCTGTAATACACAGAAGTAGCATAATTTGCTTTGACTCGTCGCATAATTTTCGTGTATTTCCAGTAACATTCTTAAGATCAAAGTAACACAAACTACTGGTAATGTTTGAAATAATGACATATAGCAATCGTGCTCATTAATTTCTGATAGTCCGATAGCGTGTACCACTCACTGTCTCATTGTTTTTTTGTAAATATATTTATTCCAGACTCTTTTGAAAACATTTACAAACTGACAATTGAAATGAAAAAAAATACAAAATATCAACAAAAAAAAAAAAAAGACTAAGGAGTGTTTATAGGAAGCTTAGTGGAGCTTGTCGAAGAGACGTCAGCAATAGTCATATTTATTAATTTTATGATCTTAACCATGATACAATGGACTACCGTAGGTCTTATCTTTTGGCATATTAAGTTGACGCATGATATACATTTTTTTTATTTTTGTTTTATTTGTTGTTGTTTTTTTCTTTCTTGTTGTCTATCTGTAGTTCCAGATGATGACCAGTTACTTGCTCATCGTTGGGAGAGGGCCACTTCTATCGAGACAGACATCCCGGCGGCCCGGCCCAGCATCCGCTCCCACAGCGGTACCACCTACCTCACCGTCCCGGGAGTCGAAGACCACGGTAGCTCTTTAAGCTTACACAGAAGATCTATTGTCGACGTGAGAGCTAGCATGGCCAAGGGATCGAACGCAGGATCTACTATGAGTAGTGATGATGCTTCCCATTCTGGTGGTGAGAAACCAAATTACATTCAATTATTTGCTTTAGTTGGCGGTAATGTCCTCTTGGTGTAGCTGGGAAATGCTTACTGATTACGTTATAAGCGTACATTGTTGTAAAACGAGTCCAAGATCTACTAAGAAGTCTTAAAGTTACCACACAGTGTGAGGCAAGCTTTGTGCAATATCACTGCGGGGAGCAGCAGCTGAGTGGTAATGTATCATTGTAATAAACATACCTCCGGCCGGGAAACAATCAGCGTTCGGCATGAGGGACATTTCAGATCATTGGGTCATTGCAGTTCAAATTTTCATATTCTGCGAAGTAGCTTTTGGGACCAACATCTGATTTTTATAAGCACCATGGGTACGCTTGTAAGTTTAATAATCCCCATATATCGTATTAAATAAATTTGCTGATTTTTTGTCTCCTTTCCGCTTTGTACTTTGTTTGGCATGTCTCTTACATTGGAACTGTGGCTGAACTCAGCAGTGAATTATGGTCAATAGCCTCTAGAGTATTTTGACTATACCATGCATGTAATGTAGTCGATATTTTGGGAAGATGAAAAGGTAATATTAGAACTGGTGATCAAATTGATCGTGATCAAATTGACCTGCGGATTTGATTAATTATTTATAACAACAGATATGTATACCATGATCGATTTGATTCACACAATAGTAATCTTTTATGTCAACGAAATGGAATTCTTGTAGAAATGCACTTCCTATAGTTCGAATGAAAAGCACATGCTATATATGGTATTTACTGAAGCATCACTGTTATTAGCTAAAACCTCTTTTTCTAGTATGATGGACCCTTTGATTGGTTCCAACATTCTGTACCACCGTCTTGGTGTTGTACCAGCTATACATCCAAGAATGTAGATCTTTACTGTAATAGATCCGTGCTCCACCAAAGAATCCCGGTGTAAGGTAAACACTGACCTCATATTGCGCTCATTGAGCAAAAAAAAAAAAAATACTAGGCCTACGTTAGTTTTAGTACAATGATTTTACAACCGCAATTCGTTTCTTTTTTTCATATTTTGACCTCTTTATTTCAGATTACCTCACACCTCCCCAGTCCGTCCGAGGTAGCTTTACCAGTTCCCCAGCTACCCCTAGTATTCTGGTCGAGAGTGAGAAATGAAGCTTACCTGACTGTGTTACTATTATATTATGTGCTTTGCGCTGTGTAATAGCAAGCGACTTGATTTGATTTATTTTTTATAGGAGCTACAACAATATTGCAATCAGTTTGAGATTTTATCTTTTTTTCCCTTCAGGTTTGAATTAAAGTGTAATTTTAACTAATTAAAGGCATGTAAAACTAAACTGAAGACTGGTAACATTATGCAAATCAATGTAAAGATTTTGAAACTGTTGTCTGCAACACTTCAACACTTTTAATGATACTTCCATATTCACTTAAAAGTCTATTCCTGTCTGTACTTTGATTCAAAATATTGGGAACTTATTCCAGTATTCACAATCAATAAAACATCTAACTTGTATTTGGTAAGCTGAATGATAATAGCATGCTCCTAGGATGAAAATATTCTAATTTTTTTAAAGAGGTCATGACATGTAAACTTAATTGCAGTAAAAACTAGTTTTTCTAAGTATTTGGACAAAGTGATATCAGAAATTGCCTTTGGTGTATTTGGGACTTCATCCAATTTCATGCAATCAAAGTTTTAATTTTCACAGGTGGAAGTTCCCCTTTGAAAAATCTTTTTTTTTGTTATGTATGATGTCATATTAGGAGCAGAGTCATGCATGAGCTTTATCTCAACAATAATTGAAAATGCCTCCGTTTGCACATACTCTTATGGATTTGTTTGAAGCTTGCACAAAATTTTTCTTAGGTAGTGGGCTGTATATGGTCTTTAGGACTTTTGGTAACAAGATTTCACGTGGATCCTATGGCCCACAGATTTTGATGTGCATTCCTATTGGTTTGTCACATTGATGCATTGTTAGTGGTACCTACAAGGTGTTCATGAATTTTTGATTCAAGATCATGGACCTGTGGCCCATTTTATGAAATGCTGCACAAAGTTTTTCTCCTATAGATTCTCTTGTACACTGTTGATGATTTGACATAACGGTACACTGCTAGTGACACCTTCAGGGTGTTCAGAAATTCTGCTTTCAACGCCCAAGTTTGTTTCGAGGCCCATCTTCAGCCTTAGATCCAAAATTTACGTACGTGTTAAAGGGGCCACTAACCGAGTATCATAATGACGACCCATCAGTATATTGCACACATTTATAACAACCTGTAAGAGGAGAAGCATATTTCAGAATTTGATAAAATAGGACAAAGGGTCCACACTGGACCATGGACCAAAAATTTAATACTATAAACAGATCACTAACAAAGTATCATTATGGCAAATCGTAAAGATTGTATGTAACCATCTGTAGTATGCTGTCAACTCTGTTTAACATTAATCAAGGGAAAGCGGTATTTTGAAGTAGATCACAATATGAACTCAGGGGCCCATATTGAGATTTAAGCCCCAAATTCCTGAACATCTTAAAGGTGCCACCTGAGTTTCAATATGACAAGGCATCAACATGGTAAAAGAGAATCTGTAGAAACAGCATCCTCCAGAATTCCATAAAGGCCCATATAAGCCCTTGGACCAAAACTTCATGAAGACAATGAAGGTACCGCGTGACTATCAACGTATCTTGATGACAAACCATGTAGATTGTACATGGAATCTGTAGTAGGAAAATTATTTTGCAAAATGTCGTAAAATGGGATACGGTCTAAAACCTTGGAACAAAACTTCGCGCACACCCTAATTACATGGCCACACCCCACCCCTACCAACCTCCCCCCCCCCCAAAAAAAAAAAGATTTTGTGGAAGTTTGAAGCAAATCCATCATATCAAAAGCATGTGAAAGCCGTTTCAATAATTGTGGATTGGTAGCTAGTGCATGAAAGGGTTCCTAACATGATGTCTTACGGTGCCTGGTTAAAAAAAAAATCAAGAAGCAGCTTCCAACTGTGAAATTTAACTTTGATTGCATAGCCTTGAAAGACATCCCAAGGACACCAAAGGTAATTTGGATATCAATTTGTCCAAATATTTAGAAAAACAAGTTTTCCATTGAGATTAGTCTACATGTCATGGCCTCTTTAAAATAGGAATTCGTATGTATGAGCTTGGTGGCAACACTCTAATTTTCCAATCCAGTGTTCAGTCACTCATGATTTGACCAACCTGGCTCCACACCATTTCTCGAGAAAAACAAATTAACTACTTGACCGTCTGCCATTTTATGCAACTTGTCACCAGGAAAATCATAAAACAAAAGGAACAAGGGAAGAGACGTATCATGATCGTGGTCTTTAAGTTAGAGACACAGTGTCATGACTGCTCTGATACACAATTGTTATTGTTATTGTTGTTATACTGCAACAGGAACATGATTGTTTTTGAAACTATAACTATAGAAAGTTTTTGGTTGAAGCATTTTCTTTTAAGGCAAATTATGATGAGGGTCCGCATACGAAACTTTAGAGTGATAAAGAGAATGATGTATGGATTTTCTGTAATTTTGTTTTATATGTACATATTTTCATAATATTTACCGTAGGATTTTATTCAAATGAAGTAGGATACTTCTTAAGTCAATTTAAATTGAATGAAGCTTTAGTACATTTGGCAATGTTATTTCTCAACTACATATTAAGAATTTTTGTTCACCATGTTTTTTTTTTTTTTTTTTTGGTGTGATTTTTTAAAATTTCCGTACATATGACGTGCAGAATGTGATTCTGTTATTGGGGAAAATATTTGTGGATATCAAAGTGAGTACACTGCATGTATGCACATTTATGGTTGCGTGTAACCTAATTAAGCTAATAAGACGTTTCATCATGTACATCAAGTGGAAAGTTCATCTGGAAAATGTAAAAGATACAATTAATCATTTTGGGTTCTTTGTTCCCCGTATTAACTTATCATAACATAACCTTTACATCATTTAGGTTTTATATTATAATATTAAAGTACAAATGAAGTAACTTCAATCTCAGAAGTGGTCATCATACATAGCGTGCATCCTTAATTCCAGCATGTTTCAACTATCACATGACGTGTAGGAAATGTCTAATATGACCTATACGTTGTCGTTCCACGAGGGTGTTTCAAAAAATGCATCGTTTTATATTGAACATCAGACTTACTTTTGACGTGCTACCCAAACTATAAGCCCACGAACTCTGAAAGGTCAAATTTCTGGTGCCTGTACCATAGTTTCACCTGCACACATGAAACTTGAATCGAAACAGTACAACGAAATTATTCAGTGTTGAAATCACATGACAGTTGAAATGCCACCACCTGTTAGACATGGATCGATCTGAAATAGGCTAAAGAGCATACAGTCTATAGTTATGGACTAAATTTTTTATGGAGGAAATCCCATATAACCTTTGAATCGCTCCTACTGTGGTGATTTATCAAGTGTTTTATAGTATAAACAGTTTTATAGATTTGGTCTACATTCCTGCCTATCTTTCAACATTAAGGATGGGGGTGTGCGTGTGGTGCGTGTGGACTGCAAAATTCTGGGATGGTCAAGAACAAATTCCAAAACATCACTAGCAGAAGTGTAATGTTAGTAATCTGAATTGTGTCGTGCAAAACACAAATATGTCCTCTATATGCTTCCGTACAAAGTTTGAATAATATTTGGTTGCTCTAGTTTTATTGTTTGCATGAAGTGATGAAATTGTTATATGGACGGTGTAACAACAGTCTGTTGCAAAACTACGAATACGTTGAGTTGTCCTGCATTTCCCCAACATGATGATGAGTTGTTTTCACTAACCAATTGCAACACCTTTCAACTGATCTGAAGATGAAGTACGACGATATTTTGGCAACAGTTGGAGAATTTGGTCTTTATCAAAAGATTATCTTTATACTGGCGTCATTGTGTACATTATTCGCACCTATGAATGTTGTCATCCAAGTATTTTCAGCTGGTAAGACAGATCACTGGTGTGACGTCCAAGACCTATGGGAGAACTGTACGTCGTGTCTTGGTACAGACGTTGATTGCGAGGAAGAGATGAGAAACATTTCTCTTCCAATTGGCGATGATGGCAAGGTAGACCAATGCAACAGGTATGACATTCAGATGGCCGCTGACTGCTCTGATCTGGTGCTACCTCAGCTACAAGATGAAGGTATGAACTATTCGGATTACATTGTACCATGTGATAATGGCTGGATCTACGATACATCCCAGTACAAATCTACAATCATATCTGACGTGAGTTTGTTTTTGAAAGATAATCTTAAAAGTATTTCTTTATATAATGTTATCATAATATCTCAGCCAACATCCTGGATACCAATGCCGCAGTGGCAAACCCTGGTCAGACTCTTCTTCAGATGAATACTTTGGTCAACTGCAATGGTGTTCCATGATCATTCGCTCTGTCAGACACACTTTATTGTAGGCATGCCCAATTGCACACGCTGCACACGTACTCACATGGTAATGGGGACTTTTCGATGCCAGGACGGTAGACAAAAAGGACGAGACGCGCATCGAAAAACAGCACTGTGCATTAGCAGAAGCTACCATCCCTCCGTCCTGTTGATTTTCAGAACGGTTGTCGACCGATTTAACGTCCGTTCTTGAGAGAGGACGGTACAGGGGTTGCCACGGTAATTTCCCTGTAGATTCACCATTCACCATTGCTGCAGCATAGTGATGAGTGTGGAAGCTATCAAACCATTGCATCTTTGTAGATGCATACTCGCATCATTGTTGTGATGTCATTCTAATGCACCGTCGTCTTCAATAACGAAACACAGTTTGCGTGTGCTTTAGAACTCTCTGTCCTGCTGCTCTACCGTCCTGAATCAAAAAGTTAATAATGAATGTAAAGGACGCGCACGCAGAAACGACACAATCGTTTCCCACCGTTACTTTTGCGTTTACATAAGCTATATTAGAAAATGAAGTTGCATGCACGTTGTTTTGTTTGCCATCCAATAAGGCGTTTCCATGAAGAACGTGATGTCACTGCAAAAGCCTCAATATCAAAATATTTTTACTCCACCAGTGTTTTTTTTTTCCTCTTTCTTTCTTGGGCCTTGCCTCATAATGGAAGCAACTTAAATTGCTATACGACATGGTAGTAAAGGGAAACTCGATGGTACTTGCATGGGGTGCACTACACCAAAGTGCAATCCGTTTCCTGTATGCGTTGCTAATCAGACACGCAAGTATATACAGTAAGTTATCTCCCTTGTAACCGGCTTTTACTTGGATAGCAGAGAGGAGCAATCTAATAACGATCAAGCCATATGACTTTTCACTAACACTCACAACTCGAATTCCCTCTCCCCTACCCCACCGTGAACGGACCTGTAGCCTTAAATATACATAAAGTATCCATAAAGTATTCATTAAGTATCCATACAGTATCCATAAAGTATCCAGACGTTTTTCACGCACTCGTCAAAGTGCACTGCATATGAGTGATTCAGTGTTCGTGGGGGACAGTAATGAATACATTGAGTGGAAAGATGTAATTTTACCTCCAAAAGGAACAATTTTTTACATGCATTTGTAGAATCGAGTACAGAGTACTTTTCAAATCCCCACGCGAAGTCCCTCTGTACGTTTTGTTACACGTCTAAACAGCACTTCATGTGCGAGATTTATTTTTTGGAACAGACACGTTTTCTACTATAGATATATAACTATAAAAACCGATGAGAGAAGATACTTCCAAACCATAAAAAATGACATAATTATCAGACACAATCGTTCAGTCCAAAACAGGTATTGTTCAGCAAACTGTTCCATGCAGCTGTTGAGTCTATTATTTGCTTCTTCAACATACTCAAGTGCCTATTTTTACTGCACTCGGTTGAAATAGTCTTCGTTTATGGTGACAGCCGTCATGTGAATGAGAGGGAACGAAAGATGGCTGAACGATCCACTGTATTCTTGATTGTTATTGTGATTCCCAAGTTTCTCAGGGCCTATCAAAAGCAGTGAGTGATTTCTCGGATTTCTCTGACTGTCAGCTACTAATGCACAGTCAACCTGATTTGACACCGATCTGCTCCTTAAACGGTGTTGGTGCCTCACCGTTATATGTTACCTCTCGCCTATATGCATGTTACCTCTCGCGAGTATGTTCCATCAGGCCTGCATACCGTAGTGAATTTGTCTGATGTTTAGTGCCGGATTAAGCTTTGTTGGCGCCCTGGACAAAAAAAAAAGGAATTCTTAACCAAACCTTTTCTTCGTACGATACGCTCAAATGTTGACGTTCTGATTAGATGGTGTGGTTATTGCTTGCCCGTCAACCCTTTGTACTATTCAGTCCCCCTCCCTTAATGGCACTACTGCATCAAAGCTCTTTTTTGGTAAGTAGCAACCCCCTCCCTGTCGATCAATGTAAAGGCCCCCAATTGATTTACTCATGGGTGATTCCATAAATAAGGGGGCCAACTTGTGACATTTATCAAAATTTCCAATTCAAGCAATGAATGTTATAATAACAATTTGTTATCGTACTAAGAAAATTTTGGTTAAGATTCCTTTTCAGATTGCAGGGAAAAGCACTTCCATAGTATCTCTAGCCCTGTGAATAAGTTAATTATGCTTTACTTTTTAGTCATGGACAGGAGGGGGGATGAAGGTGACAAGGGTTAAAGAAGTGGGAAAAAGTCATAACACTAAAGTGGAGCGTCACCATCGGTTGGTGCTTAGAAAGGGGATTTTTTATGAGAAATCCTGTAAGATTTCAGGAAATGGCACTTCCGAGATTCTCTAGGCTTCCCAATTTCAATAACGTATTCTTTAAACTTTGGAACAAAGGTCTTGAGATTTCATTACTACTTTCAGACTTCCTCTACTAAAGATTGATGTTATTTTTTTCTTCACATTTTTTTTCTGATTTGTCATGTGGGAGAGTTCCCTATAGACACCTATGACATCAACTAGGTGGATCGTTACCATCTGTAGACGTTCTGCTCGAATGTTGATAAGAGTGCTCGCCAGGTCGCAGGAAATGACACTTCGCAGGCAGATGTCATTCAAGACGGGATTCTAAAGGTGGGGGGAGGCAAAACTTGTTTGATAATTTAAAATAAAATTTTGACACTATTAGAGACCGTAAAATGGGAACCGGCGAGCCACCATCAGTTGGTGTGTAGCGTACCAGAAACTGTTTAGCAAAAGTATTTGCTAGTTCGTAGAGATACGTGTGATCAGACGGTTCAGGAGATCTTGGTTCAGGCCCTCGCCAGTGAGAGCTAGTACTGAGAAAACACGAAAATTGTTGCGGTGGGTTTTGTCCCCTTTCTTCTTGTAGATTAAGACGATTATTCATGCCAGCTGGGAATACCTTCGCTCTGCCAAATGTTGTTGATGACTTCAAGAAAATCATGATGGAGGCATCTGTCAGTACACCCTGCTTGAAAAAGCTCAACTGGTATTTCGTCGGGTCCTGCAGCCTGATGTTATTGAACTCCAGTCGATGGATTGTGGTTTACATCATTAAGAGTTTGAGGGGGGGGGGGGGGGGTGATGAAGGACACAGACCTCTTCACGCTGTGTCAACCTGCTAATTGCTTCCTCGGCGAACTTGCAGTTACGTCTTAATGGTTTGCTGTGCTACTCCATCCCACGAATTTGCATGTCGTTTTTGGTTTCAATGAAATCGTAGCCTTTTGTAATCATGCGACGGTTTGTGTGCGGGTGAGTGTGTGTGTTTGTGAAGCCTACCTTGTAAACACGATATCTCAAGGAGGGAAGCTTGGACAAATATCATACTGGAATGTAGGTGTGCCATGTTCAGTTCAAGATCCCTAAAGATTTTGGTGGAGGTCAAAGGTCGTTTTCAAATCGTGAAAACATTGTAAACACGATATCTCAAGAAGGAAAGCTTAGACAAATGTCATATGTAGTAGGTTGGTGAACCACATTGAGATCACTTTCGACTTTGGAAGAGGTCAAAGGTCATTTGAGGTCAACAGGGGTTAAATTGTAAAAATATCATTAACACGATATCTCAAGAAAAAGAAAACTTGGGCAGATCTTCCATTTAAAATCAGGGTGTATCTCATTCAATATACAAGAATTCCATTGTCTTTGGTGAAGGTCAAAGGTCATTTGAGATCAACATGGTTACATTATGAAATTCTTGTAATCGTCATATCTCAAGAAGCGAAGCGTTGACAGATGTCATAATCAGCATGTAGTCGTATCTAATTGAGTACAAGAACCATTTGGTCTTTTTACGGGCGGTCAAAGGTCATCTGATGTCAGCAAGGGTCACATTTTGAAAACTTTGTGGACATGATCTCAAGAAAGGAAGCTTGCACAGATCTCATATTTCATTAAGCATAAGTAACCTTTGCCACATACTAATTCGGAAAAAATTCTCATAATCGGGTCATCAAAACCAGAATGCACTTGTACGTTCTGATGGTTCTTCAGCATGTTACAAAGTTCATTTTGTTTTTCAAAGAAGCAGGGATAGTCTTCACAGGACTGAGCTCCTAACATACATCCTCACACAGGTTTTTGACCCTCCCCAATGGGGGGTGTTCCGGATCACCTTAGGTTCCATATCAGGTTAGACCCACCATGTATGAAAAAAAATATCAACCACATATAAGGTTACCATGGCAACTGAGAGAGACATAATATCCTATAACCATCAAGCAAACGCAAAATTTCATCCCATACATTATATGCCTATGATAATGATATCGCATACAAAAGTGTAATAACAAATATAAGTCACAAACAAGCTGGGAGATCCGAGTCTATTCAAATATTCTTCAGAAATATATTACCTCCTGCAGTGGCTTTGTTCTATATAGCCAAAATCCCTTTGCAATTAATACCGGTATGTAGGAGAAAGTACATGTTTGTCTACGGGTGTGCCAATTCAGTTTGCCAATTTGTCCATGAGAGCTAGTGCATCATTTGTTTGTATGGGAAAGCTTATTATTACGTATGAATTTGTGCGCTCTTATTGTTGAAATCAACTCGTATATCACTAAGTAAGCATCCTTTAACACCAGGTTATGCTTTCCTTACCACCACATGAATGTTATTCTTTATCATTTTATTTTTAACTGCAGTTCGATCTGGTGTGCAATAAACAAAGATTGCCAAACTTTGCCCAAACCGTTTTCTTTGCTGGAACAATGGCAGGATCTGTCTTTTTCGGCAGTGTCTCTGACAGGTATAGTCAGTCGAACTTTACATTTCTGCAACATTTCATTTATACTTTTTGGAGAGTACGTCATTTTGTAGAACTTGTAGTGTTCACATAGCATTGCAACCGCGTAAAACATTTTAAATATGAGTCAGACACTGAGGGTTATCCTACATAGAGCTATCTGTTATCTAGATAGCCCACTGCCGTAAGGTGAAACACCGTGTTATCTACTTTGTAGTCAATTACCCTAATGATTTTCTGTTCGATAGACCATATTTGAAGGTGAATACTAAAGGGTAAGCTATCATAATCGATGTACCAAACTTGATTCTCTGTAAACTTCATTCTCTGCAAAGATCCTGTGTTTTCTACTGGCTACACCTTACACATTTTGATAAAAAAATTTTGATTGTCAAAAATCACCATTTAATTATGACTTTCCTCCCAGAAGTGGGTTTCACTGTTCTGAAGAGAGAGGAGGAAAAGGTGGAGGGAGAGAGGTGGAGAGAGAGAGCTAGGGGGAAAGATATGAATTTATAACTTCACTTTTGAATTATGGTTTAAATCTGGACAAAACTATTGGCAGTTTAATTCAATTTTTACCTCTAACATGTCTGCCACTAGCATTTCCAGGAGACCCATTCGGGATTAAAGTTCGCGGAAGATATGTGAATCCTATTTTGATTACAACCACTTGCCTCCGTTCATGATGAAACTTGGTAATCCCACAGTTTCTCGTAATGTTTACAATTGCACATGCTTGGCAGTAGTTGACAAAAAGCAACAGGTTTACGTTGCATATGTCACACTTAGTCTGCAAAGGTCGTGCAATACACATGGGCATGTACGGTAATTGCTTTTGTTACTAGGTTTGTGGAACGCGAAAAATGCATTTATGGTTAGGATATTGCACTATAAGCATGGCATATGAACGCAACTGTAATGGCGTAAATGGGAGGCTGTCTGTGAGTTGGCATACGATGAAATACTTTGACTAACTTCAACAGAATCAGAAAGTTATTGCACATGTTTAGTTATCATAAAGCAATGTAACACAAAGGCGTTGTAATACGTACAAAATTAAATGAATTAGAGAATATTTTCTTATGGGGAGGGCGAGTAATTCGCCCCTTGTGCAGGCCTCATAACCAAGAGATATATCCGAATGGAACAGAAAAATAGTTGCACTTCAGTCAATAAACTCGTTCATTAAATTTCCAGACCCACTGTTTTTCTTATTAATAGATTCGGTCGCCGAGTTGGTTTATTTTCGTCGACTGCCGCCACTGGTGTTTTTGGAATTTTGGTTGTTGTGTCACATTCTTTCACTATGTACACGATCATGAGGTTCTTCTTAGGTGCTTCAACATACAGTACCTTCGTCACGGCGTTCGTTTTGGGTAAGCAATTCTTTCTTTTAGATTGAAAACGAATACATACATACATACATACATACATACAAACATACAAACATACAAACATACAAACATACATACATACATACCCACCAAAATCTATGTGTTATATACGTTAATCTTGTTTTCTGTCTTTAACTAAAATGACAAGTTATCCTGTTTTTTTTTTTTTTTTTTCGCAGTATCCGAGATTGTAGCACCATCGAAAAGGGTCTTTACGGGAATCATCATCGAATTTTTCTTCGCATTTGGAATAATGTTATTAGCAATTTTCGCCTTCTTTATTCGTTCTTGGAGAATACTACAACTGGTCACTACATTGCCGGGTATTGCTACTCTGGCATTGATACCGTAAGTCTCTTATGGAGCAATTGATTATAAGGAAGGCAAGTTGTGAATATGGGCCTAATTCGTAGTGTAACTTCGTACAGTACACTGCTTGCAGAGTACTCGTGCAATATCTGCTTAATCATTGTTATGTTCAACACAGAAAAAGATACTTACTTTATGATGGGCCTGGTTATATTTGAGTTTTTGTTTGTCGTTTCCATGATTCACATGTTCAAATAACGTCTTAGTTTGAGAAATTCATGAAATTACGATAAAGTAGGATCACGGTTAGTTGTAATACACATGCATAAAGTTTCGCACTTCCTTTTCCGAATATAAGCCTCCGGGTATAAATATATCGCGTTAACAGATTTACGTTAAAATGATCTGCCAATGACAAATTCTGTCAGAGAGAAGAACCGTTAATTTTATATTAGTTTTTTTTTCTTTTATGTTGACGTCCCATAGATAATATTCTTGAGTATTTGTTTTGTGCCTCTTCCTAGCTTGAATAAGGAATTTTGTTTAGTTAAAGGTCATCTACATTTACCTGCAGAGTTAACTTGAGATAAACATTGACGGTCTTTGACCAAACATTCTGTCAGAGAGAGACATAAAAACATACCCATGAATATTATCTATGGGACATCAACATAAAACAAATAAAAAAAGAAATATCCAGTCTTCTCTATCCTGGGGCACTTTTTGACAGAATTTGTTGCTGGCAAATCACTTTTACCACAAATCTGTCAAGGAGTTATGCTAGCATTCGATTTGAAAGAAGGAAGTACAAAAGTTATGTGAGTGACAAAGCAACTGTGTGTGAGTCGTACATGTCTTTCAACGTTTCTTTTCGAATTAGTGAGGTTATTATAAAGCAACTCAAAATAAACGATGCAGCCTGGGTTTAATTTGCTCAAAATCTGCTCGAGTTGCCGTTGCACATTGAAACTAAATGTAAAGTCTATCTTTGTCTGTAAGATGTGGGAAGTAACATCAGACAGGTCTCTCGACTCTACAGCGATATAACGGTGTCAATTCCTTATGGTGTGGGAAGCATTTTGCAATCAGTTTAAGACTATCACTTTTGTTACTACAGTGTGTTAATTTTAATTTTGTTGTCATGTTGGCAGCTTTGTTCCAGAATCTCCCCGATGGCTCATATCACAAGGAAGGATCGATGAGGCCTCTGTCATTATCAGAAGAACAGCTCGCATTAATGGAGTCAGCCTTACCAATCAGGATGTACAACAGATGACCAAAGTAGATTCGGTTGGACTATTCAGTTTGTTCCTATTTTTAAGTTCTGTTGTCTATCAATAGCTGCCACAATCTGAAATTCAAATGTGATCTAGGAAAATGCTTCCTCTTTTTTTCACCTGACATTGTTGCATTTAATCAAGTTACAGTAAATATTGAGAATAAATACTAACATATTTATATCTTCAAATTGTAGTTGACGTGTTTAGCACGTTTTGGTTCCGGGAATACTGCTATTTTCTGTCACTGATAACTCCGTTTTCATTCACATATCTATCATTATCTGACATTTCTCTCGATTGCGCCTTCCGTGTCTTGGAAGCTAGTGGCTTCCAAGACACTTTCAATAGATATCTTTCCATTCGGTACGTTGTAACTTACCGAGATATGGCGATTTAATTAGACATATGTCAGTTTCTAGACTTATGGCAAGCTAGGCGCACCATAAACGAAACCGTCCCCTCTTCTGTGAATCGATATTATCTTAGCTATCACCACATGCATGGTAGTCGCATATTTGCATGTAGCCTTTTAATGAAATGATACCTCACTGGGAGTGTTTGCAGGATCATTTATTGTCTAACCAGTGTTTGAATAGTTCAACTTGGTGCAGAATTCATCAAAAAAGTCATTTTGAGCAGACCTTTCTTAGAATAGCTGTTTTGCCATGGATTTCACTAATTTCGCTAGGTAAGGCTTATCATGGGTGGTATTAAATGTCCGGCTCTCTTATTGCGTCAATAAATAACTTAAATGCTGAAAATACAAATGATAGGATTAAAGGGCATTCTCTGGCAATATTTCAGAGTAGGGTATTAGGTAATTTAAATTTTTTTTTTTTTTATTGTTACAGTGTTCTTGCGTGCAGCAATATAATCTTGTGTTTGAAACTATCCATCATTTGGCAGTAAGATTCGGTGTATGATGTATGAACCCACAAGTGTACTTCATTGCATTTACTGAAATATGGATCGTTTTAAAATGTTCGAAATTGACCACCTTTAAATGGATGAACATTTAACGAAGTAAAAAGTTAATATTCTAGGTAAAGCCTTCATTCAAGAACAGGACAGGGATCAGTTTTCAATTTAAAATAGGCTCGAAAACACGATGACATCTATCCGCAGATGAATTTATTCAGTAAATTCTATTTGAAGTAAGGGACGACATTGTAAGCGTTCTTGTCAGTTCACCCTCAAAGTGATTGCGCGTGTACTGAAAAACCAAAAAGATAAGATTATGTTTGATCTTAACTTTTTCTTTATTTTTAAATGTACACGCGAGGTTGAACATGGACGGACTATGTCTTTCAATGAAGGAAAATTACAGTAACTACTTCGAAAAGCGAAGGGATTGGCATAAAAACAGTAAAAACAGAAATCATATACGAAAATTAACGGGTCTTACTATAACCGCCTACATAATGAATATGCAACAGTACAGGTCTCATAGTTTATCAAAAACACGCTACTCAAGTCGTCGCTCCTTGGAAGGTATCGGGAATTGTAGTATTTGGTGAAGGGAAACAGTGTATTTACAAATAACCTGCGAACTGAACACAACATTGCCCGTGGCGTCAGTGTTCCTAAGTTTCTAACTGAATATTCAATACTAGTATACTTCCCATTGGCTTGCTCAAAGAAGCACACGGTTGGTTTGAATGAAAACTGTTAACCACTACATTATCGTATTCTACACTTTTTGTCTTTATGTTAGAAGAATTTGAAATCAGATGGAAAAATTAACCAACTGAAACCTATTCATTTTCCCAGATTGTCTGAATGGTGTAATTAAAAGCCTTACTAAACTTTTGGAGATGAAATTTCAATGTTTTTATTTTTAGCCTGCGCATGTAATCACTCCGGGAAGCTCTACCGCAGTTACTATTACTGGTGTTTATTATTATTGGTGTTGTTCATCGCTCTCCAATAGTGGGAAAGAATGATAGTTGCTGTTTGATGCAATAGGGAGTTCTGCCGGCTCTGCCATTGCTGCAACATTAATTGACATTTCTATGCCAACATTCTCTTGACGTTTCTATGCCAACATTCTGTTGGCATAAAAAAATGGCCCCTGATTTCTCGAAAACAGATTTAATGGTAACTAATAATTTATAAGAAAAATACTGCTTGAAAGAATGGGAAAAGGACCAAGGGCGCTTTACCGTCTTGGGTCCTTAAACATGTTAAGTAACATTTACTTAATATGAAAAATGATATTCAATAGAAGTCGTAAAAGTAGCAGGTCCCTTAGATTAGTGATGGGGTCCGTGGACAACAGGGGGTCCGTGAAGCTTGTTTGGGGGTCGGCAAAGGGCAATTGGTCAGTGGGGGTCTTTGGAAAAAGTAGTCGTCCATAGAAAAATTAGGGGTTCGCAAATGCTAAAGTGTTTAGAAAAATTTTCGCAAGCGTAACATAAAACTGCAAATCATACAGCAACCCTTACTCCTGACCTTGTAATCGTTCTCGTAGCTTGTCTAATTATTCCTAGTCAAAGCAGCAGACGAAGTCCCCTTTGATTCACTGCTAGCAATTTAATAAAACGGAGCAGACTGAAACAAGTTCTGCTACTACGCACTAATCACATTAGATTTTGTACTTCGTCCTGTTAACGAATTGTGCCAGTGAGGCTCTAATATATCACATTACTTGTATGAACGTTTCCTTTTCATTTTCAACACCGACAAAATACGAAAGCAAAATTGAAGTAAGTTTACACATTTTTTCATTCATTTTGTTTTGTTCGGTGCTTCTTTTTAATTTTATGTCAGACAAGGACACAAATTCATTTTTTTTACCAAATAGTAACTCGATGATACTGAATTGTATATCAGTATCTATGGCACATACCTTGATGAGAAGAATAGGCCTATATTCTCAAAAATAGGCATACGCTGGTAATATAGTTTTGGAACAATTTCTCTCTTTAATTCAATTTAAATTTAGATTTCTTATGATTTGAGTAAAACCATCCGTTTCCCATGATGTGTAAGTTGTAACTCAATCAAAAAAATTTCTTTGCCCCTACATGGGTCCCTCAAAAATATGGAAGATCCTAATGGGCCCGGGAATGAAAAGAAGGTTGAGCACCTACTAGACCTTAGATGACTGACGATGCAGGTGTGAGTGCTACTGCGCGCTACAATTTACTTTCAACACAACAAATTTTATTCAACGAGATTTTCTGGTGACCCAAATACATAGTTATTGAAAACACCACCTTTTCATTGTCTAAACTCCCAAAATGACCAGAAAAGGCACTTCCTGGATGAGTCTTCTTAGCTGCAAGTACACAGTCTTGTAATAGGGATTTTATGTCTGCAATGTTTCAGTTTATGAAAACAAAAATAAATGTATAAGAATGGTAATTTCATATCAGATGGATTGAGATGAAACAAGAAATAAAATAAATTATGCATCTTCTTGATATATTCTTGGAGTGCTTGGCAAATAGATGGGTGGCAAACATAATTATGTTTATAGTTCACGTCTTTCATTGGACAGTGGTGCCACAGGGATTCTGTGCAGGCCGGGGTCAAGAGACCAGGTGCACTCGTCAGGCGCGTAGCTACATTTTTTTTTGCTTACTGGGCCTGGAACATGAGGTGCCATCAAGGAGTACATCCATGTGATAACGTGTGATACAAAAATAAGGTATGCCTTCTGGTATCAGGGCACTCAGAAGATTTAATTAGGAGTACATTGTGAATAAAGAAGATTATCTAAGAGGTTAGGGGTGCATTGTGAATAAAGAAGATTATCTACGAGGAGTGTCAGCATCAATTGCAGCTAAGCTTACCAGAAAAGCTACATAAAAATAACGGCTAGATCACCGAGAAATCGAAATTCTCAAACTCAGCAAGTAACTTCCAGAAAATAGTACTCTCAGTATTTTCTTGATTGTAAAACTAATAATGTTACATTATTAGGAGTTTTCCACTGTTAAAGTCTGTTATATTTGCATATTTCATGATGAATGCTGTACTTGCTTGAATTTTAAAGGTTGAATATGGGCAACACCATCATCATTTTCTGGATGTAGAGGGCGCTGAAGTACTCAAGCTTGCATTTTCTTTACCTTTTCTTTCATGTTTCTTTTCTCACTCTTGAGTATTTCCTTTATTTTCGCTTTCTTCATGAAAAGATGAAAAGGGCGCTAGTAATCCATTTGAGTCGGTCGGGGGACCGCACCCTTATTGTATCGCAGCTCTACCACTGCTGTGCCCTATGACCTCCATGCTTAGAGGGTGTTAAGTACGGCTTCATTCTCTATCACCCCACCCTTTGTCCTCATCTCTGTCTCTTCTCCTTTCCGTTCTTTTTTCTTTTCTTTTTTTCTCTTTCATTTTCTTTTTGCATTTTAAAAAAGGGGAGGGGGCCGGGTCGCTCCCTAGATCCACCCTGGATTGTATGCAGATCATGAAATATTGGAAGTTTATTATAATTTGGAGTTAATTATGATATATATATACTCTGTAACATAAATACCAGTTTCATGGCGTGTTAGATGTTTTAAGAAGTAAAAAGATTTCGGTGGCATGAGTAAGGCCTGGCTGATTCTTCACATGATGTTCGACCATATCTCATACAATTTAAATTGTGATCTCACCGGTATTTAAAGAGAAACTCCTTTCTACTTGCAGACTAAATTATGTCTCCGCGAAAGGATGATAGAGGTTAAGGTAGAGGGGGTAAATGTCAGTGGTTTGGTTTCCTTTTGGTTTCGATTATAATGGTAATCTATGCAGTCACTTTGGCGTATATGTGTATACTTGCTTGTAAACTCCCTTTTTCAAGAAGGGAAGGTTAGCCTGAATTCTTATTTGGTATGTAAGTAAAACACATTAAGTACAAAATTACTAAGGTTTCTGATGGAGGTCAAAGGTCATTTGAGGTCCAGAAGGTAAATTGACATAACATTATACACATGATGTCTTAACAAGAAAAGCTTGGACTTATTTCATACTTGGTATGTGTATGGACCATGTTGACCACAAGATCTCTATTGTTTTTGATGGAAGTCAAAAGTCATGAAAGGTCAAGAGCGGTCACATTGTGAAAATCTTGTAAACGCAATACCTTATGGAGGGAAGGTTTGATTTATATGATCGATTGCATAGTACGTGGTATGTATAGGTCTATGTATCATATTGAGAACAAGAAACCTGTTGCTCAGTTTGGCTAACTTAATGAACCACACTGGGTGCCAAACTCCAACTCCCTTTCTTGGTAGAAACTGAAGCCAGTCAGGCAAGTAATATGTGCAAGTAATATGTGCAAGTAATATGTGCAAGTAATATGTGCAAGTAATATGTGCAAGTAATATGTGCAAGTAATATGTGCAAGTAATATGTGCAAGTAATATGTGCAAGTAATATGTGCTTGTCTCTGAAATGTAAATAATCTTGACCACAATGGCTTCGCTCTAGACCAGTTGTGTTAATTGTACTGGTCTGATGAGAGTGCCCAAGCAAGTCCAGCGTGAACGCCATATGACAAGAAAATCAGGTGGTGCTAACTTGTTTTGAACTAATGGTCAGCAGTATTCACAATGTGAAAAACTTGTGAAACGTCAGTGAAACGTCAGTAATGTATGCTTGGACAAATATTTAGCATATATTATTAATTATATTGAGTTTAAGATTCCGTCTGTTTTTGGTGAAGTTAGAATGTTAAAATGAAGACAACAGAGGTCAATCAGTGAAAACCTTATAAATATATTTGAAAAGCTAAATAGAAAGCTGATCTCATATAAAGAAAGATGATAGACCACATTGATTAGAATATTTGCTATGTGTCATGTCAGACTGTGTATGTTCTATACATCGTAGCCCAAATCCCCTTTGCCTATGTAAACTATTGTGTCATCGAAACAAGATAGTATTCTTCTTTTCTTGTCAGTGATGTGTCCATCATCTTTCTCCTACATGGGTCAGACTCCCTAAACTCTTTCTCCAGCAGTACTTTAATGCTAGATGTTATTTAACTTTTATCTGTTTCTTTAGTTTGCATTCAAATTTGATGACCAATTGTTTAAATATAAAATTGATTTCTGGCATTTAACATGGCACGCTAATGGTTTTTATTTTGTTTTAGGACTATCCCTCGAAAACCTCAGATAGTCGTTCACTCATTCCGTTATTCAGGTCGGGGACTTTGAGGTTGCAAACTCTCAATCTGTTGTATGTATGGTTAGTAAACATAAAAAATAAATATTCCATCCAGAGCAAAGCATGTACCCTATGAAATGATTTAATATTATTGCATTAAGTATCATCATGTTTATTTTATGAGACCAAGAAAACATCGATATAGCTATTACTTATGAACTGAAATATTTCTGCTTTTGAAATACAAATGTTTCGTTTTTCCACTGTTGCACCCGGTTCACTTAAAAAATAGTTTCTATTAAAAAAACATGTCATAATAATGATCACAGCCAATAAATTTTATTTTCTAGATTGCTATACTGGGGTAACTTGAAGTGTACTGTTTACAAACACCGTTACTGTGATATTTCAGACTCCATAAAAATTCGAATTAAAGCCCAAATGATTTGGTTGTCTAGAGTGTTTCTTCTCGAATTTCCGGTTTGAAGTGAAATAAACGAAATCTTGAAAATTATGAGAGAACGTCCGTAGCTTCAAGTGAATTTCAGTATGTAATTTCACTGCCAATTGTACAGAAGTCTGAAATCATCTTAAAGCTCGTGTGACATGAAAACGACATTTTGGAGTGTTGGGTGAATTGCGAATTGAACATATTAAAAATAGCTACAAATTCCATCAAAATCCGTCAAAGATTGATTGACTGATTACTAAATACGACTATCTTATAAAATATTTAAAACCTCAGTATCTCATGATGTAACCAATCTTATCATATCTGTCATTTCGTAGGTTTGTTCAGAGTCTTGTTTATTACGGCCTTACTTTGTCAACCGGAAGTCTTGGTGTTAACATTTATGCTGGTTTCTTCTTCTCCGGGGCAGTGGAGATCATAGGTTATGGTTCCGTCATGTATATGATTGAAGTCATCGGCCGCAGGTTTTCCTTAGCTGGATATTTGCTGTTGGTCGGTACCTCATGCATCCTGGTTATGTTAACAAGTGAGTAACGTAAAGTTGTTGCTTTCATTAGGAAAGGCTGAACCATTTCCTTTCGGCACTTAACCCAATGCAAACAGTACGTAAAAAGCTACAATAGGTTGTGACACCGTTGCATTTTACTTCACAAAACACGCACTCAGTTGCAATAGCTCTTAAATAAGAACTTCACTGGACAAACATGTTGACTGGAGAACCACGTATATTTAAATATTGTAAGAGAAGAGCTCTTTGATTTATGTAACTCATGTTGACTTTTCCCCAACAAAGGAAGTCACTTTTCTTAAAGTTAGATATAAATACAGTTTATATCCTCACAATTACAAAGATAAGCACAAAACCGGAAAGGATTTGTAAGTCCTTACTTCTGTTAACAGACAACATGTTTCATTCAATATTGATTTTCCCCTCTCTACTATGTATATTTATATGCGTTAACGAAGATCACGTGGTACAAGGCGTTGTTGTAATGTTCGTCTCAAGGTGATTCATCATACCGATTAATTTTAAAAGTACTGTCTTATTCATATTAAGAACAAACTATATATAAACTAAGAATATCCGTCAATCGATATGATATTTATTTTTCTCCATTCCAAATCAGCCGGAATTACCAAGTTCGTGATCGGAATGATTGGAAAAGCAGCCATCTCTGGAACCTTTGGTATAATATACGTTTACACCGCAGAACTGTACCCAACACCTTTGAGGTATATGCAAAACTCTCATAATTGCTACCTACCTTGCCACACTAAATTGGCCGCTCTTACCTCAGTCAGCAATAATCAAGACAGGGCCACTCATTTCTTTTATTTCTTCAAACGTTCCTTAATTACTACACTAATAAATCGACGACACTTCATTTACAGGACAAACCTTTGGGTGACGCCCATTTACAGAAGCCATTTACACTCCCCCCTTCACCCAGTTACAGAATAACAAAGAAATCACTGAAATAAAAAAAGGTGCATTTGATTGACTAATTTTCAAGTGTAGTTACTTTTACATTTGTTATTGTGTAAGTCATCTGGGAAAATGGAAAATGTTTTCGTCTCTCTACAGGGCCATCACGGTCGGAATTTGTTCCATGGCTTCTAAGGTCGGTGGAATGATCTGTCCTCTTGTGTTCATCCTCGCTATTCGATGGCCCTTTCTTCCACTTCCATTGTTTGCTGCTGCCAGCATTTTCGCAGGCGCTACCACCCTATTTCTCCCCGAGACGAGACGGTTGCCCTTACCGGAGACCTTGCAAGACGCAGAAGCACTTTCCTACAGGTAAAGCAAGTCAGGGGTGTTCACTGTGGGTAACACAGATCTCCTAATTGCACATGACCTTTACTTATTACTCCCTCCCCGAACATCTCCACCACACACACACACAGCTTTGCTTTCCATTCATTCCGATGACCTCATTGTGCTTTCCTTTCTTTTTACTTCCTCAACCCTAACCTTACGATAGACTGCCTATTGTTAATCTTGAGAGGACCGGAGAAATCTATTGAATTTTCCATAGAGGACCTTAAATCTTTTGTTTATTTCCTCGATCCCACCCGAAAACAAGGGTACACACACACGCACACACACAACTTTGTTTTCCATTTATTAGGAGGACCTCATTGTACTTTCTTTTGTTTTTCCTCACTCAACCCTAACCTTAACAATAAACACTCTATTGTTAATCTTGAGAGGACCGGAGAAATCTATTGAATTTTCTACAGAGGACCTAAAATTTATTGTTTCGGTCCTCGATCCCACCCGAAAACAAAGGCACACGCACACACACACACGCACACACGCGCACATACAGCTGTACGCGTCATCTCCTCGATTGTGTATGATGAACGTTTTAAAAATTTTAATACGTAGTATAGGACTCCAATGAAAAGTTCATGACACTGTCTCGGTCTTTCTTTCAGGTATTATGAAAACCCTATGAATGTCTACATTCAGTAAGATACAGTCCGTAAGATACTAACATACTACGCGCATGAAACCAGAGGAGCTGTTATTGTGATTGACACAAAATGTAATTGCTGCTTAGACTTTAAGACCCACCAAACCAAGCGAAGTTAAGCTTTGTAGTTAGCTCAAAGGTATTTCTATCCTTTATTCGTCGGTACCAGTTCAATATCATTCACAAACCAACGTCATTTAAGTCATGTACGCAATTAGGTAGCTCCGAACAAAACTTTCAAAAGTAGATCTATGTCACTCCCTGGTGAAACGAAGGTTTTATCAACAATTGAGAGATCAGAACAGTACTGTAACCCACAGCTTGAGATAAAAATCAAGGGTAATGTTCAATCTAAGATTTGTCGATACTACGTCCGATTGATTTCTAGCAACAGACTCGTACCTCGAATATTTACTAAAATAATTTATTTTGCGAATTCTTTGAGATTTCCTGAAAATGAGAACAATTACTTGTCTACAATAATGTTTGCATCTTTTTAAGAGACATAAGAAGCGATGGTGGAGAATTCCTTTAAAAAGTGGAAAACTAATGTAACGGTTATTTTCGTCGAAAATGTTAAAATCTTTTTTCGATCATATGTTGACATTTTCTACCGAATGTTACTCAAAGCACCTGTTTAATGCTGTTATTCGTGAGTGATAATCCACTGCATGTCTACCTTCCAGGGGGAGGCTACGTGTTCCAACATCGACGAAAGGGCTTGAGAAAGATGATGATGATGATGATGATAATGAATTGTAATGATGTTTTGATCAAACGAATATTATGGTAGACCATGAAGTTCATCCGTGGTACATCGAAAACTATGGGAGGCGAATCAAGAACAAGTTACATGTGGAGTCACGATACACACCATTGGAATTCTCCCTCCCAATCTCGGAGATGAACAAGTGATATTATCCTCATTTTCGATATCACTTATTGCTTATATCCGTTACATTATTCTGTTTGTTGACTTTGAAAGCTATAAAAAAAACTCGAGGCCAGGTCGACATATAGCTACAATATATAATGCAAGATTTTTTCAAGTTTCAACTTTATTTTACACTCTCCTTGTGAACAAAAACAAATATAATATAAATATCGTCACAAAATCCAATTGAATTTGCATCAATCTTTAATCAACTATTTGGGAGTGGGTGGACCCAGAAGAAGTAAAGTGAATACTTTTCGAGTCTGGTCCCTCGAAAGGAAGAGAAGGAAAACCAAAAAAATAAATAAATTTAGAAAAATAGAATAAATAAGAAAAAGTAGGAAAAATGCAAAAGCCTCGTAATAATGCAATATATTAAAATAAAAACACAAGAAGAAACTAGTGATTCTGTCAAGCAGGTGTTGTTTGAAATTTTTTTGGAATACGTTCTGCAACGGAAGTTGCTTTAATTCCTGATGCAGTAAATTCAAGAGCTGGACACCGGTGCTACGAATTTGATTTTGGTTGTACTTGGTTCTATAATAAGGGTAAACTAAGGATTGGTTATTGCGTGTATTGCATGAATGAAAATTTGCATTGGTTGAATAACAATGATTGAACACACCCGGAAATGCATAACCATGTAACCTGTACGTAAAGATCCCCAAGATGACATTCATACATATCAAAAATAGAAAGAAGTTTGAGTTCCTTAAAAAGGAGTAGAGCTACGGCAGTAACTGACGTTACAAATATTACTTACAATGCACTTTTGCAGTTTATGCAAACTTTCAAGACATGTTGTGTAAGTATGTATGCCCCCACTCTAGACGACTATAGTTTAAATGGGGATACACCAGTGACTTATACAAAATTAACAGTGCCTCTCGGCGTAATATATACGTCTGTCGATTTATAATGCCTATTACTTTGGAAATTATACTTCTAACTCTGTGAATGTGTTCCACCTCATCTCTCTTCCTCATATCACCTCACCAGAAATTTTATTGTCAACGGCAGGTATTCTGTTATGAAGCTCTTTTTCATGATAGAGAGATCTCATCATTTTAAATTAATTTTACACTTTTTACGATATTTCCACATTAGTATTACCTACGAGATGTAGTGAATACATATAGCTCATGTCAGTAATTTCATAAGTGTATTTTCTGAACACTTCATACGTTAGAAGGTCATCGTGAAACGAGTAATTTCTCTCCGATATAACTTCCAAGTCTCGATGTAGAAAGCATTCTCTCGAAATGAAGTTGTCATTATCATCCGTATGCAAGATAGAAAAGGTACTGAGCGTTAAAAAAACATGCTTTATGTGTTCCATTTTTTCATTCGAGGAGTAAAAATTTCGAGTTCTTTAATAACTTTCTACCTTCCCCAATTACATGTGTCTAAGTAGATTATACTTCAATGTTACAAGTACACATGAAATACGTACATTTTGATGTTTTTTTTGTTTAAAATTTGAACTCAGACAATACATGAAAATAGATGAACATCTTCATTTTACAATATTATACATCGTATGAGATCTTTTACAGATTACAGTAGTAATTTTCGTGTCATTGCGGTGCCCTTTTTTCTTGCATCGCCCTGTTTGTCGTGATTATCTTGTGCCCCTCTGCCACCAAGAATACCCCCTCTCACCCGTTTTGGGGGGATGGCCGTGATAGAGTCTCGCCTTTTTTCGGAACGATCTTGAACAGGAATTACATTGGCCAGTTGATAATAGCGAGCGAGGACGCTATGTGGGAATCATTGCAGCGATACGCCATTTATTCAATTGCACAATGTCAGACCGTTGAAAGATCACGTACCACGCTACCTTTAGGTAATGCTCGTCTGTAAGATTTACTAACCCTCTGGAAAAGTATTTTCATTGAGTCAGAGGGATCTTGGGTAATCTGTTGGCAATATCTGGAGGTTTTATTTCGTGTTTTGGAAATATCCATTATCGATGTGTTTACGTCACCATTGGTGATCTCTTGCCATGTATGTATATTTGCTCTCTTCATATAGCGTTGTACTACTGATAAGGATAAAGTACCTCGGTGAGACTCTCCATTTTCCTTCCAAGGAGATGTGATAATTTTACCTGATAATTAGTGTGTAATGAGGGTGTTTTCTGGAACTAAGCCAAGGGGAGCTATTGATCGGTAAAGTAAAATAAATAAGTCATCACTCTCTTGTTCAGGAACAATTTGCCAAATAAAGTTCATGCGTACATGCTTTGATAAGACAGCATAGACTTCCTTAATCAACTGTTAAACCACTTTACAAAATATTCTTTCTGACCGTTGTTGATTTGACGGCGTCTCATTTTCAAAGTTGCATTATGTTTGATCTGCTACACTCACAGAATTATTTACCTAAATTATGTAAAATAAGAACTCCATAAATTTTATGGAAAGTTAATGTAAGCAGTATTTGTAAATTCTACATAATTTTGGTAAATTTTACTACATTTTAGTAACATTGTTATATCATAATGTAAGACTTACATTAACTGTGTGTAAAATTTTACCAAAAAGTTATGGAGTTCTTATTTTACTTTACGTTTTTGTGAGTATATGGTTACTGTTGCAATTTCTATGAGAAGGCGCATTTCACCTCTTTTCAACGATAGTCTTTAAGTCGATATAGGAGGCGTGCGTTGTATTCTTTGTATTCTACTGGTCAATCTGAGCGCTTCATATGTGAACTGAGGCGCGTTGTTACACGGTGTTTGACGTACGAGCATTACGCCAGGACGATCATCAGACAAATGGCATACAACTATATATATACAACGTACATTACTTCTTCTTGGAACGATTAGGGGGGCTTGGTCAAGTGGCGAAGTAGAGAGAGAGAGAGAGACGAATGTATTTAGGGTTTACAGTAACTGTTATTATGCCTTTATGTTTTAAATTTGCCAATGGCATGTGTTTGCAATACGGCGAGAACATGTTAAAGGGGTTCTGCATAAACACCTGTACCTGCATAAATACAAATGTGCCATTTTACAAAAGTTATCTTTGTGCTGTCCATAGTCTAATAGATCCACCATATCTATAAAACTTCCAGTGCCGTTTCATTAAATTTATTAACGAAATCTGTTTTTCTGAGATCTCAACAAACAATTGTTTTCTCCTTCCAAGAGGTCATTTTTTTTTCGTCGTTTTTGTTGATGAACCGACTGTCCGTCAATCACTATAGTCCAGTGACGTACCCACCTATGGGTAGCTGTTATATTTTATTCTATCATCCATTCCCTACACATGTTAAAAATCCTATTGGGATTACCAGTTTTAAGTTGACCTAGAAAATTATCCATTACGGAATCTTGCTATATCATGCATTCTGTCCACCAATTTACAGTCACTGTCCAGTCCATGCATATAATTTAGTTGCTAATGTCATAAATAACAATAAGACTTTGCCCTTTATCGTAAATATGAACTACTTTCTTCCCCACCCTCTGGTGCAAGCGGTGTGTTAAAATAATTTCAACAATAAATCGGTAAAAACTGCTTCTTGACCTTTGACTTTCTTTTAACATTAACAATGAAACGTGCTCATACATATTCATGACCAGTGTCAAGTTTTCTGAGCATACTCTCTAGGAGGATTTTCGTGGCACTTTTTCGTCACACACATTTGTCTATAAGTTGCTCTTTGTCATGTGATATTTAGATTCAAATACGATGTCCAAATTTACCTTCACATGTAGTATTCAAAGTCTAGTATGTCGAAATCTTCATCACATTACGTACCACTATTTATTGAATCATTGACCAGAGTTCACAAACCAAGATTTGCCTACGGCAAAGGATGTAGTATTAGTTAGAAACTAGGCTTCATAACTAACTTTCAATTGACAAGTCTCCTACCTACAGGGTCCAATACATCACTTCACAACTGTGTGCCCGTGATCTGACAATACCAGAAAGGCGTTAACATTGATGTATCACGTGATTGATTATCATATCTACTAAACCCGAGAAGAGTGGTGAGTTGGAGAGCACGATATGATTCAAAACCTTTGTTGGCTTCACACCACTTTTAGAAGACTAGAGAAAGGTTGAGGGAATAATCGGTGAGGGAAAACACCAAGGGGGGGGGGGGTACGTGACAACCCCCAAGTAAATGGACATGTCCAAACATCAATAAGCAAAGCCAATGGATTAGATAGCGCTATATAAGTTTGGTTTGTCTCCCACTAACTTTAAAACTGTACAGAGAAATCGCTTTAAGAGGATGTCCGCCCTTATGGTTTTTAGAAAAATTAACCCAAATTAAACTGTTGCAACCGACCCTAGAACAGAGATGAAGAAGCGGCCTCTCGATAAGAAGAAACAAACTAAAGAGGGAGTCCTTCACATTCAATCGAGAGACCAATGAGAAAAATAACAACTGGTTCAACTAACACAACAAATCTAGGCAACATACTTAGTCAAGTAGTCCTTTAACCATGTTACAAAACGTTTGGGACTTACAACCAACACGTTTTGCTGAGCTCGGAAGTGAATGTAGGCGTAAAGGGATTTGCCAATGAAGGGAAACGCTATTTCCTAAAAATTTGGAAAGTTTCATTCTTTAGTGGGTAAAAACCATATCTCAAAAGCATGTTCGGTTCGAAAGTTATGAAATTTTAGAGCAATATTTCTTTCGAAATGGTACATTGTGCAATGGGGAAGGTCACCAAGGCACAAGTAAATGAATATCCTTTGTATTTCTTTAAAATCTTGACTGTCTTAAAAGAAACATTACAGTAGGTTTTAAAGATGTGATTTTTATTTTCACAATATTTTAAGGTAAATCAACAATATACCCAATCTTGTGAAATTTCAAGGTGAAATGAGTGTTTCAATTTTACAGAAAAACAAAGACTTCTTGCAATAATATGCCACTGTTACTTGGAATTTTGGTAACCTTGGGGCAACTGAAAAACTTTTATGAGCAGGGGACTCTGTCGAGAAACGAATCATTTCGTGATGAATTTTTCGTCAAAGAGTGAAGAAGAGCCAATGATTGCTGGACTGAGAACGTTAAATGTCAAGAAACTTTTCGAAAAAAAAAATGATGAGTTCTTCTTCCTTTCTTTTTGTGCGTCTCTGTGTTTGTTATTTATTTTGTTTTCTTTTTGCATAGACGGCCTTGTATACCTACACAGTGGATTGGTTATAATGAAGATTAAGTGGCCATGAGCACTTTGGTCTGTTTCATCTTGTATCTAGGTCTCATTGGACATCATTTTGATGTTGAACATCACTTGCATCAGGCAGACAGGCTTGTTGAAGTACATGTACAACTGTACATTTTGCCTGACCACAGTAAAATTATGTATTCCTTTCCCTGTGAATTTGTTTTTGTACCAGCACGGCATAACCACCATTGATAATATATGGCATTTTCCCTAAGACTCTGTCAACAGGGTGAACGCAGTACAGAAGTTTGATTGACTTTCCCTCAAAAAGTAAACCTCCCCAGAGTGTCGTACTAGAGTTTTCCACGCTCGGGCACCTAAATGTTTTGACTTCTTTAAGTGTGATCATTACTGCGTTAGGGGACTTCTGCATTCTACATAGGTTAGTTACAAACATATGGCTCACACGCAACCGATGGCGTAGGTACACTATTTTCCAGGGTCTGAAGAGGACAATCTTCAAAAACTTCAAAAACATTAAGGTCACCTGAGTTGGGTGACATCCGTGAAGTGGGGGGGGGGGGCGTAGGCTGGTCTGTATGATAATGTGGTGGCGTTGATGACCGATCGAGGCCTGGGAAGAGGATTAGGGATTTTTTTTTTCTTTCGTGGGATAGGTCAGATGTTCTAGATTTAAAGGTGCTACATTTTGATGCTAGATTTGAAGGGAATCTTATTTCTTAAGTAATGATTATATTCTTCATCCCTCCTGGTAAAGACCTTATCTAGGGTAACCTGGCCTGTCCAGGATTTTCAGCAGGTGGTGGGGTTGACCGCCGGAGGATCAAACCAAAATATCTAAGAGTCACCATCGCTTTGGAGGGGGCCTACTAGGGAATGTTTGGCTTTAAGAACCCCCAGGTCGCACTTCCCCGAGTGTCCTAAGCTACCAAGTACTCAGCCTTGAAATAGGGATTTCATGTCTCTAACCTCTTAAGTATGGGCACACTGGTATAAAGATATCATTTGTTTGTTGTTCCCTCGTACAATAACACCTCTCAAAGCATTGACCCTTAGGATATCCCTATATAACTCCCAACAAACAATCTGGTTATTAAAATAGTACAGCAACAATAAAAAATTCCTGTTGCTGTGAATAGTAGTTGCTCTTCAAAATACAGCATATCAATAAAAATTGACGTCATTTGTTTGTTGTGTACTCGTAAAGCAAAGCCTCTTCGATCGTCCAACATCGCTAAAAATGTTTTCAGGACATTTCTCTACAACTTCCAACTAACAAACTTTAGGACTAAAGGTCGTTTTCTAAGCACTTTTTGAGGACTGGCCTGATGGACTAACCGTATCAGTATCCATTCAGGCGTGTTCCAATGTCATATAAGAGTCTGCTACAGTAAAGTTTCCTGCAGTGTTAATTCGGTGACCCAAGGCTTTCTACTAGCGTGTAGTGGTGACTACATTCTGGATTTGTGAGCAGCGCATGTTACAGTTATTGTTATATATTCATTCATTAGAGACTGACGTGTTTTCTAAACAAGGAGAAGAAAAGGAAACAAAACTGAAGATGAAGTACGACGATATTTTGGCAACAATTGGAGAATTTGGTCTTTATCAAAAGATCATCTTTATACTGGCGTCATTGTGTACATTATTCGCACCTATGAATGTTGTCATCCAAGTATTTTCAGCTGGTAAGACAGATCACTGGTGTGACGTCCAAGACCTATGGGAGAACTGTACGTCGTGTCTTGGTACAGACGTTGATTGCGAGGAAGAGATGAGAAACATTTCTCTTCCAATTGGCGATGATGGCAAGGTAGACCAATGCTACAGGTATGACATTCAGATGGCCGGTGACTGCTCTGATCTGGTGCTACCTCAGCTACAAGATGAAGGTATGAACTATTCGGATTACATTGTACCATGTGATAATGGCTGGATCTACGATACATCCCAGTACAAATCTACAATCATATCTGACGTGAGTTTTCTTCAAACTAGATTCCTTACGCCTAAATAATAGTAATCTAGTGTGTAATGTCTTTGCGTGTCACGTATGTAAGTGATATTACTTCAGTGATATTTCTATTCCGATGTGTATTTCCTACGTTGACAGAGCTATCATCAGTGGCTCATGGACAAGAGACAGGGGTTCGTCTTTTATAAACTATTTTGTATACGTGAATGGTTTGGGGTCCCCAGAACCCTCGATCGGGGCCGCTGGACATTGTCCACCAGGCTGTCCACCCATTTGCTACGTGCTTGTAAACCAATTAACTGTGAATAAAGCTTAAAACAGAGAATTTGCAAAATAATTAGTATCAGGTGTCACTCCTGTATTTCTTTTTAATATCCCCCGTGCACACAGTTCGATCTCGTGTGTAACATGCAGAATTTTCCAGACGTTGCCCAAACCGTGTACTTCGCTGGGGTGTTGGTGGGTTCGGTGTTGTTTGGAAGTCTCTCAGACAGGTGAGTGGTCTGTTAAAGTCTTGTATTGCAACGTCGACCTATTAAACAGTCATATCACATTACTACAAAGTGCTACCAAAGTGTTCTGAACAAAGCACGCGCTTGTGTGAAAGGTAAGACTGTCCTAGTAGAATTACTAATTTCGTGACCTTAGAACCGATGTTTCTATAATAAGTTGTTCATCTGTTTTGGCAACTAGTAATGTTCAATGGAAACTTAAAAGGATAATAACCCGACAACCGTCTCATAAATTTGGCAATAAGCTTAGTTTAATTTAATTTGATTATTTTACAATGTGTGACAATACGATAATGCTCTGCACACCTTTGTCACATCTTTCTTTATGGTGTCCTTAACGAAATCCATATCAGAACTGAAACTACCAGCAATTTGCAAACTATTAAAATATATCACCGTTTGAATTTCTGATTAAATTGTAAACTGTTCTTGAGTATGGTTTGAAGTTTGTATAGATGTCAAGAACGAATAGATATGAGTTATCTTAGTTCTTGTTCGCTGTAAATAATAATGAAATATGCAGACTTTGCACACGTGACCTGATTGGAGAACGTTTGCATGGATCAGTGTACTCATTATGTGTTAGTTGATCTTTTGTTTTCGTGGAGAATATTTGAAGTAAGTGTGTTTGAAGTATAAAAGAGAGTTTAAAGGGGAAAAGGGCGTTTAGAATATACCCACATGGCATCGAAAGAAAATACCTTTAATCATTGCTAAACTATTCACTCTCAACAATAAACATCTGCAAAAGTTTCATCTCTTCAAAACATGCATGTGATGAGTAACAGAAGATGCATCTTTGGAATTTTGAAAAGTTTGGGTAAACAAATTATTGTTGAATTTCTATCTGTTAGAGACTTATTTCTTGAAAAGAAGACTACTGTCCTTCCTTATTTTGAATAATCTGTCATTGTATGTCCACAAACATTGGTTTTAAAAATATGGTTGTTTTCTGTAAAACGGACGCCTTATTTCTCTTTAAGCACAGTTCTTTTGAGCAATCCATTAACGGGCATATAACAATGATGATATCCTGGAGTCATCTTATGTCTTTACACACTATTTGGTCAAATAAATGGAGACGGAGAAATAGAACCACGATAAGAATAGTCATGTTTTATTAAGTTCTCAAGATCAAATACGATCTTTGATATAACTAAGGGGACTCTCTTATATGATATCGCAGATCGCATTATGCTTCACACGTTCTTTTCAGGGTAAATATTCTTAATTTCAATCGCTCATCACTTACCTATTTATTTGTACGGAAGGCAGGGTGTATATAGTTTTATGACTTGATTTGACCTTTGTGATAGGTACGATGGTAACTCAGTAATATTAACATTTTTGGGCATGCAATAATGATGTGAAGAGATGATAAAGATTTAGTTTATGACCTTCTTGTAGTCAGCAAACTTCCAGCTGTTATTTTCTCCATTAATACTATTTATTTTATTCCTGACGTACTATTTCCTATGACTTCTCTTGCCGAAGAGGGGACGTGGGGAGCAAAGGTCTCTTTTCTGGTGAAATCCGGTTCGTTTGTCAACTCCATATCGAGTTGTAACATGGTGGAAGCCTTTATTCTTTTCGGTTCACTGGAAATATTGTAATGGTCTTGGGAATATCAGTAGACATACCAATTTGTTTTTTTTTTTAATGAGGCTCTCCACATAAAGGTGCTGAGAACAGCATTATCATTTCTTCGTGCCAATCATTCAAATGATTTTAGAAACATTTTTTATCATTTAACCGACCACTTAGCATTTATAATTTCGTTCCAAATATTCAAGTTCCTACGAGGTTCATTTCATCAGATTCACAAAGTTGTATGAACAGAGAGTCACGTAAATGAGATCACAGCTACCAGAGAAAATGATACACAGTATTCTCTAAAGTCCAACATTCAAACAAGACATATGTAACACAGGTAGGCTATACTGAGAGTGTGACGATGGCACAGAATGTTAGTATAGGATATTGTAACCTTCTACACAGTATATTCAATAGAATATTTATGTTCTCAGATCAAAACAAAGATGTCCTTTATTGAAGCATCGTTGTGATTGGCCAAGCCCTAACCTTCTTTTATAAACGAAGAATTGATTCGTGCTAACATTCTGTGCCACCGTCGTAGTGGTGAAGAGGAGTAACACAGTATATATGTCGCATGGGCAGACGAGCGTAAAAAGACTACTACATCAAACCAACTGGAGGAGGAAGGACATGACTAAGCTAGAACTGATATATCACTCCGAGATGGTCGGACAAAGGGTAAAGAGATTCAGGCCAACGAACCATTTTACTTATCCGAGGGACTCAAGAGAATTTAGCTAATACTGGGAATTATAGATAACAATAGCGAAAATAGATAAAGATGACTGTAAAGTTAATTCCCTAATACTGAAAGGCGGATGAAGGAGAATACAGTTGATTGAGGTTGAATTGGGGTAGCAGTAAAGTAACAATACCGTTGTTAATTGACTTGTTGACGTACACATGAAAGTAGTCAGATGGTGTTCTTTACTGATAGCTTTCTGATATGTTTTGTCTTGTGGTATTTTTTTTTTTAAATATGATTACCACTTCCTGGAAAGTTGGCATAAACGAATTATGACACCTTCACTCTACCGTAGCGGAGGCGGTCAAAGGTTAGAGGTTTTGAGTTCACACGTAACAGGGCATTAAGTGCTCATCCAGTGTGCATGAAATAAATAAACATCTAAAGAAGACCTTTTCTGGTTTCTGCATGATAGAACATGACGTGATATCCAGATATACGATAATGGTTAGGGTATGTCCCTCTGAAGGAGGCATAAACATGTATGATATCATGTGAGAATTGGCTGCCGAAAATAGGGCACATTAACTAAATATGGCGCATCTATATATGTTTGGTTTTCATTCGACATTCCCTTGTTAAGGTAGAGCATACCCAAGAAAACGTCATCCCCCCACCCCTCACACACACACACCCACACACGCACACACTAACCCGATTGCATAGGTTCCTTCGCTACCGCAAGGAACCAAAAACGTATGGCTTTGAATTTTGAAACACTGAGTTGAAGGTACATTGACAATTTTTTTAGGGTGGAGAGTTAGCTCGGTGGTAAGAGTGTCCGTCTTGCAATAAAAGGGTTCCCCGGATCAAATCCCGGTGGAATTACTTGGAAAATTTCTAGGGATTCAAATTTGACTTGTTCAGTAATGCTGTTTACAGTGGTGCTGAGGGGTTTATTCGGGTTCTTGTTGTCCGATTTAGGTCTTGTCCGCTTCAGGTTCCTTAGTACAGCTGATGGGCTGCTGAGCTGGGCAGGTTCTCCACCCCTTCCAGCCTTTGGGAAAGTGGCTAAAGACTGGGGGACATGCTCTCGTCCGTCGGATGGGGAGTTAAATGGCGATCCCGGGAGCAGGTTTGGGTTTGCATTGGTTTGCATTGGCGATTGTCTGGTTTCACCCTATACCTCGATATCCTCTGGACACTTATCGAAAAGAGTAGGCGAATCTCGCCGGTGTTCATCCACGATCAACATGGTATAGCGTCCTTGGTGAGCCCATATTGGGCTTCCTGATCCTCAAATTCAAATAATTGTTCCTTTCTTAACCTATTTTCAACGATGTATATTAGCTGTGGGTCGAAGGTCTTTCTTCCCTTCCTGTCTCACGTTCCGTATAGTCTAGCTCTGCGGTAACAGTACTTCCACCTTCCCACACCCCTCACAACTAGCAGGAACATTTTTAATTTATTTGATTCTAATACAATATGTAAAAAGAAATTCAGTATTTGTGAATACTGTACAGTACCACAGGAAGTGCATGGTTTATCTGAATGAGCTGGCAAAATGGCAAGCTATTTGTCCTTGTTAGAAAAAGAGCTGAAGGAGATCTCCTCATTCACAAAGTGGAACAATAGTATCCATGAATGTGAAAGTGAACAGCTATTCACCGCCAAAAGCAACAATATGCATGTGGCATTTCACTTTATAAGTAACAATGAAACTCCAAATTCTAAAAAGAAATTAAAATACTAGAGATATGAAAGTCTCAACCAATACGAATTCAACTGAACACAAGACAGCACTCTTTATTTTCTGGTATTTAATAAGTAAGTATTTAATAAATTTGTGATGGTCCAAAGTTTGTTCAAACTAAATATTTCTACAACTTGATAAAATATATCATGATCAAGATTTCACCAAAGAATTTGAGAAATTCAAAATCAAACATAGGTACATTTCCAATTAATTCACACTTTGGAAATAATATTCTTTTTTCATACTTTACTGCTGAAATCTGGATAGGTTTGTCTTTAATAGGTAAGCGTCAGGGTATAGGTTCACAGTACATGATTTTTAAGTAAAACACTTTCTTTTCCTTCATATCATGATAATTAAATTTTAAGCATCTGTCAATTTCACGCAAAATAAGAAGATAAGTCAAATAATTAACTTGCATGGTTCATGACACAAACATTGGTTTTTGAAAAGACAAGTTTAAATCACGATTATTTAACTTTGGGGTCTCCTTATTTAGTTAGCTTTTGTTTAAAAAGAACTGGAATGTTTAACTTACTTTTAGGGTTAGGATTAAGTTCAAAGGCTTGTCCAATTCTTTTTGATTCACGCTTTTGGATTTACGTCTTACCATTTAAGTAGAGCGCCACTCCGTCAGTGAGGGCTATGGACGTCGATTTGTTATGATCACCATTGTGAGGGAGGGACAGCTGGCCTAAAACTCTCTCTTAAAGTGTCTACAAGCCAGGCAACTGCGGATAAAAAAAAATGGGGCGTTGGACCTGGATTCCCTCAGGACTATTTAAGCGAATCACAACCTTCGGTTGACCCGTAGGTAAAACAAAACTGTTTACCTTGCAACCCCCTCCCCCAGGTTGAAAAAAATCAATCTGCAAGAAATAGTAAGATATATTAGGTGGGTTGAGATAATATCAGAAGCATAACTGAATTATGCAACCGCATTCATATATTTCTGGGTCACTTGGCAAAAGTTGGGGGCTGAACATACCCCCATCCCGTTCTCCCCCCCCCCCCCCACCTCACTGGCTTAAGCAGACTTTGATCAAAGGGTTGATGTGGATGACGCAGTAATGACTCCATAACGTGGTATGTGTCCCATATTGTACATGGACTCCTTCGAAGCTGAGTGCCACCATTAGTGCACTGAGAAGCGTTGCACGCCTAGGCCTTTTTTTAATAAAAATACATAGCAGTCGCTCCCCCTTGATCATTTCAGCTAAAATTTCTTTACTATTTAGTCCACAAGTTATTAAATTTATACTTGCATTAAGAATACTGTAGTTTTTTTGTTCATTTCACATTACAAAGAGTAACTGGACAAATGTGTTAGTGTCCCCCTCTCAAAAAGTTTGGGATTTCAATCGACGCTCATGGTTGGCTCGTAGTGTACCAAGACATTTTTGCCAAAAGAAAGCCTCCAAGTCCTCAGTAAAAATGGCACTCCGTGCCTAGGCAAACATCCAGACACTCTTCACTTTGAGACCTCGTGTTTCAACAGCTTACTCTTCCAAAAAAATTAAGGTGAATGGTATTTTATATAAATCATATTTTGGGGGGATAACCAAATTTATGGGGACTCAAGCTCCGTAGTTCCCCCGTAAAACACAACGAGGATAACCGTGGCAGGAATTCTTTGGTTTTACGTTCATCCCTCAGATGCCGGAAACGACACTTTCAGGGTGTTTTAAGCTACACGCACTTAAAATATGAAAAATGACAGTACATATCAGATGGGTCACAACGATGCAAGAATCACAATGAATTATGCCACGATATCATTCATTCTTTGAGCAATTGGCAATTACTTTGTGGAAGCTGAACATATCTTTACAGACTGTTTTAACAGAACAGACTAAAGTAAGAAATTCCGCCTCCCCTCAAAACTGCTTGTACAGTATCTATCCGACATGGCCTTATTTTCACAACGGTCGTTCTGAATGTAAGGTGGTAGAATTGGAGCGATTGTAGAGCACCTGTTGGTAGAGCGGATACTGCAAGACCGTGCGGAAAAGTATTAAGCCTACTGTCTCATGAAATGGTTTATTATTCTGATGAGATGTCATTGGAAGACACGTACTGTCATATTGCCATGATAATCGAAAGATTATTATTTGTCTGATATTTTTTTTAACTCTAGATTGCCCCCGCCCTTCGAGCGGCGCCCGGACCAGTGCCATATCTGGAACACCGTAGTTACGCCACTGGACATTTGTCCTCATTTACATCTTAACAGAATTAAATCTTGCTCTGAATATAACAGATGAAATAAATTGTCACAGGTTAAGGAATTTGACATGTTTATGAATAGTTACTGCTTTTCGGTTCATTGGACGTGACTGAATTTTTCAGGTTGTAAAGCTTTGTTAAGAATATGACAGCCTGAGATGACCCGTTGATTGTTATTTTTGGCAAAGTATTGATACAGCCAATTACATCCTCAGACCATTAGAGGAGTCCTTAAACAATTATGTATGTTCCCTGACTTTCAAGCCCACCCTTCTCACCCCAACTAACAATCATTAACAGAGATGATAAGATTTGTCAAATTTTAGGTAAATAATTTAATAGTAGGAATAGGCTTTGCCAGAAAAAAAGTATTTCTAGGCTGTCGTGTCAGGTGTGAATTCTTATAATGACTTTCAATTTCAAATGTAATTTTTTTTACTTATTGTGACATTTTTCTCACAGGCTTGGCCGACGAATTGGATTATTTTCGGCTACTGTCGCAACTGCTGTTTTTGGAATTATGGTCTCCTCGTCGAATTCATTCATCATGTACACAATCATGAGGTTTTTCTTGGGTGCTTGCGCACACAGCACTCTCATTGTGGCTTTTGTTTTAGGTAATCATTATTATTTTCTTTAAAATGCGTGAGTGTAGTCAAATATTTAGTAAAGTCAAAGGTCAGTTGAAGAAGCATGGGAGAGTTAAAACTTAACCTAATTTGCTATAGATAAGATTTCAGTTGTGATCATCAGAGATCAAAATTCAAACGTTTATAAACAGGACATTTTCTCTTTTATTACAAGCAAAAGTCTCTCACCCGCTGGTAGAAGGTCCTGAACTGATGAGGGCAACAAATGATGCCAAAATAATAAAAAGAATAGGACGTCTAGCTTAGATCGTCACAGATTGTCTAGGTAGTATTTCCACACAATGGTCTGGTTAAATGTAACCTTCGAAGCAGATGTTGGTTTGTTGGTTTTCTAAAATACCTACCGTAACACCTGCCAGCAATTACGTAGTTGTAATCATAGTTCATCTATGAGCTAAGGTTTTTGTCTTTAAGACATATTGTTTACTTCACGTTTGATCGTAGAATTAAAAAACATGAACATTTATATCTCAAGAAAAAGACGAACTGAGTGTAAGAGAGTGTAACTGATTAGTTTGCCATATATGAATTTAAGTAGCGTAAAATCTGTACTCAAATCAAATCGGAATTCAAGCTTTAATCCGCGAGGTTGATGTTTACGATTAATATACGTCCGTTGTACAATGTTTTACAGCCATACTTGCCGCATGATGTTTTACATGCCACGTTTGTCCATTAAGAGCTTGACACAACTCAACTGAATAGTCTGTTGAACATCATGATACGTTCTCCTAACTATTAATCTGTAATTGTTATGTTGGCTGGCTTTTTCAACGATCGCAATAAGATAAACATTATGCTAATTATATTATATTGTTGGCATTATTATGTTATTGGCATTTGAAACTTTCCAATGCCAGTTCAGTCCATTTCGTATCAGATATTGTCCCAAGATGTTCCACAATAGGAAATAGAGCGATATACAACAGGTTTTGCAAATGAAAGAAGGTATGTCATTTTCCAAAAGAGATATGACGCAGCTTGAACACCATCGATCATTCGTGACTCGTTGAATATCTGTGCTAAATATTTATTCCAATCATAAATGACTAACGTGAGGGATGGGTGCCGAGGGGGAAGGTATTTTATTATTGCTGTTATAGCACAACCCCCCCCCCCCCTTCTCCACAGGTATGCCTCTCCACTCATTCTCCTGTGTGATATGTATTTCAAGACCAAGTGACATGCATCTAGAAAATAGTTAGCTTCATTCAGAAGATGTAGAGTGAAGTCCTTTAAGATAATCCGTTGGAATTGTGTTTCTATCTATATATTAGAATTCTATTATTTTTGAGATATGGCTTTTCACAGTTTGACGAAATACAAAACAGAAGATGTAGGGTCTTTGCACAGTGTCAGTATTTCTTTTGTTAGGCCTTTATATTCCACCTCTTAATTACTTACTGCGTTTCACATTGGTAAGTGATATCAATATTTCTAAAGAAGGCAATACTTACTTCCAAAATGAAACCCTCAGGGCATGCAAAATTCTCTGTTGTCCTTGAAATAAAGGTGAAGTAAGGAAAGGATAACATAAGGCACACTAGGTGAGTCCCTCCCTGGACGTCACAAATTTGCATATTTGGCTTATGCTTATTCATTATGCAATTGTAAAAAAGAAATTCGTTTGTAAAATGGTTATTGTTTGATGGATTTTCATGAAAATTGTGACCAGAATTTCAACAGTTTTAATGACAAATTCGGTCAACACTCCAAACTGGGTTTTTCATGTCACGTGTACTTTAAATTTGGAAAGTTTTGCTTGTTTTTACATCAGCGTCGGAAATGGTGGCACCATCAAAGAGGGTATTGGCAGGAATTGCTCTGCAGACTTTCTTCCCCCTTGGAATTCTGTTATTGGCAATTTTCGCCTTTCTTATTCGTAACTGGAGGATACTGCAGCTGGTAGTCACCTTGCCAGGCATTGCTACAATAGCTCTTTTACCGTAAGTACATGCAGAGATACTTTGTACCAAAGCCTGTTGCCATGATTTTCACTATGGTTTCTTAGCAGGGCACGAGATGAAGGGGTAATGGTACATACAATTTGTAGATGTACATCTGTAACAATGATTGCCTCATCATGTCTGTTAAACGTGTAAAATAGATTCCTAGTTTAATTCCGACATGTTTAGATTTCAGATATAGAGAAGGATTTCCTGAAACCACGAATTCGTATGTGCAATTATGCTTTGGTTTCCAACTTCACCTTTAATTACTTCGGCGGACCGTACTGCTTGGGTATAATTGCATTTAAATTGCTTTATTTCGGCACAGAAGATGTAGACAAAATAGACAAAGATTTCAACATGTGTTCGTAGGCTGAGAGTCATAAATATATCTGTGATGTCACTTAAAAAAAAAAGTGAATTGTGAAGATTTTCTTTATTCTTTTCGGACAGCTTTATTCCCGAATCTTCCAGATGGCTCCTCTCTAAAGGGAGGAATGACGAGGCACTTGTAATCATCAAGAAAACAGCTCGCATAAACGGAGTCAAGTTAACTGATCAATCTTTACGGCAGATGACAAAAAAAGATTCGGTAACCTGATTTAAAAATTTACAAACATCATTCATGGTGGAGGGGTGGTGGGTCTCTTTGGGATTTTGCACTACGCAAAATGATATTGGGGAACAATCAGAGCGTATACTTTACACATGTGGGTTTGAGGTAAATCCTTCAGCAATGTCCAATGTTGCAAAGCACTGACGGGGTTAGGATTCAACCAACACTTTGAATCATTGTCACCAATCAAGTTTTCTATCAGATAACGTCCACACCTACATCTGATCTATTTGACATTGGACACTGACTTCAGCTAATGTACTAAAGAACATCCCGTGGGTTATTTTCATTACACGTGAAAGGTCAAACCTACAAACATTCCCTCCAATGGATACTGCATTTATTAATATACAAGAGGTCACGTGATATCGCTGTAATTGTTTTATAGAATTTGTTTAAAGAATATTTATTATCCACTGTCGGTTAGTTCTTATTGGTATATAATCAACAGTCCACTATCATCAGTAGCTTTTTGTATGTATACAAATGTATGTGTATATCATACTTTGTATGTTTTAGTGTTCTCTCTTCAACTTGAAGCCAAAGGCTATACCCGCATGACACCGACACACTCGGTAAACGAACCTTATCGTTTTTCACAGTGTCAAATCCGAGAAACATCGTAATTCACTTATAAAGCCAATGATAATGTATAAAAAGTTCTTGGTTGGCAGATTATTGTTTAAGGAGGTCAAAGGTCATCAGACTGATGTCAATCAAAGGTAAACCTGAGTAGCGTAGTATGAACCTTCAGCCACTTTTTGTGGTGCGTAACGGTGGTGTTTAAGTGTGGTGGGTAAATCAAAGAGGAGACATTTAAACACAACAAGCACAGTTAGTAACGGCTGTATCAAATATATATACAGATAATTAAATATACATGTAATGCAATAGGTGATATGTTTCCCATACATAGGTATTTACATTTCCATGAAATAGAATACACAGGTTAAACTGCAATATATATACAAGTATGTAAATATTTATGAAAGTATAAATACATAGAATACGACAGGGTATTATCATACCATACATAGACGTGTATTGATGTAAGTATTAATACCGGATATATTACGATAACATGGTATAATTTACAAAGTTGAGAAATACGAGCGCATCACCCAACGTTCTAACTTAAACAAACCTGGGTACGTTTGTCGTATTGTTTATGGTAAAGAGAGGTACTTTCCTGAAAGCAATTTTTTCAATGATTTGCGCACAAATGCGCATCATTTTCTAATTTTGCTATACTTACTACGTCTAATTTGCTCTCATTCAATATTCAAATTTTATCATTTTGATATGGTCACTTGCTCTCATTTTAATATCATTTTGAGCATTTGCTCATTGCTCTCATTCAATATTCTTATTTTCTCATATTTGCTATATTTCCACACTCTCGTTTGCTACCGCTTTATTCTCATTCTCTCATTTCGCTATAATTCCACCTTTCATTTGATCTACATTGTATTCATTTGAGTCCCTTCATTTTGCGTATCCTCCCCTTCTCTTTTATGAAGTATAACACAACTTGTGAGTTTCTTTTGTGTTTTATCAAATCGTCTCCTCTTCCCTGCCTTCATGGACCACTATTCGCTTAGATGTAAGAGTATGTTCTTCATTGTATGTTAAATACAGATGTGAAAGAAAAAAATCGATGACTTACGGAAACAAAATCACATTTCCACACAAACGAAAACAATCTCAACTTCCCAAAGTTGATCTCAATTATTCCATTCCTCTAGAACATACGTGATACCGTACAAAGCAGAGATTCGAAACAAGAAAATTCCAAAATGTGACAAGCTTGCCTAAGAAAAGTAAAAGCACAATGGGAGGGATATTATACAAATCGTTTTAGGCGGATTGCGTTTTACATTACATTCTCGTGCTTAAAAAGGAAATAATGTATGACGAAGATGAAACACCGTAAGATGTGAGGGTTCAATGCTGGTCATTGGCATTTTGTTCTTCGGCTTGATAAAGAGGACACACCTTTTAATTAAGTGACCGTTACATACACAAACGAATTGCACGTTCAGACAGACCTACACATTTAAATTAGAGTTGGTTATTGTTTACCGACACACTTGAAATTGTACCACGACCGTAAATAGTTGCTCCGACGGATTTTGTACACGGACATATTTGTTGATAGTCAGATTTTGAGCATTGGAAAATGTGAGAATACTGGCCATTTTTTAAGGTACTCTGTCCGCTCATTTACCTACACCCGTCTCACGTTCTTGTCCAACCTTAATCCTGAACCTGATTCTCTCCAGCTCTCCTTCTACTTTGTATACGCATGAGTGTCAACAAACGCGTGACCAAAACAAGAGACGAACAGAATATAGGTAGTTTGTGAAACGTACGATAACAAGCTTGAGCAACGACTGTATGTGCATTTTTGTGCTCATTTACTCATTTTGCTACATTTTCCTCTCATTTGCTCTCATATTATCATTTTGTTATTCTTTTCCTCTCTGATGCTCTTATTTTGTTATATTTCCCCTTCATTTGCTATTGTTTTACTCTCCTGTTGCGCATTTTTCTCGTATAATTTCATTTGGTTTTCATTTTCCAGCTCTGTCACATATTTGCTACATCGCGGTCATTTGCACTTATCCCTCTCGCCCCTCTCTGCACATCTTCCCCTCTACACATATCCTTGTCTCATCCTCTTCTACATATTTTCTTTTCTCCTCTTCTCCCTATGTAACCATTCGCTTAACTAGCCGTCAGTGTATATATGGCAAGGTGGATAATGGGAAAGTGGGTTTTACGCTGGTCAGTGGATAGATGATAGGTAGAATGACAACAATGAATGACAAAACACAAGCGCGTGAGGTTACCACAATTTATTCAAACGACGTCATGTTCAGCGAAAAGAAAGATATATGGGAATACGAGAGATACAAATATGCGTGCAACCATTTATACCCGGCGTGAGGAAATAGCCTCCTATGATTTAAGAAAGAGCAGTAAAAGTGAAGTGAAATAGATTGTTTACCATCGTTCAGTTTTACTTGGATCATTATCCACGTGTCTCTTTCCACGACCTCTGAGTTCCTTTTTAGCTTGCGTATCACTCTCTCGCATATCACTTGTGTTCATCTTCCCTGTCATCGCTCCTGGTGTCATTGAAGAGGAAAACGAATTGTGTAGACTAGGATGAGAGAAGGACATGTGTGTAGAGTGAACTCAGAAGCGGCGGATAGCAAAAGGCGCAAATGTATTACATATTTCTCTGAGCATATTTTTCGTTTACCTTCCTTCGGTTCTCATTTTTCCTAACCTTAAACTGCATGTGTAAAAATACATGCAGATTACGTATAATCTATGATGAAACTTAAATATTTGCTCTCATTGTCATTGCTCTCAACAAAATTCAACATTTATCTATTACAGAGCGTTTCTGTACAAAATGAAAACGGTGCTTCTTTAACTCAATTATTTCGGTATCCAAGTATGAGAATGAGAACATGCAATTTACTTTTTAACTGGTAAGTATACCTTTCAGGACTTTACTAGCTGTTTAATTGCCTAAAACTTAAGAACGTTCTTGGATATTTTCAAAATATCCATAATAATATATGTACGTGCAATCAAAAATGTTAATAGAATTATAAATTATTTGTGACGTCTACAACAGAACAAATGTGATAGTTTCGTTTATGTATTTACGTGCATTTATCTCTAGCTCCATGGTATTTACTACGATGGGTGCAAAATAACTAGCGGCCTTATTACATCAAACTCATCCCTTCTGTCAGTTTGCAGCATTCATTGTTCATAAGAATCACAGAGAAATCGCTATCTTCCACACATGTTTTTAATGTGCATTGTTTTCCAAAAATCATCATCAAAGTTTATGCAATTAATACGATTAAAGACGTATACAAGAGACTGGACTTTAATTTCCAACTATGGTCTGTCAAATTTGTGGAACGGCGTATGCTTAGTTTGGGTCACGAGCAAAGCAGGTAGAACATTTAAACATTTGCACTTTAGCTTATGTTGCATTTGATAATGATAAAGGAACAAGTTGTTGTTTTAAAATAAACCCATGATTAAAATAAACCCACAAAGATTAAAGTTCACATTTGCTTTAAAGCGAAATAATGCGTTTGCTTTGCACCCATATTTTAAAACCAATGTTCAATGATAGATCATTCACGAAATAAGTTTTGCACAGTTAGAAATTCAGACATTTCTTGCTCAACAACAATTTGTTCACCCAAACTTTCCAAAATTCAAATGATGCGTCTTCCGTTACTCATCACATGAATAATGTTTTGAGGAGATGAAACATTTGCAGATGATTATTGATGGGACTGAATGGTTTAAAATGGTAAAAGCTATTTTGGCATTTCATGTTGGTGTATTCTAAACACACTATTTCAATATAATAAATTAGATTATTCATTGTTATTATTCATTTATTATACTTCATTCGCTATTAGGTTTGTACAGAGCCTCGTTTACTACGGACTCACCTTTTCAGCGGGAAGTCTCGGTGTTAATATTTACCTTAGTTTCTTGATTGCTGGAGTGGTCGAGATCTTAGCCTATGTTATGACTATGTTTATCATTGAATGGATTGGTCGGAGGCTCTCTTTAGCCGGGTTGCTTCTTTTGGTCGGTGTTTCTTGCATCCTAGTGATGTTTACAAGTAAGTAACCCGTGACAGCATTAACACCACTGATATCTTCAGCTTGAAATCATGACGTCCCATAGGAGCAGTCTCTTATACTTAGAGGGCAATTTAAGTTGTTTTGTGAAATTCACTAAATTTGTCCAAACCTGTTAAGTTTCCGCCACACGGTAATGACAAATAGTTAGCCTAAGATGATTCCTATGTGTCACACAGAAATGAACATTGATAAATGGGATTCAAGATAGTTTTTGAAAGTTAGGGACCAGACTCTTTTTCACACTATTTCCAGCTCTTATGCCCAAGGACAAACTAGTCATCGTTATACCAGTAAATGTGGATTTCGACTAATTATGTTAATCATAATTAAGAGCTGCCATGTAGTTGAGCCCATCAAAATTAGCATAGATTGATCGATATCAACTTAATGTACCCCTTTAAGTAACGAATCATTCGTTTTGAATGAATAAATATTTCTTTACAATACTCACTTCATCCATACTTTAATCCAGTCTCATTTTACAGTAAAGAAAACATGGAATAAACACATAAATAAAAGAGATTGAGCAGCGACTACAATAAACGAACCCACCACGTATTTACAGTGTGACAATGTAAGAAGAACCCATAATATGCAATGAAACATACGACATTAGCTTAAATATGTCAAACAAAAACGGCAAAAAATAAAACAAAAAAAAACCAGTTCTGTTGACTCATCATGACTATGGATGCTAACACACAATGTAGCACAGCATTATTAAAATTCTTCATTGATTTACACTGAGCATAAGTTCGTTATATCAGTCATCTTCTTACGTATCACGTGATAGTTCTTCACTCCCAACTGTCCTCATTTCGATATTGTAGCTAGTTCTCAGGTAGACGGGGTGAATGTTTAGAGTAGAATCCTTGCATCTTGAAAGGCTAACAAGGGCAATCCCCCTCCCCCTCCCCTGCTAACACATTCAGTTAGTTAAAAAATATTATATTTAATATCCACTTGAATGCGATATAATTGAACTGATATAAACAATGTAGAAAACTTGATAACGGACAAATTTTGACAAGTCTTCCATGCAGTTCTTGCATGATGAACATAACAATCATAACTTCGAAATAAACATCGTAAGCGTAAATTACGCTCATAGTCTTGGCAGCTGAGTATCGCAATAAAAATGACAAATGAGAACCTTTCTCTTGAATCACATACGAATGTTCATGGTACCAGTTCTGCTAAACACAAATCGAAGGTCAAATACAATAATACGATGGGTGTATAGTTCGTCTACGTATGGCGATTTACGCTGTTTAGGATGTCAGGAGATGGTTAATCAAATCAAACAAATCAAGAGAATGTTAAGATCTAACGATAGAAAAGTCTATCATAGGGCCCAGAATTATGATAATTGATTACCACTTATATGTATCTGAATAATGCAGAATAATTCTTCCGCAACGATTGACCAATATCGCGTATTAGGAATGGCTTTATCTAGTTTGAAAAGTGAATCTAGAAACAACCTTTCCTCTCCGCAGACGGTGTTATCAGGTTCGTTATGGGAATGGTAGGAAAAACGGCCATTTCAAGTACATTCGCAATGTTGTTTGTCTATACGGCAGAACTGTTCCCAACTCCATTGAGGTAAGTGCCTCATTGACCTACAATTGGTCTACAACATTCAGGTAAGAGAAATATCTTCAGGGACGAATATCCCTTTTCACTAGGCAGGAGGGATTGCGAAGTGCTATTTCGAACACTTACAATTTGAGAGGCATTTTTATCAAAGCTTTCTTCACTGGCTTCCAGTTCCGCATCGCATTTAAAACAATGCTACTCACATGGAAAGCGCCAAATTGCACAGCACCCACATTTTCGTGAACTCCTCAAACCATATTATTCCACATGCAGGTAGAAACTGAAGTTAGCAGGGAAGAATCTTCCAGCTATCCCTACTGAATTTTCGTGATTGTACTTCCTTACTCACCTTTAAAAATACTCTTAAGACTTATTTGTTCACAATTGCTTGTGATAATCCTTATTTAACTGACCAGTCCTTTCGTCATATTCCTTGTTCTTAGTCATAAGTGCTTGTTCCACATTTCAACCTTTTCCACATCCCCTTCTAAGATGAAAGATTTAAGTTTCTCCACTGAAAGACAGAACATTTATTCTAGATCTCCCTCACACTGGGTTTCTACTCAAGTGTGTTATTACAAAAGTGTCTGATTCCTGAAGGATTAATTATGGTATATTTTTCTCTAACAAATTAAGAAACACCTGATTACATTTATCGCAAATCCATAAATAAAGTGGCACCATAAACAGCATCTATTTTTTCCCAGATTTCCCAAAAGGAAGTCTGGCACCCATAGCGGCCTCTGGACAGGGATCGCAATCCATGGGGTTCAATTCCTCTCCTGCGCCTATAGATGAATAAAACAGTCAAGGATGGTGCCCCAAAGAAACTAAAGTATGATTCTCTTTCAGGATGGCAGATGTGATAAAAAAAATAAAGTCTAAATATGAAAAGCAAGTAACAGAAATCAGCTATTTGAATAATTGATAGTGAGGACTGACTCTAACTTCTGTTCCGATTTTCTTTTCTTTCTTCTTGTTTTACTAGGTTTTTCATGAAAGCATATTGTCATAGTTCTATAAATGCTTTACGTTCCAACTGACAGTTTTATTTAGAACGTCTTTGTTATGACCATTGGCTTAGACTATTTTCATTTTACCATGTGAATAGTATCGACTAATTTTGACTTTCATTCAATTTCTTCAGAGGCGGCATAGTTGGTACTTGTTCTATGGCTTCCAGGATTGGTGGGATGGTCTGTCCTCTCGTTTTTATTGCCGGTAAACGATTTCCCCTCCTACCTCTTGGAGTGTTTGCTGCTGTCAGCATCTTTACTTCCGCTATCACTTTACTTCTCCCCGAAACTAAAGGATTACCCTTACCGGAGACCTTACAAGAAGCAGAGGTTCTCTCTCACAGGTAATATCAAGTCATGTTTTCTTATGTTTCCACAACAATCACTCTACACTTAGTCAGTTGGGATTGACACACTGAGATATCAATGATCTCTGCACGGAGAGGAAGCAGATGTGCATACCACACGTTGAATGAAGTCCCTACATCCGTGACATATACTGACGGTGGCACAGAATGTCACAAGTATAGTCTATTGCTGCCTTCGAAGTATGTATGTATATTCAGTGGGATTCTTATGCCCTAAGTTCAACACAAAAAAGTGCTTTATTGAAGCATCGTTGTGATTATCCAACACCAAACATTCTTTCAAAAACGATAATTTGATTGGTTTCAACATTCTGTGCCACGGTCGAAGTGTTAGCCACAAATCCTTCAATTGTCAGAAACATCAACTACGACAATAACGATAATGAAACATAGTTGGTAACTGAATGTAGTTTCAAGTGGTCGTTTTGAAATTGATTGGAGGAGATGAATACGCTACTGCCACATGTCATACAGTACATTAATGTAATAGTTATGATGACCATGTGAACATTTGAACAAGAAAATATGAAGCTATGATTTACATCTATCCTCCTCTCCCAAATGACAATGCGCTGGCTTTGCTCTGGCTTGCATCCCTTTTAAGCATATTACTTGACAATTTACACAACGTATATCACAAATGAACTGTAACATCAAAATGCAATCAGATCAAGACGTTGTAACGTCTTCGTTTATGGCATCCACTGTGCCGTCGCGATCGGGGATGGGTCCCCTCAAGGAAAAATCATCACAGTCGGGAAATCTGAAATTACTAGCTGAATTTTTTCATATCACAGTCCAGGGTTCCTTGTATTTGGAAAATTTCTCAAAAAAGTCAGAAAACACTTCGAATTTCTCATAACTCAATCTATGTCACATTTTATGACTGTAAAAGACTTCATACATTGCACCCAAATTGCATCCAAGGTTACCTAGTAGTCAAAACATTTTAGGCCAGCTATTCCTCATCTCGTATAAGGGTGTAGGCATTGGGTGAGGGATCGAGGACGCATATAAACAGAAGAGGCACGACAGATGCCTACTTCACCGTTCGGGCAAAAATAGTGAAACACATGGAACAAATAAGACAGCTAAGAAAACATATTGTTTTTTTGTCTACCCTAGTAGAGCTTTGGAAGAGAGACTTCCGGTGATCTAGGAGATATTTTTATCCAAAATTTCGTGGCCAAATATGATGGCGCTCTACTTGGTCTAATACTCATAGTGATTTAAAATATAATATGACATTAAAACGTTACTTAATAAATAGTAATTCCTGGATATATAGTTAATGATAATCTTGCATTAAATGTAGCGCCTACATCAAGAAGCAAAGTTTTCTCACGCAATCGATCACGTCATTAGTTCCATCATATCGGAAGTTACCATCAAGACTCAGATATAAGCCTAAATTTTCCCTTCTACCCCCGTACACACACTGTCCGAAATTGGTGCGACGACGTTTCCAATCAGGTGGAAAATACATCCCGCCAGTTGTAATTTCACCCTTTCACCCTTACACCCCCTAACTATAGGAACCTAGCTACGGCCCTGGACACGTGATTTACCAAGAACACACCACTAATTTGACAATACGTTTACTGCAGTTGTGTCTCCAAGTAGATATAGTATATCCGTTAAGTATATATGTTGGGAACGTGGTTGCCGTTATTTTTGGACCAGGTGAAACTCAAGATGGAATGTCAGTAGTAACAGATATTCATCTTATACTGGATTGTCGATAGGCATGTAAACTTTCAGATTCATCTCCTGGACGTAGAGGTGGAATTATTTTGGTCCATGCACAACTCCGAAAGAGCGGTCCAGATTTCGAGTGCCAACGAAACGGTTGAACTTCGATAGTAATGCCAGAGAAAGAATTTATATGTAACACGTCACAATCTGAGCCTAAGTATGTAGGGCGGAAATTGGCTCGTCTTTGATATAAGAAGTGGGGCTGGGGAATGCGCGCTATACACGCTTCTGTTTGAACGTCACATCAGGCTTGCTAATTAACAGTTAGGCAACTTCTTCAGTAGCTTTACTTCAAGTTCTCTTAAATCACGTCTGTATTTCCAGGGGTAGGCGTGGTGCTCCACTTCCAACGACAGACGAAGAGGTCGATGTTTAATTGCAATATGTGTTTACCAATGATGATGAGGAGGCGGAGGAAGATGGGAATGATGATGGAGAATGAAGTGAAGATTGAATTCAGATATAAGTCAAAAGGAGTCAGTTCTACAACTCTTATGAAAGGGTGGCGTTTAACATGGTCAAAATTAATGCATCCATTGATTCCATTGAGATTCCGTGGATTCGGCTGCTTCATCACGGAAATAATAATTGGAGTAGTTTATCCTTTAAAGTGCATATAGATTTAGGAAATAAATTTGATAAAAGTACATACAAGATGAATAAAAGTTAAGAGCAACCCATTCTGGGTTGACGTGCGAATTGCTTGGGTTAGTCTCAATAATATGACAATTAATTCCCCCAAAGAATTTTTAAGAAAAACTTTAAGAATAAATGATTTATTTCAGATGGACAGACAGCCTATAAATATATTCGCTTTCCGAACCAAGAACTTCTATTTTGTCAAAGACTCTTTGATGACGAAGAAAATTTTATGATCAGACCGTATATTGATTATCTTGGGGTGGAAATTTGATTTTCTTAATTTGTTTTAGTTTTCAGAGCGTTATCTTTTCAGTTAACCACTCTATTCAGATTTGTAATTAGTCTCCCATGCCCATTAGATCTCTTATATATGTTGTTACATTAAAGTCCCATAAAGGCTGCTGGTATTGATTATGACATCAGACTTAGATAGCCATCATATTTCATATTTCAACCATCATACCAAGATAAACTGTAGATTGAAATATACCAGATCCACTTAGTCCTCCTTTCTGCGTGGATTAAGAGATTTCTTGAAGGTAGATAAATATGTCAGCTATATCAAATTTAACCAAGATATTTTTGTAAACGCTTCGTCGGAAGTTAATGTGACCTCTCCATGTAACCCTCTGAAAAGTAGTAACGTAGTGCTTTATGAATTTACTATGTATGAATGTTAGTCTTTTCTTTGTAATTTTTGTTTAGAATAATATTCAACAAAAAAATGAAGGATGTAATGAACTGGTACTTTAATGAAGTATATTTCAGCAACTTTTCCTGTGATTTTATGACGGGGGTCTCTGTTCCAACCGTTAATGTAAAAATTGACCGATAATATAAGGCGATCTGATACTGTAGTAGAAAAAGGTAACCGATAATGTAAAACGAACCCATAGTGTAGTTAAAACTTAACCGATAATGTAAAACGAACAGATAACGTACCAAAAAATCAACCGATCATGTTATAACCGATAATGTAGTAAAAAAAGATTCCTACAATGTAGTAACCGATAATGTAGTAAAAATTAAGCGATAATGTAGTCATGACAAACCTGTAACTTTATAACTAATGTAAGTAATTGTAACTGCGCAATAGAACCAGAACGCACATATACATTGTGGTTTCGGTGATATCATTATGAATATGGCACATTAAGGAAAGGGTGCATACGGTAACATGCTTGTTTATTTCTGTAATATTACAGTCTTACACACCGTGACATCTGCTGACTTAAGATGAGGACTGACGGGCATCGTGATTCAGCATGTAGAAATGCAAAGTAAATAAGAGGCAGGTCTAAGCTCAATGCCTTCAGATACGTGCATGCTGTTTCACGAACTAACCCCTGTTGAGCAAAAGGCATTGTTCTTGCCTCCATCAACATTTATAGAATTCTTTGCCAAATGTGGAACACCGACTTACCAAATCTTAGATCTACCCGAGCTTCACTTGAGACATCGTGTTTACAGGATTTTCACAATTTGACCCGTTTGATTTCAAAGGACCTTATCCCTTAATCAAAGCCAAAATTGTTTTGTACTTATCGTGATACATTTTCATGCCAAATATGAAACTTTTTCAATATCGCCTCTTTCAAATATCGTGTTAACGGTTGTTGGTCATTTTGAATGCAATTTGGTACACCTACATGACATTACTGACCTTTGGCCTCATCAAAAACAATGGAGTATTGTACTGATCGTGATACACCCACATACTGCCTATGAGATTGTCCATGCTTCTCTTCCTGAGGTATTATGTTTACAAGGTTTTCACTATTTGACTCCTGTTGACAAACTAATGACCTTTGACTCTCATCAGAGGAAGAAACTCCTCGTACTCGATGCGGCACACCAACATATCAAATATGAGATTTGTCCAAGTTTTTCTTCTTGAGATATCGTGTTTTACAAAGAAAAAGTCACATGCAGATTATCAAACTAACCTCGACTATTGACTGATAGTCCAAGATTATCGAATTGATTTGGTAGTAGACGATATTGGATTATTTACTCATTAGAGCGTACTATAAATTCATGACATTGGATTATCAAATGATTGTCCAAGATTATCGTCAATAATCCAGGATCAGCGATTAAAATTTGGATATTTATCAGAGAATCTTAGATTATCGAGTCAATTGTACAAGAGACAATTCAAGGTTTTCTTGTGATAGTCCATTGTTTGCCTGGCCAAATGTCTAATACGTGTATAATCCATCATTATTGTTTGATAATCCAAAGTTATAAAAGTAATAAATCTGGATTATCTTGCATTATCTAAAATTTTTGTTTCAAATGGAGGGTTTTACCAGAAAACGATGGCATCAAATTGGTATGGGCCTTGTTATTACTGAGGGTCAAGAGAATGCCTCTACTGATGTTATGTATGTCCCCTTACCTTGTCGTGGCCCTAGTAGCAGCAAAATAGCTAAAAAGTTAATAAATTGTATTAATAGTCTCTGCAGTAAAAACATTTTAGCAAAAGTAATTATCCTACAAAAGAAAACTGCTTCTTTGTTCAAATTTAAGACCCCCATAAATTAGATTATTCGAACAATTCGGTGTACATGATAAGGATTGCATTAATTTCGGATTGCAATAATTCCTTCTATATGGATGAAACGAACAGACGACTTATTGACAGATTAAAGGAGCACTTGATGAGCTCCTTCTGTAATCAAAAAGGCGTATTTCATCCCCATTTTACCACTGAGACTCGCCGCTTTCCATCTCAGTGGTACAGGCGAAGGATTAAAGGAAGCCTTCTCATAACGGACTTTAAGGCTGACACTAAACAGAAACAACACAAGTTACAACTAGGAGCTACTTTAATCTCCCCCATCCTACTACTTGCAAGTATTTTAATCTTCTTCATCCCGTCTTGTGCAGATACTTTTCTTGGTTCATTCATTCATTGTTAATCAGTGTTATAAAACCTTCCAAATCTTCATTTTGGTTAGTGTAGTGATTGCATTTATGTAAGGGAAAAAACCTTAAGCTTTGCTTTAACTTACTCTTGTATTTGGCCTTGTCCCACTTTGTGTAACAGTATTTTGTCTTTGTATAGCTTACCATAACCTTATGTAATCATACTGTTTCAATGCATTTACCTGAAATGGATGGACAGTCCGAAATATAACAAAATGGCAACTTTTAAGTCATTCCCTTAATTTTCTTTCATTCTGTCTGCAAGGACAAGCGTCTTAAGCTGATCAGAATTTGAATACGTTTTGATCTAAGAAAGTTTACGAAGAGAAGAAAGCAGAGGGAAACGGTAGTACGGATTTGTGTGGCAAACGTAAGCCTATTATCTAGGCAAACACCAAGACTTTTAACAGAATTGGCGAACCTTACACAATCAGTGGTGTTGATAAAGGTGCCACCAATACTGATGTCACCCAAAACACTGTCACGGCCAACAAGAATAATTTTGGTGTTACTAAATATCAAAAGTCAAACTTTTGACTTTAAAAATCAAAATTTTGAGACTACAGGCAACATTTTGACTTTTAGAGTCACAATTTTGAATTTTCAGGGAGCTTTTTTTTCTTTTCATGTCCCTGTTGAGTCACCACAACTAGAAGATCATTGATGCAATCACATTTTATAGAGCAGAATTTTCCTGATAGCTTTTAGGTGGAAGTCATAGTAAGCAGGCTACCTATACCTGTGGACTGGTTAATGAGAAATTTCAAGCATGACGTGGCGCTTCAAAACATGTTCGTTTTATTTTTGACAAGTTAGGTTTCCATCACCTTTGTTGACGAACTGGACCCCGGTGTGGCCTTATCAGGAGACCGACGTTTGTTCTTATCAGGATACCTCTTCTAAATGTCTGCTCAGAAGGGACACTGCTGGATGGGACGTTTGAGAATCTCTGTGGCCAAAAACGACGGCCAAAAAAAAAACGCCAATCTGGGGTGCTTGCATTTGCTAGAGCTTTATTGCATCCGCCTCCATCATCGCCATCCCCTTTACCCTGCATGCGCAGTGGACAAGTTTTTTTGTCATTGAGCTACTCGCTACGAAATATCTTCGGGACGGCAGCGATATAGGGGCGGCCGCCAAAGAGACGTTACCTAGGCAATCAGATATTTGAGCAGCTGCACCATTGGGGGTTGTCCCTGTCCCCACTTCTACTTCTTTTAAATAGTGCTGCTGTATTTTGCCGCCAGTCAAACACTTTCTGCGAAGGTTCGTTTTCCTCATTGATGGTAATCTAAGCATACACATAAATACACGGGAGTGTTCTTTGAGAGCGCGCAGTAATTTTCATACGTGCAAAAAAGATACATTTCCTAAAGTAGTAACTGACGCTGGCGTAGCCGGGATTATTCAAAGAGAGTGGGGGGGGGGGGGACTAACCTGAATGATCGACTAGTCAGAGATACAAACACATCGAAGAGGACAGACAATCGAGAGGTGTGACCAGACGAAACAAAATAATTAGAGAGGGTCAGAGCCGACAGAACTATTTACGGGGAGCGCCACTATCGGTTGGCGTGGAGCGTACACAAAATATTTTGGTTTGCAACACCTCCCCGAAGGCCAGAAATGGCATTTCCCCGCCGTCCTAAGCTGCATATATCCTTGAAATATGGATATCATGTCTGCAATTCCTAACTTGACGTAAAAGAGGTCAATGTATAAAAAATGGTACATAGTACGTATCAGATGGAGGTTGAGGTGATACAAGAATCATAATGAATTACGCATCCGCTTTCATTTTCTTCGAATGCTTTGCAAATATTTGGGAACTGAGCACATTGGCGTACGAACTTATGGAAACTTTCGTTTTGGGTGAGATGAGGTTTGCCCGAATTTGTTTGTTACTAATTATTGAAGTGCGTCGCCCTACAATCTTGTCATTATCAGTCAACTAACAAATTCTTTTGTTGAGCCTAGTAGGACTCACAACGCCTATCCTGCGCATAACCTAACTTAGTCCATACAAACATCCATGCTCGACCTTTTTAGCAATAGGAGTAGGTGCGAGCTATGGTCGTCTTCAAACAAAATCTACGGAGGAAAAGCAAATGCCACAACTACAGGAGTTAAAGTGAGGAGAGAGACGCTATGGAATGTGGTTCGGACTTCTAATGAGGTGATAAACCTGTGCAATACGACGCCACTGTGTTTAATATGGTGTCACAGAATCGTGTATTGTTTCACGTCTTTTCGTGGGTACAACATGGCGTCCTTGCACAGAATCATGTACTGCTCACACGTTCTATTTCAGAGGTGAAACAAAGAGGCAGTTTTGACAAATATAAGGCAGTACTATAGAGTACTCTTTATATAAATTTAAGCAGTACAGTCTTGTGCGACAGTAACGGTAAGCGTTAGCAGTGTTACAACCTTATGAGAGAGATCCAATGAAATTTGTGTTTCGTCCAGCGGCCCCCCCCCAAAAAAAAAGGCTAATCCTATTAGGAGTAAATCCACGATGACCGACTTACTCACAATAACAAGGACTTCCCTACCACTTGTTAAAATTCTGTGTATTTGCAGGCAAATGCAGTTCTAGTTACTGTGCGGGATTACGTACCCAGGACTACCATCATCACTTGACACGGAGCGTACCCAAAATTTTGGCTTTACAAACCCTTTTTATAGAGGTTTGGCTCGTGACGTCATAAGCAGCAACTGTTGTTACCCCTCAATATTGAATGGCATCAGTCTTTCGTGAAACTAGTACCAGACCATAGCCAGTCCATGTGGAGGGGTGGGTCTTTTTTCAAAGATGTAGACCTTTTTCCAAATACGGACGCGGCTGTCGCGTGCCGTACGCATGCAGTTGCTTTGGGTCCGGGGTTTTGGGCATGCTTCGCCGGGAAATTGTAAAAATTTGCAGATCTGCAACTTTTCCGTCGTGAAAAATTTACATAAATAGTGGGCACAGGGGCGTAGCCAGGAATATGCCAAGGAGGGGGGGGTGCGAACTCTTGAAGACTGTTTAAGCGGAGCGACACCATTGGTTGGCGCGGAGCGTACAAGAAAAGTTTGAGTTTTACAAACCCCTTAGATGGCCGGAAATAGCCCTTCCCAAGTCTTTTCAGCTGCATGAACCTATCCTTGAAATATAGGTCTCATGTCTACAATTTCTCAATTACTGAGAAAGCAATTAATTTGTGAAAAATGATGCAATGCCGAGATGAGCATTCAAAGAAACGTTTGGCTCTACAAACCACTCAGATAATAGAAAACGGCCCTTCCTGGGTGTTTTACATGCATACATACATGCTCCCAACCGTGCATTCCACCCCTGACGTGGTAGGCCTGCCTCATAAATTGAGGAATTACTATTTAGCGATGTACATCTCCTTTCCCTGACTATGCCCATGCTCCTGGGTATTTCTGGCGAAGTACTAAAAAAATACCACGATATGGCCAGGGGGCGGTCGCCTCCTTCGCCCCCTCCTTGGCTACGAGCCTGAGTAGACACTTTGGTAGTAGTGGCGGTTTGAACAGGGCTTAAAATGCACCGACTGCACCCGACTACAATTGAACATATTTAATCGGGCCCAACGATGGCTTACGACACAACTGAACTCTAGTCGTGGAACTGGTCATACCGTCACGACCACAGCAGACGCGGTGGGTGGTCGCCGTTGTGTCGCAGGTTGTCGTGGCAGTGTGTCCCGTGCTTTGTATTGTATCTAGTTCAATGATATCCACGGCCACAATGACATAACCATGCATGCGCGCTTTTGAGCTTATTATCTTATCACCCCACATACTGTGGTCAGTGTAGGCCTGTATACATTTTATGACATAAGTGGAAAGGTTTTATCTTAATGCTAAAAGTGAACGAAAATTCGGCCTCAATATGTCAAGATAAAGAATATTTCATAGCTGACCCTTCAAACACAGGGCTGGACCTTCCCTCAAGTTGGGGTGGGTCGTTCGAACGCTCCGACCCCCCTGGCTACGGGCCTGCCATATTGTTTCAGTGACACTTCTATTACGATCTTTCATATTTGTCATTGTTTTAGCTGTCATAGAAGGCAAATGGTTCTTAACTGCGTAGCTGTAGGCTGTATACGAAATCGAAGAGGCAAGAAGCCCGAGATAACGTTCCACCGATTTAATGCAAATGAAGAAGGAAGCAGACGCATCAGTTATTCGCGGTACATCACCGTACGTACTAGGTACGGTACGGCCCAGTATGCAGCCGTGCACGTATGTAGCCTAGTCACACTGCTTTGTTTCCATCCAATAAGGAGTTTTCACAGGGGAACCTGACGTCACTGCAAAACCTGGGAAACGATACTCCACGTGTGTCATGGGCTTCATGTACCCAGCCTTTATATACGTCTCTCATGTCTGCAATTTCTCAATTAATGAGGAAAACATTGTTCAATGGGAAAATGGTAGTAATTTGGACTGCTCTTGTGTAGAATACTTCTGGTATCGCAATTTTCTGTAAAGTTCTTGCAGTAGTGTTTACTCTAACGATAACAGGGTTGGCTCTTTTTGGGAAATTTCCAACTAGCAGGTTGAAACAAAATCTGACGCAATATACTGTAGTCAATTTTTCCCCGAGAAATTACGGTTTCAGAAAATTGATTCCAACACTTTTTACTCTCATCGATTAAAGTTGTTAATTAGTTGCATAAAATGTCATTAGTTGTCATAAAATGTGCTACACTGAAATGTGAAAAATTGTGAGTGGTATTTCAGATTTTCCGACTTATCGTCGCTCTGCACTTTTTTTTGTGGGGGGAACCCTCCGTGGTCGACAAGGTCCTGAGTGTATATCGACAATTCATTCAAATACATGATCACCAACAGAATTTTTACCTCACTTCTCCCTTTGTGATGGGTATGGAAATTACATTTTCCTTTTTTTTCGCCCCAAGTAGAAGTACGAGAGGGGGTTACTGGGGTAACATTCTTCATTTAACTTCAAGCTGCTTAGAAAGAGACAAGTGCACAATCAACGGATGCATCCCTCGTTACTTAATTCTCGACTGGCAAGGTAAGTCAGCCAGCCCATCACCTTCTTTCGTCCATTAACATAACACAAAAAGAAAACGAACGGGAGAAAAATTTTGGAACTTTGTTACAATGTCCCCCTACCATTAAAAAATTGAGCTAAAACATTTCTCTTTTACGAAATATGAGGTGGAAATTCGATATCACGTTCCCCGAAATGTGGGGGGCGTGTCCCGTCGTCACCCCTCTCTCCCACCCCCCCCCCTCCCACAAGATTGACGCCCATGACATTATTGTGTACGTGTATGCATGGAAGCTTCTATTTATATATTGCGCACAATTGTAACTGCGCGAGTGCAGATAATATGAGTACACGGCTAAGATCGAAGTAAATCGAGATTTCAACTGTTGTGGCATTTCTTTGTAATTCAAATTGCACAAAATTTGCATTTTCATGTAAAGGACTCATGCTCGGTCGAAGATCCTTGAGTCCACAGGGCCGAGTCCTTACAAAGGGGAGTTGAAACTTACCGGACACGACCGGGATAGGGATAACGAGTACAGCAAAGGCTAAACAAAAAAAATCTAAAAATTGAGAATCTAAAAATTCTCTCATGTAGCCAATTAAAAATAAACGTCCCCACATCACACTGATTTAAGTCATAGATATTGAGAAAGTTGAGGCTAACGAAAAGGGTGCGGTATGATGTAGATAGTCAACATTGTTTATGAATCTACCAGCCCTCTTAAATGGGGACTTTAATCCTTGTGGTATTCATGCTCTCCCAAACAATATTGCAATTGGTAAGGTAGCCTAGGGGAGTTTAAGTGTATTATACAAAGAAACCAATATACTTTCCTAGGGAGAAGTTGTCGGAAACGTCCGAGTAACCCCACTTCCTTAGAAATTTTCTTACTAATATATTGAATATGGGTGTTCTGGTAAAACACCACATATAAAAGGTTTTCTTAAGGAGTTTACATTATTAATTACAACAAATTGGCGACGTTCCTTAATGTAACTTTTAACCAAACCAGTGCTCCTAATACAGTGATCAAGCTTGTTAAGTAAAATATTGTGGTCTAATGTATCAAAAGCCTTAGACAAGTCTAGAAAAATGCCTTTTACATACCCACTTCTTTTTTTTTCGAGGACTTCTGTAACTTGATTTCCAAAATGGAAAATAGCATGTAACGTCGAACGACCAGGAAGGAACCCTAATCGGTAATCATATAAAAGGTTTTGTTCCACTAAAAACGAATACAGACGAGTAAATATGAATTGCTAGCACTTTTGGGAGACACGGTACTGCCTATAATTATTTACCAAATTTTTATCACATGACTTACATACTGGGACGACAATTTTCAATGCAATTTTTAGAAAATTTGGAAAAAATGCCACTCTACAAAGAAAAGTTAAGGAGATGGGTGAGTAAGGTACACAGAGAATGGGCAACGTGCTTGACAATAGTAGTGGGGATCAAATCGTCCTCTCCTCCCCTTTCATCCTACTCATATCGTTTCTCTCTCCACCTCTCTTCACCGTCCCCCCCCCCCCTCTCTCCACCTCTCCACCTCTCTCTCTCTCCACCTCTCTCTCTCTCTCTCTCTCTGATCCTCGCTGTAAATTCTTGTTGTTACGTTTTGCTTTATTCATTTACATGATGTTGAATATTAATTTGTACATTTTTATTTACCTTTCTTTTGGACGTTTCCTCGAGGTCTCTCAAAGCTTACGACGATCCTTTCATATATGTATACACTACTTAAATAGTTATGCACTCAATGACCTACATTGTTGTAACGTTTGTATATATACATTTATGAATGAATCAATCTATCAACTCTATGGTATCTAAGCGTTTGGAGGGCATTGAACTTTGACAAAATGAAATGTCGCCATCTTTTTGTATGCCAAACTTTGTTTCGAGAATCGTGTACATAACTAAGCTAAACAAAATGCGTTATCACAGATGGTTGATATTCATTACCTCATCTTAGTCTCCGTACATTGCTACAACATTTTAAGTATGGTAGTAAATGTTGAACAATAGTCTGTTACACTGTAGATTTAATTCATCTATTTCACCTTGGAGTCACTCATGAGAAATGTTTGTGTTAAGTCAACACTATGTTTTTCAAACTATAGACCCATATAGTGCAGACTAATCTAGCTAGGGTTCTCACATAAAAGCAGATCAAAGTTGCCATAATGTTCTTAGAAATGTTGGATCAATACTAAACTGTCAGCGTTTGTTGACTGTTGATTAGGGTATAAGATGTATGGTACAACTTCAGAGTACCTGCATGTGAACATGGCTGTTAAAATAGAGCACTAAAGGTTTAATATTGCCACTACTGGTGTAAATACAAAAATTGTCACAATGTACAAAGTTTGATTAAAAATTGTTTAGATGATTACCAAAAACAACAACGATATCTCATATGTCAAGTGTATAAACCCCAATATATTCAATTTTATTGCCTTGTCTTTTAATTGTGGCATTATTACATTTAGCCCAATTACTTTAGACGCAACGACAATAATGAATATTCTTGAGCTGTGTTACGTTGGGGGTCGTACGTGGGATAGTGGAAGTACCCAATGGGTTGCTGTTCTAATTCAGGCTTGTAACACAAAAAAAAGCCACTACTTGTTATTGGTTCATTGTACCTTGGTACACATGCTACCCAACAGTTAGCAAGACTGTGTTGGCTCAACCGAGACCAACCAGGATCATAGCCAGACAATGGCCAATGTTGGGCCGACGTAGGTGTGTTATCTGTTTTTGTCTTGAGTAGGCTAAAATAATTATGAGGTTCAATTCAACAAAAGTTGAACAATTTGATTTCGTAAGCTGTAAGGGTATAGTATATTTACTTGAGGAACTGGCAACTAGTTACAACTGGGCCTTTAATGGAGCTATGTGGTAACACTGTCGTTAAGTTAGCCAAGCAGGACCCCCACAAAGCCCAAAAAAAAAACTCGATCCAGAAGTTAGTGTTGAACTCTGACGTAGTTTCTAAATAGGACGGAGAGTTAGGCTTCGGACAGCAAGATTAGCGCTGTACAGTACCAAATCAGATTGTTAGGCTTCGAACCGTTGAATAAGCAGGGTCAAAAATAGGCTATAGATATAGTAGAGTTAAGCGTCGTTGATCTGATGTAAACTAGGTGACGATTGTGATAGTTAACTAAGCTGTAGCAAATATGATCGGGAAGGATGACGAAGTTGTCTCTCGTCTTCAGATCGGTGAAAGTAAAATTTGTTCCATCGTTACCCATGACTGTATGTAAATGTCCGTTATTAGTGCTAGGATATTCTGTTCTTGTATCTTCCAAACCTGACCTATGTGATGACACAACACTAAATGTAGTATAACTGCGGTCACAGACAATCCTTTCAAGAATGCATTAATTAATCACTAAAGCCTTTCCAATGCGTCTAATCTTCTAGTAATTGCTCAATGCTAGTCGAAGGCCACCATGAAATTCTAATCAGTATTCTGGAATAAACCTAACTTGTATATTACACTACCTTACCACCGTGCTAAGGGAAAGGAAAACTGATTGTGATACTAACTTGGAGATACGGGGATGGGTAGTTTATTCGGAGTGTCAACGGACGGAAACATGGTGAGTGGTGTGTAGTCACTGTGATGGGCTTTCATACGTGGTCAAGCGTGATGGTGGCAGAATATTTGCTTTAGAATTAAGAACGTTAAAACAGTGGGTAACAAGATTATTCAACAATGAAGGGGGGGGGGGGGCAGGGGAGGGACGTGAACGACTGACTAATTGAATGAGCATACTGACCAAGGCTTGAGCGTGTGAGGGTTATGATGACTCCGGGATTCTGCCCTCAGAAAACAGTTTTTGCTTGGATATCAACTTGATTTTCTGAATTAAAATTGATCCAGATGTGGTCATTTATTCTTATTATTCCTGCAATGCATCATATACATGTGTGGACTAAAAGTTCACAGGGAGCTCTCTTTGATACTATCTAAGCAGAGCGCCACCATCAGTTAGCTCGTAGCGTATGAGAAAATTGTTGACCAAAATACTTGCCAGATCACAGGCTACGGTGACTTTACAGAGCCAGTTTTAACTTACGTTAGCAGATTTCATTCAAGAGGATCATACTGGAGGCAAAAGTTGCTTGATTACTTAAAATAATACAATTGACATTAAGCGAAGCGCAAAATCCGTTGGCCCGTAGAGGAAGAGAAAAAATGACAAAACCACTTACCAGATTGCAGAAAATAGCATTTCATAGGACCATTTTCAACGTAAGAGATTTCATTTAAGAGGATGGGGGGAGGGTTGGGGGCAAAACGTGATTGCTTATTTCAGATGATAATACCTTTGACACTCTTAGATTTCACCTATAGACACTTCCTATGCACCACGTCCAGTTGGTGTGTTCACCTTACAAATTTACAGGAGTCTTGCGTCGCTTCGTTGCATGAGAAAGTCCAACCGTCTGCGTAGCTTGAAGCCCTGAACCCATGAGCACACAATTAAGGGGGGTGGGCAAGATGGGGCTATTTCATTTCTGTTCCCACCTGTCCAGGAGTGGTGACATGTACCATCTCCCCCCCCCCCCCCACGGTCTGACTCCCTTGGCCACTAGGTTCGATCCAAACGGTTTATGAAGTCATTAAAGAACAGTTGCTCTGTGTACGCATGTACTGTATGTTTTGCATAACAAAAAAGCTCTTTTTCCCTTCCATTTTGGAGGTCCAACTACATACAACTTCTAGATCTCTCGATATATAAATTAACCCTGCTTTCACCTCGCTTGCACTTTACAGTCTACAAATGATTCCTTTGGTAAGACTGTTCACCGGTTTTAAAGTCGAGGACGTCAGACGGACGTAAGAACGTTTTATTTCTTGGAGTGGCTCTTCGCTTGCCTCAACTTGTGTACATTTCTACCTCAACGAGAAGCCCTCGAACAGTGTAGACTCAAACCAGAGTCATCATCGAGTCAGCCACCTGCAGCAAACCTTTACAGGTAAAATAATCCATAGACTTTTACAAACACTCAAGAAGGTAGTCGATGGTCACTGTGACAAGGTAACTAGAAGAAGTTAATTGCTCTGTAGTTGTTCCATTTCACCTTTAAATTCATTAGCCCCAGGCAGGAGGATTCGGGCTTATCCGCTATACACCTCTTGTTTTCTCAACTCCTTAGAAAGGTTTAGAGGAGGTTTTTCTTTTGTATAATGTGAAGTGACTCGACCATTGTTATAAGTAACAATTTATATCTTTGCTTTTGGTTGCAACAATAGCAGATATCCGGTCATTGATCACTGAAGACACAATGGTGTGACAACCCTCTTCTCCCTAAAACAAGTTGTCTAGTTGTTGTCAAAAGACACTTGCCTACGGTAGGTTACGTCTTTAAATGGTTCACAGAGTTTGAACTGAGCATTATCTTGTATGTAAATATCCAGACTTCATTTTAACTTCCTTTATTTAACTCAAATGTAAAATGTAGCATTTTTACTCGGCCTGGCCTGGGGGTGATTAAACAGTTATTCATTTACTGAAGAGTTCAATTGATGAAGAAACCAGATTGTGCTCACGGTGTTTCTGAATGTTTCTGACTTTTTATAAAGATATGTCGTTAAGAAAGAGAAGACCGTGGGGTGGAAAACTTACCTTGCTATAGAAAATAATTCATACGAAAGAGAATTAATGGATTGTGGAGGAGCATTTGTTATTTTACCCGCGGGCCGTGTATACAAATGACAAAATGACTGTTCCTCATAAAGACACCAACTTCACTTGCTGTATCTACAAACTAATTTTCATTATAATATAAAGTTATAACAATGCCTTGAATTTTGTGGAGGCGCTTTACTTTATTACTGGAAAATGTATCCTACTATTCTGAACTTGAGAATATGTTTTTATCTCATCCTTATCTTATCCTTTTATTGTACGGTAGTTGCTTGATGATTTGAGGTCATATGGCTCATTCAGTTGTCATAGCAACAGTTGGCATTGTAACATTAAGTGCGGTCGATATTTGACACATGGGGGTTTAACATGGTATGGTTCTTGAGGTGACCCCGAGCTCCCCCATACAGGAGTCTAAACGTGTGAAGATGTGTGTGTGTGTGTATGTCTCTGTGTTTGCAAAAAAAAAATGATTTCAAAAATTCGTCGGCAACTCCCCCTAGATCGCAAAGACGATGAAGTCAAAGTTGATAGATAGCTTATTACAAGGTATCAATTAAAGGTTAATCAACGCTGAATGAACCCTGGATTAACTGCAGGATAATGCATGATCGGGGATTAATGCAAGCGATGCACGAGGACGCAGCCCGAGTACAGAGCGTGGACTTGCTCTGTGAAATTTACCTACTGATTAGACTGATTTTGGATGATAACAGTGACATTATTGCATATAAATTTAGAGGAAAGCTTGGACATTTTTGATGTCTTACTCTCAATCTTAACAGCAAGAGTTAGTGGGAGACTTGTTGTGTGCGGACCCTAATTTCCCTATGAGTGTGAGAAGTCTCAGTAGGCTATGCAAAATTTCGGAACTAGGCCTAAGTTTGTTCAACAAAGAAGAAGAATTGTACATGGCTAAACGTTACTGCCAACATTGCTGTAAGATCACTTTATGGTTGGTTTGGGATAACTCATGTCAAGGCCTTGCCTGTTTATTTTTTCTTACATATAGGGCCTAGGCCTATCAATAGGCCTAAATTTTTGTGCTGTGGAGTTCTCTGTCCTTAAGAATATTAATCCGGTAGTTGTATGGAGACCCTTCAAGTGGCGATGTACTGTCGTTAGTCCTCTTTACGATTTTGCTGCATAAGGAATTTTTTTTGAACATCTCAGCAGAATTCGAATAAGAAGGAAAGTTAATTTCGGTAGGCTATCAAACTTTCAAATGTGTTCAAAAAGGACTAAAGAAGCTTTCATCCGACACAATTCTGATATTTAGGTAAGATTACCGTACGTCAGAAGAATTACCACTGACAGTATACTGTGCTGTTGTAGATTTACGTACATTTACATTTTACTTTTGAGAAGGTTTAGGCATAGAGGCGTAGGTAACGGTAGATCTACGAACTTCAAATCGAACGTTATTTCACTAGTACTTATACTAGGCCTATTACTAGTAATGCTGTATAACCATTGTTTTGTGTAAGATACAGCAGAATGGAAGCACACTGTCGACCTACAGTTTTATTGTATTCATCCGACGGTGAATTGACCGTGGCTTAACAGAGTTTGGTTATCAGCGATTAACCCACGATCACCTGACTGAAATGGGCCAATAGGAGTTGAGGATTCTTTTCAAGTATGCATGAACATAATTTATTAGATACTTGCTTTTCCCTGCAATGTGATTTAATATTTCAACCTATGCAACCATGTTTGGGCTTAGCGATTATGTTTAATCACAATGTCATCTTCCACGTTTTTTGGTGATACCCTCTCCCAGTTTTTACTGTCGTGGATACTTGAATTGTCACATTGACAAGGGGTCCGCACAGATTCTTTACGGGACCCGGGTAGTGGCCGGTCGGCGATCTGTCGATTTTCTGTGTATACGTCCAATTTCATGAACGGACTCTCATCCGATGCCTCTGTGGTATTCGTCAGGGCACCGACCGATTCTTGATGACCAGATGGTGTACGGCCGGGCATCAGTGTGACACCTGACGATTGCGAACAACGAGGGAAATCCTTGGGAAATGGATCAGTTTGTGCATGTGAGGTATAATTACATGTACGAACTACTTTGCGTGACTCCATTCGCTTCCCATGCAACTCTATGACAAGAAGCGAGATGTTAAGGGACCCCATTCCTCCAAAAATCTAGAGAATTGGCCGGGTTGAGAACTATTAGCTCTTGCCCCCATGGAAGGACTTCGTAACAGATATCATTACTGCATTGTTGACAGCAGAAGAGAGGCAGCCGCAAAAAGACCCAAACCCAGAAGAAGGTAACGGGTGTATACCTGGCTGATGAAAGGAACCCTATAGGGAAGTGCTGGAAACCACGCACAACCGTAAAGGAAAGAAACTTCGTGCATACTTCAAACAAATTCAACAGTGGTGATGACACCGAGAATGCATGGCAACCACTGGCAATTCCTTAGAAGACAGCCTTTACATTGTACAAGTTGTACATATCTAATGTAAAATTTTAGGATGAGAGGAATGTTGCTGGCAATGAAAATGCAATTTGAAGGTGTAAATAAGGATTACATCTATCTAGTTTTGAGAATAACTATCAGAAGCTAATCAGATGTCTCTTGAAAAAAAATGAATAAAATGTAGACTTCCATTGCATAACAAAGGTTTTAATAGTAATGTCAAAAATGAAGTTTTAAATGACTGCTTTCAAAGGAACTGAAAGGTGTTACCATCAACTTTGTATTCTCTCTTTTGAAGTGCTGAAGGCGTTCAAATATGTACAAAATATGTGTATACATATGTCTACAAAACTATTATGTAAAAGAGAGCATATGACACTTTACCTTTAACAGAAATAAAACTGGACATAAACTGACTGTGTTTTTATTTTCCTTAGTCAGTTAGGAGTTTATTTTCTTTCTATTTGTAACTCTTTGTATATTTTTCTTTTTTCTTCACCCCCCCCCCCCCCCGTTCTTCCCCTTTACAATGCAGTACATGCAGTTTTAGCGTTAGTGTTTAGAATCACAAGACAGCATTATACAGAACCGTTTTATCTGCCCACCCAAGTGTTACGCCGACTTTAATACTGAGGAGCACTCATCGGTGGCCGGCCAGTCATCGGCCCTTCTCCTGGAGATTACGATCCAACTTATGACTCGTCTCCAGATAGTTGTGAAATCGCCGTGCGCGGCCCACCTGCCAAACGTACGGAGTAAGACGTGCTCTCGGCAGATATATGGACCGATTAATTTCAGCCGATATTGACCAGGCATCCAGGTGATATGGCCCGAAATCGTCGGGACATCAACCAATTGGTAGCCGATGACTTTTTCGATGCCCGACGTCGGAACTGGTTTTAACTGCGAATTAAAATGAATCCGGCACTCGTCCGATTCACGAAAATTACCCGATTCGCGGCAGGAGATCTGCGGGAGTCCGGCCGATAGTGTTTTTCTCATATCAACATCATCAGCGTCTCACCAATGGCATCTTGCCTAATCTTGCCTAATATTTTCTGAATATTAACAACGTATTAAAGTATTGTATGTAATCCTATGAGTAAAAAAAAGGGGACATCCCTATGTTCCGACGTCTCTATGTTTCGACAGCCCTTAATTTCGACGTCTCTATGTTCCGACAACCCTATATTTCGACGTTTCAATATTCCGACATCTCTATGTTTCGACGTCTCTATATTCCGACAAAAGTTAACTTTGGCGCCAAAGAAAATGTACATTGGCGCCGAAAAAGTACTTTGGCGCCTAAGAAAATGTACATTGTCGCCGAAGGAAATGTACATTGTCGCCGAAGAAAAAAAAAAACGTACTTTGGCGCCAAAGTACGTATGAATCGGCGCCATAATACATTTACATGATCGGCGCCAAAGTATCCTTTTCATAGGCGCCAATGTTCATTTTAACGGCGCCAAAGTATAATTTTCTACCGACGTCAAAGTACACTTTTAGGGGGTCAAAGTATATTCTTCACCGGCGCCAAAGTACGTATGAATCAGTTTCCAAAGTACATTTTAATCGGCGCTATAATACATTTATATGATCGGCGCCAAAGTATCCTTTTCATCGGCGCCAATGTTCATTTTAACGGCGCCGAAGTACAATTTTTGGGTGGGCCAAAATACACTCTTCATAGGCGCCAAAGCGCTAATGTACATTCTTCGCCGAAGTACACTTCTTATCGGCAGTAAAGTACACTTTTTGTCGAAGCATAGAGATGTCGAAACATAGAGAATTCGGTATATAGAGTTGTCGGAATATAGATATGTCGAAATATAGACACGTAAATGAAGTCGCTATATTCCGACGTTTCTATGTTCCGACAAAAAATGTACTTTGGTGCCGATTTGTCGGAACATAGAGATGTCGGAACAAAGAGATGTCGAAACATAGAGATGTAACCAAAAAAAAAACACTTTCCTATGCAATCGATCAGTAAAGGAACCACTTTCCAATTCACTTGTACTGCCCTCACTTTCTTGCAGCAGTGAGCAGAAGCCGAGAGCTGTCTTTGTACTAGTTAAAGCGTGTGGGCTAATATTCTTTTTATTTAAAAATGATTTGAAGTAATGTCGCCCAAATATTTTAAATAGACTGTTAAAGAGCTGCAAGTAATTAATTCACTCTTCACTAGAATCAGATTTTAATTTTAGTGAGTCAGTTGCCAGGTACAGGGGCGGGCGTAAGTTACCGTAGTGTACAGTTCCAATGTATAGTGGGGACAGCATGAGGTATCGGACCCTAGCGTTTAGTGTACTAATGCTAATTAGAACTGAACCTGTGGTTAAGGCATTGCTCGTTCACGAATTAAGAACATTTCTGTACTTTATATTTCCCACACTGGTTACGTATACACGTGTATACAAACCTTTGAGCAAGCTGACGTCACAGGTTTAGTTAGACCTACATTCCATTGACAACTGACGAAATGAAAGCCTTTCACACCACTACAACATAAAAGTTAATCACAGGTAGTGATTTCTAAGTCGAAGCATCAGCTTTGCCATGTACATTTCAGTTTCTTGTTGTTTGTCTGTATTTTTCACAGACCGACTTTAATATACTTTGCGAGTGAACACATCCATCATTGGGAACCATGAATTTACAGATAATTCATTTTTCTGTATGTAACCAACCTATTGAAGCACATTGGATGAGACCCGCGCCCTGTCATTGACTTCTGCATCCAGCATTCTCCCATAGAAACCAGTAACCGATCCAACAAAACTGGGTGAAATGTTTTGTCTTTCTCCCTCGGGAACTTCTAGCCGTCACCCCTCTAGTGTGTAGCTAAGAGAAACAGTTTCAAAATATGCAACACTAAAAAAGAAAAAAAGAAGAAGAAGAAGTAAAGATGATGATGAAAAAGAGAGAAAAGAAAGTTTCAGTCCGTCAATAGAGACTGTTTCCTACCCGAGGCAACTTCCAGGCAGACCCGGGGAGCTTTTTTACACCTCTCCATTCTGCGTCGTGTTTACACAGTTTGGGGTTGTCTAGGTCTGTCAGTTTTGGCTGGCTAAGTAACATAGCGACTTCATCGTAATTTTTTGGAGACTCGATACTTTACACAAATACAAGGAATAAATGTACGGGTTTTAAGGGGGATTTGAGAACCGCGAATTAACTTTCTCCCCCGAAGGGTAATAACGTTACAGAGTCATACACCACAAAAATATTCTCCAATGGTGACAATTTCTCTCCAATCACTCTTTTGTTCACCCTTCTATTGATAGTGAATGGAAGAGCCCAAAGCAAACTCGATTGAACTTGTCAATCAGGTAGGATCACCTGGTACAAAATCTTCACAGGTGCAACGTGCAGCCTCAAGAATAAACCAAGAAGAAATAAACAAAATTAAAAAAGGTAATAACAGAAAATGAAAAAATGGAGAGAAAGTTAAAGAAACCGAAATGATATGAGAAAGCACAAACGTTAAATAAACGAATTTTGTGTAACTATTTAACTTTGTATATATTATCAGGTGCAAGCCTGAACGTTTATTAAATCATAGCATGTGTGTTAAGATGTAAGGGCAAAATGAGGGAGGAGTGAACTTGAGGAATAACACAATGACCCTTCTAATGGAAGATTGGTGTCAAGAGTTTATCTTGAGTAAATCAAGCATGCACACTTTATTGATATGTTAAAAAAAATTTTGTTTAAAACAGCTGATTACATACAGTGTTAAGAGGCAAATTTTCTCATTGTGCTAGTTTATATAGAAGTTTATTACTTTATCACTTTATTAACCTTTTTGCCCAAATCATACAGCATTTAAAAGCGTACAGTAGAAATCCAACGTTTACATTTGATAGACGACAATTGATATATTCTGAGCATTCTATTCTGGCAAAATTTTTTATCTGCTGCTATCATGCAACGATCGTGTTGATGTATTCTGCCTTTTTTGTGTCCTTTTTACTTTGTTCGTGAAAGTGATGTCTGTTCACATGAAACTATTGTACAAAGTATATGTATACTTTAAGTAAGGAAAAAGATTGAATGGCACACTTTCTTATTGGCTATTCATCTGCTTGCAAATGTTCTCGATTAATCTTAGAAAGACTCTTGGACCATTACAACTTTTACGACACTTTGTAACTAGCTTTGATGATGTCTTTCTCGATATTGTAACTGTAGTCAAGCATATTAACTCATAACCATCGTCATCATCATTTCAATTCATGTACCGAAGATTGTCATTGGTGATGAAGTCGAAGGTTGAAATTGTAACCATAGTCAAAATTTGTACTAAAACCTGATTGTCTCTTTAGGACTGATTAGTAAATTATCAAGCAGCAGCTAATCAATAATGCTGACATTTAATCACTTGATTTTCTCTTACTCTGCAACTACAGGGCAATCAATTGCACACCTATAGAACCAGCCCATAAAACTCGGCAAAATAAGCATATATTTGAAAAAAAAAACCAGATACGTGTACGAGTTCCTGCGAAAGTTAGTGTCTGTCTCTGTTCATTTTTAACTCATCTGAGGTACCTTGAACATGTACAGTGTGTTGTAGTTGGTCTGTTGTACGCCTGTTATCAGGGTTTGGATTCTCGTTATTTACCTTAGTTCACGGAAATTAGACCTTTCAAATCTTTTGTCCAGTTAAGACCTCATCATCGTTCACATCATAAATCATCGTCATATTGAACAAGAATTAAGACCACAACTGTGCTAGTATCAAATTTCATCGCAATGAACATTTTTCGCAGAATCGGTTCATATAAGCAATCACATATGACAAACTGGAAAAGTTCCTTTCGTTATTTTTCACAATTTTGTAGGCTATCAGTTTTTTTTTTTTCTAATTCATGGATTGTCTCATCATACATTGTGATGGAGTCTGCAAACTTCGTTGCAAATAAAATACCACTGACTCTCCTCGCAGTCTAATCAGACTCCTGACATGTATATTTAGATACTAACTTTTAAGTATATTCCGATCCGTTTTCTGAGAGTGATGTGGATCATTTAAGTATTATTTGATGTGCTCCTGCATTCTTCTTTGCTCCACGAATCTATATGAAACAATATGGTGGCGTCGTCATGACGTCCTTTACACCCTAAACACCGTTGTTTGTAAGAGGATAGGCAGATTTGAAATAGATTTTAAAAATATTCTTTTGTGCAGACCTCTCCATATGTCGGGCCATACTGTCATATAAAACATGGACCCCGCAAAAATTATCAGTCGAAAGTAACTAAGCTACTGCGTGAGTTGGGTTACATATTCTACCAGTTCACAGAAATCTCTTAACTTTCTGAAAAAATTCAAATATCAGATACTGTGGACTAAAGATATATCCCAGTAAAAATTGTAAGGTAGTTAAATAGGCATGGACTTCACTGTTTACCGGCACTTCACCCTCAAACTGTCCTGATATCGTTCATAACTCAACATATTGCTGTTTGAAGAACGAGACCTCTCCCCCAAACAAGATTTGAAGGTGCCTCAAGGATTCAAAATTTCATGGTTTACATGGAAAGTACTGTCATAAATCTTTGTTGATGTTAAAGTTAAACGAAAAATTCCATAACTTTTATAAAAATTTAATCCTCAAAAGCCAGCCTTTTCGTATATAACTTTTATATATGGAAGGCCAAAATGAATCTATAAAGAAAGGGAAGCGGAGTGCTATGCGGCACAAAATGGAGTTCTCCACATGAAAATGAAGTAGTGATGGCGTCATTTGTATAGCAGCCATGGAAGGTACTTCAACGTCATTGCGATATATACACAGAGTGGCTTCCCCTGTAACCACCGTTGACGAGAGTGATTAGAAGTAGTGACCATGCTATTTTCGTTATACAGTGATTTCAATAATATTTACAGGGAGCTATAACATAAACAAGATATGTTGGAAATCCTATATGTTGGCACTGACTACCACTAAAAATTACAGCATCTTATTAGTACATGAGTCTCTTTAAAGTAATACAATTCATTTCGATCCGTCATTTTGCTTTGCTTCTTTTTCTTTGCTTGATTAGTTTTGGCATTGGCAATTTACTGATGTCTCTACGTTATTGCTTTTCAATTTCAATTATTCCACAACACTGACAAAAATAAAAAGAATTTGAGAACAAGCGGTGAGAGGTAACATTAATAACAGACAAAAAAAGCCTTTGCCAAAATGGATCCGTATTTCAAGTTCAGAGCACTCCTCTAAAGTTTCGGAAAGTTACAATCGCGCTGTTACTGCCTCATTTTACAAAGCTACTACCGTTGAGCACCTCTTTTACTGCTGTAAATCACGCCTGCACTGCTTTTAATTTCGTTTTACAAGGTTACTACTGCGAAACACTTTTTTTCATGGATAATACGATTGCATGACTACTTATTCATTTTACATAGCTACCACATAGATCTATACAGCAAGTTATGTCACAAATTAAAATAACATGACTGTAGTTTATTTTACGTCGCAGACAATTCCAGTAAAGCCGTTAACGACTTGTTTCCCTTTTGGCGTTCCATATGCTTATCGCTCATTTGGTAAAAGATTACAGCTATAGGGTAGCATTCCCTAGTAATTGCCTCATTGACTTACACACTAAATCGTTTAAGGTCGTGTGACATGCTTCTAGAAAAGATTACCCTTCATTCGGAAGTTGCAAAATAAAACCCTGAATGAAAATCCGTTGAAAATTTTGTTTATCTCTTTTACCGTTTTTGAGCTACTACTTTTCAAAGTTTGAGAAAAGTGCAAAGCAGATAACGTGAAGTGTCAGTATTTTTTTTATAAGCCTATATATTTTCCCTCTTAATTACTTAATTACTGAGTTTGTTTGAAGTGATATCGATATTTTTGAAGAAGAAAATACACGCTTCCAAAATAAAAACCTCTGGGCATATAAAATTCTCAAATGTCTTTAAATGAAGGTTACATAAACAATAAATTAAGATAAGACATATTATAGGAGTCCATCTCTTGACGTCACAAAGGTGCATACTTATCGAATGTTTATTCAATGATACAGCTGTGAGACACTAATTTTCCTGTAAATTGGTCAATCTTTGAGGGATTTTGATGGAATTTGTGGCTATTTTTAATATTTTCAATGCTGAATGCACACAATATTTCAACATGTCATTTTTATGTCACACGACCATTGACGTAATGTGGTCTTCGAAGCCTTGTAAAAGTTTTCGCCACCTATGACAGACCACTATGTGGAAGCTGACGTTTTGCGTTTTATGGCACTTTCACTTTTCTGTACTTTAGGTACTTAGATTTTTTTCAAACTTTTTGAAGTGAATGAAGAGATCGGACGCAAATTCGTTCCCCTCTGCTAAATCCTTTCCCACATTCTTTCACACAGAAAATTTTGTACGGTTTTATACAAATATCAACTATTCATTGGGTGACACGGTAATAGTAAACCTACAGTTACGTGCATCATAGACACAAAATGAGTCAAAACGTTGGGCGGGAAGGCCTATATATTGTGTAACTTTTGTATATTCTCAAGGGTTCTGTCATCCATTACGTCAGTGATAGAAAATGAACAAAATATAGTTAACAAAGCAAAAGTATTGATTGTATATGTTTCTGTTATATTGTTTGTACTTTGCGCCAAACAGGGCGTAAGTGTTCAACTAGATACACAATTGACTGGATATACATAACACTGCAGACGTATAAACTAGATATGCATATATATTTACAGATACACGCATTGATAAGTGACATAGTGGCCAAGTTAGGAGGAAATGGTAGTGAGCAGTTTACGATAACGAATACAAAGAGAACAATAATTTAGTTTGCCCAGCTTTACATTATTACATTGTGACTATACAGGGAGTATCTTGCTTTTACTTTTTTTGGACTAGATATTATGGCTGAAGATACTTCCAGGGAGAAAAATCTCAGATTTCCTTCTCATCAAAGTCAGCTTAATTGTCCTTGTTTCTTCACTGTTGCTTTGTGTCTCATGTAGACATACATTGATTTAGATTATTAATAATTTTTTTCCGTTCTTCATTTGAACCGACACAGTGTGAACAGCATACCGTGAGGGGTTGTTATTAGTGTCAGTTCACGTTTATGTAAAAATGATACGGTACATGATAACGAAGGTGACTATAGGTATAGATATAACAAAGATGAATTATTTAAATAGCGTAACGTACATACGGCACATTTGCTCACTAATTCTGGCCCCCATTTTAGTTCATGAATAGTAGAGTAATAAAGTTTCCTATGAACCACATCATCGTAAATGAGACTCAAGAAAACTATCATATTTTATGAAGATATACAAAATTTACGCTTTTCAAGCTGCTGCCACTCGTCCGTTATCTTCCTCCGTTCTCCATACACCCCTACACCCACCCACATGCTACTGCTGTCGCCACCATGCAGGCGCGCCTCTTTCCCTCTTTACGATTCACTTAGCCCCATGAGTTCCCTCCCTCCCCGACACCACCACCCCCTCCCCCGAATTTATCCAACTCATTACGTCACTTGTCACATTTATTTGACATAACTCAGTGGTTTTTGCATTCCATACACAAAGCCATCCCAGTTAATCTTGTCTCAGAATATATTATCTCTTATTGTCTCCACATGCCTCAATTAAAAGAATCGATTCTTCTTAATATCAGCTCACTAGCGTCGCACGTTTATTTCTCACTTTCAACAGTTTCTTTCTTTTTAATTATTGCATTCTTTTTGTGAGTGTGTGTATGACCTCCAAACATCAGATTTATCCACTCAAGCAAAGTCAGCGGCTCCGAATGGCACCAAACTTAACACTTTTATTGGTGTGGCTTCCCCCTCCCCTTCGATTTCTGTCAATGGTCACTTTTCATTGTGATATATTTATATACATATGTATGAACACATCACTGTTTTTCTTTTCATCACTTCGAACCTATTGTCCGGTAAACCACCCCTGATATTATATAGTCTACCTTCTCTCCCCCCCCCCCCCCCCTCTTTTTTAATATAGTCTTCGGTGTGACGGCGGCTTCTCCTTAAAAAGAATTAAAGCCAGACCCACGACACTATCCAATCATAAAGAAAGAAAAATCAAAGGAAGAGAAGTAAAGAAAGGCAGAATCAGCATGAAGAAAAAAAAGAGAAAAAGACTCAATATGGTTCACGGATACCGGACAAAAGCCTAACCACGGGGCGTGAATTGCTACAGCCATGTAATTGAAACCGAGACCTCAGTAGAAAAGATGTTGCATTATGGGAGGTGATGTGAACAACACTGTTGGCCAATACGTGGATGTAGAAATATATTAAACAAATAAGAAGGAAGAAAAGAAAGATATTCGGTTATATGAAACCTTCGCTCTGCTGGCTAAAGGTGGTCACATTCACTTTTTTCTGTGTCTCATCATACTCCTTTCCAATCATGGGCGTTTCCCCTTGGGAAGTCCTTCGAAATAAAAAAAAAAAACTAGACTTCTACAAAGTCTGTACACAATCATGCAGGAAGGAACATCTCTGTCGATTAAAACTAGAAAAACCAGAACGAGTGACAAATTTTTGTTTTCAAAAGTGAAAATTCCCGAAATTGCAATAGGTTTAAAGGATATTGATCCGGTACTTTACTTTCCTCCAAGGTTCAAACGGTTTGCCTTCAGAGGCTTACAATGAACCGACTTCAGTGACGAGTCAAGAGAATCAACAAATATTATTTTAAGAGTGCACTGATAAAGTCTTAACAGTGAATGTCTAAAGTTTTTGACAAGAATAAATGTGACCGTTCTTTCATCACCGTTGGATATCTATCTATCTGTCTATCTATCTATCTATCTATCTATCTATTTATCTATCTATCTATCTATCTATCTATTTATCTATCTATCTATCTATCTATTTATCTATCTATCTATCTATCTTATCTATTATCTATTATCTATTATCTATCTATCTATATATCTATCTATATATCTATCTATATATTATATATATTATATATATATTATATATATATATATACATATATATATATATATAAGCTATGCATCACACAGCACTCTAGGCTGCTGACTGTCCCGTCCGGTATATATACACAATGTGTCCAATAAGGATGATTTCTTGTTAAGACGTTGTCTGCAATTGATTGAGGCGGATCCGACCTTGCCTTAGGATTAGTCAATTCTATGACACCTCTTGAGCACTGGCGAACAAAGATAACCGGTTTAAAAGCAGCTTAAAATGGGCTTTGCATTATTAAAGTTCTTGAAAAGGTTTTACAAACCTTGATTCAAAGAGTTTTACATTGATTTTTTAATACGATACGGTGAAAGATGACTTCTTATCGACGAGATGTCTGTCGGTTTGCAATGACATACGGCTTTATTGGTCTTGTTTGAATCATTATCAATGTTACCTTTATTGTCATTATCAGTACATTTACATATGTAGTAAATTTATCATCAAGTGAAATTGTTTCGGAAGAAATGCATATTGTACTAAATGCAAAAAGCTTAAATTGATATATTTGACGCGTGTTAGATAACGTTACTATAACTTAATCATGTGTTAATGTCACACCAATGTGAAAAAGAGGAAGGCTTAGTACGATAGTTATCAACAAATAGTGTGTTCTTGTGGTTGTAACTTTCAAAGAAGTCACCAAACATTTGTCAGTCAAAATCTTCACCTCGGGGTTAATTTTCTAAATGAAAACTAAATAAAACGAAAACAACGTTTTTTATTTACTTTTTTACATTAAAGTTCCCATTTAACATGGGATGTAGAGTTGACGTTTCCTTGTCACAAAGATACAATGAAGGCAAATTGACGTATCAAGAACAAATTATGAAATGTTACCACAAAATTAAGTGTATAACTTGAATAATACGATCACGTATATTATCCAATGGTCACATACCTTACTTTTAGACAAGTAGGTATCTAGGGACCTTCAGTGGATAGGATCACTCTTCTTTGGAACATTTTCACTGAATCTCAAAAATCTATCAAAAAGACTTCCTTGTTAGACTGTTTCTCAGTTTTCGGGGCCAAAATGCCACTCAGGTGCCACACAATTCCAACTTGAGAGGCTACGGTACCTTGAAAACTTATCTCACTGTGCTAGGGATGGACGGAAATGAAATGGAGGTTCATTGATATCTGCAGCTAAATATTCTAGATCATCTCTGACAGAAATAAAAAAATGTTGAAGCGTGGATATAATGATGAACAAGTCAGTCATTTCTATGTAGCCTAACCTGTCAATCACAACACAAACTAGTCCCAATGCATGGTTTGCATTTGAATGAAAGTTGTATTAATTCGCAGCAGGCTCAAATTCATAAGAGACACTACGATTGTAACTTTGAAAGAAAATTGGGCTATAAAGACGGGTGTATTCACAGTCTAAGAAACCACCCAGAATTGCTTTAACGTATGATCTTTTGTAACAACATACAGGTAATAAAATCTAATAACATTGTTCAGATGACAACCTTCTGAAAACAGAGTGCCCTCATCTTCTCCCCACTCAAGGGCAGAATCATTTTGACTTTTCTTCAGTCCATTCTTTATCTTCGTCAACATAATTACTTCTTTGGTCAAGCGGGTCGTACTGAGTGTCTATCCCCCAATCATTCTAATGACTAGGTTCACGTTGTCAGCAGTCATGTTGGACAATGGGTGAGTGATCATTAACGAAATGGATTACAACTTAATTGACTTGATTCGACAATGAAAGTTTGTTTGAAAACTTAACTATTGTACATTTTGTTCAATTTTATCATGATGCTTAATATAAGACGGGATTATTTCTGTTCCAAGTGGTCTATCCTTTGTCAAATTTAATGAAGGGGGTTGACCCAAGGTAAACATTACAAAAGGGAGATAATACAAATCCCGTTAAACGAAAAAGCCTTCCCCACCTTCTTCCTTTTCTTCATCCAGCTGTATAAACATTTTTACCTTTACTGTCTTTATATAAAGGTTCAGAATTTGCTAATATCGACAGACATATTGTAATGTAGAAATACATGCCAGAAAACATTTTATCTTACAATGCGTATGCGAATAGTATATGTTGTTCGTTCAATATTTTGTAGCCATAAGTGACTGATTACAAAAGAATAAAGCTAAATGAAAGCCTCATTTACCTTTTTTTTTATCTTTTTAAAACATTTTTCACAAGTACAATTAAGTTCCTGTTAGTCACTTCTGAACAAAGGTAAAGTTTATCTAGCCCTTGTCAGTAAAAAAATGTTGAATAGTTTTGACATTTAAAATTTTATCAACGTTACATCAAGTTCACAGATTGAAGGCTTTTTTTTACATTATTCTCAAAATATGATGTTATTACATCATATGTGACGTTCACCTTCCCTGTCTTTCTACTCTCTATCTTAGCGAAACAATGGTAGTACTTTGTCTATCGTGCACAAATATTGTTGACATGTTGTGAATGTTATTTACCCTTTCTCGAGGTTCATTTTCGTAGAAATGGTGTGATTTACAAACCCAAATTTTCTTTCGTTTCGTACTTTTTTTTATGAAAATCTCTTTTGTACGCATGAACAATGTTGATCAACTTTGGACCTGGGCATCTAGCCTGGGGGGGGGGGGTAATGATGTCGCTGGATGCTCTCGAAATAGCCCTCTTTCATCGCATTCATTAAGCAGGGAGCTGCCACGTCCACCAAGTGACACCCTGCATCAACCTCCGATCATGGAAACCCTAACGCACGGTCCATCGTTGATTAACCCTTCGTTTAAATGACCTTTCATGTGTTAACTTATTATTCCATAAAAAAAAGTTCGTGCTAATTAAATTTCTTGGTTAAAAAGTTAACATTGTTAAAAATATCATTAAAGAGGCTTTTTTGAGTGTGTGCAGTTTCATCCTTCTCTTTTATTATTGAACATTTACACGAAAAGAAGAAGAAAATAAACCCTGTTTGCTGACTTCATTTTTTTTTCCAGGTGTGTGTGTGTGTTTGAACTTTACGAAAGGAGCTTTTCATAAAGTCACGCTCAGACCACCGTGAGCTTTAATGGCCTTAGGTGTGTGGCAAAATTAAATGAGCATGGAGTAGATATCTACAGCTAGAACTTGGTATATTGTTAATTATAAAAAAAAAACGAAACGTCGTTTGTTTGATGCTGGCCTACAAAGTACACCTATACCATTCACAAACAACACTGGCTATCCATAATATAAAAAAAAATCCTCTTTCATTTGTTAATTCTAGTGAACTAATGGAATACTCAGTGTTTAAAAAAATGAAGAAAAAGGAATTTTCGATCGTCAGTCTTTTTGAAATACTTGCATTTCGGATTTCCGGGAAAATGCCCGACATATCTTCAGTTCAAATCATGCTTTGATTTTCTTCGTGTCACCAAGACACTATGAAGGCAAGCCGGTGGTGATAAATGTGAAGATGAAATTCACGAAGTGGTAGCCTGTGTAGTATGTCTAGGATCTCCAGTTTCAATGTTGACTTTTGTCTTCATTAATCTTCATTGTAAATCTTCTTATCAGTTTGTGACTTCGAATGACGAGTGACGTAAAATTCATGCACAGAATTTTACACTCTCTTTATTCTATGCAAAACAGCCATTTTTTTTTCTTTATTCTATATACATAACTAGTTATGAGGCCCAATGTTTGGACTCCTTTTGTTATATCAAGTTCCTAAAACAGTAGAGTGACTCTATACTGTATCTTAGATGTCCTTCACCTGTATAAACCATAAGATGGCCCTACACGTATCGTACTGAGAGGGGCTGAACGAAATACTCTGTAAGTGAGCGTATTTTGGTGTGATTGCACTATCTTTTGTTTACCCTGTCCCCATTAACTTTTCGCTCTGATGTTGACTTAACAAACACTACCTGACACCAAATGCATTGTAAGAAATGCAAATATTGCTTTGAACTTCCATATGTTTAGTATCCTACCAAATAACTCCACAAAACATTCTAAGCAAGGGTATATGCACGCAAAGATAAGAAAAATCGGTTAAAGAGGGTTTGGCGTTTAATTGTTATAACTACTGTGAGTAATTTATTTAACAGTCCCTGTTGTTAGTTTCTCTACCTTACCACGTGTTCAAATAGTACTCTTAAAAACAAAATGGAAAATTATTTGGTATCTAGGTTTAGCCACATGGACCCAGGATAAACGTTTGGAGTCGATAATTTGATGAGTCATATTATAGATAAACTAAGGCTAACATCAACATTCTAACTTTTGCTTGATAAAATTATTTAACTTAGATGAGAAAAAAAGTAATAAAAGGTATAACAGAAGTGTGCAATTTGCCTTAATTGTCTACGGTAGCAGTGAAGGCATAGCTGCTGTATCATAACAGAATTTTGGAGATTTCTGGTTGTATATTCCATTCTGGTGTTCGTTGTTTGGTATCTTTTCATATCTCTGTAATCCTATGTAATCTGTTCTCCCCCTTATTTGCACATCCTGGGTTTAAGGTACCGTATTTTACGTTGCGTATGTAGTCGTTAGTGATAGTTTATCGTTTATCCTTAACTTCATGTTTAGGGCCTATTTGGGGTCATCGAGGCGGTGTTCGCACAATCCCAGCTTCACTCTCACTCCCAAAACAACTAAAATTCGGTAGCTTTTCTTAATACACAGACATATTTTTCAAATGTTCATAACTTGGTGGGGTTTTTCATTACAAGGATTATTGTGTTTGTTATTGTTTTATATTCGAGTTCTGTGTCCCTTGTCCTCTCATCGTAAGCTGCAAGATCTTTCTTTTATGACAAAAAAGAATCAGGAGTGTGGAAGCAACTGAAGTAACTTCAGATGAAGTTTTCCCACCATAATTTTCTTCATACAGTTACTATAGTATTAAAATTCACATTTGTATGTATGGTATTGAACACTTAAATATTTCTCATGATTTGGTCGTGGATCTAGGGTGGGACCTCGTCGAGACAATTCTCTTGTTTACAAATTTTAAAATTTTAGTCTTGTTTTTTGATTTGCATCAATAAATTCTAATTGTTCCGATAAACCGTTTGTCGACATTTCATCCTCTTTTGAACCTTGTCTCTCATTTGTCTCGACTATATTCTTTAAGATGGCATCCTAAAGTTTCTTTCGTTCTTTCCTATAATATTCTGGGAAGTAGTTTTGAATACAATGTTGTTATCTTTTGCATTTCATGTGACTTTATTTTGGTGTTATTCTGATGTTATACTGGTGTTGTTGTTGGTGGTGGTTGTGATTTTTTTTTCTGAGTTGCTTACTGCATAAGTGATCGGCTCCCATGTGTTTATTCTTTCTTTGAAATAGTTTGTAAGTAAAACAATCTAATTGAAACGACAGATTAACAATTTCTACTTTGTTATCCGGCACTGGAGAGTTCTCATGTGACAAAAGGACGGATTGCAATCATGGTAGTGTAATGATGGCAAAATATAACTCGTCGAAAATGGCTGACATGCCCAGTTTGAACTCGGTGTTATTGCACTTTCAGAATTCATACAAAAAATGGGTAAACTCTTGACAAGTTGTTGAAGGTAAACAGAAAACTGTATTTGCTTAATACCGTACTATCACAAGTCAATCACCCGATCAAGAACTTTCAAAATAGAGAACTTCTTGGCTTTTTTCTTAAACAAGCATTGATTTTGGTAGCTCATCAAACTGCAAACTCTGGCTACGATTTCTTTTTTGTCTTTCTCAAGCCATGGGGCCGTGGGAAATTCACACCCTAGGAGACTTCTGTTTTAGTCTGTTCATGCTGCCCCCTTCCATAATGGTTGCTTAACTTATAGTTCGTGCAGTATTTATGGTTTTCATTGTTCTTCTTGGTAAATCAACAGAATGGCGTCAAATCAGCGCTCAGCGTGCCCGTAACACGGGGCTTATTGTAACACTTTGGAAGAAAACTTCGACCGACAAGGCAGATAAGGCAATACTTCTCAAAAAGAACTTTAAAGGTGACACTAGCACAGGTGACTCCCACCTGGTGCCAACTTGTAAGTCATTGGGAGGTTACATTTTAAACTTTTTTGGGTGATTTTCACCTAAATGACAAACTGGCAGATACAAACAAATAAAAGAAAGGTAGTTTCAATGTTTAGACCCTGTCAGCATTCAGAGAAAGCCCATTGCTTCTCACTTCGCCCCCCCCCCCCCCCCTTCACCTCGCTCTTCACTGTGTCTATTTCTCCTGAACCTCTATAGATCTGAAACCGATTTCAAATAAGGTAAGATTGTCATTGCCAATTTTGAAACCATTAAAAGTAATTACTTCGGAACTTTTGTTCTTTGTAACTAAAAAAGGGGAAAGACAAAGGCAATTGTCGTGTGTAGGAGAAGATCTATTTTCCTGTTTTTTAGGCAAAAAAAAAAAAAAACATTGAGGATTGTCTCATTTCAATTTCAGTTTTAGTCCAATATTTCTTAACTTTTTTTGGTGTGTACAGTTGTTTCTTTTTCGATTGCTCCGTCCTTTCCAAACGAACCTCTATGGAAGTTTTTTAGGACTTTGGTTGTTTCTCTGGTACTCTCTCTTGTTCTCTTCTTTTGTCTCATATTTTTATGTTTTTTTACATTTCCTGTTGTTTTGTTGTTTTAGAACTGAATAAGTCAAGATAAAAAAAAATACTCCACTAGGAAAGAGTACGCCGCGTGAAAGTACTACTAATAATTCCTTTTAAACTTTTAAAGAAACCAAGGTGTAATTGCATCTATATATACGCAATATGATAACATTAAATATTGCCGATGTTTGACGTCAATACTTAATAGTCATGCGCATATTGCTGAATGATAAAGGAAAACAAACTCATTATTTATACAACAGAACTTTTCGAATACCTTAAGCATACAAAGAGAAGCGTAAATGACATATAGAATACGGTATGCGTCATATTTTGTGTACAAACGTTTACTTACATTTTATTAAATTTGTAAAAGTTAATTGCATTTTATTCATTTAAAAGGGTGATGAAGGTTTGGGGCCTCTGAATGACTACTTCACGAGAATAACATGTTACCTTTACTGAAACAGAACTTTTCCCAGAACAAATACGAAAAAGTAATCGTATATGTGGCAGTAAAGAGACATATTTTATCATTTTCATATCGGTAACACTTGTTTCAGAGCATAAATATGGTGTACATTACTATATTATATATTGAATTATGACAAGGTACGGTATTGTGCAGACAGTTACATTAAAAATGAACAATGAGTATTAGATGTGGCTTATCATGATATACCCGTCTCGTATCAAAGGAAAATACTTATTTTGCAATGCTACAGTTCCGCAAATTATCATGTATGCACATCCTTTAACTACAAAGTACCTTCATAGCTTAGCCTCTAATTAACAACACCGTCCTTAACTGTTTCAGTTTTTTTCAATGAGACCGTGCTTTCCTAGAATCTTCTTCTATGACAGTCACAAAATGTCCAAGAAGTTTATACCAACTTCTAACCTGAAATATTCACCAGTGTTGAGGTAGACAGTTGTGTGACAGTTTGTTTTTATTATTCATCAATAGGAGACTGTGGTCAAGTAGGGAGATAAGTTCAAGTGCACCTTCTCCTCAATGATTGGCCACTCGGTGGTGTACATCAAACAATGTCTCCAAGAGTGCATTTTAATTCAAATCCTTGTACACAAAGGTTGATTATTATTCTGCTAACCTCTTAAGTAATTATCTGCATACTCTATTTTTGTAAGAGTATTGCCGTCGTGCTAACCTTAATTACCGTGCATTATCCGCATACCTTTTCCTTCACGGATTTTTTTTTTTTTCGTGTTTTTAAAAAATGTCTTGCTGTAAATTTTCTTGCATGATTCAATACGCACGGTACAGCAGTAATAGTGTAGAGGACTAAACCATGTAAGATACCATGTAAAGGTTTGCTTCCAACTTTTCTGATCATTTTGTTAAACGATTAATTTTAATTAATCTACGGATTTTAGAGAGTCTGTCTTCGGTGGAAGAGGGGATCATGTTAATACATATATCGGTAACATGTAGTGACATCTAAATCAATGACTGAGCATGCTCAGTCATGGGATTCGTCTTTTTTTTCTCTATCTCTGTTATTTTTTCTCCTCAGATCCATTCATTCAGATTACAGGCCTCCCTTCATTGAGAAAGTTGTTAAGTTGTTAACAAGGTATATAAGTAAGGAACACTGTACGAGTCCATGCGAACGGGAACAAAACCCCAATTACATGTAAGACTTGCCTCAATAGTTGACTTCTTTAAAGTTAGTATTTCTAGTCCTCTTTGTGTCCGCTTTCTCCTCTTTAAGGGGCGGTGTTGAGAACTATGAGGCAATGATTTTAATCCCCCCTGAGGTATATACCTGACCATAGGTATAGTCACCTCAAATGTAATCTTCGCACGTTTGCTCAGAATACAAAGATGTCGAGAACTGTCCTCAAGATCCCCCCCCCCCCCCACACACACATCTTCTTCTTTTTTCTTTTTCTTCTTCCTTGTGGGATGAATAATCAACTCCTTGGCAAGAGAAAAAAAGCGAATGAGAGATAAAGAAGAAAGAAGGTTTAATGGTATTTGTGGTTTTCTAAATCTTGATTTTTCACACTACAAGTAATTTGTTTGTCCAGTTCACGGAATGAAGAAGGGAAAAAAGATGGGAGAAGACGAGAAGGATTTAAAGAAAAAATTCAGGTAAAGAAACTCTTATTGTAAGGAATGAAAAAAGAAGGATAAGAGATAAAGGTTAAACAAGAAAACACCGGTATATCCAGCTGTCGTCAGTGCAATTCATTCTAACATTTTTTTTATTTAACTTCGACTAGGTAGAGCATTCCTTGATATTTGTTACTACTTAATTGTTCGACGAATAAAGTGACTTAATTTCCGAAACTACTTAAGAATCCACACAATATGAAAGAAGTGACATATGTTAAAAATTAAACGATAATGTAGTAATGACAAACCTGTGACTTCAGGCGGTATAGCTAATGTAACTAACTGTAACTAAGTAATAAAACCAGAGCGTACAAATGCACTGTGGTTTCGATGTTATATTATGACTGTGACACATTAAGGCAAAAATGTGTAACATGCTTGGCTTTTGTAATATTTCAGTAATTTATCATATCACCAATATATATGAAACAACCGCTATACACAATGCTGACTTAATGTGATGACTGGTAGGCATCATGATTATATCACATTTGATAACGATAATATGTAGGAATGCACACTAAATAAGAGACATGTCCAAGCTCCATGTCTCTGATATATATATATACATATATATATATACATATATATATATATTGTAATATCTACATCTAAAGTTATTGTTCATGTCCTCTGTATAATAATTAAATATGATTCTCTTTCCTTGCTTTTCTCGTTTATTGTTTAATAATCAGGTTTCACTTCATTTTCGACGATTGTGTACAGGAGCAAATTCCATGCAGGCTTTGCATATAGTCCGCAGATGACATTCAAACAGAGACCATATATTTTTTAATCCTTGTGGGATTTCTTTAATTAATCAAAATGCATTTTTAGAGGCTAAAATATGAAGACTTATCAGTGAAATAGAGAATTTGCACAACCAGTGAGGTTTTACAGAGTTGGCGAGACCACTCAAAATAAGTATGGTAATACTCGGAGGAACTAGAACAACATTGGTACCGGAAATGTAATATACATAATTATTCGCTACTTACATTCAAATTGTTTTATTACTTTATTAAAAAATTGCTGTAGGATTGTTGAGTTCTTTTTACTTGTTACTTTTCAAAGTGTTAGTAGTCAAGATGCTAAGACAAGTGTATTGCTTGATGTGATCGTTTCTATGCAATGTAGGTCTCTTGTGACAATGATTTAACTTCAAAAGAGAAAAATAAAGGGGGGGGGGGACTTTAAAATACTACAGCTAGCCATAGTCCGCCAGTCCTACTCCCGTTCTCTTCCATGTTGCTGCAAGGTTTTTTTTTATCCAAACTCACAAACGAAAAAGAGAGGTAAGAAAGGGAGGGTGAATACGCCTAAGTGAAAATGAAACGGTAACTGCTCGGAAATCTCCACTATGTGACATACACTTCAAATCAACCAGTGTGCGAATGAAACGACAGCCTTATACAAAGAAGACCTTGATTGGCAAATTGATTTCTTTGTTATTTAAATGAGGGGCGGACGCAAAGTCAATTTCTCACCACGAGTTGTTTGATATGACTGAGGCCAAACTTTTTTATTTAGTTACTTTTAGTTTAGAAAGAGGTACTGTCAAAAGAGGACCAGCCTGCGAGAAACGTTCGGTTGTTTAAATCGTCGACGTTCCGTTAGAAAGTGGCAACACTATATAAAAGCAAAAAATATACATTCATTTCGAGGGGCTCTTCTATCCGATCATGCTGCAAGACTAGGTGGAGGTTGTTACTTATTTTCTTATTTTTCATGATATGGGATGTCGGTGAAGTATATTGGAATGTTACGGGACGTTAAACGGATGCCCCCGCCGTGTGTGTCTGAGAAAATGAACAACAAGACGACGATGTCTACTAATAGTGAGTTTTATCTCTTAGTCTCTCGTTACAATGATCATATGTTAGATTAAAACTTGACTGGGTACTATGTCCCGATACGTTCACGAGTAGAATGTAGCTTTTCCATGAAATTACACCAAAGTAGTGTTCAAAATGAATCAGTGAGCTCAACACGATTTAAGTATAAGGTGTTCATTGGATCAGTTGTACAATCAATTAATCCAGTTATCCATGAATGATTTTTTTTTTTTTTTTTGGTAATTTCTTTTTCTCCTTCTTTATAATTGACATATAGCTTGATCTATATAGCTATATATGCTTTTCCATTGCTTCAACCTCTCACTTACGAACAAGGCATGAAAGGTTCACATTCTCCCAGGCTTAGTAGAAAGTTGGTGAGAAGGATTCAAAATAGCTACCTGAACGACAAAAAGATAATACACTAGTGTCGCGAATTATAAATCTAAGCCTTCTGTAAGAATTGTGATTCTTATTTATACTAACAGTGTAATTTTTCTGTGTGTAGTATCAACAGGGTTCAAAATAGGAAAATGGAAACAAGAGAGTACTTTATTTTCTTCAAGTTTAGTACAGTATGGTGTAGCTGCCATCAGTGTTCGGATTCAAAGCCAAGACGACTACTTGTTTCTCCCGAGTGATGGAAGAGGGAATTTTAATCGACCTTAATTCGATTGTCATGTCCTTAGATTGTATATTTTACTCGTTTGGTTTAATTTGACCACTTAAATGTTTGTATCATGTGCAACTCCACCCTTCAGTGCCTTTGCCCAAATTACAAAGAACAGAACATGCAAAATCATGCGTAGGCATGTAACAAACAATGGTGAGTAGGTTTTTCGTACCATGGATACCAAAACGTAAATGATGTTATAGATAAGAGGATGAAAAAAAACAGAAGTGAGAACACTTGTGTGAGGTGTAGTGAATATCTTATAAGATATAGGTACGTAGGCTTAGCGTACTAGAACTGTTAACGGTACATTGGTACATCACATATTTTATTAATTGAGAATGGTAGTTACAACTAAAAGATGGAAAGTAGTCTTTAGTTTTTGGTTGATTTTTTTTTTCTGAAAAGCAACTGTCAGAATTAGAGCCCTCGAATACTTCTGATATCGTTTTAATGTTTTGTCACGTTGACTTTGTGATTTGTGTGATCACAATGTACATTAAATATTCCCTTAGTCAGTTCGGTGCAGTCAGGTTTTCAATCAGTAAGTCTTCAAGTTCAGTTAGTCAGTTAGTCAATGAGTCTGTCAGTCAGTCATATCAGACCAGTCATTCAGCATCAGTTTGTTTACTTGTCTGTCTGTCTGTCTGTCTGTCTGTGGTTTTTTAATCAGCCCATAGCTGACAGGATGAGTAAGAGGCGTCCAGCCAATTTGTTAACATGTGTCGATTATGGGACCGGTCGTGATGATGATGGAGTTTCTGGGATACACCTATCAATACCTAAATAACGTATTCTGTATTAAAAAAATTAATCCTGTCTCCTAGGGCCCGTGCATCTGGCTAACTATAAGCTTAGTGAATACTACTCACTTAGCTATATATGCAAAAGTTTAGTCAGAGCTTGCATTACGTTGACGTTCGTAAACTTTGATATTGCGGTTGTTATCATAACATTTTGAGCAGTGCAATCTCAGACAGCGTATGAAATTAAACTTCACACCCATTTTTTAAACCAAAACGACACTGGGGTCCTCTCTATGTTCCGACTTCTCTATGTTCCGACTTCCGTATGTTTCGATCTCTCTATATTCCGACTATAAACGTTTTGGTCGGAACAAAGAGAAGTTAAACCAAAGGGGTCACATCTCTATGTTCCGACCTCTCCATGTTCCCACCTCCTTATGTTCCGACACATACAGAGTACTTTTCAAAGGCTAATTCTACGCTGAAAGGTGCGCCGAGAAAAGGGCCTTTCTGAAATCGGCGACCCCACAAACCCAGAAACCATATTTGAAATCGCATACGTGTTCGAGACCGACTTTTGGTTCGCGTCACGTCTCTTTCCCTTTCCTTCTTTTTCTCCCTCTCCTTCCCCTACTTTTCGTCCCCATTTTTCGCTTCTCCGTCCCCATTTTAGTTGTCCGTGTGGGACAGTCTGCCCCTCTGTCCCCGATGGTTGTGCCACTGCCCTAGTGTTTCGCCTCGATGTGAAATCAGCAAACTTTGAAATGTTGCATAAACTACGCAATTTACGCTAATTAATTAGCATATTCTGGAACCTTCGGACTAGTGGAACTGCCCAAAGATTGAATATAGTCTGAATATATAGAGGTCGGCACTTAGAGTAGTCGGAATATAGAGAAGTCGGAACATAGACAGGACCCCAAGTTGCTCGGTACAGGGCTGCTGAGCTGGGGTAGTCCTCCCAGCCTTTGGGAAAGTGTCTAAAGACTAGGGGATACACTCCGTCCGTCCGTCGGATGGGAGGTTAAATGGCGTTCCCGGGAGTAGGGGTTTGTATGGAATTTTTGGTTTACCCCTGTCTCGTTGTTCGAAAACAGTAGGTGAAATTCGCCGGTGTTCATCCACAATCAGCATGGAATAGGATCCCTTCATGAGTATTCATACTTTCTGATCCTCAAATACTTAAGTTACGGTGCATTGTCGTAAGAGATGTATACAGCAGATATATGTGGCATGTATTTAAGGTCATTGTGTCATTGGTGGCATAGTTGCCAATATAATCTGTAAACAAGAATTTTGATATTAAATTTAAAAAAAAAAGTGGACGGCAAAAAGTAGTGAACAGAGACATGGGAGTAAAATTTGTGATTAAAATTGATCAAAAATGATCAATTTCCTTATGAGCTGAAACATACAGGAAATAGCAATGCAATCAGCAAAACATAATGACACTCACACACACACCTGTAATAAACGAACTCCATGCACACAAAAGTCATAGCCTACTTTGGGGTATTGGAAAACAGCCTCAACTTATCTTTTGTATGTACATATAAGACCGTTAGTGAAGAATTGATTATCACACATCAAACAAAACGAGTATGATTGACAGCATTGATCCCCCACTCGACTTTCAAAGTTGAGACGAAGGAAAGGAAAAAGAATTGGTTGATTGACTTTTGACGAAAGATCAATTCTTCTTTCCGAATTCATCTTATAACACAGACCCCGATCTTGTTCCTCTCCTCACTTTGAATAAACTTTTTTTTTGCAGAGATAGGACATTACTTTTTTGGTAAGTACATACTGCATAGATGTATAGCTGGACGAACTATTGAGGAATGGTTTACTGGGGAAATGTAGATTGGCTAATAACAGTTTAATATAACAAACTAACTCGATCTAAAACCAACAAGCCGCTGCGTTACTCAAATTCTGAAAGTAGGTTATCGCAACAGCTGGTAATTTGCAAATAAACAAGATAACATGTAAATATCCAGAACAGAGGTTTCATTTAAATATGTAATATTTTATCTAGATTATCTTTTTCCGGTTATAACTGACTGACACTCCGTTATGTTGTGGGAAGTGCTGTATATCCCAGTAACCTTGTCTTCAAGACATTGCCAACCTTGTCTTTTACAGTGCTGTTATTCAGTGGTCATCTTTGGAATCAGAGCTAAAAGCTACAGCACAATTGCATATTCCATTGAAACATGCCTTTGTATTATGAAATAACTAATTACTTACTCTGAGTTTGGAATTTTGTCCTAATTTCTGATTATAACAGTTTACTGACCCTTTCACGTGTTATAGATTAGAGATATTAGCACTGACAAATAACAAGTAAGATTGATGCTACAACATTGCCTCTCAACTTTACCAAAATGTTTCTCTTCTACATTTCTGAACTTTCGGGAAAGGCAAGAAGTAAGAGACAAAACCAAAGGAAAAGTAAAACATAGGAAGCACCCCCAGTTTATTAAACTTATGGAAGCTTACGATTCAGTAAAAGATGTTTTTTTTTTTTTTTTTGTAATATTGCATTCGATCAAGATCGAGACACCAATAGCAACATCAAACAAAATAACAAGACCTGGTTTTGGAGCAAAACTTAATCCTACTGGGTAATTACGATAAATATATGGATATATTGTACTTGCACAATGAAGACATTGGATTTACATCGACCTATATGTACGTGTTACTGATTCTAAATATATGTTTATGTGTGTTAATAAAGTTACATACAATCCATGAACCTATGCTATAGTATCCATGGGATTCAATGTTATTGAAAGAGACCTTACAAAGGCTTTAATTTCTGTGAGAATAGTAAATACAAGTAGTTGGGATGCAAGTATTGGTTACGCATAAAATGCTCAGTCCGTTAACAGCTTGGTTACTGTCTTACTCTTGACGGCACCTAGTTTACACCTAGAAGCTGAGAACCGAAACACTCCGCTGACAGGATCAAACGGTGTTTCCTACCTCTCTGCTCTTGTGTATGTGATATAATGCACTTTTGCACTCGAGGTCGTCAAAACAATGAATTTCGTTACAAAAAGAATACAAGCAAAGTGACTTTTTGTTATTCTTTTAAGCAAGATGCTTTGGTGACTCCGCAGGACACAAGTGGTGGCTTTTTGTCGCGAGAAATGGAACAATTCCGTTTTAAAACATCACACCAGGGACGATTCCTGGAGACTGGAAAAGAAGTCAATTCTTTATTACAGCTTTTTTGTTTGCATATTGTCAGATTGGAACAATGCTTATGGATATTGCGGGATTTGCTGTACTTCAAGTTCATTAGGCATCCATAATAACTGGTTGCCACCCACTTTCTTTGTACTCATGAGGTCATTGAGCAATCTCAATACAGGGGTTAACCGCATCATCATTCAACGAAAAACCCTAGAGTGAGACTCGGTTCAACATATGTACACCACACAAAAGTCAAAGTTTCTCTTTAGTTTATCTTGTCCCACCTCAGATCATTTAGGATATGAAAGCGAGGTAAGACTTGAGGAATCAACGGACGGGGTGGGGTGGGATGAGACTCCTGGAAAGGAGTGGTTTGGGAAGAATCTACAGTTGCTATGTTGAGGAGCAATAGATCAAGACAAATGTTGTACTATTTTGTTACAAAAATATCAGGAGAGAAAATATGTCACGACAGTTTGGAAGATCGGAGTGGTGGTGATGGGGGTGATGGGGGGGGGGTGTTGCTGAGTATGCATAGTGTTCGTTATGTTGGAGGAAGAACCCTAATTTTATGTTCACTTGTTTGTTGGATTCTCGTTTTTTTTAGTCTTAATCATGTACCAGTAAGAGAAGCGAACAATTCTTCACATCTTCGTTACAAATGGCTAAGGTAACAGAAACTAGATCAAATTAAAATAAAAAACAAGTATAAAGTGAATTAAATGAAATTGTGTAGATAATGACTTTCTCACGATTCCTCCGTCTTCCTGTCTGTTAAAGAAACGACCCACTCTCCTAAATTTAAAGCATATGCACCGTTAAAAATGTAAATTGTAAAATGTAAATTTACAGAAAATAAAAGGAAGAAATACAAAAGGAATGCGGAAATGTTCTGGTAATTATAGTCTCCAGACAATTTCTGTAATTCTTATTTATTTCTTTGTTTTACTTTCTGTAAATTTACAGACAATTTTACAGTGTGTGAGTCTCAACATCATATGGTATCCCCCCTCCCCCACATATACATCACGCCCCAAATTACCTTCGTATTTCGTTAAAATTGATTGAACTACAAACAGGAATTAAAACAGGAAACTTTGATTTTTTCTTTTCAGGTCGAATTCTTGACATCCCGTGCAAAGTTTGTGGAGACAGGAGTTCCGGTAAACATTACGGGGTCTATGCTTGTGATGGATGTAGTGGGTTCTTTAAGAGGAGCATCAGGCGGAATAGAACCTACATATGTAAGAACAGAAGCGGTGTAAGCTGTCCAATAGACAAGACCCACCGAAACCAGTGTAGAGCTTGCAGATTAAAGAAATGTGTCCAGGCAGATATGAATAAAGATGGTACGTATATATTTGTTGTAAATGTTCATACACACCATTTGCATGTTTCTGTACGAACAGGAAATAAGGGCATAGCAAACTAAATAGTAGACAGACGATGAAACGTTCACGACACTTCTACACGTTGATATAACTAAACTGATGTACTCAACCGATATCAGTTAATCGTATAACATCAGAGGCAAACTTGCAATGGTTCGTCACACAGAATGGTGGTGTAGGAATGAATGTTATATGTAACTGTCTTTCAAGATTCAAAAGAGACACAAGCAAAGAACAGTGATCATAACCTGCTGCACTGTAGTCGGTAATGTCACACCCACACCATTTTCTTTCTTTCTTTTTCCTTTTTTTATTGAACTACTTAACAATTATTTGACCGACATAATTTGATTTTTAATCTGTGAAAAAAACTTTGTAAAGCTGTCTGATGTAGGTCTATCTAACTATGATTTTACCACATAGCTCAACCACGATTTTAAACAGTCTTTATGAGTTAGATAACGACTTCCTCCTAAAATAGACGAACCATGCAGAAATGACAACGTAATCAGAAGCAAAAACAATGTGTGACATTTTATTGAAAATTCCACTTTTCAACCTAAGAAGATGACTACCGTATTACATATTTCACTTACCAATCAGATTATTTTAAAACGCAGACCTGATACTTCAAACCGTATCGTTTTCATTATTTTTTTAGTCTTTTGACTATTGAAAGAAGCTATTTCATCTCCTTCTTTCTTACGTAACCTATCCGTCTTAAAATTTGCTTCAAGTTGGAAATTAATTTAAAGCACGATACTTGTAAAAATTGACGTCAATACGGAGAAGGGAGTCATATTAACCTTAAGTGATAGTGCGCTCAACCTACATTCAACTATGCAAAATTTATTAAAAGAAAGGTAAATGCAGATCTGGAGATAGAGAAGGAGGACCTTTGATGCACGAAACCAATCGGTACTCAAAATTGAAAGAACACCTGCAGTGTGGTGGTGACTGAGGATCTAATCATGGAGCCATACACTGGTTTAAGTATGTTATAAGTGATCCCTTCTTCTATTCGACTGGCCATTATTCACTCTAACGAGCTCTTGACAACCCGTCAAAGTAACTCAAAAGATACCGAAAGCCTTGAAAGTTAATAGATACAAAGCCTTCCCCCTTTTCGTCAACTCTTTTCAGCTCCTTACGATTCTTCAATAAACCCTCATCTTCATCTGAAGGCCCTTCATTCCTAATCCAAGAGCGGGCTCATCACCGTATTCGTCTAATGGACCGTTTTGTCTCCGTGTTTACTTTTAACGCGCAACCGGGAGACACGGGTGTTAGGTGCCCTGTAAATACAGTTAGAGGATTAAAACACCTTCCCAAATCTTTGGGTTTTTTCTTTCTTCTGTCTTTTATTATCGTTTGTCAGTACTATTCCATGGTCTTGTATAGTTTTTAAAGAAACTCAGTTTTCACTTCCGCTGAAGAAGATCAATACCAGTGATGAGTTTTCATTGATTCATCATGGCTTGTCTGAGATGATGCTCACTTAACACAACGACATCATAACTTCAGGAAAGACGTCTTTAAAGGCAGAGAAACGGTGGGGGTGAGAGGAAGGGGGGTGATGCTGACTTGGCTTACGGTGATCAATTCCGGTTAGAGAGACTTCAATGTTTCCTACGCCCATTGTCACACAACGCAATGATGGGAGTATATCATACACTTTTTTTTTACTCCTGCAATGGCGGTTAGCATTTGGTTTACATGGTTCTTACTTGTATCGTATTGTAAATATAGTCTCGTTTGCTTTAAGCTGCCAGCTTTGGAATGAAGCATTGCCTATGCCATTGTCGTTCAAGGAATTACAACAGCACATCATTTTAATGTGTCTCCATTTTAATATGACCTCAATCTAATGCATTTATTCTTCCCGGTAATAAAGATTAGTGGCTAAATATCAATGTTACACTAGGCGGAGCGAGGTTACTGACACGAGACATATATAAAGAGATTGTGAGCTTAAACGCATACTGATGCAATTAACATACTGATTTCAAAACTGCAGGTTTAAGTATTTTCTTACAAACCATATTTGCTTAATATCAGCTAGGTTTGTTAGTATGTTGCTTAGCAAATGTGTTAAAAAATTTGCTTTTCTTTACTCTGCCGTCATGTGTCTGTCTGATGGGGCAGTGAATTTAAAGGTTGTGAATAGATTTTGACAAGTAACACCCCGGTATGATCTGATAGCAAATAGAGTGAGTGTGTCGTAGAAAATTTTTGAATTACGCCTTTAGTACAATGCTCGGGCAATAACCACCGTGACTCAAAAGTTTTCCGGAGAATTGCAAGAACAAATGCAGAATCCAACAATTTAACTACGAAAAACAAACAAAACAAGTACTAAAATGAAATCCTGATGAGAGACAGGAAACGTATGTATCCAGGGTGAATTAATTGTTTGTAAATTTCTTAAAGGAGCATTGTTATTCGTGAAATACATCTTACATTACTTTTTGCACTTTCTTTCTCCAAACCGTGTAGTAGCATTTCAATTTAACAGATTTGTGGTAAAAAATGTTACGACAATGACACATTCTGGTAGAAAGTCTAAGTAGAGAGAAAAAACCGTAAGTTTTTTAATTTTCCTTAGGTTGACGTTCGCAAGATAATATTCATGAGTGTATTTTTTATGCCTCCCCATAGACTGAACATTAATTGTTGTTTAGTCGAAGGTTATCAATGTTTACTTGGACTCTTCAGGTAGACATTGATGACCTTCAACCAAAAACATTCCTGTTGCAAAGCTAGCAAGCAATAACCCACTTTGGAGACATGCCTCTTCATAAGCACTGCAGCATAGGTGCAGCAAGAGGTAAGTTCAACATACAATAATTTGTTGGTATGTTGTTTGTACACGTTTTATGCAATAGAAACGAAATATTGTTCAACTGTTGAAAGCTGCTTCCTAGAATCCTCTACTTTTCTTTAATGCATCCACCTACAAATCTATCGCCATCTAGATGTGCATCACATAAGTACCCCCCTTCTCCCGTGGGGTATGATTCAAACAATTAATTTCGTTGTAATCCCTGGTTTCAACCTCTCTCTATTTTCAACCTTCAAATGTTGCCCAATCAAATTGAAATATTCTTCCATAAATTTAACTCCAAAAGTTTCTTCTTCTCTCCTTTGTTGACAGCTGTGCAGCACGAGAGAGGACCTCGTAACTCAACAATCAAGAAGCAAATGGCGATGTACCTCAAGGAATCTGCCGCTGCGGCAGCCGCTGCAGCCGCCGTGGCTAACGGTGAGTTCACGGGAAACTTTGGTGGAGTTTTCTCGTCTCATCAAGGACTTTATCACCCTCTCGTCGCCGCGACAGACGTGTATTCACACGTGGTCGTGAATCCGGAAGTCACCAATGGCTACCCATTGCTTCAACTGCCTCCGTCTTCTACGATGCCATGCGTCAGTCCCACAGAGGGTACCAATGGTTATCCCATGATACAACTACCATCAAGCACCACATCGGTATCATGCATCACATCCCCCAAGGTGAGTGCCAAATATTTGATGTTGTAACAGTTGGTTTGATTAGTAAGGTGTTTGATTTCGGCATAATTATTAGTAATCAGCACCAACGTTGAAACATCACGAGACCGCCCGAAATTGCCTTCCCATAATCCGCAGGCGCCGTTTTCAAACTTGTGAGGTCCCCCCTCAAACGACGCTGAGGCAAACTTTCAGAAACAATTTTACTCCACCCTAATTACATCCGCCAGTGATATCTCTTATACCACACGATGCGTTACATTGTTAATGAGCTATACCTTTTGACAAAACTTTGAAACAACAGTGAGCTTAGTGCATCAAATTGCGAATGGTTGAATTGCTGAGTCTATGGTAGGAACCCAAAGGCGCCAGGTGAGGTATTGTGATAACTTATGTTTAAAAGACAGTTGCAATCCGTTCAGTAACACATGCAATGCCATAATCCTCACTTTGGTTGGCACACACGTTTTGATATTTTACGCTGGACAGTATATACACCGTATTCTCTTCCAGTATGTAAATGAGGTCCCTTCTGTGGAATCGACGAGAGAGGCAGCCGCTAGACTACTCTTCATGAGCGTGAAATGGTCTAAGAACGTGCCCGCATTCCTGGCTTTACCACAGTCAGACCAGGTCAGTAAAATAATCGAAACAAGAAGAAACGTGATAATGAGGACACAGTGCTTACTGCTAATGTACATGACGCAAATCTAGAATCAGCCTAAAATACAAGGAATCAGCCTCGCAGCTACAGTTCCCCCCCCCCCCTTCACCTCCCTTTAACATTAAGAATTCTTTTTGTTCCCCCCCCCCCAAAAAAAAAAACAGAATACGCCACTCTACGTCTTGTGACATGCCTCAAAGTGATGAAGAATCTGCTTGAAAATTTGATTTTTCAGAAATTATTTTTCCTCATTGGGACACTTTTACCACCGATAATGCTCCAAGCCCATCAAGATTGTTGTCATAGTTTCCTCGTTAAGTTTCATTTAGTGAATGCATGGCGAAGATTCTTGACATATCTCCAAAACCTTTGTGACCAAAGGTGCTGGATGTGACCAAAGTTGTCTCCAGCTAGAATTAATTTGGTCAATCACCAGCTTTAATAAAAATTCCACGAAATTATTAGAATCTCGCAGACTGTAATTACTCTGCCTCCTTTCCATTTCAGAATTTAAAGTTGCAGTTTGCAAGACACCAAATTTGATTTGAAGATGAACTGATCCATGTCCTCTTAACTAAAAGACCTGTATTTTCATTCTTTAATTTTTTTTTTGGAGGGGAGGCTGGGTTATGCGAGGGGGCCATGGCCAAATTGCCACCCCTTGTGTATGTCACTGCAATAGAGAGTAAAGAAAACAATTTTCCGTTCGGCAGAGGACATGAAATTATGGAAAGGAATGTGAATCATCACCGCTTATAGATATTTCATACGAATGAATCAAACGTTAAATACGTCATGTGAAAAACAGTCTCCTATCAAAAAAAAAAGAGAGAGTGAGAGAAAACGATCTGAAGATGAAATTGCATTGAAATTGAAGGAAAGAGGCTTTAATGTTTGATATGATTAATTTGGTACACTTGGTTCGACATTTACCACCTTAATCTGTCTGTACTTGCAGATGAAACTCTTGGAATATGGATGGAGAGAGCTTTTCATTCTCGGTGCGGCACAGTGGCAGTTAAAGATTGACGCGCCATCGTTAATGGAATCAGCCGGTAATCTTTATGTTCGTCTTCTTAATGGCTAATTAACAAGTTTTCTTTCCCCACTACATGGAATATCTGTATGCCCCACCCATCACCTATTTGCAGCTATGACAATGGCGAAAGAGAGTATTAAAGTGGGGGGGGGAGGGGGTGACGACACCCTTCCAAATATATTTGGGACATACAGTGCCTGGGTGGGGGCAACATCTCCGGTTCACTCCTCAAAATGCAGTACGGGAGATCATAACTCTGGTATCTCTTCCATAAGAAAAAACATATAACTATTTTGCTATAACGTTCAACCTACCTTGTCTCCGTTATCCAATCCCTACACTAACACACGTCTTTCATTCGATTTGAAGACCAGTTTAAACGCATAGCCCCTCACACTCGTCTTTCAGTAAGGAGTCTGGTGATTCAGACAAAAAAAAAATATTATTCAAAGCAATCGGAAGTGAAAATGCAATCTATGTGTGTGTGTTTTAGTGACTGTTTAGATCTAAAACATTTTCACTTTTTGACCCTTTTACAGGCTTACGTCGAGGAGTAACGCCGGCCGAGAAGTTAGCAGCAATTTCGAGCGAGTTAAAGGTTCTACAAGAGTTAATATGTAAAATGAGACAGCTTGGTGTTGATGCAACTGAATTCGCTTGCCTAAAAGGAATCGTAATATTTAAAAATGGTAAGATTTGTAAAGCCCTCCCCCTCCTTCAGAAACTGTATTTCCAAGTTACTAAGAATCAGAGCCGTATATATAGAGAGGGCGGTATACACCAACTATTGTTGTGTTGTTATGGTATGCGTCGTCAGAGTATCGTTACAGATGGCCAACTAATATCCTAAAAAAGATTTTAACTCTCCTCCATTTGCAAGCAGGTGTAATGTGACAAGCTACAATGCTTAACGCTTTCAGACTTTTTTATTCTCCAAAAACTTAAGCATTACGATCGTCCAAAATATACCGACCAGCATAATGCCTGAGGTGTTGAAACGTCGTAGTTTCTGTTCCTCCAAAGAAAAACATAAATTAAAACTGCAAAATGAAAACGGAAAATAAAAGCTCCGCATACATGCAACATTATCAGAATACCAAAGACTGCGTTAGACTACCAAAAGATACTCCCTGGTTTGCTGCTGTTTTGGTCTTCTTTCATGATTAAAAGTAGCCTGGACTACACATTCACAGTTACTGCAATCTCATTTTCTCTTCTCCATAGACGTGTTTGGTTTGCATGAGTCATCATCAGTGACGACCCTGCACGAGCAATCACAAATTACATTAGGAAAATACATCAACCTGAGACATCCCGGACAGCCGTTTCGCTTTGGGAAGCTCCTCATTTTGCTGCCGAGTCTCAAGGCAATCCGAGCCTCCTCCATAGAGCAGGTCTTCTTCCGGAGCACCCTGGGTACGATGCCAATCACATCGGTGCTAGCAGACTTGTACAAGTCGGAGCATTACTCATCATTGTTACCCTGACTAGTAAAACATCTCAGTAACAACGAGAGAGGTACCAGACTATATCTGACTGAAATAGGAGTTCGTCCAAACGATGATAACAAAAATGATTATTTTGAGTATGAAGCGACTGGTGAGGAGAGGGGGACGCAGTTGGCAATGAAAATAAGTGTGTCCGCAAACGTCACTTTAAAGCTGACAATTACACATTAAACACCTACGGTAAGAAAAGGTCAGGCATTATTTACAAAATAAGATCTCAGTACACCCAGTGAGTTGCTATTTGTCAAATAGCAACTCAATGCTACACCTAAGGGATGGATGATAGGTATGACATGATTGACTTGCTAGGTTGTGTGCACAAGTTGACTTAGCAAGCGCAGAATACACAATAAGAAAAAAAAGGAGGGGGGGGGGGAGAGAAGAAGAGAGAGAGGAGCTTTCTCACAGCTGGTTAGAACGAATAATATCCTTCTTAACCCATCAGTGAAATGTTGCCAGAGTAACATAATCTTTTGTACATTAGTTTAGGTACCTGGGCGTCGATTGTTATTGAAAGTGTGTGTGTGTGTGGGGGGGGGGGGGAGCGTCTGGCCTAAATCTTCTCCTAAACGCGATGTAAGCCAGGTGCGGGAGAACAAAAAACATATTTGGGATGTTGAGTACCCACAGGACCATTGGTCGACGCGGGAGTGTGCAAGTAAATTGTTGACCTTACAAACCCCGGCAATGGAGTGAAATGACGCTTTCTGGAAGGTCTGTGTTGTATATACCCAGCCTTTCAAAAGAAATCTCTTGTTCTTATCTCCGATGAAATAATCAATACATAAAATCTAATAATAGATATCAGAAGGGTTGAGATGATACAAGAATCATCACTGAATTCTGTATGCCTTTTCATTCCTGAAGAACTTTGTAAATATTGGGGCTGTCGTCACTTGCGTAACGAGTGGTAGCAGTGAAGACTCCATCAATGTTATTTGTTTTGTCTTCATGGAATCCATCAAAGTGGAGCGCCACCATTCGTTGGCGTAAAGCATACCGAGAAAATTTTTGACAAGAATACCTCTATTATTGCTTAATAGGCACTTGCCAATCTCTCTGGCCTTACTAATAACAGCTAAAGTTTCTTAATATTTTAGAACACAAGTCAAGAAATTTACACCTCCAGTAAAAAGAAAGATTTTTTTTTTAACCTCAGGTGACAAAAATGTGTGGGGGTGTGCGAAACAAATGTGTTAAGTGTCCCCTTCTCTCGAGAAGGTGAGGGATATTTCTCCATCCCCCTCCCCCACCCCTCGATCGACGTCCATGTTTTGAGACAAGTGATTTGAAATTGTTTGCTAGCCATTACATCCACCACACATATCGTCTGGTCCATGGAGTTTGATAAGCTATACATGGCGCATGTGTATAAATGCAGAGAACTGCAAATATAGCATAGCAAACATACAAATAGGTAATGATGGAAACAACTCGAAATTGTAGATGATTTTTGCCAAAGATTTACAAATATCTAAAGAGAAATTTTGTTTAAATGCTATTTTGAAGATTCTAAGAATCTTTTGTACATGAACTCCTCTTTTAAAGTTGGAAAATAAGGATGAAATGAACTGTTGCAAAAACTAACCCTATGTGCGCAATGAGCATTTTCGTGTTTAAGTTGCTCGCAATGAAATAACCAAATGAATAAAAAAAAAGAAAACCAAAGAAGCAATAGACGCCCCATTGCATTGACGTCATAGATCAACAGGCAAGCCTGAGTGTGCCCTCTGAGGTACACAAACGAACACTTTAAACAAATGCCTACGCTAGGCGAATGGCAGAGCTACAGAATGTAGATCGAATGGCAGAGCTGCAACGTGCAACTGTTAAATTTAGTAGTTTGTCCCCATGGAGGGCGCTTCACCGTATCGATGTGACGTCATATGCAAGGAGTCTCCTATATATCACTAAAGGTACTGAAGCAGTCTTCCAAGACGTAACAATATATCACATTGTGCCTTATGATAAACATTTTTTCTCAGCGTCTACCAACCGTCCCATTTCTATCGATGCTTTTATAAAGACATTCTTCGACATTCACTTTTTTCTCCTTCTTTTTTCTTGTGGGGGTGGGGGGTTGGAGTAACTGCAAAATGTGAAAGGCCTACTCAAGATAGAAACTGTGTTACATTCTGTTGTGTTGATGTTCAACAACAGAACATGCCACTTTTGTACTTAGACACATTTTCACATTGACCTACCATGTACTGACTAATGCAGGACCATATCCATCAACTTTTGTCCTGAGAGAAAAGAAGTATTATAAGTAAATTTACATGTGGTTAGAAATGACAGAATAAGTACATCCCCACAGTGACCGTCCCAGTATATAAAGATATCAACTTGAAGATAAGCATTCCTAGCGACAACTCCCAGTGGGGAAGGAAGTAACTCACTGTGTCATATCAGGTATATCGATTTCTAGAATATTACCAGATGACTTGAAGCATTGGGCAAGACTCAAAATTGTTTAAATGTGCCTTATCAAACAAATATTTGGACCAAGGTCATCTTGTGGATGATTCCAAAATTGGAGTTTGGATCAAATCCTTTCATACAGAACCAACATGAAGAACTGGACTATCTTCAACTTTTTTGCACTAAAATTTAAATTAACAAAATCACCATTTTGGTCAAAGGTCTTTCTGGGCTGAACAAATTGTTCAAAAGGGGAAAGTTGTTTCTATCGCTCCTCTGAAGCCACCACCCGACAACCAAATCAATGTTGATGGTCATCAGTTGCATTTCCTTTGAATGTCTTTTTTCATCACAAGTGGTCCATGAATCTTATCTTGGTGTCATGTAGTTGCAATAAATGCGCTTCACAGCTGTCATACCTCGCTAATGTGTAATCAGTCCAATTTCATGTAACTGAACATCCCTCTGTGAAAATGATAAACAACCTAATAGTTTAGATCCAGAAATGAAAGATGCTCACACTCTTTTAGAATCACAAACAATGTAATAATAACTAAGCAAAATATATACAGAGTGAATCTCATTTCATTGCACCTTAATGTATATAAATAATTTTCTCACAATTATATGTAGACCTAAGACTGAAATTGTCAACAAAATGAATAGACTTATATAGAATCTATTTGACTTGCTTCTGTGTCGTTATTAAATTATCAAACGATCTGCTGTGATTCTATATCTATATCTATATATATATATATCTTGTGATTATGTGCGGTTGCCTAGGTTACGGCAGTGTAGTTGCTAAGCTTGAACTAAGAGCTTGGCATGTGCTTACTAGTTCGGATCGTTGATTTAGGGAGGCCATTGTTGGATGGCGGATAACAATATATTTTTCCATCATACATAAGTTGCAATGTTTGCTGACATTTGAATAAGGTAAGGCTGCTCTCAAAATTCTCCATTTAATTTTGAATTCCTTGCCAATATCTTTCAGAGACCGAATGTTTTTTGACAATTCTGTTTAGCTTCTGTACCTTTATTTATTAAATGACTGGTGATGATTTGCTAGTCTTGTCTTGAAACTGGTCTCGGTTAGACCTACATGTCTCCTTGGTGTCATATGTTGTCATGGTAGCCTGGTACACAATATAAGCTGCTTTGCAATATCCGTCGAACGGACAATCGGTTTTGTTTTGGCATTGGCAGGGGTTTGTTTCAGGGTCGCGCACTTGGTTCTTCAGGATTTTCTTATTATGGCCATCGACGATGGATTTCACATTTGGCAAGCAGTTCTAGGACAGTTTGAGAGTATTCCTATTGAAAATCTTCTGTAATGCATGCCCTTCAGGAAAGCTTTCTGCCATGATTTTCAAGAATTGCCGCCTGACGTTGTTTTTCACCCTCATATCAAACGGTGGGTTAAACCATGTAATGCTTCTTTGCCAGACTCGGTGTTTGCGTTTCGCTTAATCTTTCATTTGTATTTGAGGATTTAGTTGTGTGCACTATTTTTCGATGCATTCTGGTATTGCTGGATGAGGTCCCTGCATTCATGCTCGTTCGATGAAATACTAGATAATCTGTGATTGATGCCTTTTGGGATTGTCTGGATGATGCTCTGGGGGTGATTACTCTTGGCATTCAGAAACAGAGCGGTATTGTCTGGTTTAAGGTACGGTTTGTATGTACAGCGTGAAAGATTGAGAGTGCCATCAAGGAAGTTGACAATTATTTTATTGGCTTCAATTGTGATATGAGGGCGGTTTTTCTTGAATATTTTGCATATCTTCTTCTTAATTGTTCCATTGTTCTCAGTGTTCCATTGACGACTGCCGGGCCATCGTCTCAGTATTGTCCGAGCGAATTTCCATAGAAAAGTTTTAATTGAGATAGTAGATATGTAACGACTAGGTCACAGCATTCTGCTCCATCATATGAATCCATGGTTCCACTAGTCTTAACTTATATATTCTTTGCTCTATCCTCTGGACACTGTGCAACAAGCTAGATGCAACTCAACCTGTAGGTGAGTGAGTGGGTGTGTCAATGGCATAATTCAAACAATTTCTAGACTGCTGCTTCAGTGCCCATTGAGTGGAATGCTTTCACTGGAATCAATGAATGCACAATTCAAATGGTCTTTGGAACAATTCATATATTTCATTCATTTTCATGGACATTTAAATAAAATAGACTATGTTAAAACAATTAAAAGATGCAGCTGTAGTCTTTTGACCTTGTGCAGATCAATACATTATGCAGCATAATGGAAGAAGCAACAATCTAGAGATGGCCTCCATACATACTGCGTATCTTTAGAGAGACCGTGAGACTATTTAACAACACATCAAAATGAGTCTCCTGGCAGTCCCACAGAACTTTTCTAAGAAGGCCTTCACTTCCACGATGGCAGGTTTGAATAATTGGAGTACAGGTTATCAGTATGACCTCCTCTAAGCACACCTTACTTCACACTGATGGCAGCCAAAGTTTTATGAAAGTTTCGGTTTTGAGCTACTCCAATATTCCTTGGTCTGCATCTCGTTCAGTCTTGACATCGTTCTCTTGAATGCAAAAACTTCCTCCTCTCCCGTGAAAAGACTCACTTGGGAACCCTGTTGATGACAGTGATAAACACAAATATAATTAGAAAATTAACTATCTATAGCAATGTAGTGAGCTAGACTATTTATATATGCAGCTGACTGAGGTAGCAAGACTGTCATAACAGTTAGACACTTCATATGGCCTTTACCATGTTTCATTGGTCATGATTTTATGTTTCAGTGTAGTGATTAATTTTAACACATTCAAGTCTTCCAAAAGATTCAGGGAAAAAGAAAGAAACTAGAGCACCATTGGTGCAGAGGCTCATACCTCAACATCCTGAAGGTACCATTTGTGTATCATTATGTCAAATCATAGGTACCACTGGGTGTCATTATACCAAATCATCAACATTGTACAAGAGAATCTGTAGGACTGCACAATTTTGAGAATTTCATAAAATGGTACTCCAACAGTGCAGAAGTTTGATCTTTGTCAATAAATTAAAGTTGTAAAAATTTTATTGGGTACTACCAAATAACAATGCTTATAATAAGCATCACCATTCACATCCAATAATTATGAAAACTGTCAATTTTTACTATTTTTTCTTATTGGTTTGTACTGGCTGTGGGTATATAAAATGGTACTAATGTGGAAAAGTGAATGGTCACAAGTTTTCCAAAACCAATTTAAATCATTAGCTACTCACTCATTAGTGGTCATTTACATGTGACTCATAATGGGACCCTCTTAGTTGAACTTGACACAAAAGTGATATGTTTTTGAAGACTAACTGAAATTCATGAAACAACTCAAAGTGCCCCTTTAAGTCCATATACTGGTCAACATACCTTAGGGCAATACAGAGTTTCAGTTAGCACACCAACTGACACTGTCCAATTACTCAATTATCATTCATGCATGATAGGGATATTTGAGATGAGAATGACAGTTTAAAGGGGCACTTTAATAGGAGAAGGAGAAGCAATTTGCAGAATTCCATAAAATGGGCCATATGGCCCTCATGGAACCATAGACTACAAATTCATGAACACCCTAAGATAACCACTAGCAGAGTATCATTATGACAAACCATCAACAGTGCACAAGAGAATATGTAGGAGGAGAACAACTTTGCAGAATTTCCTAAAATGGACCATAAGTCCACGTCCACATGGGACCTTAGAATGAAACTTTTTTGTACACCCCACATGAACTACCGCCCAAGGATTATTGTGTCGAAGTTAATGTAAATCCATGGATGCATGTGTGAGAAGCAACATTTCAAACAGAATTTCACATAATGGGCCATTGGGCCCACATGGGGTCTTGGACTACCAATTCCTGAACACCCTGAAGGGACCAATAACTGAGCATCATTGTGACAAACCATCAGCATTGTACAATATAATCTGTAGGAGGAGAAGCATTTTGTAGAATTTCATAAAATGGGCCAAAGGGCCCACATGGGACCTTGGACCCTGAACACCCTAAATGTTCCACCACGTATGGAACATTGTGTTCCAGTTTCAGACAAATCCATGAAAGCATGACAGAGGAGAAGCATTTTGAACAATTGTGAACAGATAGATTAGATTAGAATAAGATAAGATAAGATTAGAATAAGATAAGATAAGATTAGAATAAGATAAGATTAGAATAAGATAAGATAGATAAGATAGACAAGATAGACAAGACAAGACAGACAAGACAGACAAGACAGACAAGACAAGACAGACAAGACAGACAAGACAGACACGACAGACAAGACAGACAAGGCAGACAAGACAGACAAGACAGACAGACAGATAGATAGACAGACAACAGACAAACAGACAGAAAGACAGACAGATAGAGTGATGTCACACCATTACAATAGCTCACACCAGCTAGCTGGTATGAGCTAAAAACTATCCAGAAATGACAAAAAATGTAGACAGAAACCTACTGAACATAAAAACCTGACTGGGTTATACACCTCTGGAGGACAAAAAAGCAAGTGACTTTTAATATCCTAAGTTCATTATTTCCCAACCCTACATTATATTTCAAGTGACCTTTAATAACCTAAGTTCATTTTGCTTTGTAACCCTATATCATATTCACTTACTTGTTGCATACCCAAATCGTCCATAAGGACCATGTTGTCATCCACATCTTGCTGGGTCAAGTCACCAGAAACAAAAAGGGCTTCAAGTGGTACTGTTGATTGCATAATCAGCTTAACCTGGAACAGAAGCAAAGAGTGAAAAAAAAAATTACAGTACTAACAAGTACAAAATACTAAATAGAGCAGGTTTGTTAAAAAAATATAAATCAAAAGGCAGGAAAGAAGCTTTGAAATAATCAAAAACAAATGTTACCCTCTTTGCAGAACTCTAAGCTAGCATGTCAAGTTTTGCTATCAGCACTTTATTTAACAATGAATAACATAACTTGGAGGTGCTGTTTAAGATTATGCTCCTTCCAGTGGGGGTGAAAGATTCTTTCATAAATGCGCTTGTGATGTTAGCCTACTCATAAAATTGCCAGGGATCCATTCATGAAATGTTTATAATTATTACGTGTTTATCAAATTGAATCTTTCAGTCACATACATAAATAATCAGTCAAGTAAAGAAAAGAGGCATACTTGGCCAACAAGAATGGAATATTCAACAATGAGGTATTATCATTGGAAGACATCACAATAAGTTTGAAGGATGGTCATGTACATTCATTACCAAATTTGAAGCTGACCTTTCGATCATAGAACGTATCTACCATAGTGATAAACCTCCTGGCAGCTGTCTTAATGCTGAGAGACATCTGAGGTACGTTGTCAACAAATATGACATCAAACTCACGACTCAAGGCAAGATAATCCACTGCTCCCAGAGCCTGGCAAAGATAACAAGTTAAGTCAATGCAGAATATCTTAATAAAAAAATATGAAACAAAAAAACATGTCAGGGCATGGCACATAATGTTCTATTTGCAACTCCAACCAATGATAAAGTGAGTCATTGTCACTGATACAGGAATGTAAGTGACAAAAAGCTATGATTACACTTACAGCATACAACTACCAACCAAAGGTACAAAGGTCACTTGAAGAGTCTACGATGCCAAGCAATATCACCTTCAACTCCTACAATAGCCTGAACTAAAGTTCAATCAAAACTTTAAGGAATATACCAACAGTGATAGGTCACAAGATGCATGACATCTTCTGCACACTGTGTTTTCACATTTTTCAACTTTTGAGTGGGTGGGAGGGGAGATGAGATTTACATCTTGGCCAGCTTATATATGAAACTCCTGGTCTTATGTATCAAGGTAATTGTGTCGATATAAACTGAGTGTTAAGACATCCAGCCTGGCTGATAGCTGTATTGTTGATTTACTGTCTACAGAATGTGGCAAAACATGCAGCATTGCATTCAAGAGTCTTCTTCTAAATTGTGAAAGGGCAAGATTGCAATAACGTGTTTGTAAGCATGACATTAATGTATCGTGTGCAATTAATGCATTCATTATGTCAAAGCATAAAACACAAATAACATATTTCATAGGACATGTTCGAGGTCACTACATTTTTATTCTAATATGTGATGAGGTTCCTATCAAGCCACAGGTGGATCATGTTATTAATACCAATAAACATTAACATCATCCAAAAATAACAAACAGAGATGAATGTGACTGAAAACTTGGACTATACCAAAACTGAGTTGCCTCACCTGCACACACAAATCAGAAAAAGATAATCTAGCAATGGGACCACATGCCTTCGGAACTAATAAATTTCTCCCAAGATGATTCAGCACCCTCTCTTCAGGTTCTAGATGAAACAAAAAATAGGAGAAAGTGTAGTTACCGAGGGAAAAAAAGTATACTTAATGCAATTAAACTCTGTGTGTGACACTTCCAACCAAATTCACTCACAGTGCCAGCACAAACATCAATATATTGTTTGTTTCATAACCATTTTCTATTTTCTCAACTGATCTATAATTTTCTAAACTCAAGTTAATAGTGAAATGATTTAGAAGGTAATTCTTGTTTCGTATACTACCATTTAACATTCCACCAGACACAATCCTATTTATACAATCTAGGAAAGTAGTCATTATACTTTGATGCCATTTTTAAATTTCGAACAGATTGAGATAAATTGTCCTTGTGAAATGACCAAAGGTGCCCCATTTTGTTCCAACATTTGGTGAGATTGAAAACCAATATTTAAAATGATATGCATTCTGTTGCTACTACAAATTGACAAAGGAGCTGCTAGGCTACAATATAACACAATACGTGTGTTACAATAATGCTAAACATTTTGGGGAAAGAAATTGTCGATATTTAAAGTCAAACTGTTAAGTTTTCATTTCTTGAGAGTATGACTAGCAACATCCTTTTGATAGTCACTTGAAAGTACATGCTACATTGTGTAATTTACAGTAAAGATAATTTTGCATATCAAAAAAAAAATCATAAATTTCTATAAAGTGAGTGATTGGTTTACAAAACTTATGCTCCGTTACCCATCAGACTGAAATATTGACTTTTTTCTGTCATAAAAGTTATCCATTATATGATTTATGGACTTTACATAGGTTTATGGAGTCTTTTCTCCTTGTTCTCCAGTTTGTTCCAGACAGGTTTGTAAGTTTTCAATAAAGCTTCTAAAAACTTTAAAGCAATATTCACCGTTTCCTTCTATTGCAATGATATTGTTATAGACAGATTCATACTCTGATTGGTCTGTGTCTGATCTCAGAAAGAAAGTTTTTCCTCCTCTTGGCAAAGCTGAGAATGAAAAACAAGAAATGGTTATCATTACCAAACTGTTGTTTACAATATTCACACCAAGGTTATGTTGAGCAATGAACATGGAAGTAACTATATATAGTGCAAACTGGAACAATAATGAAAAAAAAGTAAAAAAATGTATGGCTCTATAAACACAAGAAGTCCAATTTCCACCACAATTGCACGTACAGGCTTGTCAAGTGAGGATGTTTTCAAGAAGATGTGAAACAGGACATAATTGACAAAAATCCCAGTACTGCTACCACTCATGCAGGCAAGACAATAAAATATTTATCATGATGAGATAAGGAAGGGATCACAACTTCATTAAAGAAATAATATCTCTGCTGCCACCATTTATTATTGTAGGCTATAGAAGACAGTTTATCAGGAGAGGAGGAGGAAAGAAGTGCACGTTAGTTGAGAATTTCCACCAGCACCACCATTTCATGTGCTTGCAAGTGAAATGAGGCAAAAAGCAAAAAGTAATTGTCAAAAAGAATCTCACAGCTGCCACCAGTTGTAAGTGTTTCTCTGCTTTGGAATGAACATTAGGAGGAAAAGAAAGAAAAAGGCGAAATTTTCAAGAAAACAGACGCTGCTGGTTCTATTTGAAGGTATTAGTTACTACAGAGTGCACTTTAAAAGGGAAACAAAACTTTGTGTAGGGTTTCCAGTGCAATCAAGTAGACAACTTATCTAAAATACAGTTATTTGTGAAGTGCATAAAAGAAAGCAGACAGTGTGCTACTTGTGGGTACAAACTTATGCAATTATGTATATTACGATTAAAGCATTTGCATGAAAAGCATGATGATGAATTGAACACAGGCTCTTAAATTAACTACAAACTACAAACCCATCCAGAATGTTCTTTGACAAATTGAGTCATTATGTAAGTGACAGAACCATTAAAGATGGAGCCATTAAAGATAAAACCACAAAGATAGAATCACAATGTGAATGTACTGTATGAGGGGTATGAGAGTTTTGCAACCTTCACATAACCAATACTTAAGCTGACCAGCTACTGATTTCAAGGTTGAAATAATGAATTCAATAATGAAAAAAAAAAACCAAAAGACTATTCAGCAATGTGAGAAGATGATGTCACTCTTGCTTGCTTCACGTTCACAGTTGCTAGCAAAGGGAGTAACTTCAATTGATAATATCTCGAGAACTACACATGGAATCTGAATGGAAGTTTCACCAGAATGCATATATTAACTTACTCTTAAACATATCACAATTTGTGGCTGGACTATCCTTTTAAAGATAGAACCATTAAAGATAGAACTATTAAAGGAAGAGCCGTTGCAGATGGAACCATTAAAGATAGAACTGTTACAGATAGACCCATTATAGGTAGAACCATTAAAGATAGACCCACTAAAGGTAGAACCATAAAGATAGAACCATTAATGGTATAACCATTAAAGAAAGAACCATGAAAGACAGAACAATTAAAAGACAGACCAATTAAAAGGTAGAACCATTAAAGATAGGACTAATAAAGATAGAACCATTAAAGGTAGAACCATTAGAGATAGAACCATAAAAGGTAGAACCATTAAAGATAGAAATATTAAAGATAGACCCATTAAAGGTAGAACCATTAAAGATAGAACAATAAAAAGATAGGACCATTAAAGATAGAACTATTAAAGTTAGAACTGTTAAAGGTAGAGCAAGTGAAGATAGGACCATTAAAGATAGGGCTATTAAATTGTCAACTTATATTTCTCTTTCTTTTCAATATATTGTTCCAGTCTTATACATATGTACACGACTATGGTACCTCATTACCTTACTTTGCAGTTACTGTAATAATGATGGTTAAAGTATCAAAGCTATTTTAAATGGAGCTAGTGCATTTAGAATACACCAATATGGCATACAAAGAAAATAGCTCTTATCGTTGTTAAACCATTCAGTCTCAACAATAACCATCTGCAAAAGCTTCATCTCCTCAAAGTATTATGTATGTTTGTATGTCATGAGTGAAGGAAGATGCATCATTTGAATCTCGGCAAGTTTGGGTGAACATATTATTGTTCAGCAGCAAATAACTGAATTTCTACATGTGAGAAACTTTATTTCTTGAAAATGAGGCTACTGCCATTACTTATTTTGAATGACCTATCATTCTATATCCAAACATTGATTTTGAAAATAGGATTGTTTTCTGTACTACAAGATTGTGCTACTTATGTTCTATCCCTGTGTCCTTGTCATTTGGTTTCACACAGAGATTGCCACTGGAAAATTTATGGAAACTGCTCTCCCTTTCTTGATGAAAACCATGTTGTCAGGATCTTTTATTTGGAATTTATGGAATTCCAAAGTAATCTTTTTCACATTGGTACATTGCATTCACAGCCAATCAGACACTACTAATTAGATATCCTTTGAATTTCTTCACAATTTTGATTGTCCAAAAAAGAAACATTACAATAGGTTTAAAGATCTACCTACTGTATAATAACCCAAATGTTACTTTCTTTTTTACTAGTGTTGAATTTCAAGGTTAAGTATGCATTTTGATGTCAATGAACAAGAAAGACTGATAGTGATAATTTGCTGGTATTACATGAAAAGTAAAAAATAAATGCAACATGATACCTGTAAGAATAAAGTTCAAATTGAGTTTTGAGGAAATAAACATTGCAACTGGTTGCTCAAAATGGGTTTGAGGCATAGTATTACAACTTCCCAACGAACCCAAAAACTATCAGAAGTTATACTTTTGGATACCCGACTGATCAATGGATATGGGAGGACCTGGGTCTGAATTGTGGACACTATGTAAACATTAATTAAATCCTGGAGATTACATATTGTTACATGTATATAAGTTATGGAAAACCAAAGTAAATAAAAACGAAAAAAATGATTTGATCAGCTGTAATTACCTGATCTGTAGTCAATGCCAGAATGCAATTGAATAACTTCACAATGATCCTGTGGGGTAATAAGATAAATTATGAACTTGTAAATACTTGAATGGGTGAAAGCTAATGATCTATTGTAACCTAAGAAGGATGGTGCTATTGCTCATTTACCCAACACTGCAACAGATGTGCTTTATTTATTCAACTATCAGCTGCTTGGGGCTTGAGAGTTATTCTTGTGAATACGTATACATTGCTTGCTGAGAGGGGCATTGCTGTTGAGGGCTTAGGCTATATGCATCTGATTTTGAGCTACTGGCAATTTTTCCCTGATGCTCATTTTACCTGATTGTATCTGCAAGCATGGATTGTTACTGCCTAAGTATAACTCATCATTATACTTAATTGCAGTGCAAGGAATATATTCAGAGGAGCCCTGTCATAAAAACTTAACTTCTCATGACTGCAAACTGACTTTGATTGGTTAAAGGGGGATTCCAGTCAAGGAACATGTCTTCTCTACTTATTTAAGACATTTCAAACCATTTTCATTCATATTCTTAACATTTAGAAATGAACTTCTCATGGGCAACATTATATGTTCAAACTTCCCGCCCAACAGAGTTTCTAACACCATGCATGTAAACGAAGGGCGCGGCAGTTATGACGTAATTGACTGTGATCTCTGAGGCTTGTGACGTAGTTGATGAGAGTCATACAAAGTCCCCACAGTAAGATGTGGGGACCTGGGTCACATACAGTAAGATGTGGTTTAACTAACCATATGCTACTTTTGTAGCTGGTAGTCACATTTTCATAGTGGTGCACTTTACAGGTAAACTCAAAGCACCAGCAGTAAAAAAAGAAAATAAAAAGGTAATCAAATTAATTCTCAACTAAAAAATCTGAGAAAAAAACTACACATAAGAATAACCAGAAAGCCAAAAGGCTTTGCAATTCCTTGCTACATGGTTATATTACAACAAACATGAATTATTCACATGACAAGTATAAGATCAACTGCAGTAATTTTTTTTGTGATGCACCACAAGTCTTTAACCCAAAATGACCTTTATTTTGGTGACCTAAAATGACCGCGACATTTGACGTCCACCAAAAGCAATAGGGATCACCTACCCAGGCCATACAACCCACACATCAAGTACAGTATGAGTATGACATCAGTCAACATTATCTCTGAGCTCCAAGAAACACACAGTAATAAATGCTGCTTCTAGTCTTGCCTGTTGTTACAGAAGTTGAATCAAATAACTCAACCTTACCTCATCTGAACTCAGCTTGTCTGCCATATTTACCTCAAAATTCTTCATAAACGTCCAGAATATTCTTGGGTCTCCATCGTATGGTGGAATTTCTGCCTTAGGTAGTTCCAACGCTAATTTTAAACTCAATTTCCTCCTTTAACTTTTTCAATGCTTCCTCCCTCTCCTCAGTATAATGCTTTTGGCATTCCAACATCCAGCTTTCTGCTTGCTCAAATGCTTCATCAGACAACAGCCCAGCCAGATCAGCATGAACCTCTTCCATTGTCTCAAATTGGCGCTCTGCCTTTTGAAAATTTTCCTTTACCCATTCTGCAATAATTTCTTCCTTGTTACAAGTAGCTTTTAATACACTCAAAGTCCTCGTAAGTTGACCCTAAGTTATGATTTCTCCTCAATATTTTTGCTTCCTCCATCCTTTCTGACATTGTGAAATATGATTGAAAGCACTCCAATTTGATTGTTAAGAAACCTTGTTCTGCTACCAGCTGTTCCCCTGGATATCGATATTATCCAAATAAATGACAGAACGGATGGTTTTTTATTTTCTTCCTTTTTTTGTTTTAAACCCATTAACATTCCAATGCATGAATTAATGCCACCTTGTCTATCTAACCCCATGACCCCCCATACCAAGACTATCTCTATGGACAACTTATTGGAGGCCCCTCACACTAGAAGTTACTCACTAAGTTACAAATGCAGTACTGTAGCCTTAAATCTGGAGCAAAAAGCCTCTGGTGACTTCAAATGACCTTTGATCTCCACTACAAACAAAAGAGATCATCTACTTAATATGAGAAAATGTAGCCCATATGCTTTTCAACTAATTTTTACGGTAGTTTATAATAACCACAATAATGGTGTTAAGGCTATTATTACCGTTTTATAGTGAAAAATTATCCCTTCCTCTCTATTGATAAGCATTAAATTTCACAGGGTCGTGAAACTGTTAATAACAGACAACCTTATCAAGTTTAAAAAAAATCTGACCCACGGATAAGGAACTACGGCAGTTTTAACATTTTTTATGTTTTACCCCATAACCTCATTAATATGCAAGATTTGGACACCAAAATAATAGGGATCATCTACTTAATATGGGCAACCTACATGCCAAAAATGAAATTACTCAGAGTTACCCTTCTTGAGATAGAGTGTTTACGAGCAACCGTCACACACACACACATACACACACCCTTACACACACACGACATCAGGACTGCATAGATCCCCCTGCCTACGGCAAGAAATCAGAAACCAGATGAAAGAGCAAATTAACACGACAATGTTAACCAAAGATATAGTTTATTACAAAAATTTTCGGAGATATCCCATCTTCTTTGATTTTTCTGTATTTCCCTTATCTATGATGCTGAAGTTATTGCTGTTTGCTGTTTGGCAGTCTATGCACTGAGTGATGTGTTTATGGATAGATGATTTCCCTGAGAGATGTTCCTTGATCTGAGTTGCTAGATGCCGTTTTGTCTGGGAGACAAAAGGCATTAGAAGCTTTACCTACCCAGACAACTGCTTCAGCATGGATCATCCTGTACACTCCATGTTTTCTAAAACATGTCGAATGTTACATTTGCGAATGTTATATTGTCTTATGATTTTGTGTGTATATTTTCACTTACCTGAGGAGGAAGATGGGATATCTTCGAAAACTTTTGTAATAAACTATGACTTTCGTTAACATTTTTGTGTTAATTTGCTCTACTATCTCGTTTTTCAAATGTACAAGTCTTCCTAAACTATGTACGTAAGAATTCTGGCATGATGTTTTGATTGTACCAGGATCACCCTCCGACAGAATCTGATACAGACACAGGAAAAAGCAAAAATACATACATTAAAGGTCTATGCAACCTAGGCTAATGACAGCTGAAGACAAATTGTGACAAGATAAAGAGATTACGTAGAGAAGATATTTGAGCAAGCATAACACCTCTACGATTACAGTCACAAACCTCTGTTGGCAACCAAGACAAATGCCACTTAATACTCATTCACATTGTGAGATGATTGCAAGACTGTCTGCATATTTCTGAAGTCAATTTGAGGCCGATTTTATGAATCTTGCAGCAATTTACGAATTTATTGTTTTCATAATTCATCAGTTTCCTACACAATGACAAACTAATACAAGTAGATAGAGATGAGTTCTTGGCTACTGACTTTAAGAACTTGGATGAATGGCAGGAAGTTACTCCTCTGGAGTCCATTCTTGTAGAGGTCATCTGGAGGTCTGTTTGATGTTGCAAACATGACCACACCTCGATGAAAGAGTTCTGTGAACAAACGTCTGAGAATCATTGCATCTGCGATATCTGTGACCTGAAATGGACATGAAGACATGACAATTAAAGACACTACACAAGCCATTACATGTAATCATCACTTTTCATCAAACTTAACGCTGGATCTTTCAAAGCAGATAAGTTTTATAGTTCATATAATTTCAATTTAGTGATGTAACTGTAGGGATAGTCAAGGATCACATAAACAAACTGTCAGGAACATGGTATTATGAGACACAAAAGTGAAGGGGTGTAACAAGCATGTGGCTCCTTTGGAAATTGATCTCTGTACTTACTTGTTTTGATATCCAAGTGACGATACCACAATTTTTCACTGCATCTAAGCTTCAACATTCCTCCCAACCCTTTAAAACAAAACTTCTCAATGGAGGAATGGGAGCATGCTTATACCCCTGAGGCATCTCTCAACATATTCCATCCTTCACATGTACACCCTACTACTCTACAAACAACTATTTGCCACAGTAAACTGAGATTTAAATAGTGACTGATTAAACCCTTAATGCCACTGATGAAAGGTCTGACAAGACTTCAGAGCAGGTTAGTCAAGCTCATTCTCAAATTAAAAGGCAGATTTTGCTAACAATTGAAGAGGTTCTTCAATTGAAGAGAATAAGTTTTCACTGCAGGCATTTCAAACCCCATGTCAATATCTTGTTCGTAACACAATATATTGACATTTAAAAAGAACAGTTCTCTGGTCAAGAAACATTTCCAGTTGCCTCAAGGTTACCAAAATGCCATGCAACAGTGGAAAATTGCAACAAGTCTGTGTTTTTCTTTAAAACTGAAAACCCCATTTAGCTTTGACACTAGTGAAAATGGACCTTGGGTACATTGCAGATTTACCTTAAGAAAGTATAGAAATTAAGGTCACATCTCGTAAACTATTGTAATGTGCCTTTTAGGACAGTCAAGATTACAAAGAAATACAGAAGATATTCGAGAAGTTGTGCCTGGCTGAGATCATAGATTTCCATAAATGTAATGAAGCATTAAAAATAGATATTTCTTCAAAATGTTACACCACCACACCTAAATAACAAAATATCCCCTGTTGACCTCAAATGTCTTTTGGCTTACACCAAAATTGACAGTATTTTTACAATCAATATGGTAAACCCACATGGCAAATGGGAGAATTGTCCAAGCTTCCCTCCTTGAGGTATTACGTTTCTGAGACTTTAACACTTTGACCCCTGTTGACCACAAATGACATTTGATCTCCACCAAAATTAAAATGGTCACATTTCCTTGAATTAATCTTTGTTATACCTATCTTTATGATGTTGTACATTCAGCCAACCATTTACTATACGATCATTTTTTATTTGTTCATGTCTGCTATTGCATTTAACGTACTTACTTGACATTTGGAATTCTGGTCACTGCTGAACTTATTGCATTGGACTGGTGAGTAAATAGTGTTGCAGATACTACAGTGAAAAGTTTTGTTTAAGTTCACGCTGTGGCTTTGTTAACCACCATCAAGTGCTGTAGGGGTTTGAAACCTTTGAACCTAATAGTTTTGTTCTGTAACATGTGCTGTATTGATACTGGTTCCATTTCAATGAGAGATGTTGTGCAGAATTTCACTGGCATGGAAAAATTCAAATAATTTATTTTAGTTAGTGATCTGAGTCCTGATTACTGTTATTTAGAACCCACATAAAATTCATGATGTCTTTTGTCTTTATTCAGATTCACTGATAATTACCTGTTTAGATAATTTGGACATTTTTTGATTTCCACATATTTTCTGCTCTATTCATTTTAATTCTTTTGTTTTGACAATGTTTTACAATTACATACAATAATGACTGTTATGTTCATGTGGAATAAGATGTGTACAATACTTACATGGGGTTAACTCTCACAGAAAATTGTTATTCGAACAAGTAGATATGATTTCTGTTGACTTAGTCTGAGAAAGAGAATTAATTCACTTCCAGTGCATACAGTAGACTAATTAGTCAAGTGGTGTATGATCACTTGATCGTTGGTTGTATACTTATATGGCTTCAAGCAGTTTGAGTATAGTTTGCTGGATTATTTTCCAGGTTGCAAGGTCTTCTTTTATTTTAGAATTGTTTTTTAAGAGAAACATTCACAAAATTATTTTTGGTAGTAATTAATATTCGGCTTGAGGGAATGTCTATTTTACCTGTTGGTTCTTAAATGACCAAGTTTTATTGTTCTGTCTACTGTTAGTATCATCTGCTGCGGTATGCTTGTTCACACTGGAAACATTCGAAGTTTTCTGATTTCCATTTTACTGTTCTTTGTTTACTTTCAATTTTAGTCTTACCTTTGTTACTTAATATTTATCTAACTATTGTACACCATTTGCATTTTGTTTCAGAGGCTGTTTGTTCTTCTTTGGTACAATTAGACTTGAAAATCAAGAAATTCCTGTCGTCCTTACTCCAACAACTTAAAAGAGCATCGTATCCAGTGTCCCCTAAGTCTGTGAGTGTGCATACTTTCAACTCAATGTGGTACATTTACATACTAATGTGAGAATTGTGAAAGCCTTGATTCTTGAAATATCATGGTTACAAGGTTTTCACAATTTGACTCCTCTTAACCTCAAATGACGCCACCAAAAGCAATAGTCATCTTGAGCTTAATGTGGTACAACTACGTACTAAACATAAGAATTGCAAAAGTTTCTCTTCTTGAGATACTGTATTTACAAAGTTTTCACCATTTGACACCTGATGACCCAAATGGCCTTTGACCTTCACCAAAAACAATGGGGTTCTTGCACTCAGTATGGTTCACCTACTTACCAAATATGAGATTTGTTCAGCTTCCTTTTTTGAGATACTGTGTCTACAATGTAGGTATCACGTATTTAGGTGTCACATATGTAGGTATCACATATGCATGATGTATGCATACATACATACGTACATACATACACACACCCTTACACACACGCATACATACATACATACATATATACATACACACCTACATGATTACAAAGGTTACAATTATCATCAAAATCAGAAATATTCCTAATTTTTATGAAATACCAATTGTCTTTAGTAGCCAATACCTTTTAATAGGCTTATGACTTTACATATAGCATGCAGTGTATTGTTACTGTTGGTAGTACCTATTGGACTAAGTTACTAACCTGAAATTCATCAAAGCATAAGAACCAAGTTTCCTGACTGATCTGCTCAGCCACTGGTGCAATTGGATCAAACGGGGCAGATTTGTTGTGCCTCCGTCCCTTTGGAACATTTTTCTTGACTTCATGGATTCCTGTATCAAGTAGAAATTGTGAAAGAAACTTCACACGAACAATACTCTGAGTAACAATTTTACTTGGAAATCACAGTTCCTGTTACCTTTAATGGAATTCTCCACCATCGTTTCCCATGTCTCTTAAAAAGATGCAAACATTATTGTAGGTATCAAGTCATGTTCTCATTTTCAGGAAATATCTCAAAGAATTTGGAAAATGAATTATTTTAGTAAATATTCAAGGTACAACCCTGGTGCTAGAAATCAAGTGGTTGTGATGTAGCACCAACAAATCTAGATTAAACATTGCTGTTCATTTTTATCTCAAGCTGTAGGTTGGAGTACTGTTCTGATCTCTTATTTGGTGATAAAATCTAGTTTCACCAGGGAGTGGCATATACCTACCCTTCAAAGCATTGTTCAGAGCTACCTAATTGTTAAAGGATTAGTTGACTTAAATGACATTGCTCTGTAAATGATATTGAACTGGTAGCAATGACTAAAGGATAGGAATACTTTTGATCTAATTACACAACTTACCATTGTTTGGTTTGGTGGGTCTTAAAGTATTAGCTGTCATTAAATTTTATGTCCATCAAAATATCAGCTCTAATACTTTCATGCACCAAAATTACCTTACTGAATGTAGACACTCATGGGGTATTCATAATCTCTGAACTAAAGAGTTTTCGCAAAGCAAGACCTCGACAGAAACACGAAGAGTGCAAAAAATGGAAAGCAATATTTGTCGGTTCTATCTCACACATTTTCAGGCTCATGCTGAAGCCCACCTTTCAAAGCGTCATTTCACACTTAAGGAAGCTTCCTCTTGTAAAATCTTATGTTTAACTGATAGAACGGTAAAGAATCTCATATATTGTGTTATCTTTCCTTGTTGGTGGACAATTCCTTTCAGAACTTTTAGGGGTGAGGTGGGGAAGATTGGTTTTACTACATTGAACGTGCAAATACAGTATTTAGTAACTTTGATGCACAAATGCATTGTGCTTTCGATGAATTCACGATGGCAATTTTTTCATGAATTTTACATATTGCATAAGGCAAATAAGTGTAATACATTTGGTTGTTGTAATATTACAGTAATATATCATATTCACAATTCAGACATGTGAGTATCCATCTGAACATACAAGTACTGTATATACTACAGAGATATATCCAAGAGGTTCACTAAAGACCAAATATAAAATCTGTGCAAGCTTCCCTTCTTGAGCTATCATGTTTACAAGATTATCTTGACTTGACAACTGTTAACCTCAAAAGATCTTTGACCTCCCTCAGAAACAATGGGCTGCTTGTGCTCAATAAGGTATCTCTACATGTATACCAAAAAATGAGATCTGTGCAAGCTTCCCTCTTGAGATATCAAGTTTACAAGTTTTTCACTATTTGAACCCTGTTGACAACAAATAGCCTTTCACCTCCACCAACAATGATAAGCTTTTTACACCCAGTAAGATACACCCACCAACCAATGAGCTGTACATACAAGTTTCCCTTCTTGAGAAATTGTGTTCACAAGGTGTTCATTTTTTGACCCCTGTTGACCCCAAATGACCTTTGACCTACACCAAAAACAATTACTTCTTTAACTCAATAAGATAGACCCACATGCTAAAAGGCAATCTGTGCGAGCTTCCCTTCTTAAGATATTGTGTTTGCAAAGCTTTCATTATTTGACCAATATTGACCCAATGACCTTTGACCTTCACCAAAACAATAAGGCTTTTGTACTCAATAAGGCACACCCATATAGCAAATATGAGAACTGCACAAGCTCCCCACCTTGAGATATCAAGTTTACAAGGTTTTCACTATTTGGTCCATGTTGACCCCAAATTGACCTCCACAAAGAACAACAGACTTCTAATCACAAATAAGATACAACCACATACCACGTAAGAAATCTGCACAAGTTTCCTTTCTTGGGATATCATGTTTACAAGGTTTTACACTGTTTGCCCCCTCGGACCCCAAATGACCTTTGGTATCCACCAAAAACAATAGGCATTTTGTACTCAATATATAGCTCACCCACATACTAAATATGACACATGTACAAGGTTTTTCCCTGCATGACTCCTGTTGACCCCAAGGGACCTTTGACCTTCACCAAAAACAATAGGTTACTGTACTTGTACTTAATATGGTACACCCACATACCAAATATCAGATATGTATATGAGATCTTCCTTGAGATACTGTGCTAATAAGTTAGGTGTCACAAACATGCATTCACACACACATGCACTCACATGATTACAAGGTTACAATTTCATTGAAACCAAAAATGTGTTTATGCTTCTTTAAACCAGGGAATTGCTAGCTATTCCAAATAGGAACTCCCTCCTCAAACTACATTGTGGTGTATAAATGCATACAGATGGAAGAAATTTGTTTCATGGATCTCTTGATATCCATCCAGATACCTAATCCAGAGCTAGATTCCAGCCACAGTAAACTTTTCTAAATCCCTGCAGAATTTATTCCATAAAATCTTCAAATGTAAGGGTGGGATGGGATGGTTTTGGAAAGTGCTTACATATTTAACTTACTTGAGTGGACACTGAGCATAAATGAGTTGAAATGAGTGCGTAGTTTCTTTCGTGCATCTGTGTGCTGATAAAACATGTCCATAAGCATGGTCTTCCCTGTCCCAACAGTACCGTACAGGTAAACACCTTTTGGTCCACTTTTCCACTTCTTTCCTAAAATCTGTTGAAGACAAGGCAAACAGAAGCCAGTAACATAAATATATAGCATTAATGTAGTACATATGGTCCTGGTCTCATAAGTGTGGCAGTGATGTACCACATAATGTATGGTTTCCTGGTATCATCAGTGTAAAGGTAGGGTAGTATCGTTTTACAGTATGTTCAGTACAACAGAGGTGTAGACCAGTTTAAAACCAAAATTTGCAGTACTGAATATGGGCTAAAACTTTGAATACAGAAACTGTGGCAAACAAACAATAGTGAACTTTCTTCTTCCTTACTTCTAAAGTTCATTAAAGCTTTGATAGAGAGTGTGAATAAAGGGTTGTCCACATCAACTTGAAGAAATGTTTCAGTGATAATTTGAATTTCTGTTGTTCTTTAAAACTGAAACGCTTACAGTATTTACACCAGAGAGAGAGAAAAAAAATGAGATTAGATTTATTGTAGATTGACTTTAAAGCTTGTGTGACAAGCATCTAGGAAACATGTTGGATTTATTCAAAATTTTAACACAGCAAAAAACCCTGGATGTTTTTGAGATATAGCTTTTCAAAGTTTGATGAAAGTGCAAACATGATGACGTGAAGTATTGCACAGTGTCCTTTTTACAACTATACACCTCTTAATGACTGGATTTCTTTTTGGTAAGTGATACCCATATTTGCAAAAAAGAAGATACATGCTTGCACAGCAAAATCCTCAGGGGATGTAAGGTTAAGAATTTAACAAAGGCTAACATAAATTAAGACACATCATGCAAGTCACCCTCTTGAAATCATACATTTGCATATTTAACCGATGTTTACTCATGATGGCAGAGTAAAACAGCAATCTGTAAAATTGTCAATGATGAATTCTCAGACTATTTTCAACAATTTTAATGATTAATGCAGAAGGCATTTTCATGTCACAAAACCTTTAAAATGTGGAAATTAATGTTACATTACCTTACGTAATAATGTTTCTTTTTAAAACAATCAAGGTTACGGTATAAAGTAATAAAAGAACATTCAAGTACTGTAGTTGCATTTACAAATTTTAGGGGACCACGATGAAAACGATTACTTCTTTAACCAGAAGGCCAAAAGGCTTAGTGGTTCCTTGAGGCATGGTTATACTGTAACAAACATGACAAGTAGGAGATCAATTACAGTTCATTCATTTTGAAACATCATGGTAACAAGCTATGGATGCAAAATGACTTTTCACCTTTTCTTAAAACAAATAGGTGCAAAAATTGATAGAAATCGTACTAATATGGGCAATGCACATGCTAGGTATAAAATCCCTCACAGTTACCCTCCTTCAAGTTGACAAGATTTTGACTTGTGGTAACATCAAACGACCTTTGACCTCAACCAAAAACAATAGGGCACAACTCCTAAATATGAGAGGTAGACATGCACAGTATCAGATCTCTCACCATTTCTCTTTTTGTGATAACAGTTTTCATAACTTTAACTATCTGACCTCTGATAAATCTAAATGACCATTGACTTCCACAAAAAATAATAGGGGGTAATCCAATATTAACTCAATATGAACAATCCATATGCTAGGTATGAGTTACAGTTACCCTCATATGACATAGAGTTTACAAGGTTTTTTGTAATTTGGCTTTTGTTTTGTGGAGGTCAAAGGTCATTAACCTCAAATGAACCTCAAATTAACTTCAAATGACCTCACCAAAATCAAGAGGGATCATTTTCTTAGTATAGCTAACCCACACATTAAATATGAGATCAGTCAGGAATACCCAGCTTGAGATATTGCATTTTCAATGTTTTCAGTTTAAACTCTGGTGACCTCAAATGACCTTTGACCTCCACCAAAACTTAAAGGAGTTATCTACTCAGAATGGCCAATTTTAAGCACTATGCATGAAACCAGTCAAGGTTATCCTTCATCAGATATTATGTTTACAAGATTTTCACAGTTTGACCTCTGTGACATCAAATGACCTTTGAACTACACAAAAAACAATAGAGATTATCCACTTACTATGAACAACCTACATGACAAGTATGAGATCAGCGGAGGTTACCTTTCTTGAGATATTGTGTTTACAAGGTTTTTGCATTTTCACCTCTGGTGACCTCAAATGACCTTTGACATCTACCAAAAACAATAAGGATCATTTACTCAGGTTGGCCAACCCACACACCAAGTATTAGATCAGTTGAGGTTACCCTTCTTGAGCTATTGTGTTTACAAGCAGCTTCCCCCCCCCCCCCACACACACGCATGCATGCACGCACGCGACAACACCAACGCATACTGTAGATTCCTTTCACCTTCCGCAAGGAATCAAAAATCTGTACGGGATATGGTTTAGCCAATTTAGGGAGAAAAAGTCACCCTAATAATTGTTATGAAATTTCAATCGTCTGCAGTGGGTAAATGAATTTAAATAATATCATTCTTTTACAATAGTACTTGAGTTTACACTTTACATAACAAGTTGGGCAAATAATCATGGTACTTGATTCAAACAGGGCAGAGGGTACATGCCATTTATATGAATTGGTTGTCATCATGTGCATGCATTGGAAGGGATTTGCATAATAAGTTCCATAAATACTGTAAGTAACCTACACCTCATGACTATTACTCTGCTGCATGGATGTACCTTGTCAAGCACATTTGGTTCCTTTGGTTGGTATCCCTGGAGACGTTGATGGAAGCGCTCCAGTTTTTCAACAACAGCTTCTTGGTACGGGTCACATCTTAAATCCTTCTGAGCAATTGTGGAAGAATAGACATCTGACAAACTTGAAAGGTTCCTACCTGTACCTACCTCCCATGCACAAATGAGAAATTGGGGGAAAAAAGGAACAAACATTTTGAAACAAACTTACAGTATGTAAACAAACTTTGCAAAAAGTGTTTAGTCTTCTTGACACCCTCATTTTCAGTTGCATAATACGCTTCAGAATACATGGAAAGTGAGCTTGATGAGGCATCATCACTCATGAAGTACAGTATTATAGTGTTTTATCTTTAAATTAAAATAGGTCACTTGAGGCATACTGTACATTACTGTACACCCTCATGAGGCTGTACATTTGGAGATAATTAAGAGCCAACACAAGATATGAACACAGAACAAGCAAACAGCTACAGTAGGAATGAAATGAATGGAACTGTGTTTTGCTCTTCAACTCAGCTTAATTCAGAATGAAACCATACCCAAAGATGCAAATGGTTACTGCAGTCTACCATGTAATACTTAAAATAATTTGCAAATGCAATACCAACAGAATAACAAAGCCAGCACTGCACTGCATACACTTCTGAAAATCTTGTCTACTCAGTATACAGTACTTTAATATGCATGACAAACTCTTACATAATCAAGCCAACAAAAGATACCAGTTCTATGAAAGCTGTAATTAAAGAATCATGGATTTGATCTATTTGTAAGAAGTATGAAAAGGCATGTAATTTTGTGTCCCTCCATTACTAATACTGTGCATTTTCTAGACCACAATTTTACTTACGGTGACAGCTACTATATGGCAAGTTGTTACAAGCAACTGCTTGCCTACATAACCACATAAGACATTGGAAGATACAGTACTTCCACAACTACTTTAATGCAAATGGCAAAGTTACAGTACAGTACAGACCACACATGAAACAAATATACAGAAGTCAGATGTCCGTCTGTTACTGCTTGGCCTTGCCCTGTAGCCTAGTAATTACAAATTTTATCAAAATGACAAATGACACCCAGTGTTGTCTGTAGGCCCTACGCTTGTCTTCTTCAGTCTTTTCATGACTTTATCATTGTCTAGAAGAAAACCAGAGTAATTGCAGAATATGCTGTATGCCAAAGCTATGCTGGGAAAATGGCAGGCACGCAGTGATGCTATCAAGTTACTGCACATAATCTATTTCCTTGGCATCAGAAAATAATTCAAAGTCCAGAGTGAAAATCGGTGGAATCTCCCGCAATGTTTAGTAGGTATACATCTTTCTTTTTAAGCAAGATTAATTGTCATAAAAAAGCAGAAAGCACAAATGCGTTTTTGTTGTGATGAATTCATTATGAGCATTTTCATGAATCTGATATATGATGACTCATATGTATATGACTGACTGATGGCTGCATGACTGATACAGGTATGTCTCAGCGTGCACAACTGCATATATTACAATTACAGTGATGCAACACCAACACATTACTGTTCATATGAGATCTGTCCAACCAAGCTTCCCTTCTTGAGATATCCTACTTAAAAGGTTTTGCGATTTGACCAGTGTTGACCCAAATGACCTTTGATCCCCACCACAAAACAATAGGGTTCTTCTACCTGATGTGATACATCTACATACTAAATATGAAATCTGTCCAAGCTTCCCTTCCTGAGGTATTGTGTTTACAAAGTTTTCTTAGGAGAAGTTGGTCGACACTCAGAAGGATTAGCCAAACTTATTCGCATAGTGGTCAAAATGGGTTGTACAGCTCTACAGTAAGTTTAAAATAATGAGATTCAAGGTTTAATTTGCAAAGAGATGGCTTCCTTTGAGCTGTAATGTAGCACTACAGCGCTACTAGTTTTACTTGCGTGTTTCCACGGCTAGGTACCGTAATCAGTTTGAGCGCTCATGGGAAATACTTGGTTGATTAAGCAGGTGATTGTGTCTGGCTGCAGCTGCTCTCCTGGGGTCCACCTGATGGTCATATTTCACATCCATCGTGATACAATTTAGCTGAACTTTGATGTAAGTTTATCCAGGACACTTAAACTAATTATAATGCATGTAAATTTTGTATATCATTTTGTTTCTCTACATAAAAATATATCTTACAGTATTTTAGAAACTTTCTCCAAAATATTTTCCGCAACAGCAGGAAAACGGTGACTATAGTTTTTGTCATACTCGTTTTTTGTTGTTTTATGCAAGATGCCAAATGATATTTACTGGTAATCTGTGCACAAAACATTGCTAATAACGAACTAAAAAATGCCTACGTCTGGGGCATGATTCTCATGTTTTAATGTCAATGAGTGTATGATCATACTGACAAAACCAACACTGACACTGGTTGGCTGGTGCTGTGAAAACAACAAAGAAATCTTTTGACTTATATCGTAGAGACCTTACAATCTGTGGCAAAAGCAAACATGAGTGATATACAGGTGGGAAGTAAGACAAAAGGCTGAGGACTTTATATTGCACAACACAAATAACGCTATAGTTCAGAGCCTTATCATTTTCCAGTAGACTAAATATAATCCCTGTTTAAACTCATGTTTGCATTCAGAAAAGAAAAAAAACTTCCACCAATCCAGAGCGACATAAGGCAGTTTCTCGGAATGGCCAGATTCCAATTTAAATATAAGAAGCAGGCCTAAACGTAGTTCTACCGAGTCTCACACTGTACAGTAGTTGGCTTCATAAGATAAAAAAAAAATCACCAAACCATGCAGTATCTGTAAACAAAAAATCTCTGTTGAAGTCAAAGTTTATATTATTAAAGCCATTAAATTTCCAGATTATGAGACTTGCGTACCACAGTACCCACTTGATGGGATACAGTACATTGCTAACGAACAGTGGCTACTTGATAGTTTGTCGTCCACCCCCCTTTCGTTAACAACTCATATCAGCTGTTCACTTTGATATCTAAATTGATTAATAGTTGGAAAATTGTTAATCAATTCAATCAATTACATTTTTCTTTTTTATAAAAAAAAACGATATAAATTTGATAGCATGACTCAAAATTCTGATATAATCTTCTTTATAGTTATTTAGGCCTATCTGATATGAAATCTCCAAGTAATTAAAACCAAATCCCAAAGGATTCAATTGCCTGATTTTGTAAAAGTGTGAAATGTAGGCTATTCTTGTTTAAAAAGCAAACAGCACAAACAATGCCCATAGGGACCACAGCTACTCAGTTCAATTTTTACTTGCATGTGTATATCTCTGGTAAAATCATTGCCTATCTGCTTCTATTTCGAATGAAATTTGGATTGCATCAAAAGAAAGAAGAAACATCTGAACAAGAAAGAAATGCCTTCCCACAATGCAACCAATACACTGTATGCCGCCACTGCAAAGCCCGGTGATTGCATTTTACTGCAGGACCACAGTTTGTCTGTTTTCTTCCCGCTACATATCTTTTTTGTTTTCTTTTGAAAACTGCCTGGGAACAGTTTGCCAACTTTTGTCAACGATGGGCCACCCTCCCCCCATATTTCTCGGTGCAAGTTTCACAAGTGCAGTTTGTTTCAATTACTTTTTTATCTTCAAAAAGAATGGCCTGGAAAATTTTTCCTGCAGTTATTTTTTTTTAAAGAAATATCTGGGTTAAGACCCTTGACATGGGCATCCCAGAATTTTTCAAACCACCTGTGAGCATAGAGCAGCTGCATAATGAGCCCCATGCAGAGAAAACAACTGTAAAGCTTTGCAGCAAGCAGCTCTAAATGACAACTGGGTACAGACAAAATATTTATGTGTAATGTTACAGTAACATTATACTAGTCTTCAGCGCGAGGGAAATGAAAAGTACCTTCTTTTACGTGGACTCTCCTTGAAGTACAAAGGTATTTGGGGTTACATAACTTTTTTTTTTCCACCAAAAGCCTGGTTTGATATTTGAGTGTACGGAAAATCGCCTTCACCACTTCAAAGTTATTTTCATAATTGGCTAGATGATTGTTTTCTTCTTTTTCAGTTACATAAAAGTTTTATACCAACACATGACACCTTTTCTGCAACTAACCTTCAGTCAATTCAGCCTCCTTGTGTAGTGCATATTGTTAGCCTCACTGAGACAGTGGTATTACTTTACTCTTTTTCTTTTTTATTAACAGTTAAAATTTCCCACTCTGATTTTCTACTATGTCTAAATGAAAAAAAGTGAAGCAGCATGTCTGTCAATAATTGAAGTCTCTGCACTTTAAATGACCGTGATCTTTCGTTCCCTCCAACATACACATTGCTGGTATTGTCTCCCTGTACAGTACTGTTATTCACCCTACAGTATGTCTTCTTTAGTGCTAGGCCCTAGAAACCGTGGGAAAGCTGTTCTTTATGTGCATGATGCATGATAATTTACCACTGCAATGTTATCAAGTACTCAGTTCCCTGCAGGGTGATTTATTTTCCAGTGTTATAGCGGTTTCGCTAACCGCAACTCTGTACCGCTTTTACACAGTGATGTAATATATGTGATTGTATGATTGTATAAGCCTCTCAGCACCAGCTTTACTGAACAAGTAGTTTTTAGGTCCCCAGAAAATTTTCAAGTGGTACTGGCTCTGGATTTGTTCCCGTGGATCTAGGCTAGTGATTGCAAGAGGTACAGTACCGTCTCGTCCAAGTTGACACGAGACGCGGACGAGTTCCAACAAAAACGGACGAAGTGGACGAGTAAAAAAATACAGCCAAATAATGGAACAGTCCAATCCGTCCGCAGAGGGACGATCTTTGAACACAAAGGGACTTGCAACCTTATCTGTCTAATCTGTGAAAAGCAAACACAATCAATAAAGAGCCTTTGTGTAGGAACTCGTCCGTGTAAGCGACGATGTGGACGAGTTTTACTTACACATTGTTTTCAGTTTTAGTGAGCAAGTTTCCGCAGAAACGTGTACACGATGAGTATAAAAACAGGTCCTGGTAGTACGGTAATCGAGGCCTGCCTATTTATACTTTGTTTTGTCATCAAACGATGTAGCAATTACTCACAGTTGTGTAACGTTAATCAGCTAATAGAATGAAGAAACAGCATGAAGCAAGGAAATCAGCTAATTTAATTTTAGCAAAGCAATATCAATGTAAAGATTTTGTCTTTCTATTTTGGAAAACTTGATGTAGACATTCCTACTGATTGCCTTTCGCAAATGGTAGCAAATGGTGTAGGATGAATGAGTTGCTTACCATTCAAGTTGAGATTCACATTTTCGAGACAATCGCAACGAACCTCGATTGGCAAAGTATAATCCATATATTCCATGACCTTAAATTAGTCGCCATATTGGGCACACATGTTCTAATATCAGTTTCCTATCTTCAAATTTTCTTTACTGAACGTGCACACCACGTACACCCTTTTACAAACCCATCAACTGTTTTGCTTTCAAGTTTGAAAATTAGGCCTGTACACGGATAATACCACGCAAGCATAGTTACCCAACAGTACATGTAGATCACGTTCAATTGATGCCATACAGCACCTGTACCAAACAATGTTTGTTCCTACTGCGGGGTTGCGCGGGAAATTGGCGGTCCTGGTAAAATGTGGGCTGTGTTTTGATGACCTACGAATGACCCCTATAATTATCATACAACTGATTACCAAGAATGTCCTACGTTAGCAAATGTCGACGGTCGCATTATATCTTGGCAACTTGCCATGAAATGTTGTAACAGCAGTAACAAGGCAAATAGCCTGTAATCTGGCCAATTGAAGAACAGATGAGTAAAATCAGCAAACGAAAAAGTAGAATATAAAAAATATCCATCTCTCTGCAAATGCGGAAACAAGTTGTCTTGTTTGTACGGCAATGTAGGATACATGTAGGCCCTCTAGGTGTATTGTGCACGTGAATGCACTTTCAAATCGACATTTACACATTGTGAAGAAACAAAAAGGGGTGAAATAAATACGACATCTGTCAACACAAGATTGCGGGATGTATACGCATTGTGCGAGATGGGCATGCCCATGTATGGGAACATGATGGGAACCAAGCTGCTACTCAGTCACATACTGCTCCTACAGTATGTAAAGTACTATATATATATATGGTTTAAATAATAGATCAAGTGCATGGACGGTTACTGTAGCTGCACAGGATCTTTGGAATGTGAATTAACCTGTAACCTACTACTGCTGCATGATCATATCCCTAGAGTACATGACCTTTGCTTCCCAGTTGAAAATCCATGACAGATTGACACCTGTAGGAGCTGATTTTGGATAAGTGGTCTGAGAATAACGACAGAAATTTATTACCGCCGATTTTGCCCAAAATCGGCGGTTAAAGCAGCCTGTGTCTCTAACGGAGCCATCACCCTAATGTGTTTGGCAGGCGAAGTAAAAACGAAATGTCTTGAAATTCTAACTCTGTGTGTAAACAAAGGGCGTAGTATGGTCTAAGCCCGATCAAGGGAGATGGAGTGTGACTCTTCGATATGATGAAACTGACCCATTAGAACCCGGCTATAGGTTTAGTTAATCTCGCCCTTGAGTGAAATGTTTATTCTTAGACCTTACTTGCGTTATTCAGAATGACAATGTGATAAATTGGTGCACAGCATTGAATATATACTGGTCTTAATTAAGTGCCAACTATTTTATACATTCAATCAACGGTCTCCTTAGAAAGCCGCGTGGAATTACGTACTTTGATTTTGGGCCTTGCCTTAACATTGTGCAAAGGTTTAAAGGCTCAAACGGAACGATAGTGTGCTGCCTACCGTTATCTACTTGAATATTGATTCGTTTATGCCCTCTTTCAAGCAGCAGAAAAGTTCAAGTTTAGTTTAAGTTTGCAATAAGCACAATACGTCTGGCATCCGCTTATGCACCGGTACATTCCATAATGCGGAATAAACTGTCAGTTAATGCTTTCAGTCTAATATCGCTTTACTTTGGAAGCGCCAAACCTTAAATATTCTAGCCTAGCACGTCGCGGGTTTTACAAGGTATTATTTCAATATTTCCTATGCCGGTTTGGTCTCATTTCAAAACGCCATGCCAACTCCGAGTATCTCCTATTACGTTGAAAAAACATCGACCTGCGCCGCTCGTCTAAGACGAAAGGAATTTGCACCTGTTAAAATGCTAACCTCTGATTGGCTCTTGCAGAGATTCATTCATAACTTCCTTTACTATTATAAGTGCAATGGAAGGGATGGTCTGAAAAGTTAAAAAATTATGACATTGATGGTACTTTGGTTAGTAGCTCTATAAAGTACGCACTTTACACCATTTTTCGTTGGGGTTAAAATGTATGATGATATCAATGTTTACGCCAGTAAAGTTATATCACTGTGTTCAGATACATCCCTGTGCAAATTCACGTCGGGGTGTCCCACTTTCTTCTATCTTTTTGTTTGTAGTAACATGGAATTCTATAGCTCTATGGTTCGAACAATCAAGAATGAAATATTTTTAGTGGTAACATATTCCCACCGTATTGGCACACATGGCCATAATATTGACAAGGCCAAATATTTGACACTTTGTATTCGCGTTGACACAGCCAAGAGTGCACAAAATGTTAAACACTGGCCAGATCCCGTTAAAGAGCGGCATCTCCCTTGTCAAACCAGATGTGACTATCCCGCATCTGTTTATGCAAGCCGGCATCCCTTTGCGCACATCATATGAAAGTTATCTGTTCAAGGAACGAAAGTAGCAATTTTGCATCAGTATGTGAAACCTAGCATCTACTAGCGTTTAAGCTCCTCACGTCCTACATGGTATTATTTCAGTAACATTTTTACGCCGGTTTGGTCTGACTTTTGACTCAGTTTTATGAGCAGCATTAACACAGAACGTCAAACCAGGGGCAGATGTCGTTAGTGTGGCATCTCTCTAGTAAAACCATACGTGATTGTCTCGCACCTGTTTATGCAAACACGCATCCCTTTGTGCACATCGTGTGAAAGTTATCTGATTCGAGTAACAAAACTAAGCAATTTTGCGTCTGTATGTGAAGCCTGGCATCTGCTTAGGTATACAATACTTTAACCGGTCAGTTAAAGTTCCTTCAATCTAAGAACACTTGAAGTCAGCAGATTGAACTAGCGTTCCACCTCACACGTGGCGTTATTTCAGTGTTGTTTTTCTTTCATGCCGGTCTGGTCTCACCTTTTTAAACTCAGTCTCCTTGTGTTAACACAGAACGCGAAACCCAACCTATCTCGCGCGTATCTTTTGCACACCATCTTCAAGTTATCCAAGAAATGTTTACAAAAAATATGAAAAAAAAACGTAGCAGTCTTGCATCTGTATATGTAACCTCGCATCTGCTTATGTATATTCAGTATTTCCCGAATTAAACCTTAAGTTAAAGTTCCTTCAATCTAAGATTGCTTTAATTTGTTAGATTTAAATTTAAATTATTCTAACTTGGAACTTCGGACATCTTACACGAGGTTATTTTAAATATTTTAATGCCGGTTTTGTCTCACTTTTGACTGTGTCTTCTTAATAGCGTCAACACAGATCGCCAAACAAAATGTGACTATCTCGCATCTTTATATACAAGATCGGATCCACTATTTTACTCGAAATAAGCAATTATTTAAAATTCAGTTTGTTCAAGAAAGCTTCAGTTTGAATGGTTCTAACGTAGACTCCCCTTAGGTACATTGATTATTTTACGTACATAGACTTTACTTGACGGCTTCAAGAATTTCGTCTTGGTAAATTGTGTTAAGTAATTTGTGCTCGCAAAGGATCCATGAAAAACCTTTGCAGTCTCACCTTCGTACACGTTTAACCCAAGGGTGGAACTAACCACTGCTCCAAGAGGCGGGGGTGGGGACAAACAAAGCAACCAAAGTTTCACCACGCTCTGGCGGAACCATTTTCTTATGAAACTCCAGTTGGAGCCCAAGTGGTGAAACGTTGTTGAAAAGAATGAGCAGTGATCCCTTCAGTTTTACAATTTCAATTCTTTGCAGGGAAGCGAGAGGTTATTTGTTGTCAATGCAATGCAGATATTTAGAGGATTACTAACACCCTAACTGAAGAAAGTTAATTCTTTTTGTGTTTGTTGTTTTTGTTTTCGATTGGAGGGGAGTCATTTGTTGTCTCACCCAGATATCTCTAAACTACTGCCAAAGAAGCTGGGTAACAAAAGTTTCTATAAACACGAGTCAAGAAGATTTGCAAATACTAACAACATACTAACCGCTACCTCTCCCCCGAGGTGTTACTAGATGGAGATCCATCGGAAACTTTAATTTATGCTAATCTAATGAGATTGACCTCAGAGTAGAGACTTAATCCTTTAATTGGGGATTATTGAACTAAAGGGCATTGAAAACCTTTGTCTAATATCTAGGCAACCTCATCTGCTAATTCATACCTACAGTGACCCCAACAAAAAGGATTATTTCAAGGAATGCTTAAATGTCTAACTAGATGCCGACAGTCATGTACGAAACACTATCCTGACATTCAAAACGACTGTTTATTGCCAGGAAACCTAATGATGCTGGCTATACACCAATGCTCATGATCTATGCAAATGAACAAAAGAAGTATAAGACTAAACTTTGCCGTTGATTTTTGACTTATATTCGCATTCGCTCGCATGACCTAAAAAACACCCTCATTTTGAGCAAGTTGTACGGTACTAGACAAGAATGTTGAAAACAGCGTCGAAACGCGTCGAAACTTCTTAAATTAATTTACAGCTTAAGTGACTGGCAATGTTAAGGCAAGGGTTGGAAACCGTGCGAACCACTCGAACCTGGTCCGCATCCTCGCATAAAATCCAGAGCCAGACACAGAAAACAAAGATAAAAAAAATCGAAAATAAATAAAAAGAAAAAAAATGTACGGAAGAAACGAACAATTCTGGAAAAGCTGTAAAACATCGAGACTTAATTCTTTTGTAACACACCAAATTATGCAAACTATCATCATAAGCAAATTCTCTATGTTCTGACCAACACGCTTGAGCACATACTACCGTGTACGTGTGGAGGCTTTTCCTTTTTTTCCTTAGCTGCGTGCGCATTTGCTTGCCGAAATGAAAAGCCCCGGCGAAACAGGTGAAAATGCAGGGATTGGTTGTTCACAAAATGCAGTTGATTATTCGAGGAAAGTAGTGCAAGCTCCTCCCTAAACCCCCAAAAAAGGAGAAAAAAAAGAACCGCTGTTGTCACACGCGAACACTGTAAGTCTGGCAACCTGCCAAGAGCTAACAAAAACTTGCTCATCGTCGAAAAAAAGAAAAAGTTTTGAATAGGACCGCAACGAGGGGTGGGGTAAAGAAAGACCAATCATCTTTTTACTTTTATTTTGTTTTTGCTCTATCAATACTACTGGGCGTGGAATAATGAAAACGTTGCAATAGTTCATGAACAGTACATCAAACCATGGAGGTGTTAGCACCTCCCTGATCAAACTACTGTAACACAGTGCGGTATGTTTGCCAGTTCATGATATCTGCCCACTGCATGAAAATATGGAAGTAATACACACACCTGGTCTATAACCATAACCGATATCTGAAGTTGCTTACCCCATGCTGTTTAGCTACCAATCATACCTTAGGGTCATCCGACTAACTCCGCCTTCATAGTCCTTTTAAAATTTACTACAATTTCATTGACCGTGTTTTTCAACGTTGGAAACCCAGCAGCCCGAGAAACGGCGCGAACTTTTGCAAACACATTTCCGGTATTCAACATCTGATGAGCGGTCCTGTCATAGCCGCATGCAGGTCTACTGTATATACACAATGCATAAAGAAAAAAGACGGGCAGCAGGGCCGCGCGGGTTTACAATTGGACCTGTTTTACAGCGGGTAACGGCAATAACTTACTTTGATATCCCAACCATTTTTTACCATTGTTGCATTCAGTTGGGGCCAACTAGCCCAGCTGTGGAAAAAAAAAACTGGGTTTTGATGTTTTAACATGATACTGCTTAGGCTGCACGATCACAGATATTCTGCAAAGCACGGGTAGTTAATGTTTGTTGCATCAAAGATTTAACCATCTTTGGTTGAATCTACAAAGTGTTTCGCGATTCACGCATCTGTGTAGGCCATGACTTTAGCAGCTATGACATGTTTTACAAAATGTCTATGTAATTATGGAACTTGTGAAATTAACTGGATTATCGGATTTCTTCAACCAAATATCACAGGTAAAATGTATTTTGATATTTACTAACATTTTTATATTGCCTTGGATGTTCGATTGCAAATGTGCTAGGGATAAGCAGAGTCTATTACAAACCGCTGTTCCTATCCCTAGCTGTAACTTCTGCTGTTTCCTGACTATTGAAGAAACATGGCCACGGTTATTATCAACATCGTAGATGAGGGTGTTGTAGTTAGGAGTCAATAGACAATATGTAGCACATTAGAATATTGTCCACTTTTGCGACAAATGTGAACGGAATACTTAAGTTTGTTAGGGTTGGTCTCACAGTACCTACGCAGCTGTAACTCAGTATTTTGATATGCAATGAACCCAAAATCTTTCAGAGACTTCTCCCCTGGACATCCGCAAGGGGTACAGCACACCGGGGCTCTACTGAGCCGGGCCCACGCCGATTTGTTCACAGGTTCGAACGTTTTGCGTGCTAGATAGATGCACAAACGCTAGCGGGAAGTCAGTTCGCGGGAAATTGAGCAAGGTTTGCCAATTTTGGGCTACTGTAAGTTCAATTTCAAATGCTTTGTTGCGTAATTGAAATACTTTTATTTTACACAACTACATATTCGGACATTACCTGTCTGGTGGGTTTAACTTTTCTAATTACTAGCCTAGCTGTGGAAATAATTGGTTTGGGAGTTACCACGAGGGTACTCTTACATTAAAATTGAAGTTTTCAAAAATAGTTTTCACAAAATAGGTTGTAACTTTGAACTACTGCACATGAATGTGGTTTTAAAATCGGGCCCTTTGTACAACTAAACTTCGTAAAAAGGTCACAGCGTACTGCCACTCTTACATGTGTAGTTTGCAAATAAAGAATAAGTTAACATGTTCGGGAAGAACAAAAAAAAAATCGGTATAGGCTGACAATTTTAGAGCTACATTCCAATGTTAGGCTAGCGTAAAGATGCGGCAAATGTAGTTCTATATTTACGTTGAGGATTACTCAATAATATCTGTCTGGTTTTGTAAAGGAAATTCACCCATGCGTAGTTTATTCGTTCCTCACATGTCACTGGCAACTTAATACAACATCCTAACTGATTGTAGGTCTGCCCAAAATCACTGCCGCTATCGCAAATCCGATCTGTTTTGCGGTGGACGATATTCCGTCCGAGGGGACGAATTCACTGTTACAAGCTAAACGGACGAGTTTGTTACTTCCAGTTGACTGCATAATGGGGGGATTTTTGCGCGGACGAAGTGGACGAGTTGTGGACGATGTTTGGCAATTTGGATGCGGACGAAGTGTCAACTTGGACGAGACGGTATTGTACACTCTAACCACCAAGCTACTGTAGCTTTAACAAGCTACATTTGTACTTGCTAGATTAACAAAGTTAGTATGACACTAAAGTTTACAATAGACTTGAACTCAGTAACATTAGTCCAGCCCTTGAGCAGGGCTGTGCACATACGTTAAGCCCTGGGCCTAAGCTACAGTAAAGTTGTATTATTAGGTAGTCAACTACCGCGCGGGCCCGTCAAACGCGCCTCTAGCCTATCATTTACAAATCACAACTTTTACAAGCTTAGGTTCGGCAGATTGAAATAGTGAAGCACGCCACCATTTTTTGTCATTTACACACTAAGTCAATGGCAGGCGCGCTCGACGGGCACCTTGGGGAAAGTTAATTTTGTTTGGATTGTTGTAAAGAAGGTGGGATAATTCCACCTATGGTGACACACTTTTTCATTGCAATGAATACATATTCATTTGAGACAATACTGATTCATAACAAAACGTTCCAACTTTTGTAGGTGGAACTGTCACAAACTTGGAATGATAAATTTCCTTAATAATAGCGCGTTCGACGGTCACCCCTTTATACATGTACACTCCACATCACAGATACCTTGCACCTAACTTAGGCCTAACAAAGTAACAGTAACACAATTTAGCCAACCCTTGACAGGGTCGTTAACTCTCAATTTCACAAACCGTTATGTTACGTTTTCTTACCAAACTGTGCACAAAAGATCTCTGGCACCGCATTCATCTTGAATAGCGGAGTAAGTTACGTAACGCACAGCCCTGTTCAAGGGCTAGCCTAGCCTAACGTTCGGCTACTTGTAGTGTAACTAAGCCAATATAACTAGTTGTAGTTGTACGACTGCCGGTTCAAACCACAGGTCGTCCTAGCGTTAAGTATACACTATTATAAAGTTAACGCTAGGAGTAGGACGACATGTGTTTCAAACAGGCACAAATTTACGTTAGACTTAGACTAGACCTAGGCTATGTTGAATGGGATACCGTTTTTCAACGACACTAAACGTTACCATAAATGTTGCTATCTTTTTGGATCCCTCCCCTCAGTGAAAAAAGGCAACGGAAACGGAGAAGGGCTTTGAGCCTAACGTCTAGCGCCATCTGACTGCCATTTGATATGAGGACCGGCATCGACTCAGTCAGTCAGCAGCACTTAGGGAGACTCAACAAGTCACTTGCAACCACATTTACATTCGCTCGTGTGGTGGTTTGCATAGTCTCCCACGTACGTAGTGCGTAAATGCAATGCAGTGCAGGTAATGTCACAGTACCGTAGGCCTGACTGAATTTGCTACCCTGGTAAGTGAAGCGTTTTACTAATACATTGATGGCATATTGTCCAAAAACGAATTTAATTATTTCATTTAATTGGAATATCACACTGTGTGGTTCAAAGTTGTAAATAGACTATGCCTTGTCAGTCAACAAAATAACTATCGTCAGGGCCTTGCACGACACCTACTGTAAGACAATAGTGCAGATTACAGTATGTACCAATTTAACGACATCTTATGAACTTCTTTACACGACTGTTGAGTATTGTCGATCGTCTTGGGCAAATTTAGGCTATATAGGCCTATGAATTAATTAAGTTATCATGCAGTTTTGGTATGTCCACGCAGTAGCAAATATGACCTTCGTTTGGTAATCTAATTCAAATTTAGGCCCAGGCCTATTGCCAATTTTCCACTTGCACTAACTTACTAGCCTACAGTACTAGGCCTACTACTGTAGGTGTTATTCAAGTACCAGAGTACCAGTACTACATTGAAAGGTTCGCACTCAATCTGTGGGGTTTTGTTGACAGTGTGCTATTCTGTGAGTAGCTTCACAATGATGTAATGATGTAATGGACACGTGTGTGATCATTTTCGATAAACGCTCAGTCGAGTCTGGACTGAAATAGAGGGCACAATTCCTGTAGCTCTAAATCTGATTGCATGATTGGCATTCTTCAGACCTGCCAACCATTTTCCAGAGCCAAAAAGTCAAGAGATTAGTAAGAAAAGGGAGATTGGTCATTTTCAATAAAAACCAGTGCCACGGAGAGAATCATTACCCACATGCACAGCACAAGTTGCTCTTATAGGCCTATATTCACGTACAGTACATTGCAGGTACATTTACGCTCTTCTGCATGCACAGCCCTTCATAAACTAACAACTTGCTGTACTTACCAAGCAACCTGCTGTTGGTGTAATTATGCTACAGTAATCTACGATATAACAGTTGAAAATTTTGTAAACATCAGTCTGATTTTCAATTAATTACTCAAATAAGCCTTGTGCTAATTGTTTTGGCTATTTTCAGAAATGTTGCAAATGGACTTAAAAAACTGGCAGATTAGAATATGTAACTGGGAAATTGAGATCTGTACAAATACTGGGAGTGTCCCAGTAAAACCTCCAGAGTTGACAGGTTTGATTATGGGAAGGTCAGGAATGAAGTGACACCACTTGCCCCCATGGAATTTTTTTGTTATACCTGAGGACTCCAATGAGTCTGCGAATGACTGACAGAATGAATGAAAGTTGAAAGGAAACTTAAATTAAAAAGCCAAAGAAATGATTTGACAATGGGGACACTCTTTTCTAGGAGTCCAAAGTGCTGCAAGCTGCACAGGTTGAGATGATGGAGAACCATGCACATTTATTGGTAAGCTACTGTAGATGCACAGTAGGGTCTAAACACCAAGTGACACCAGGGGTGTGCACTTTGTCTTCATTGTCCAGGCTTGCATAATAAGCTCCCACCCATTTTTAATTTTTAATAAGTCTCTCTGACCAAGTTCTAGTTTCACCAAGTATTAAGTTATGATATCAAAAGTTTGGAAATGTACACTTCTACTGTGAATGTTATCATGACAAAGGAGGTAACAAGAGAAGTGGAGGGGCTCTTACAGTATTTAGAATCCTTGCCCAGAACTGAGGTTAGGTTCGCTTGTGAGAACATGCTCTGTTGCACGCAAACAATAGAAGAATATCACTTTGGCAACATGAAACCTCAAGACCAATAATTTGGGTCTCACTGACATTCTGAATTTAAAAGAAAACGAACTGACATGTATTCATAGAGTAATGTCTTGTTTTATTGTGTACTGTACATGAAACCGCAAGACAACAAATTAGGGTCTCATTGATATCATGTATTTCACTCTTATCCTACTTAATGTTTATTGTACATGGTCTAGATAAACATAACAACTGAAGTTTATAGACACTACACATATTGGTATGTGTAAACGTACTGTGTGCATGAAACCCCAAGGCCATTAATCGGGGTTGACATTCTAAATTTCACAACAAAACAAATTTACTGTATATATGCATTCATAGAGTAATGTCTTGTTAGTGTACGTGAAACCTCAAGACAACTACTTGGGGTCTCATTGACATCATGTATTTCACTCTTATCCTACTAAATGTTTACTTTAAGAAGACATACAGTAGCTCATAAATTTAGTTTCTGTACTGGAAAGGTCTCCTGACCCTATTTGACCTTCTCAGACCACTTGAAGTGAGAACCACAGGATTTACAGATTTAGAAATATGTTTATCCTGGCTGGTGCAACAAGGTTACTAGACTGAATACACTTCTGGGCCAACCTTACTTAGAAATATAGCCCTTTTCTCTTCTTGCTTGGCTTCGTGTTCTGCAGTTATTTTGGGGGTACTCCCTGCCCTACCTCTCGGTAAGGTTGTTTCCAACAAAAAGTATGTTTAATCTTCCAGTGTATGAGCAAAATGTTTGGATGGCATGGTCAAACCCACCTACACTGCCAATAAATCCCACATTGCTTACCACTGTCACACTCACATGTTACAGCTAGTGAATAGTATACATATAGCTATAAGCTGGTATCCACACACAGTACAGTATGTACCTCCAGCTTGTTTGCATCTTACTGCCGCCAACTCCTAATGAATTAAATCCTTACCAGAGTTGACATCCTCCAGACTTAGCATATCCTTACTTAGCAGTCCTGCCAACAGGGTCCTGCTGGCTCCCACCCAGGCCCTGTAATAGCCTATACATACTAGCCTCCTGGGGTTAACAAAAGCATTTTCTTCACTCTTTTTTGGCTGGGAACATGGTACGGGTATGAGGTTGGTAGGTTTCAAGCCTAGCCATCGCAAGGGGCGCAGCAGAGGGATGGTCCCCCTTTGCTCCGCCACTCAAGCGATGCCTTAGGCTCTCTATGGACATGCCCCTCTTAGTGTTCAAAATGTTTTCACTAGTATTGGGCACCTGGCTCAGCCCTACAAATTCAGGCAAGGTCTAAGAGAGCGCGGTGCTAGAATTAGTTTTGAGGACGATTTGAGCATGGATTAAATGTATGCACTAGTGAGGCAAAGGGTAAGTATAATCACTTGTGTATACCTACATCAGGAAGTTGTGTGGTATACAGATGTTTTTAAGTCTGATTTAATACTAAAGTTATGTCAGGGTCAATAAGAAGAGCTTGAATAATTCTATAGAGCTGGTGTCTAGGTCAATAGACACTACCTTACACCCTACATAAGGCATTACACTGCATTGTGTCTATTGACCAGACGTCAGTTGAATATCACAGTACCAAATGCTTATTCATTTGGATGCGGACAGTACTGTATGTAACTTGGAATGTGTTCCTAACTTCAGGGAGAGAGCGGACAGCCAAATTTAGCTATGTATTGAGATATTAATTTACACACTACAACAGATTGGCATTACTACGTATATTAACATAGAATTCTCACTACTCACAGCACCATCCAAACATAGGAGTTGTGCCCGGGCCAATAGCAAGAGAAATTCAGCAATAGAGTCAGTGTCTGGGTCAATATATTCAAAATCCATACTGTACATGGAGCCAGATGAGAAAATGAGAAGTTGCAGCACAGCTATATTATTCTACTAGAATTCAGACAATGTGAAAAAGCTTCTTTTTGCTTTATGTTAGTGTTGTATCCACAGTTACAATAGGGTAATGAGTTTGGGTTAGTGAGCTATCATAACATTAATTACAGCTGTTTATAATTCTCAATTAATACCGAAGTTACATCCAGGGCAATAACAAGAAGAGCTTGAATGATAGAGCCCATCTCTGGGTCAATAGACTCCACCATTACACTGACTACGTAGCAGCAGTAACACAAACTGTCTACAGGCATGCAGTTTTGATGTTGTACACTTCCATTACTTGTAAGTTGTTCTTTTAGCACAGTGGGCCTACAGGAACAGCTACAGTATTAGTCAGCCTTTAGTATTGTCAGTGGGGGACACATCACTCCAATGTACAGTATTTACCTTCTGCCGTTGAAAATTAAAAATGTGTTTATTTACATCCTAATAAAGGTCACTCTCCTCCATGATGGTATATTACTCTACAATTTGCTGTGGGCTGTGGAAGGATGGATACACTATTTTGTGGGAGATTGAAATGGTTTGCATTGACTGTATGTGCAAATGGTCTCTGCTATTCACATGAACCTAACTCTAAATGAAACCACACAGTAATAACAATCTCTGATGGGATAAAATCTCATTTGGGCCAATAATTTCTTTTATTGGCACAATTTGTTTCTTTGAATAAGCAGAACCTTTCTGGAATTTGCAGTAAGGTACTGTATCTTACGAGACAATTTAAAGGTTTTTTGGATGCATGGTTTCAATATCGACTTTTGTGAGCAGGTATGCATGAACAAATGTACTCACAGCATAAAGGGACATGAAAAGGCAGATTTGAGGACCAGTGTCTTTATTATCAAGTGCACTAAACTTTGATTGAGCTGACCACTTCAGAAGAATGAAACAAACTCTGTCTTGCTATCTCAGTGCCCCATGGGTGCTAATATGCCATTTATTATAGCCAATAGTCTACTGTATCTCTTAAGTGACTCAAAAGAAGTCAGCAATTGCAATTTCATAACTTCATTGTAATGAGGAAGCATTTATGGGTAAAATCCAGATCAGCCAATTGGATGTTCAGTTTGGTTCAGTTATTTTACAGTGAATTGTGTATTACATTATAAGAAATCTGGCACATAATAGACAGATCTTCATTTAATTGGGTTTTATTTTTTTTTTCTCTTAATTTAGTCAACTCTCATAAGCTCTCCCTCTCATAATAAAGAAACATTATGGTCAGTGTTGAGGTCGATCAGTAGATGTCAGAAACAAACTTTTATGTCCAAAAGGTTAAATAAATGTGCATTTTCATTTGAAAAAGAACAAAGACTTATAACATGCCAATGTAATATAACATTTTATGTCCTGGAGACAACTGAAAATCTTTCTTGACCAAGACAGTTTTTTTCAATCATCGATGCCTGAGCTGACAAACATCAAACTGATGTTCTCCTCGGCTGTTCTCAGTATCGGTGTTTCCCGTAACAGTGTCCTCATACAGTATGTCCCTCATACTAATAAGCATGTTTTGCGAATTAAATTCTAACAATACTGAGCTGCTAAGTCCACCTACTGTAGTCGTAGAAATCACTCCTCAGTTGTGGCCATCAGCATTGAATTAAAACAAAACACCTTTGTACCAGGCTGTGGTTGGTCATTTAGTTTGGTCTAGACAAACAAGTAAAATGTAACATAAGATAGTTAATGTAGTGCTACTTATCAAGGTGTCATTTCTTTCAAGAGTGTGATAAATTAATTGTATGATTGGATTCGGACAGTCATGTAACAATTAATAGTGCCAATGCAATAAGAAACATTAATATTATATAATTGTTTTTTTTTTTTGTAGATGCTTCATGAATTTCAACATGATTTTGTTAAAACCACTTTGTTTACTTCTTGCATTGTCCAGCATTCAGTATATATACTGTGTCCTATACTTGCTATGACATGAACTTATTGGAAGTTATCTTAAATATATTGGTTTGCCTTGAACCTTGTCTTTTATCTCTCTCACAGAAACCACAATATGGGTCTGACCAAGCAGTACTTGCGCTATGTTCCAAGTGCGGCATTTGGTATTGTTTGTTCAAGCAAAGCCAACATTGTTGCAGTTGATGTTAATGGTCAAACTGGAAAGTTTGCAGCAGTAACAGCTGTTGAAAATGTTTTGATATGGGATCTGAAAAAAGGAGAAATAGTAAGGTTTATTTTAATTCTATTGGAATATCTAAATAATGCAAATTGCTGCTTAAATGTGCCATGTATATATTATTCATTTGTAAGCTGTCACAGTGATACAGTTGTTGTGCTCATAATCTTTGCTCATTCTGTCATTTCTGATATTTTGGATACTGCACTTTACAAGTGCACTTTCAAATTGGTATTATTTCTTATCAACAAAGTTTGATGTTTATGAAGTTAAATTTCAAAACAAAAACAGTGCATATCAATGTTTATGTTCATGAGGTTTTATTGCTATTTAGAATGTTCATATTTCTTGTGAGTGTTATCTAAAGGCCCTGCAGTATGTATTCTGTGGTGTTTGAAAATGCAACAAAGATTCCCATTGTTTTGAAGCTTGTCTGTGAATTTTTTCATACTCCTTTCCTTTTTTCAAAATATGGTAAATGTAGTGAATCAGTGTAAGATATGATTTTGCATCATGTATTGAATTGTGCTGAATGAGATCTCACTTCTGAGTGATTGCTATGTATACTGTACATTATGCTGCATATATTGAAATTTGTAATCAGTGGTCAAGACAAATATTATGTATACACTACCTTAAGGTATCTAAGTAAAGTTTTTGGTATCTCACTACTTCATTTCATAATCATTTCTCTTACTAGGCCATAAACTATTGCAGAAGTATCATCTATGTAGATGACAGTACTTTGTAACATACTGTGCTGCATTTTACAATTTTATGCTATTGTACATCAAGTAAAACAAAATACAACCAAAGAGTAAGGCTGTCTATTATAGAACTATATTTCTCAGCAGTCCCAGTATTACCATTGACAAGTTACAGTACACAGTGATGTCCATTTTGAAAGATTTTAGATTACAAAGTATTAAGTATGAGATTACTTCTTTGATAGCACTGTTATTTTCTTTCCTAGGTTCTCACATTAGAAGGAGAAAAGTTTGAAGCATCAATCTTAGCAGTTGGATGCAATAAGTCCCAGTTGGCTGTTGGATACATGGATGGTGTCATATGGATATTTGATCTTTCAGCTGATGGAGAAGCTGTGGTTACCTTCAAAGGCCATAAATCAGCAGTCACTGCCTTGAAGTTTGATCATAGTGGGATGCGACTGGTGTCTGGTTCTAAGGTTAGTTCTCAGTGATTTCCATATTTCTGTCCTGAATCTGAAACCTTGATTGTTATTACTTTTTATAGCTTTGGCGGGCTGCAATCTTGGACAAGATTGTTGGGACACTTTGGTGTAAGTTGCAACTATAATACCAAATTTTAGGTTAGAGGATAACATGAAACCATGCCCCCCGTTCCAATGTTGCGCTGTAGGAGTGAATGTCCACTTTGAACAGTAATCCTATAGCCAAGATTGAAAGTGGGAGCGGGGTGTCCCAAGGCATTTTGTCCAAGATTGTCTGAGTTTTTTGGGGGGTAATTTTGGAGCGAACTGTCGAAAGAAAATTGCACAATTTTAGCTTGATATTATAATAATTGTAGAATGTTAGTAAAGACTGGTGTTTTACATTTTTTTCAGCTAATTTGAGATTTGTGACTACAATTTTTGCAGTACATGAAGCTTGTAATATATGTAATTTTTACTCTTGTAATCTGTGTGATTTTCCCATTTTTTGCTTAAATTTTCCTGTCAAAACATTTGGTAGAACATGGGTTTCATTAACCTATGCTGTCGGATGCTGTTGTTAGGTCTAAGTCAGTGTGGATGGGAAGGCTGGGGTTTGATTCACGGTATGACCAGAGTGTATTTCACTGCTCAATTTTTCATTTATAAAGTGAAATGTCTGTCAACTTCTCATTTTTTATTCATTGGTATGTAACGAAAGGTAATTTATGTATTAAGATAATGCTATAGCTCTAACAACAAAAATGTATAATGTAGTCTGAAGTCCATTGAAACTGCTCAAAATGACTAACAAATGGTAGTGCGCCATGTATGGTACAATAGAATGGGTGTCAAAATGTCACTATTATATGGATATGAACAAACGTCACATCTATTTAATTTGCTTTTTTGGTATCTTTTGTGCAATAATAGCACACTTTTTTTCACTCAGATTAACCTGCAAGTCAATATAATAGTCATTATGTGTAGTTACTTTAATACCAGACACCACGACATCATTGTGAACAATTTCAATTATCACATATACATCGTTCTTCTTAAACTGGCTAAATTGACCACTAACATTTTAGTGTTTTTTGTTTTACTTTGGGTCTTCGGTGCCTGTTTCATATCAGAGTTTTAGCTGGAAGTTTGTCGTTTGTATCATTCAAAATCTCTTAAAGTAGTTTTCCTGGTTGACAAGATGCTTTAGACTTACGATGTTGCCTCCTTAATGACTGGATTTTACTTAGACATGTGGTGCAAACTTCTACAGTACATGAATTTGAATATGCTCTGCTGATGTTTCCTGTTGCAAGGAATATCACCCCCATTTAGCCGTTTATGCCCCGGTCACACTATAGCAAATCGTGTACTGCGACTGCTTGCAACTGGGTCATTTTGAAAATGTTTGCTACATCTCTGCACGGACTGCGTCGAGTTGCATCGAGTTTGGGACTAGTTGCATAGGTTGCAGACGAGTCGCTAGTTTCTTCATGTGCTCCGGTGTGCACCGCAAGCTGCTTGCAACTAGAAATACCTTGCAATTGGTTGCAGTCTATTTGCCAGTGTGCTGCAAACAATGCTGTGATCTACTGCGCTCATCGCCAAACATTCCCAACACGATCTGCGTCTAAACTAGCAACTATACGACAGACTGCAACAGTCTCATACTGTGCCGTGCCATGCTGTGTCATATGGCACTGTACTGCGAACATTCGTCAACAAGCGCAGTACAGAGAACATCTTTTATCTCTCTAAAAACTGGTCCAAACGCCGCCTGCGTGGGAATGTGCTGCGAACGTACTGCGAACATGCGCAGCACGACACAGCAGCTACTGCAAACTAGCATTCGCCCGTTCCCCCCAACGTATTCTCTACCACACCTGATTGAAACTGACTGCACAGAAGTCTCAACACTTTTGCAGCACAACGCAGCACGGCGACTGCACACACGGATTTCAAGTATTCATACAACAGCCACCACACGTCATGTTTTTGTACACTTGTTTGTATGTCTGACTGCAAACGTGCTGATAGTAGCAGTACATCGCAAAATGTTCACAGTAGATTGCCCAACAGTCTGCATACGTTGCATGCCCCGTCGCAGGTCAGTCTCCGACCGTGTTGTGCAGATTTGCCGTCGTTCACCGATCGACGCAACACAGCGCTGCACGTTTTGCATTTAGTTGCACGTTCTGGTTTGCAGACCATTTGCAGTACATCGCAGTACAACGCAGTGCAATGCAGCCAAGTTGTAGTACTGTCTGCATCACACTTTTGCCCCAATTGTAGACTGCACTAGTTGCAAGCAGTTGCATGCCATTTGCAATTCCATGAGTCTCAGTACAGTCGCAGACACGTTTTTTCGTAGTGTGACAGAGGCATTAACTTATATCAAATTGTCGCTTTTCCTGGTTCTTCGCATGCTTTTGGCCCGTCAAAATTCTCAAACAATCTTGGACAAAATTGTCAAGACACTTTGTCATACGTTGCAAATATAATACCAAATTTTATGTTACAAAATAACATGAAACCCCATGCACCTTTCTAATGTTGCACTATAGGAGTGAATGTACACTTTAAAGAGTAATCCTATACCCAACATTGAAAGGGGGAGCGGAGTGTCCCAAGGTATTTTGTCCAAGATTATAGGTCTCAGAGGGCGTGGTGCTAGTATTAGTTTCGAGGACGATTCGAGCATGGGTTAAATGTACATGCATTAGTGAGGCAAGGGGTAAGTATGGTCACTAGTGAATACCCACACCAGGAACTTGTGAGGAATATGAATTCATTAGAATGACAGTTACTGTACATTAGATACCCATAATGAATCCATTGGACAGCTCAAACTGGTCAACCAGGCTTGCAGTATCTATGTAGGGACTTGATTGTGGCTACTTTAAAACTATCAAATTTGACACTGCACATCATGCCTGTGTGGTACCACTTGCATAATTTACAATGTATTTTTGACATTGAAAAATCTCTTAAATTCTCTCTGCACCTTTTGGAGACAAGAATTACAGCCCACAAATTTATCATGAATCTAAATTGAATTACAGTTGCTAAATAATGATCCTTGGGCATGAACTTATGTCACAGGAGAAGACTGCTTTGCCCATTTGTTTATTATGTGTCATTGCAATTGCTTGAATTAAACTTGTATTTTCATGTTTTCATTCATTTGTTTTTTGTTATCTCTTTTTATGCTCTTCACCTAGGACACTGATGTGATTGTCTGGGACGTTGTTAGTGAATGTGGCCTGTACAGATTAAAAGGACATAAAGGCATGGTGACTGATATCGCTTTTATGAATGAACGTAACATTCTTATAACAAGGTGAGCTACTTCTGATACGTGGTGCAATCATTTTTTACGTCATAAACTGGGCAAAATACCTTACAATACTGTGAGAACTTTTCATAGTTTTTTGCTGTAGCTTTTCAAAATGTTTAGTTATTTCTGTTTACCTTAAATGTCAGTGACTTAAATAGTTTTGTGACTTAAATTGCTGTAACAGAGAAACAACCTTAAAGAGAAATAAAGCAAAGAAGATACTTTAAGGTTTTACCCTCACATTGATATGCCCATGCTCCACAATGAGTACAGGAATCCTGGAGTTAAAAGGTCATTGAGGTCATCAGGGCTCAAATTCCAAAATCTTGCAAACACACTTATCTCAAGAAAGGAGGTACTGTGTTAACTAATATTTGGTAAACTGCTCAGACAGCAAGATGCATTTTGTTGATGGTGGAGGTCAAATGTCATTTAGGTCAGCAGGGGTCAAAATACAAAATAAGTGGTGTGTAAGTGTGTGACTGTACACAGGAGTTCAAAGGTCATTTTAGGTCTGCAGGAGTCCTAAAAAAGACAACATCAAAAGAAGGGAAACTTGGACAAAAGTATGCACGAACTGTGTCGGGGGACTGTATTAAGTGCAAGAAACTTCTGTTTTTTGTAGTGGTAATACATTATTTAAGGTCAGCAATTCTCAAATGACACAAACTTGTAAACATATGATCTTAGAAGGGGAATCTTGAACTGACTTCATGATGTGGTTTCCACATCAAGTAAAACATGCCTACTATGTTTGGTTTCTCGAAAGGTGAATCTATGGAATTACTCACATAGACAGACAAAAAAGTGACTGTGACTTGCAAAGTCTGAAGTGACTATGAAGCTTACTCCAAAACTGGTCTCCAACGACTTCAAATGTAACTGCTATAGTAGCAACCCCACCCCCCTGCCTCCTGTATGGTTAAATATATGTAATGATAGACAAATTGTGCAGAGCTGAAGAAAGTGTTGTTAGTTTGTTGACTAAGTGCCTCTGCCTGGGTCGAAGCAGTTGTTACTTACAGTTATTCTGGGGTATGTGGTCCAAAATGCTTCCAGTCCTTCCCCCAGAAATGAAGTGCAAATAAAAACATGAAACTATTATGAAATGAAAATATAAGTGGTATTTAAAGCTACATTATTTTAATTTGCATGATCATCTTGCACTCTCTTATGGAAATTTCTCAAATTAAAACTTCCCTTCTTCATAGTCAAAGATCCCAGAGCCTACTAATATGTCATGGCTATTACTGGTATGTTGATTTTAGGGGGACTTTTCACTGCTAAACAAGAGATATTCAATAAGTTAATGTGCACTGCATTCCAGAGATTACATATTAGAACATGCAGCTAAGTATTTCTCATTGTGCTGTTTTAAATTATGAAGTGCTAAACAAATTGTAGTTTTCAAATTACTATTCAGGAAAATTTCTTTTCAATGTTTTCTTTCTTTTCCATGCAGTTCAAAGGACACATTTATTAAGTTCTGGGACCTTGACACACAGCATTGCTTCAAGACTCTGGTTGGACACAGAACTGAGGTTTGTAAACAGTCAAAAAATGATTGTTAGTTAATATATATTTCAGTGTTACAATGGACAATAAAGTAGAAGTGCATTGTGGTCCTCTTCATTGTCTGCAAATGTACCAGAATTCTGGGTCACTGTGAGTCAATCTCTTCTCTCAGAACATCTTTTTGTGTCCTTGGATTAACATCCACTTTTGAGCTACTCAGTAGTCTAATATGGTCTTGGTCTACATCTGAAGTATTGAAAATGATTAGAACCCTCTCAAAAAGCATTTTGAAAGCTATTTTGCAATTTGGGAATTTGTTAAGTTCGGTTTAGTTTAAGTTTTCTGCAAGTTTTAATTGTCAATTAAAAAGTGGAAGTAACATCTTCATACATTTTTGCATGGCACAGAGGTTTCCTCATAAACACATAAAAGGTAACCTCATTTTTAAGGTATTCAGATGATGCCTACTTTGGAGTTGTAATGCTGCATATTCGTGAAGCAACTTAATCAATTTCTGTGACTCACATGTAAGGAAGAAATACCAGACTAGTGCTCTGTTAAAAGAATAACAGAGAAAAAAAGAAACTTTGAATGATGTAAGTTCTGAAACTGAGATGTGTTTCTTATTATTATGTATTTATCAGTCAATGCCATCTTATTTCAAGATTCCTGAAGAGTCAAATGTAGATCCTATTTCTTTCATTTGAAAAGGTTTGGGGTTTAACTCTGGTTAGTGACCAAAGGCTGATTACTGGTGCAGTGGAAAGTGAATTGAGTGTTTGGGATATCACTTTCAAATCAAAGGTAAGCAAGACTCTGTTGGCTGTAATTCCAACAATTAATGGCAATGACATTTGACCTACATGTCCGTGACTCAGTACATATCAAAGTGTGGTCTGTTTTCAAGGTAATAATGTGATTGTTTTAATTTGTCATTTTGATCGATCAACAATTTTGGTGATTGCTGCTATAGTTGTAATTATGTGATAATTTCATGATCAGTGATACAACTGCACAGTCTAGAAGTAATCACAGTTTTTTACTTTGTGATATTGGTAACAAATGTTCAGGAGACAGAGGATGATAAAGAACCTCCGAAGAAGAAAGTAAAGACAACATTTTTGAAGTCCAATGTCCCAACCAAAGAAGATGGAGATGAGGTAGATGAAGAAGATGGTGAAAGTGAAACAGTAAGTATATCTTGCTGGTGGAGTAACTATTGTGATATTTTAACAGAGCTGAATGTTTTGGTGAATGTGTTACAATTTGAACAGTGCAAGTTGACACCATTTGAATTCCAAAATATGAGCAACCCCCAACGGAAGATGGAGAATGAATTATTTATACCTGAAGTAATTCTTCTGAACTTAAAACTTTTTCCAATGAAAAAGATTGAAACTTGGAAAAAACATTTTAGGGAAACTTTTTCCATCTGTTAATGGAAACCATTTCCTTAAGTTCTGTTTGGAAGTTTGGAATTTTAAACAATTTTTATTTCACAGTTGTGCATTGCATTTTATAAATCTGCCACTGAACAAATTTACTGAGCATTCTGAGACATACCAAACAAACTATTGAAAATCCTTTGTATTTCATGACATACCAAGCAAATAAATTTGAGCGCTCTGTGTATTTCATGACATAGCAAACAAATTGAGCATTCTGTGTATATTAGGGCATATCAAACAAATTGAAAGTTCTGTGTATTTCATGACCTACCAAACAAACTGATTGAATATTCTCTGTATTTCATAGCACATGAAACAAATGAATTGAACATTCTGTGTATTTCATGACATACCAAACAAACTAATCGAACATTCTGTGTATTCATGACATACAAAACAAACTAATTGCACATTCTGTGTACTTCATAACATGCCAAACAAACTAATTAAACACTCTGTGTATTTCATGACATACCAAACAAATTGAACATTTTGTGTACGGTATGACATACCACACAAATTTCATGACTTACTGAACATTATGTGTTTCATGTCAAACAAATTGGAAGTTCTGTGTATTTCATGACCTAACAAACAAATTGAATATTCTCTGTCTTTCATAGCATATTAAACAAACTAATTGAACATGCTGTGTATTTCATGACACATGAAACAAACTAATTGAACGTTCTGTGTATTTCTTGACATAGAAAAGAAACTACTTGAACATTCTGTGTATATCATGACATAGAACACAAACTAATTAAACATTCTGTGCATTTCATGACATACCAAACAAATTAATTGAATGTTCTGTGTATTTCATGACAAATTGAACATTCTGTGTGTTTTGTGACATACCAAACAAACCAATTGATCATTGTGAGTATTTCTTGACATACCAAAAAAACTAATTGAACATTCTGTGTATTTCATGACATAGAAAACAAACTAATTAAACATTCTGTGTATTTCATGACATACCAAACAAATTGAGCATTTTGTGTACTTTATGACATACCAAACAAATTGAGTGAACATTCTGTGTATTTCATGACTAATTGAACATTCTGTGTATTTTGTGACATACCAAACAAACTGATTGAACATTCTGTGTGTTTATTGACATACCAAAAAAGCTAATTGAACATTCTGTGCATTTCTTGACATACCAAACAAATGTCCTGAACATTGCCTATTTAATAACATATCAAACAAACTAATTGATCATTGTGTGTATTTATTGACATACCAAACAAACTAGTTGAAACTTCCCTTTACATACTAGACAAACATGTTGTGTATCTCATGACACACGTCACAAACTAATTGAAATTCTGTGTATTTCATGACATACAAAACAAACTAATTGAACAATCTGTTTACCTCTACATAATCTTGACTGTCTGGAAAGAAACATCATGATACTCTAAAGAGTTGTTTATTCTTACTATCTTTTTATCCCAAACTTTAAGTAAACCAGTGTAATATTCTCTTGGTACAAATTTCAAGGTCAAATACACACCTCAGTTTAAAAGAACAGCAAATATTTTTTTTTAGTAATTTTCTGGTTTTTTATGATATGTAATAACCTAGAGACAACTGGACATTTCTCTTGAGCAGAGAAATCATTTTTCATAAAGCAATATCTTGAGACATGAACAAGATATCACTATGTGGTTTGATTTTTCATTGTTAAATGTTATTCATTTAAGAGGTCTCCTTAAGTCAGGGGTATACGACTGCTTTGAACAACAGATTAAATCATGTTGCTGTAAACCACACATGGAACAGTGGAACATAACAGAGTATATGAGGTGAGGTATCACCTTCACACCCTTCAACTACCACTACCCAGTGCTCGTCCAACATGCTCCTTTAGCCACTGGACAATCGTTGGCTATTAGTTGGTGAAACTTGCCTACAGATTACCACCATTTTGTTCTGACAACTATTTCACCAGTCCTTCAGATTTTAGAATATTGATTGAGCAATTTTTTGACTGATAAATGGTTGATGTTTAAACGTAACTTTAATTATACCAGGAATCAGTCAGTGAGAAACCTGTGGTTCTTTCTGTTCTTATACTGTGCAATATTTGTGCACAATACTCTTGTGCAATACTTGCACCGCGAATGATGTATACTCACAACCATAAAGTTTTTAACAGACTGCTGGTAATAAATCAGGTATCTAGCAGCCTTTCACAGCATAACAAACTAACAGTGGCATAAAATTCATCATATTTTATCGAGAAAACCCTGGTTTCACAGAGTGGGGAGGGATGATGGTTACTTGGTGTTTTTGATATTCTGAACTGGATGTTTAGGTCAAGTAGTGGTGAAATGACATGATGAGTGCCTTTAATAGGCCAATTAAAATCTGTATACAGGCTGCTCAGAAGGAGGCAGTGAACCACATGTGGCCTGCAGGTTGCACACCCTGCCTTAGTTGTCCTTGAATCTTGTTTGGTTCTCTTGCCGTGTCATGTTATCTTGCATGTATACTGCACTCTTGTTGTAGACATCACCACCTACAGTATAAATGTGCAATGTACAGATAGCTGATGGCAAGTATTATTCTCCTAGCATTTTCCCTTTCCCAAACAGCTGGTCATCACTGCCACTGATTAGTTTTATGCTGATGAATTTTAACTGTTGTGGTAAGTACAAAGAAATGAGACCTGGTGTGACTGTATGAGTTTATGTGTAATATTTTCTGCGTTACAGGACATACTATCCTGCACAAAGGTTGGAGTGTTGAAAAGATCTGGTAAAGACAGAGTCATCACATTGAAAGCTGATAAAAGGGTACAACTGCTTGGAGTCCATGTAAGAATCTTCAGTTTCATTTAATACAATGGTTGTTATCAGCACCATGGTAACATAGAGGTAGAACAGGTTGATGATAATAAATGGGGTGTGATATTATCGACTATTTTACATGTTCAGCCTGTGATTATACCCTGTAAAAATAAGGTAGGGGAAGTTGGCAATTGCATCCCATTTGTCTCTTGCCTCCTACAGGAGTTTTTCTAGAAACAGATTAGATATTTACATAGAAACCAATGTTCTAGTCATCAGCATTTCCAATACCTATAAATGATTTTGCTATCTTCCCCATTGTACACCATACCTCACCCTAGATTATGCCATGCCCCACTATTTCACATCCCCCTCTCTCCCCCTCCCTGCCCATGACCTCTGCTGGTGCTACCAGTTTGCTCAACACTCTATCATACTTTCACACTTGTTCATAGCATTGAATGCGAATCAGTGACCTGAAATATGTAACAACATTTTGTTTCAGGGGAAAGACAATTTTGTGGAAATCTTTTCCGTCTGCTCGGAGGAAGAGAAGAAGAAACATTTGCAGAAGAAGAGGAAGCGTGCCAGAAAGAAGCTGATGTGAGTGGTATAGCTTTTTATTAGTCTGTGCTTGATGATATTATACCAATCTGTTTACAAAATAGTAATATGGTGAGATGTAGAATTGCTTTGCAGAAATTTTGGAAGATCTATCCTGAAGAGTAACTACATGGCATGTTTAATATAACTCTGGGACTCAAGGGCATTTGAAGTCCCATTTAGTGCATAAAATTTGTAGCAAGCTTTCATATCTTAAAATATATGTGTGTTAGGATGAATTTGAAAGACATGGTTGAGGGAAGGTGTGTGGGGATATACCCTGGAGAAGACTAGTCTCCCCTCTGTATCTTCTCACTATTTAGTAAAGAGACTAGTGTGACTTAAAGGGATTGCAGGTGTACTGAAAAACCAAAAAGATAAGATTATGTTTGATCTCATCTTTTTCTTTATTTTTAAATGTACACGCGAGGTTGTACATGAACGGACTATGTCTTTCAATGAAGGAGAATGACAGCAACTCTTTCGAAAAGCAATCGGATTGACATAAAAACAGTAAAAAACAGAAATCATATTTGAAAATTAACGGTTGTTAGTATAACCGTCTACATAATGAATATGCAACAGTACAGGTCTCACTAGTGCATCAAAAACATACTACTCAAGTCGTCGCTCCTTGGTATGTATCGGGAAGTGTAGTATTTGGTAAAAGGAAACACTGTATTTACAAATAACCTACGAACTGAACACAACCTTGCCCGCGGCATCAGTTTTTCCTGAGTTGTTAACTGAATATTCAATACTAGTATACTTCCCATTGGCTTGGTCAGAGAAGTACACGGTTGATTTGAATGAAAACTGTCAACCACTACATTATCGTATTCTACACTTTTTGTCGTAATGTTAGAAGAATTTGAAATTATATGGCTAAATTAACCAACTGAAACCTATTTCTTTTCCCAGATTGTCTGAATGGTGTAATTAAAAGCCTTACCAAACTTTTGGAGATGTTTTCATTTTTTGCCTAGGCACACAATCACTTTAACAAGAACGAATATGAAATATGCATTATACAGTGGGACGTCTAACCACGAATGACCTAAATTTTTTAGCATCTGTGCTTTTCATTAAATTTGAATTTAGGTGCACATATGAAGGAGATAAGGACTTCAATCTACTGCAAAAATCTTAACGGTGAAGTACTTGTTCTTCTGAGAGGAAATCGATGTACTGTACACATATCCTGTTATTGGTGTAAAGAAATCAAAGAATTATAGCTCAAGTTTCAATGGAGACGTTTTGAAGCTGACAAACATGGAATGAGGCCACCGAAGGAGAAACCATAAACACTGGCCAAAATGCACTTCCTGAGTTGAATAAGTAAATAATAGTCACAACATGTTTTTGCTGGTTTTTGCAAATAATAATCTGTAATGATCAAAAGTCAAGTATGCTTAGACGCCAGTTCACAAAACGTTTATAGTCCCTATTAGTGTAAGTAACAAATTCATCTTTTCTGATCTGACTTATAACAACTGGTAGACCAGCCATTTTCAATGATAGGACAATGCTGCCGCAAGCTTCTTTTCTGTGCTAATGCCTTGAGTAAAAGCTCTTTAGTGCATCACACAATGAGCTCTTTGTCTTGTCTTGTGTGCATGGGCATCAGCAGGTTTCAGAAAGTGAGGGGGACACTGCACTATCTAAGCGGAGCGCCACCATTAGTTGGCGCGTAGCGTACCAGAAAATTTTGGGTACGTAAGACCGCTTAGATCCCAGGAGACGGCCTTCCTGAGTCATTTTTAGTTACATCAGAACAAGATCTGTGAGAAGAAATTCTGTCTCACAAAACTAAATCCCTACAGAAAGTACTGGTAGAAAGATGCCGTTCTGACACCAAGGGAGACGAATTACACAGAGTCCATCTCAAACGAAATATTGAAAAAGTGGCGCCGTCACCTCCGGGATGAGTGGAGTGGTATATATAACACATGCATGTAGGTGCGAGACGTCAGTTGTTATGTACCCAGGTACTTAAGTAATAATAATAATCAGAAAAAGGCACGCAGAGAGTGTATAGCACCTAGCTGGCACTCAACAACAAAGATCTACTATATCCGGCGAATACATGTAGCCTTAATTACTTAACCCCTACACCCCTTTTTGTCAGTCCAGTCTAAGGGACTGGAGGTAGTGATATGAACATAGTGACTCATCACGATCTACCTGTATGGCTTACCTAATTCCTTGGAACCCATACAAACAACATGTGTGCAAGTTCAATACATTTTCGAATGGTCTCTCATATGCATGTGATTTTTTTTAATAACTGCTCTGAAAAGTGGGTAGGACAAATGATATGATATCCCCTCCACTTTTGAAAGTGGGGGGACATGTCCCCCTGTCCCCCACATGTTGACGCCCATGCATGTGTGTGTGTTTTTTTTCCCCTTGAGTTATGGGAACTTCGGCACACTTGTTTAAAGGCAGTTGTCCATACATAGTGCTGAGACTTAACTAATTGGGAGCAACTCTCGTGATCTGAAATTGCAGTCATGTTGTGCAAGCAATGAATAATCTGTTCAAGTAATATGCCTCACTGACACATAATTCTTTGGCCTATTCATCCATCTAACTGCCACAGTGATGGCATACTTGTTCCTTATCAACCAGATAAAGACTGTAATTCCATTTGTGACCATTGACAGACACACACAGGATGGGTTCCATGGGTAGAGAGAGCATCTGTATCCAGAGGTAATCAGTCGCCAACCAACTTGCTACTTATGGTGTGGGGGTTTAAGCTACTTGATTAAAATTTGGAAGAAACATAATACCATTATTATCTACTGTGTGTTTGATATCTTTGTATTTTGAAATTACAAATAAAAGTAATAAGGCTGTTACCAATTCTGGTGACACTTTTCACTGATAATATGCTTCATATATACAAAAAGAGAAATGCAGCAGAGCAGTAAATTTCTACCTTTTATTGCAGTATCCTTTCTTCGATTAAGCCTTCAACAAATTAGGCTCAGAATCAAAATGTGCTTAGGAAGGAAATGGTTATACTGTTAAACATAGGAAAATGAAAATGACATTCAGACTAATCTCCATTTGAGTGTAAAACTTAATAAGATGACTCATGTGACTCTTCATTCTTTTAAAAAGCACAGGCAATTAATTGCTATTCATATGCATGTAACGAATGCATACAGTCATGCAGAAAAATACATTTGAGAAGGGATGCAATTATTGGATGAGAAAAGAATAAAGATGCAGTGAATACTGAAGTATACCTTAATTTCAATAAGGATGGCTGAGAACTATCTGAGCTCTCTCCTGTCTCCACTTCATTCAAACTGTAGCCATCATGTTAATGAGTCCAACTAAAGCAAGCTGAGTTAGCTAGTACAAGGATATGAATAAGCTCCAGTATAACCTTCATTATATGACACGGCTGAATATCAAAGTGTAAAACAGGTGGTGTAAGAATACTGTTATAACTGGTAAATGATAAATAACATGCATGTCTTAGTGGTATTAGTAGTGCAGCACTCAAGTGAAAACAGATGAAAGTGTGCTTACAAGATATGAATTTATGAACAACAAAAAGACTAGGTTCTGGTCAACGGGTTGAAAGCCTTCACAAAGTGGTAAAAGTAAGCAAAGCACTGTAGATGTTGAGTACACCTGCTAGTCAATAATACATTACATTATCAGAAGTAAAATATGAACTTGAACATTAATGAATACAAAAAAAGAACCTAGAACCCCAAACAAGCCTAAGACAAATCAACTCAGCAACCATGGATAATTCCACCACTCCCTCTTCCCGCAATGAAGGAAAACATGAACCACACAACATACAATCCCAGCAGAAAATCCAGTTCAGTACCAGTAAAACAGTTTTTTAACAGGTAATTGGAACAGGTTTGAACAAGTGTTCAACAGGTATCAACAGATATTAAAAGGTAACAACAAATACTTTGAGGTATCAATAGGTATGCCAATGACTTTGAACAGGAAGCTAACAGGTTTCAACAGGTACTTACTAGTAACATGGCTTTCAACCGTTTTTACAGCTGATTTTGTAAGGTTTCAATTGGTTTTAACATGTTTCAACAAATTTTTGAGATCTCAAATTGTCCAGAGGGGAACAATTCTTTTTTAATAGACTTTCAGGGTTGTACAATTAAAACTTTCAATTAGGTTTTCTAGAACCATAGGTAAGCTAAGTAAATAGGAATAGATAATGTAGGCATTCATGTACTTATATATCAATCCTATGTATATGACAAAAATATTCAACAGATATTTTAAATGCAAGTGTCAATATAGACAAAAAAAAAACACTTCCATTTTCTTCTTTTGATACAGTGGTGCTCCAGGATGTATATTTCTTAAGTTCCTCACTCGCTATAACGTTCGGTAAAGTCAGGTAGCAGGTTGTATAAGTGACTGAGTGATTCCACAGGTATCAGCAAGCTTGCCATGCATGAGGCAGACCTGACAGAGAATGCCCTACTTGAGCATTCTGATTGTTCTATATTTTGGTGTTGGAACTGAGGTATCAATAAAATGGCTAATGTGTGCTAGTTCATGTCATTATCTTTTGGTTTTAAAGGTGTTAACATTCTCCCATATGCTGAGATAAGGATTAAATATTGCCTCCACATGAAAAACTGTCAAATTTGACAAGAAAATTCTATTTGGAGTTTTATCTAATGCCACTTTTATGTTAAAAGTAAGGTGCACATTGTTTGCCTTAGTATCTAGATATGTATGGTCAATGTATGGTCAGTGTATGGCTAATGTGTGCTAGTTTATTCAATTTTTTTTAGTTTTAGTGGTGTTAAAGATCTCTCATAGTATGCTGAAAAAGGAGTGGCCCCTTATGAAAAGATATCAATTTCCACAAAAAATATGTCATTTGCATCTATCGCATGGCTCTCTCTCAATGAAATATGGTACATTCTTATAAGTACATGTTGCAACAGGTATTTTACCTGTTGTCACAGGTAGTTTAATACCAATTGTTGAGCAGGTAAGTTGTTGAACTCTTAAGTTACTTGTTGAACAGGTGAATTACCTGCTGTAACAGGTAAACAGGTAATTTCAAATCCAAGGTCAGACATCCAACTGTAAAGAAAACTGAGTCAGTTGTTTATAGTGATACTAAGATAATTGCTATATATATAATTGATACATACTGTAAGTCCAAAAATTTCAAAGGTGCTTCTCATCAGTTAGGGATGGCCATCTTTCATTGTGGAAATTTACAAAAATGCTCCTGTTTGAAATGTATGTGTGACATACTTATTCATATTTAATGTGTCTTTTATCTCTGCTTACATATTACAATAGTAACATGGTATGTGGGTATGGTTGAAAACATCTGTCTGTTCTCAGTAGCTTGATCACAGGGCATAAAGGTCCGCACTGTATAGTGCAGTTATAGCAATAAACACATATGTAGCTACAATCTTGGACAAAATACCTTGAGACACCCCACTCCCCCGTTCAATGTTGGCTACAGGATTACTGTTCAAAGTGTACATTCACTCCTATAGAACAACATTGGAAAGGGGCATGGGGTTTCATGTTAACCTCTCAGCTAAAATTAAGTTATTGTATTTGCAATGCACGACAAAGTGTCTCAACAATTTTGTCCAAGATTGTGGATCTACTGTAAACTAAGGGTGATGTTAGGCCCACTTGAAAATGATTGACCCATCGTGTTGCCGTTACATTTTATACAGTGTGGCATGTATAGTCTAACACAGATGCAAGGAATAGTGGTCATTATTGTGCATGGATAGAAACTCTGTCTGTATTGTGACCCTCCTCCCCCCCCCCCAAAGAAAAATGCTGTTAGTAATGGGTCTAGAGCATCTTTAAATGGTAAAAACAATAACTGATTATTTGTCAATGCTTGTTTTTCTTGATAATCATTCATCTGCAGAAAGGAGACAGAGAACAATGAAATTGTGAACAACTCTGAGGAAACTGTGGAGTTAGACATTGATGAAGAAATTAGAAATCTTGGAACTATCAAAGCAGGTGGAAAAATAAGGTATGTTTATATGGAATCTTTTGGCACGCAAATCATGAAATTGAAAGTTTTGAAAGGGTTGGGTGGAGGGGAACTGTTTTTTTTAATGCAGTATTGTCTATTTGGCTATGTGATATATGGCTGTTGTAGCCCCACAACAATATCACTAACTAGCCTGTTGCATGTCCAAAACCCACAGTAAGTATATTGGATATTTGGGATTTATACAGTGTGTGTGACATAAGTCATATTCTTAATATCAGGGCGTATCAGCTGACAGAAATTTTAAATTTTTGTGAAGTGGTCAGTTGCTCTCTTAGTTACAGTATGTCACTGTTGAACTATAGCTTAAGGTTGAGTCAGGTAGCAAAAATTTGGAACTGGGTACCCAAGTTGTATTACTCAGCTGAGTAAGGGGTATCCAAAATACAGGACTAGTCAAACTCTGAATTTTGTGTTAGGTCTAGACTAGCCATATATGAATGAAAACACCAATGTGATGCAATATAGCCTATACTGTAGCCTGTGTAGGCCTACACACATAGCACTATCACAACCCCTCAACAAAGCCATTTCAAACCCAACTCTGATTATTAAAAGCCATTAGGATTGATTAATAATATTTGAGTTATCATTCAAAGACTTTTTACATCATTCTGTAACCTAGAAATAATTTGCTGTTCACTTTTAGATCCAATGAATATGCAAGGTCACTGATGTGGTTTAATGTATTTGCTACACATCATCAAACCATGTTACAACATGATTTTTGTAAATTTTTGGAAGGCTTCACAAGAAATTGCCATTTGTTTCCTCAAGATACTTTTGTACAGTTAAAGTGATTGCGTGTGCACTGAAAAACCAAAAAGATAAGATTATGTTTGATCTTAACTTTTTCTTTATTTTTAAATGTACACGTGAGGTTGTGCATGAACGGACTATGTCTTTCAATGAAGGAAGATGACAGTAACTACTTTGAAAAGCAACGGGATTGGCATAAAAACAGTAAAAAACGGAAACATATTTGAAAATTAGCAGTTCTTTTTATAACCGCCTACATAATGAATATGCAACAGTACAGGTCTCACGAGTGTATCAAAAACATACTATTCAAGTCGTTGCACCTTGGTAGGTATCAGGAATTGTAGTATTTGGTGAAAGGAAGCACTTTATTTACAAATAACCCATGAACTGAACACAACCTTGCCCACGTCGTCAGTGATCCTGAGTTGTTAACTGAATATTCAATACTAGCATACTTCCCACTGGCTGGCTCAAAGAAGCACACCGTTGATTTGAATGAAAACTGTCAACCACTACATTATCGTATTCTACACTTTTTGTCGTTATGTTAGAAGAATTTGAAATCATATGGCAAAATTAACCAACTGAAACATATTTATTTACCCAGATTATCTGAATGGTGTAATTGAAAGCCTTATCAAACTTTTGGAGATGAAATTTCAATGTTTTTACTTTTTGCCTAGGCACGCAATCACTTTAAGCCTCAAAAATCTATACAATATAGTTTGGCTAAGGGAAGCATCATCTCACCCAAAATCATTTAAGAGCATGCCATTACTAAGCATTGTAGTAAAGATAGCAACCATAGAGTGATATATCATGCTCCAGTGTACATATCTCCTGACGTGTTGAGAACCCATGTGCAGGCTGTGTGCACTCAAGTGTGTGAGATATGCAGGCTGCATAATGAGAAGCAATGTGAACCTATGTAGACTGAAGATGACCTTTGATTAGATTTGTGAAGCTTCCCTTACATGGCACTTGTGACATTTTGTGGAGAATTAAAAATTTTAAGGCGATATCAATAACTTTTTTCTATCTAAATGTTGCATTACTCAATTGGTATCCATCCTAAGTTACATTCACAGCAAAGATTCTGTACAATTTCAGTGCTTACAGAAAAACAGAATTTTACAAGATGTAAGTTTTTTGCTCTCAGAAATTCATGGAATTCAATTCCAAAACTGAATTTTCTTTGTTGTGTTCACAAAATGGGTGGGTCTTCTGTTCCTTCTACCAATTCCATTCTAATCCTGTCATAATGCTGCAGCTAGCATTTGTTGTCTATGTATCGCCATACTTATTCCATCCATAGATTAGAAGGAAAGCAATTTCCCATTAACCCACTCATGCTTTGAAACATGTAGTTGAGTGATTTTTTTACCTCAAAATTGTTAACTGTCAGCTATTGTGACAGGGCTCATCTATCTATCGGTATGTCTGTCTGTCTGTCTGTCTGTCTGTCTGTCTGTCTGTCTGTCTGTCTGTCTGTCTGTGTGCCCATCTGTCCATCTATCTTATATTTATATCTCTATCTTTATTTATATACATCTTTTATCCATCTATGTTATATGGATTGATTGATCTATCTATCTGAACTGTGTGTTTGGAATTGTTCAAAATTCCTCCATCATGCTTTCATGGATTTTTACGAAACTTGGATACAATATTCCATAGGTGATAGTCCATTTGGGGTGTTCAACAATTTATGGTCCAAGGTTCCATGTGAGTCTTATGGCCCATTTTATGAAATTCTGCAAAATGCTTCTCTTTTTATAGATTCTATTGTACAATGTTGATAGTTTGTCACAATGGTACTTTGTTAATGGTACCTTCAGGGTGCTCTGCTATTTTTTGTCCAAGGCTCTACATGGGTCCTATGGCTCATTTTGTGAAATTTTGTTTGAAAAGCTGCTTCTCACACATGCTTTCATAAAGTATATTTAACTTAAACAAAATGCTCATTGGGTGATAGTCCATGTGTGCTTCTGCTTCTACCGTTAAAGTGTCCCTTTAAACTGTCATACCACATTTCACATATCCCTATTGTGCATGAATGATAATTGAGTAATGGGACAATGTCAATTGGTTGCTAACTGAAACTCTCAGGTATGTTGACCAGTATGTCTATATTAAAGGGACACTTGAGGGACACAGGAGTTAGAGTTGTTTATTTAGTGTCAAGTTTCCCTATCATAAACAAGGCTTCTAATGAAGATCAATGGTCAAACTAAGAGGACCATGATGTGCTGCAAACAAATGACCACTAATGAGTTAGTAGTTAATGATTTAAATTCGTTTGGAAAACTTGTGACCACTCGCTTTTCTACGTTAGTACTACTGTAATTCATATCCCCACTTCCAGTCCAAACCATGCATGGAGACAAATAAAAATCGACAGTTTTCATAATTATTGGACGTGAATAGTGATGTTAATTATAAGCATTGTTATTTGGTGTTACCAATCAAAATTTTCACAAACCTTTTAGTACAGATAGTACAGATTCCCTTGTACAATGTCGAGGATTTGGTATGGTTTGACTGAATCATATGTAATGATACCTTCAGGGTGTTCAGGTGTGATTGCCTGCACCCTTGGTGCGCTAGTTTTTTCAGATGAGTACCCATTTGTTCCTTTGAGTTTCAGGTACTGTACCTGTATATTTGGTTGGGTACCTGAATACCTGACTCAGCCCTTCTATGGTTAAACTGAGACACTGCAGTCACTTTCATTGTTCGTTTTTTTTGTTTTTCAGATAATTTACTCCAAAGTATGTTATTACCAGAAGAAAGTCAATTGTCATAAGTTAGCAAGCTATATCTAAGGTTACTTAATTGAGACTTGCTTCTTACATTACTGCAAGATAAACATAAAACTGTATTGCCAGCTGCCTGATTTGTATGTTGTGTTAAAAGTGCTGCTTTGCCCTAGTTTGTGTCCTGAATGTGACTTGCAATGATTGTTGTTGAGACATTTTAGCAAGTTATGAAGTGTTTCTTGCACTGGTGAATGCTTCATTAAAGTAAACAGAGCAAAAGTGAAATGAAAAGTTGCTTTTTTTTTTTATTCCTAACCCTTTCTTAAACATGTCAAACTCCTCATGGTTGTGACTATGAATCATCACTTTTAGTGTTAATGGTGTCTCTTTTCCCCTCCAATATTTTCCTCTCTCATTGCCCATAGAGTAAATGTGACATGCCTCTCTCTGACATTTTCATAATTTATCAATAAATTGCTTTTTCCAGGTCATTTGATGTAGTCATTGATGACAGTGGCAAAAGAACATTAATGATGTTGTTACACAACAACAAAGTAGAAATTCACCAGTGGACAGGGAATGATGTTACTGCGACAACAGGAGGTCAGTTGTCGATGGCGGGACATCGCAGTGATGTGAGGGCACTCTGCTTTAATGCTGACAACACAGCGATACTGACAGGCTCTGCAGAGTCAGTAAAAATGTGGAACAGGTGATCTGTCTGGTTTGCAAAGTTCATCACCCAGTACCCAGCGATCTTCCTTGTCCTCCCCAAAATTCTTCTGTCTCTTGCGAACATGCATTTTTGCACACATTATTGATAGGTACCAAAGAGTAAATATAAAAAGGTGTGCAGTTCCATGTACATTGCCACTTTCCTGAGATGTTCCATTGGTAAATAATTTGTTTGCACATGCATGCATCTAGTTAACTTGCTAATTTGATTTTGTATCAAGTTCATACATCTCATATGTATTGTTCTTTATGTGTCAATATTTTACCAATTTTCAGCTGTGACCAGCAGCTGTGAAAAGCTGTCTAAACCCTTCCAAAATTATGTCATAGAGATAAGTTACTGTTCATTCCAAAAGCAGAAGTAGTTGACATTGACATTACAATGTTAACAATTATTTTGTCATTAATGCAATTCAGTGACGAAATTAATACCAGTAGTTGCTTGTGTATTTGTCATCCATATTCATGCCCTTTTGTAAACTACCTTAAAAGTTTCGTTTTCTCTCAGCTTTGCAAATTTTCTTACTCTTTGTAAACCTCTCAGGAAAAGTCAACAGTGTATCCGGACAATGGCTTCAGATTATGTACTCAGCCTAGCATTTATTCCAGGGGAGAGGCACTGTGTCGCGGGAACAAAAGTAAGTGTCAGCATGTTAATACACCAATCTTTGTGTGAAACTCTGGATATGTGAAAGATTTGAGATTTCTTTGATGGAAATGCAAAAGAACGACTTTGTGTGCACTGTCAAGTGAAAGGTTTTTTTTGCATAATATGTGCAACAAAAATTTGTTAAGATTTAAATACTAGCTGATATAAGTTCATCATTTGTGATGGTAGAACTCTCCAAACATAAATTTACAATAAATATAATGAAATTAATTGTACATGTATTGTTAGGCCACAAATGTTATGCTATGCCAGAAAAAGAAGAATCTCCAAAACAGAGTCTATCAAATTAGAAAATGCCAAAAATCAACTTTGCTGTTAGTTGCTGATGCCTCTTCTTATTAGCATATTCTTTTAGAATTATGTCTTGTTAAATGTTAAATTTACCCGAGTGAAATGAATCATCTGAATTAATGATGCCAACATACAACAAATAATCAATGTGAACAATTCAATACATTATTCCAACTACAGTAGATCTGTTATAGTCTATGCTAACCTATATGGGTCTAGAGCCAATTACCACTACCTTAACAAAATGGAAGTTACAGGATTTGGAAACATGAAAGGAAGTAGTGGAATCTTTTACTTTTAAATTTTTGTAGCACATGCATTCCTTTCTTCTGCACTAAGCATTTAAATCAAGCTTTTCTCTTTTCCACTTCTTTAATAGGAAGGTCATCTGCAGCTTTTTGATATTGCTGCTGGTAAATGCTTAGAAGACATAGAAGCCCACTCGGGGGCAGTCTGGTCGATTGCTCTTTCACCTGACAAGGTCAGCCAATATCTTCTAGGCTTTGAACTGTTTGCTGTAGTTTCTAACTGATGGTAGCATATATTCCTTAATACTGTGATGATGTAGTCATAACTAATATCACAAATAAGTTTCTAGTTGCTGGTGATTTTTTTTTTTGCTTTGTTTGGGGACAGGGATGTCTTGCTCAAAAATCAGAGTTTGTCATGCTATCATGGTTCAAGTTACACCAGAGGAGGAAGTCATATTTTCTCTCCAAGTGTCAAGCACTTTTACTGCATTTTTCATTTCTCATTGTTTTCCATCAATGAGTCCTTGTTAACTTCATCCAATCACCCATTAAGTGTCGGCTCTGTTTTCTGTATGGATTAGCCCTTTGTTTGATAGTTGATACACCATTACACGTCTGTCAAGAAGCAGTCCATCTTACTGAATTGGATATTTTTTTTTCTTGAAGAATGAATAATGTCATATATACTGCTAGAATTCATCACAATCTGTGGGAGTCATTGGAGTCTGAAACTAATATATGTAGGAAGAATGAACATTAGACCAGTTTTACCAATAAAATATTTGAGGCCAGTTCATGGCAGTGGTAATCCTGACATACAAGATGACTTAAGGTCTAAAGGATAAACAAATTTTGTTATGAAGGTGTCCTTAGACGACCAAATCAATTATTGTTTGAAACAAAGTTAGAGTTTTATTTGCAATGTCTGAAATGATATGATAGTATTAAGCAATGAGTCTGCATTTTAAACAGCCCAATACAAATGTGTTAAATAGTACTATAATAATCAAGGCAAATAATTTCATGGAAAGTATTAAAGACTTCATATTGGAAAGCACAACTATATTTTGCACAGTACTTGTCCCTTAGACAATCAGTTCAAATTGTTTAAATTTAAACACTGGATGGTATTGATATTAATGTATCAGTGAGATTAAAGCTGCCTCTTAAGTACTTCTAAAAGCATGAAGTTCTTATATTGGGGAAAGTAAATGGCAGATCTGGAGTTGTAATGTTTGTGAGGCAACAAAAAACCCTTTTAATTTATGCCCATTTTACAATATTACTGCACTTTGTATTTCTATATTTTCATCACCAGAGAGGCTTTATAACTGGCAGTGCTGACAAAGATATTAAATTCTGGGATTTTGAATTTGTTGACCAAACAGAAGATTTGTCCTCCAGGTACCTTGGTTCGTTTTTTTCTTAACAGGTTTGAGGACTTATAAAGTGATAACTGATTTGTACCATCCTTGTTACTTGTTACCGAATGTGACTTCCATAATGGGATTACCAGTCACATGATTGCTTGTTGAGACAGTTTATGACTATGATTCACATTTTGGCCAAGAGACATCTCACTATTCCACAAATAAAATGGTTCACTACCTCATTACCAAATATGTGGTATAATACTTGTCTAACTAAGAGTTTCATACTAAGTGTTCTTAAGTAGTGGGTATGTTTAAAGGCAATGACATTTGATACAGCATGTGCAGATGAGTTTTGTGTATAGTTAGGGAATAGTGACTCCCAATATTTGGCAAACCAAAAATTACATCAAATCTGCCAGGAAAGGAAACCATGATGTCATCTTACAATTTTATCTGCCTTAATTTGGCAGACTGTAGGTTACATCATGTCTACTTTGTAATGTCACTGTTTAGTGACTGTCTTCGCAGATCGTCGTGTGTGCTGGTAGTGAATGGTGACCCACAGTAATTTTTGACAAACAAAAAGTTGCATCAAGTCTGTCTGTTATGTCACTATTTATTCTAATTGTCTTTGATATTCAAGCACGGCATCATACACTCGGTGAATAATTGGTGAATAACCTTTAATTTATTCCTTTGTAGGAAAAGACTAACATTCCAACACATTCGTACTTTGAAAATGTCAGATGACATTCTCTGTGCCAAGTATTCTCCAGACCAGAAGTTTGTTGCTGCTTCACTCTTGGACAGCACCATCAAAGTCTTCTTTTCTGACACACTTAAGGTAGATACTTTTTGCTTGTCTTTAACTCTTTTGTTATAGCTGGAAAATGTGTATGTGTACACTCTCAGTACAATTAGTTTTAGTCAGTTCTGTTTAAGTTTGTCCAGTCTAGGTTACTTCTGTGAAGTTCTAGTCAGGTTTACTTCAGGCCACTTTACTTTGATTGAGTTTAAAAGTATATTTTTAGGTATAAAAATTGAAAACAAAATAGAATGCTGGTTTTCTATCTCAATGTGCTTCAGTGAACAGATGAAAATGATGTGCGTTCTTTCACATGTGCAAGTATGTAGTACAATGTGTCTCTTCATACTCAAGAACTGAGTTCTAGTTGCCTTTGAAACTTTTATTTACTTGCTTCATTTCCAGCTTGTTGGACACAAAATTTTAGTATGCAAATATTTTAGCAGTTCAAGACTGATGTACTGTGTCTACAGGGTGCGAATTTAGCGGTCGTCCGATCGTCCGAGGCGACTGACATTTGTGTCGGACCACTGAAATGCACCAAAACACGTTTGCTTAGTCGTCCTGCTGGCGACCAAATTATTAGGGTCTAACACAGTGAACCCAACGTTATTAGCTTATGTCATCAATGAAATCTCTGTAAATGGTGAAGGTAGGCGGAGTTTTATTTACAGTCCTGACCATAGCGCTCCTTGCACCGAATTGTGAAAGGAAGGTTTGCCTGCCACTAGCATACGTTAAAAACTTTTCAAAAATTGCGGGAAAAGGTAAAAAAATCATATGGTCTCCCAGACACTCCACGCCTGTCAGTCATTCTACATCGGTATCATGGGGGCGAGGCATAGACAGCTCGTTCACTTATAACCTGGCGAACAACAGCTGAAAATTCCCCATTAAAACAGCACAGGGATTTGCTCGTCTCGGGCGACTGAAGTACCGTATGATGCAATACGGCAGTTGCTTTGAATGGTCCCCGGTCCCCATATAGGGCCCCCGATTTTCCTCGTTTCATAATAGGAATTTCTGTGTTTTTCCGTTTTCAACTTTCTTATTTCTGTGAATTTCCGTTTCAAACATAATGGCAATTGCAAGTTACTCGATTGTGTGAGAATTGCTCCACATGTGTACAAAATCGCACGGAATCCATATACACAGTGTACCGTTAAAATGAAAACTGAAAAAAAAACATCAGCGTAACGAGGGTTCGATCAAAAAAATCATTCCATATTACTTCAAATTTTGAATAATTCACAAAATGTTGCATACTTCATGTAACCCAAACTATATTACATGCATCTTTCAAGTTGAAATGTACAGAAAGGTCTCATTTGAAAAAATACAAAGGATTGCCCAATGCGTTCCGAAAACTTACAGTAATTATATCCTAACGTAGTTAGATGTATAAGGAATAGCCTAACCACCTCAGAGATTACGTGCACGTTTCATCGCCCGTGAAAGAACAGCCAACTATTTGTAAATTAAAGAAGTCATATTATTCAATCAACAATCAAATGTATTCTACTGTTTTTCAGTCCCAGAGGCTGAAAATATTGAGCTTCAAGATTGGATTTGTGGAAAGACGGCTTTGTTGAGGCAACGGTAACATTAATGTTAGTAACTTACCTTCCTCGAGTTATCGAGGGCGAGGCATACCGTAGTCAGTGCTAGAGCGCATGGGGAATATTCGGTTGATTCAATCGGGTGTTTTAGCCAGCTGCAGCTTGGGTCGCCTTTCGTTTTATGCTTGCAAAGTGTTGCGATAGTTTCTTTGATATATCGATTGTAAAGTTTATGCGAGAAACTTAAGACTGTAAACTATGTACACTGATATTTCATTAATTTTAGCTTTTTTTCTGCCAAAATTGGTCAATTCCGTGAATTTCCGTCGTTCAGTTCAATTTCCGTTTTTTTTACCGCGGAAAATCGATGGCCCTACCTATAGCCCTCGTAGTGTGCATGTTATGTTGTTTGCGTATACAATCGGTGAGTGGCGGTGGATTTGCTTTTATTTCTGGACGAAGTTTTCAGAAAACAAAACAGTTTTCAAGGATTATATGTAATTAAATAAGCTGTATGTAATACACAGTAACCAGACCCTGAGCCTAGAATTTATTACTGAGTGGCGACTCAGTCAGTGAATTTCTAGGTCCCTTATATGGACACTCGACATATGATAGCATCCCCAAATATTTGGGTCGCGTTTGTGACTGATTTAGTCACTGAACTTTTGCAGCATTGAAGTTTATGGCCCGTATGTTCCCCCCCCCCCCTTACTGTGTATGTACCATTTCGCGAAATTTCAATATTTTCAAATCGATATATCGTTATCGAATGTTTAAATTCCGACGGACCTTATGTACGTGTCGAAATTATTCGCAAAAGAGCATGAATTTGAAGCAGTTTACAGCTCCTAAAAAACATAAAATCGCAGAGCTCCTCTGGACCCCACAAGGGATGAGGGGGGGACAATCCAAAATGCCCGGCACTAATTTTGCTCTGGCTACATCCCTGTCGCACCAATGAAAGTTGTAGGCTGAAATGGCATGACTGAGTGAGCTACGCACACGCACGTAATAGTACTGCAACTTGTAAAAGGTAGTGGACTAATTTTTTCAAGGAGCAGTGGTCTACTAGTGGTTCTGTTGGTGATAATTAAATTTGCTGTGCCTTCCATGTTGCCATGACCATGACGTCACGATCATGACCAATGGCTAGATAAAAGAAATACAGTTCATGTAAGATTTATACAAACACTTGTTTTTTATACGGATTTTTGAAGGACGACCATAATTGATGAAGAACTAGCAAGTTGTATGAAAAGTTGACAAGCAGGTTGTCCTTTGGACTACCAGTAAAAAGTCCTTAAATTCGCACCCTGGTCTATTATGTCACTTTCTTACCAATAGCTGAAAGTTATGACTTGCAAATTACATATAGCAGTGTCACTCTACCTATTTATATTTCTATGACTTTGCATTAATCCAAACCAGGTGAGTTCTTTTTTTCCAGTCTGAATGTAGACTGGTTAATGTTACTGTACTTGACTCTAGTCAATAACAGTCTGGTTTAGTTCTCATAACAACAGACTAAATCTCAGTTAACTTACAAGAATTGCCAAACAGATAGATTCACTTTAAACATAAAAAATAATCTTAAAATCGCACTCATTCTATTGAATTTCATGAAATTTGCTTTACAAGTGCATAAAAGCATTAAATATTTTTGCCATTTGACATGGCAATTTGAACAACACCCTTTTGATTACTCTTTTGATTGATCATCTATTATCAAATAATCACTCAGCAACAGCTAGCTTGCTTGTTTAGTTTTTTTTTAATATCTAGAAGATGTAAGAAATGTTAAGTTGATTGTATTTGATTGCATGAAATTACAAGACTGAAAACAAGATAATTCTAATCACTGCTAGTCTTTTTTTTTTCACTTTTTTCACCTTTCGTAGTTTTTCCTGTCGCTGTATGGTCACAAGCTTCCAGTTTTGACAATGGACATATCATCGGTAGGTTCAATTACAGATGATAACAAATGTTATTATTGCAGTTTGTTCTTTCTCTCAAAATTTGCCCAGACCATCTTACATTACTTCAGTATGAATGTGGTTGTTGGATCAAGTTTATTCCAATGATCTTGGTAAGATTATAATTTGTCTTGCCAGTCTTTCTGTCAATTAAAGCCAAACATCAACTAAAAAATTTCCAAAGTTCAGATTGTCACTTTTTCAACATTTCCAACATTTATTTTTACCACAGGACAGCACCCTGTTGGTCTCAGGGTCTGCGGATCGAAATGTCAAAATCTGGGGTATGGATTTTGGTGATTGCCACAAGTCTATGTTTGCCCATGATGACAGTGTGATGTGCGTCCAATTTGTGCCAAAGACACACCTCTTCTTCTCATGTGGGAAAGACGGTAAAATCAAACAGTGGGATGCAGACAACTTTGAACACATTGTTACCCTGCAGGTACGAAAACAATATGAATAGCTATCTATGATGTGTGATCATTAATTATTTAATTTATTCATATACAAATGTATTGAGTTTACCATGTGAATGTGTCACTATGCCTATTTCCTATGTGAATTGTAATGATAGTATTCGAGTTAATGTATCTCTTCGAAGTGTAAATATGTAATTAATATTTAGTTTCTGACTATCTGTTAGTGTATCTATTTCCACCTGGTATGGTATTTCAGCTGTTGTTGTATACAGTGATACTGATAGTACTATTGTACTTATATAGTTCTATAGCATTTTCATAGGTTTGGAGTCGTAAAATCTATTTCAGATGACAATGTTTGCAGCAGCACTTGACAAGATCTCACCTGCAGAACACTTAGAAATGATCTTCCATCAATTACTGTTTTTTTTTTTATGCAGGGTCACCAGGCAGAAATTTGGTGTATGGCAATCAGCCCTAGTGGTGATTTTGTGGTAAGTAATGATGGATACTTTCCATAAGTGAAGGTGTTACCTTTTCTGTTGTTTTCATGTTAAGTTTTATCAAATTGAAGTGCTTGTTAACTTTACCACATTTTCCATGAGATTTAATAGCCTTTATTAACAGCAGTAGGATAATTGCTGCAGTGTTAAGAAAGTACAACGGTCATTAGCCTTTTTTCTTTCAGGATTTCTAGTAGGTCAGTCCATTTTTCTTTAGAAACAAAACTGCAAAACATAAAATCTACTACTTTAAAAGTCTGTCACTTTGTAGCCAGAATTGGGTAAATCAATGTTTTAGCAGATATTTACCAATAATTTTAGTTTTTTACCCAATGCACTCTTCTCTCCTGTAAAATCAAGTTTCAGACATTAGAATCATACATCTTGCACTAGTGGAAAGTATGGAAGATTGAAAACATCTCTCTGTCAATCTGAACCTGAAAGTATTACTCTGTCATACAGTCAATATACTTTACTGTAGATGCAGTGATCTTTAACAATGCCAAGATGTGTTAATACTTTGTATTATTACCCACCTACCTGCCACTTTTCTGATTGTTAACCCCTCAAAGTCGGCTAATGACAATGAAGGAAAATTATTTTGACTTTATTCTTAATGTTCCTTCCTCTATTAAAGAGTTAGATATGATTATTACTGATTTTCCACCAAAATGTATTGGTTTGTTTTAAAGCTGGTGAGTCTTACAACCATTTTTCAGTCCTTACTTGGAACATGGAATAGGACAAACATGAGAAAGTTGCAAGAGAATGGAGATGAGTAGCTAGTGGACAGTCTAAAAAACATCTTACTGTTTTGTATTTTACATTATGAATATTCAACAGGTTTCTTCATCACATGACAAATCCTTGAGGCTGTGGGAGAGAACAGAAGAGCCACTGGTACTGAGTGATGAGAGAGAAATGGACCGTGAACAGGAATATGAGGAGAGTCTAAACCAAGGGGATCCTACTGTTGTAAGTAAACAAAGAATTTGGAGTGATCAATTGTAGATCAGTGGCATAGCCACAGGAGATGGCAGGCCCCCTGGAAAAATGTGGGGATTAATTTGGGAAAATTCGAGAAATTTAGGTAAGAAGATTTTGTTTCCCATAGCTTAAAATTTTTTAAGAACAAAATATTGTGAGGCATTTCTATGCATAATTCATATTCTAATACAAAAGATTTTCCAAAGATTCCGTGCCACTGCGGCATGAAATTTGCACATGCCTGAGTTAGTTCCCCGTCTCTACAGGAGGTTGAAAGTGAATGGGATGGTGTTATTAAGATCAGTGAAGTTGGAACTTGTGGGTTAATAAGTGGAACTATGCAATGCATCGAGCTATGTACAATTGACAATGGCAGGCTCTTTTTGTGACCTAAACTAAAAAGTGAAGTCATCCTAAAAGCAATATGTAGGTCATGGAAGATGTCCTCAGTTACAATTATCATCTGGAACACTACATCAACATCATTCAGTTTACGCTAGCAAGTAATCTACAGGCATGAAGACTGGTACCCTTTATGTCTCTGAATTTTGAGGTATGGGACCTATTCAACATCGTTGTATTGGCCAATACTTAGTGTGCATTCGTAGCAAGACCGACTAAATACTATTGGACCAGGATCTTTTGACATTCTTTTTGCCATTACAGAGGGAACAGAAAGGGGCTCCCAATATTTTCAAAACTGCACTGTTTTATTTCATTGTCATTCTGAATAAGGCATGCTCAGATAAGGTCTAAAAATGAGTCTTTCACCTGCAGTGCAAATGAAAAAAAATGAAATTATTACTTAAAAAAATATGAGTTCCTGGTGATATATTCAGTTCCTGGTGATATATTTAGTTCAAAAACACAGCTGCAACATATAGGATCAAACATTGCAAAAACATTCACAACCTGTACCAACAGGTACTGTAGGACTAATTTCTGTTGTGTATATACTGGTATTATGAAACACAAGCTGCTATGATTTTTAGGGTCAAGCAGTATCAAAGGATACACATCTAGCAGTGACATGAATATCAAGCAGCATCAAAAGAGACACAAGGTGCTGTGATGAATATGATTATACAGTATATAAGAAGAAAACAATATTGTACCTCCTTTAGAGAAAGATGCTAAAATTTATTTGTCAAAACAGATCCCTGGTGAGACGTCCAAGGAGGTAACCCTTGCTGCAACTAGAACAGTGGAGTCTGTAAAGGGAGCTGAGAGGATAATGGAAGCCATTGAAATCTACAAAGAGGAGACTGAAAAGTTTCACCTGCACGAGGAGAACTGCAAAGCACAAAGCAAGCAGGTAAAATAAAAATAGGTGGTAATCCAAAGAGAATTTTCATATATTGTCAGCACAAATTTACTGTCAAGAAACTTAAAACAGGAACTGAAGTGGGCCTTTTGTTTAACAGCAAAGCCCACTTTTGTGAAAAGTAACTTGTTCCTGTTTCCAGTGAAGTGTTAGAATTATCCATACACAGGCATCGTCCAGTCAATGCACAATACTAGTCATTAGTTTTGATGCTTCCTAAGGCTACTGGGCTCTACTAGTGGGATTTAATCAAAAATATAACCAAAGAAGACTTTTGCTGTATGCAAAAGTAGCTTGCTGAAAATCAAAATGTCAAAATTTCCTGAAGTTTGATCATGAGGCATATCTGTTTGTGTTAGATATGCCATCCTAACAGCTGTTTTGCTACATTTTTTTTTAAAAAAATTTTACTTCCCCTAATGATTTTATTTTTTTTATGAACAGATCATAGCAAGTGATGCAATGTAAACGAGCAATATAGCAGTATTTTGCCAAACTTGCATGAATTTTGGCTGTTGTGCCATTAGGTCACAAAGAATGTAGGCCTGGCCTGCAAAAACATAAGAGATTATTATGATATTGTAGTGTTTTTATTTCTTTGTTTATCCACAGCTTCCCCCTCCTCAACCACATCCTCTTTTGCAGGCATATGGAGATATTTCTGTGAGTTTAAGGTTACACAGTTAAGGCATGAATTATTAAACATTTTAACTTCCTTGTCTTCATCTGATTATTTCCTTTCTGTTTGATGTGTACTTCGACAAATGCACTTGTGAAGGTGAGTGTGCATTTCAGATTAAGTACCAATGTTTCTGTAAGCACTGCCACAACCCTCTGGCCATTAACCCCAAACCATTTATAACCCTGTGATCAAAGTTCCTGCCTTTCTTATATTTCTACATCACTACCACTCTCATACCAGTTATCCAGTCACAGTATGAATCAATTGAACTACTCCCTTACTTCCTTCCCTACCTTCCTTCCAATGAACTTTCCTCCATCCAGTCTCATCTCTGCTATTTAACATGTCTTTATCTATGAAAATGATGTTTTTGCTGGCTAGCATTGTCACCTTTTCAAGTGCATTTGTGTTTATGTCACAAATAAACAAAATGAATAAACTCTGCATCCTGTTCGAGGAAGTAAAATAGGTTAAATTCTTATTGAAGCTGTATTACAATTGCAGAAAGTTTAAATAAATGCATTCTTGCCTTTTTTTTTACTCAACACCTATTGTGTATTTGTTTTTCCAGCCTACATGGTATGTTTGTCAAGTTTTGAAGAAAGTAAAAAGCAGGTAAGACTTGTGTTTGTGGATTTAATTAAGGTAAATCTTTCAGCATACGTCATTTTGCACACATATCACTCTGTATGTACCACTCTGTACAGTGTACCACAGATGCAGCATTACATTGCAAACAAACATACGACAAATACTGAAATGAAAAAAGAACATAGCAAACATAAGTTTTTTTCATATCCCAAAACAAACATTAAAATGACAGGTACAACAATCATTTCTTTAGAATATGTATGATAATATAGATTTAATTGAATTTCACGTAAAAAACAACCAAATGTTCACAGGCATTGTTAATTCCAAACCATTCTCTCCACCAATTGTGATCTCCACTTGTTACTGATGTGTGCTTGTGTTACATGTGGAGGTATGTTTACATGTGTTTTAATAGATCTGAACCACTTTATCATTCTCTTACCCCATGCTCTGATCAAGTGAGTTAGAAGAATCATTGCTGGTGCTACCCTTCAGCTATGTTTTGGACCTGTTTCCTCTTCTGGAAATCTTCATCCACAAAGGTTGGGAGGTTGAGCTCTCCTGCAGATGCCTCTTCTTCTTGTTAAGGTAAACCTTGGCTAATGTTTGTGTCGCATCAGTTTGTTTACTTGTGGTATTCCTTCCTCTGAACTTCAGGGCTGAAAAAAACAGACTTGTCTGAAGGAATAATTATTGTGTCCACCAGTATTGTACATTTTTCTCTTCTGTTGTATTCATTGCATGCAGTAGTCTGTTTAAGATAGAGTCCTGGATGCTCTTTTTCATCCTTCTTTTGCAGCTTTATTTGTTCATGAAAAGAAACACTGACCTGATATGAAAGGATAAAAATTTGCATTGCAATGAGAGAGGCAAATAATTTTGTTCTTTTTTTCTGACAATATTATCTATTGTTCATATTTCAGAGTAAATCATGGTCAGATTACCGCCAGTAAGGTCCTTCTGCCAGTCATTGACCGTCTCCGGAAAACAACCCTCTCACGGGTAAAAAGTCTCACGGTAAAATGATATGAAGAAAAAATGTTTTTGCTCAATATTCAAAGGAATTTTCAACAAAATTTGAAAGTTTGATGATTAAGTTTTTGTCACCTTCATGTTCAAAGAATTTGTACACTGACTGAGATTTCCTGATATTGAGGTAATTTAGTTCACCCTGTTGATAGTAGTCTTGAGTAAATGCTCTTGGCAAAATCACATCTTGTTGGGGGATAAAATTGTCTAAAGGAAGTAATAAAAAAAATCATATTTTGGGGTTTTGATGAAATCATAACCTTTGTAATCATGCAGGTGTTTGTATGTGTGTGTGTGCATATTTGAGTATGTATGATTGTGATGCCTACCTAGTCATGCCTAGCCTGTAAACTCAATATCTCATATATATGTCATATTTGGTGAGTTCGTGTATCTTATGGAGTAGAAGAAGTCTAGAGTTTTGATTGAGGTCAAAGTTCATATAGGCTCTGCAGGGGTCAATGAGTGAAACCTTGTAAAGACAATTTCTTAAGAACAAAAGCTTGCACATTGCCTGTTTTTGGTATGTGGAGCTACCTTCTGAATACAAAACAAAAAATCCCTTCCGTTTCTGATGGAGGTCAAAAGCAATTTGGGGTTAGTAGGGTCATATGGTGAAAACATTTACAATATTTCAGGAGGGGAAACTTGCACATGTCATATTTAGTGAGTGGGTGTACCTTATTGAGTTCAAATAGTCTATTGTTTTTGATGGAGGTCAAGGTCATGTGAGGTCAACAGGGGTCAAGTCAGGACAACCCTGTAAATGCAATATCTCAAGAAGAGAAGCTTGCACAGATTTGATATTTGGTACGTAGTTGATGCTCTTGGATATGTCTCTGTAGCATACAGTTGTGCATGTTCAGATTGATACCTACAGCATATCAGTCATTAACTTAGGTCAGCAGATGTCATTGTACATCTTAATTGGTGATATGATACATTACTTACACTTACTTGCTAAATGCTCTGTGTCAGATTCATGAAAAAAATCCTTTGAATGCATTCATCAAAACAACAATGCAGTGGTGCATTCTGGTTTTCAAGTCTTGTTTATATGATAAAATGATTTGGTGTGATGATTTCGCCGTTGGTCTCACCCTGATATTTTTTCTTCCCCTTTATCTGTTGTAAATTTTCATTCACAGGATGTGATTGGATTCAACCTTGCTGGACTTCAGTTCATGCAACAGGAACTGGAAGCCAAGGAAGACATCCAGTTCTTTGCAGATGCAACAGGACAACTCAAGGAGAGGAGGAAAAAAAGGAAGAAAACAGAAAATAAAGTAATATTAGCAATGGCTGCTGCAGGGATGTAGTCAAAAAGCAGATGGGGGAAGGGAGTGGAGGGTTTTGTTTGGTAATCCAAAGGAGACTGCTTCAAAAATCTGATGTTAATGTGAAAAAGATATTTCACTGTTGGGTGTTGAATGGCAGGGTCATTGTTGGTGTGGGATTGTGAAGTACAGAATGAACAGATCAGAATATCTTAGATGGAGTGCTTTGTGACACATTTAAGATTACAGAGTATGCAAGATTGGCAGAGGTTTTCCCTGACTGGTGTAGACACATTGAATAAGATAGGAGTAATTCTATTGTAAGGTGTCAGATGGAACTGTTACTTTTGGTATAGAAATATGGAGTAGAAACAAATATGTACAATGAACTCAGAAATGACTAATATTGAAATGGTTCTTTATAAGAAAATGGTATTTGGTGGAAGGTGAAGTTGATCTCTGATAGGAATATGGAGTGAATTCTAACCAGAGAGGTTTATTGGTTATTGGAAAGATCTTCTTCTCAAATGGCTGATGCAGGATCTGGACTCAATATGGCATTGTATGGAGCAGAAATGCTGAGTTGAATATGGAGATAATTGATACAATGATTATGTAATGGAACACTTTCATCACCATTACATGAATTTGGAGCAATTTGTGAGAACTGATATTTGCTATCCCACCAATTATTAGAGTGAAAATTTGGATATTTAAATCCAGCTTCTATGGAATAAACATTTCTTCAAAAGTGTGACTCTAGTGGTTCCATATCTTTTTGACTTATTTTCCCTAGTTCATAAAAATAAAGCTGGCTCTCCACATAACTAGCAAAATTGATAATACTTTGTCAGTATTATCAATGTCAGTAAATGAAATTGGACATTCTGTATACTGAATTGAAATGAATTTCTCGCCAGCAACAGCTTTCTTGAAGATTATATGGATTACTTCAAGATATGAATGAGGTTCGTGTATGGGACATGATAATACAACTGGTTAGTTGTTGCAAATTTTAATCACCTAGTGAGCATCACTGAACGATGAACATTACTTAAATAGTCAACTCTTTTTGTGGATTCCTGATCTCTTCCAACCAACCTGGGCCACAAAAGATGAACTTTGCAATCAATCTCTCTTTAACTGAATGTTTTACATTTTCAGACCAATGGAGATATACCAGAAATGGTTTTGTTGCATTTGAATGTTAGCAACACTATCAATGGTCTCCTCACCATTAATTCACTGATTTCAAATGCTTCAAGTAAGATCACTGTAATTTAAATATTATTAGCCTCTCGTTTTAATCAGGGATTTAAGCTCTCTCAGTATATCATTAGGTAAGCCAAGCTCTAATGGAACAGGGCATATTACTGCTTTGTGGAGTGTGATGTTATTGTTACACCATAGCATGTCAATTACATAACCAAGATAGTTTCATTGGTTGGTTTTGGTTGAGGGAGAAAGTTAGCTGTCATGACTGCTTGTGTGTGTGTGGGACACACACAAGAACTGCAAGGGTGACTAAAATAACTGCCTCACATGGATTACTGGCGCCCTTTTCAGCTTTTCACAAAAAAGAGAAAATATAGTAAAAAGACAGAAAAAGATAAGAATGAGAAAATAAAATGAAAGAGAAGGTAAAGAAGATGCCAGCTTGAGTACTTCAGCACCCTCCGCATCCAGGAAATGATGATAGTGTTGCCAATCGTCTGCCTTCAAATTCAGTCAAGTGCAGTATTTATCATGAAATGTGCAAGTTTGATCAGACTTTTTCAGGAGAGAATTCCGCTGAAATGAGATTAATTTTCCGTACATATCAAAAAGTTCTGTACACAGAGCGATCATTTTCTCATTTTATACCAAAATTTCTAAACTATTCCCATTAAGTTAATCTTCATCAGTTTTGCTTCAAAATGATATGTCTAGGTGTAAACAACCCATGAACTGTCAATTTTAATTCGAAATACAAGACTTATCGACCTTTTCGAAATTTTATTTAATTTAATCATAATCTGGGAAATTTCCCCAAGTAATGGGCCATGTCATGCCCCAAATTACATGGTTTACAACAAAATTTTGGGTCCTAATAATTTAGTTCTTCTACACCTGCTACCTGTGACACACAGTGCAAAGAGACGTGTTTAGCCATGTAAATATATTTTAAACTATAACAATTAATTTTGTAATTTAAGCAAATTTGGGATGAAAAATGCATTTTTGCCCATAAGAATCATTCTCACAAATTGATGATTTAGGACCAATGTGAGTGGACTTATGTATCCAATCAAAAAAGTATTTAGTTGCTGTGTAATAGTATGAATATAACAAATCCAGTTCACTGATTTACACAAATGTTAGTAAATCATTTTCAGTTTATGTATTAGGGGATATTTTATGTTTTTTTGGGAGGCTCTGCTCCAAACAATGCTGGCGCTCCTCTTCAAACAATTTTCAGTTTACCAATAATCAAAAATTCTCTCCATCTGGACCAATTCAACAGGGGGCATACTGTGTTTGGGTACCACAATGTATCACACATGTTGTCTCCATGTCATCCATACCCCAGGCTCAGTAGGAAAGCAAATCTAACCACTGGTGGCTCACTGCGAGTCTCTTGAACCCCATGTAAACAATCAAATTGACACCACTATCCCATGAAAAAAGTGTAGGTCTAAAGATATGTTCATTCCTCATTAAATATTAGACAAGTGCTCCATCAATATATAAAAGATGATGCATAATTTATAATTCTTGCATCATCTCATCCCATCTGATATGTACTAGCATTTTCATTGATCTATTTTTGCTCTCATTAGTTTGAGAAATTGCAAACATGAGATCAGTGTTTTGTAAAGCAAAATTTTCTTCTATGCTTCACGCCAGCCGATGGTTGTGCCCTGCTTAGATGGTCTTTAGGGTTCCTTTATAGAAAGGGTGGCAAGGACTGGTTATTTGACGCAATTTTGCCTCAAACTCTACAACTTTATCAATCCTACCTGATACATGATAAGCAATAAAAGGGTTGTTCGACATGTTAGTTTTTCACTTGATAAGTTAAGATCATGTATCACCATTTGACTAACCTACATGTATGTTCAAGCCATACAATGTTCACACAGCTGGAAGCAAAATGGCGCCTAAAATTGCACCCTTTTCTATATAGGAACCCTAAAAGTCCTGCGGGTACTTCTCCTTCCAATATATGTAAAGGGCAGTGGGTATTTCTATTAGGCAGTGTCCCTAAAAGCCATTTTTGCCCCCTCTGACACTGCTAGCTCTGCCACTGGCTATGCGCCCTCAACTTAATAAGTCGATCTTCCGTTTTCCCCAATTACCTATTCTCTGGAACTATACCTGTTTATATGGGTGTATGTGCGTTAAAAAGATATGACTTCAGATATGCACAATCCAATCTCTGGCATAAATTGTGGATACATGCCAGACTATATACCAGTAAAACATCATCTTCAAAGTAAGGGTGACCAGATGTCAAACACTGAAAATCTTGTTATCACAATATCTCAAGCAGGGAAACTGATGGTTCTCAAACTTAGTACATTGATGCCTCATATTAAGAGGTAGAACCCTATTGTTTTTGGTGTAGGTCCAAGGTTACCAGAGGTCAAACTCTGAAAATCTTGTTAATGCAATATCAAGATAGGAATGATGGCTACTTCCCATACTTAGTATGTGGTTTGGTCATACTGTATCAAGAGAAAGAAGCCTATAGTTTTAGTGACAGTCAAAGGTCATCTGAGGTATAATACGTCAAACACTGGAAATCTTAGTATCGTGATATCTCAAGGATGGAAGTTCTGATAGTTCTCAAACTAGTACACAGATGCCCAATATTAAGATTAAGAACCCTATCTTTTTTGGTGGGGGTCAAAGGTCACCAGAGGTCACACACTGAAAATTTTGTTAACACAATATCGCAAAATAGGAATAATGGATACTTCCCATACTTAGTATGTGGGTTGGTCATATCAAGAGAAAGAACCCTATCGTTTTTAGGGGAGGTCACCAGAGGTCAGACACTGAAAACCTTGTAAACACAATATCTCAAGTTAGGAATGATGGATACCTCTCATACTTAGTATTTGAGTTGGTCATATTGAGAAAAACCAACCAGAGTTCAAACACTGAAAATCGTGTTAACACACTATCTCAAGGTAGGAATCATGTAACCTTTGGTATTTAATTTGTGAATGTATTACATTAAAGTGATTGCGTGTGTACTGAAAAACCAGAAAAATAAAGATTATGCTTGATCTTAACTTTTTCTTTTTTTTAAAGTACACGCGAGGTTGTACATGGACGGACTATGTCTTTCAATGAAGGAAAATGACAATAACTGCTTTGAAATGAAACGGGATTGGCAATAAAAACAGTTAAAAACAGAAATCATATTTGAAAAATAACGGTCCTTACTATCAGCGCCTACATAGAGAATATGCAACAGTACAGGTCTCACTAGTGTATCAAAAACATACTACTCAAGTCGTCACTCCTTGGCCCTTATTGGGAATTGTAGTAACTGGTGAAAGGAAGCACTGTATCTACAAATAACCTACGAACTGATCACAACATTGCGACTTCAGCGATCATGAGTTGTTTTGACTAACTGAATATTCAACACTAGCATACTTCCCATTGGCTTGTTCAAAGAAGCACACGATTGATTTGAATAAAAACTGTCAACCACTTCATTATCGCATTCTACAGCTTTTGTCGTTATGTTAGAAGAATTTGAAATCATGTGGCAGAATTAACCAACTGAAACCTATTTAATTTCCCAGATTGTCTGAATGGTGCTATTAAAAGCCTTACCAAACATTTGGAGATGAAATTTCAATGTTTTTACTTTTTGCCTACGCACGCAATCACTTTAAGTACAAGACGCTTGTTTTGGTTGGCAGTCAAAGTTCACTCTCAGTCAGAGGGGGTCAAGTTTTTGAAATATAAAAAATATGATGTTGCAAGAAGGGAAGCTTCTACAGAACTGATATGGAGTTTAACGCTGTGCCCTATTAAGCAAAACTATAGCCTACTGCTTTCCACTGAGGCCAATGGTCATTTGGGGTCAACTGGGGTCAAGTTGTGAAAACCTTGTAAATATTAAGAGAGACTTGGACAGATCTCATATTTGAATTTTTAGGTGCATCATATTGGGTGCAAGAGGTCTATTGATATTGTTAGTGGTCAAAATTTATTTGGGGTCAGCATATCCTCACTATATGCAATATGCCAGACACTCTCAATGCTTGTAACTGAATTATGGAAACCACAATGTCTTTGGGTTTTGTAGTTTAATATGAAGCAGTTTGGATCAATAAAGTATAATCTTTCAGAAGCTTGTAGAAATAAATGAGACATTGGCTCTTCCTGTAGAAAAACCTGTCTGTAAATTTCTAGTTTTTTCCCCTCATCACATCACTTAATTGAACATAGAGATTGTTTAGTAGCAACTTACAGGTTTTTTTTCATCATTTTTTCCAAATCTCAAAGTTTACTTTTATGAAACTGTCTTTTTTACCCGTGATGATGTATGCATCAGTTTTAAACAAACTTGTAGTAACAATCAAGCCAAACCTATGTACCAGGTAGGAGATGAATGCATTGTATCTCAGTGTGTATAAACCCATCATGTCACTGAGTAAAACTGGTCACGTGGTACATCTTGTACATCTTGTCCCATGTTCACTATCCCCACACAGTGTGTGTTGACACCACATCCCTTTTTTTTTCAGTTGCGTAGCGAGGATTTTTCTCGGGAGGGGGAAGGGGCAGTTGCAAAGGTATGAAAATTTGCACCATGACTAGATGCAAACTGGTACTAGTATATTTGATGCTAAATTTGAACTGGATATATCTGCTGGAATTTCCCATGGGTGTCGATTTGTTATGATGCGGTACATCTGGCCTAAAACTTCTAAAAGTGCCGTAAGCTATGCACAAGGTGAACAAGTAAATATTTGAGAGGGGCGGGTGTTTACCTGCTACAGGACTACTAGATGGAGCACTACCATCAGTTGGTGGAGAGAGTACAAAAAGCTTTTTGGCTTTGCAACCCCACCCCCCCCCCCACCCCAGATGGCTGGAAAGAGCACTTCCTGGGTGTCCTTCCCCCTCTATGTACCCAATATTTCAGTAGGAATTTCATCTGCCATTTTGCAATAATGAGGAAAAATCAAATTATGAAAAATAGTTGTAGCCTATACATCAGATGGGTTGAAATGATACAAGAATCGCAATTGAATTATGCATCCTGTATCATTTGTTTCTGAAGAAGTTGGCAAATACTGGGGACAGGGAACCTCCCCGTCTCCCCCCCCCCCTCCCCCACTTCGTTAGCTGCCACTGGTGTACGCAGACTCTGGTAAAATAGTTGAAGTGGAGGAAACAGTATGACTCCACCGGGGTCACATGCTCTACATCAAAATGAAGCACAACTGCCGTTGGTTGGCCTGTAGGGTACCGAGAAAAGTTTCGATAAAATACGTCTCAGATTGCAGAAAAAAGTACTTACTTCCCAGCCTCTCTAGTCTTCTTAGTTTCAGCTAATGTTTTCTTTATTTCTTAGAATACAAGTTACACAAGATGTCAATATACACTGCCACTAAAATGATGTAGTTTGTTTTTTACTTTTAGGTTACAAAAAGAAGTGGGGATGGGACAAATGTTTTAGCGTCCCCCTCCTCTCCAAAAAGTTTCCCACTGTTCCCCAAAATTTATGAATTCCTATTTTTTTAAATAATGATTTCAGTTTTTTTTTATTTTGCTTTGCACTGCAGGTCAAATATTCATCTTTAGACATTCTCTGAGTATGTTGAATTCGAAGTGACAGTGTGATTAAACAGAGCAGTTTTGAACATATTTGTAGACCATTTCCAAAATTCCGTCTCTTCTGCCGTTGCACAAAAAGTGCCTGCCAGTGTTAGTTGCTCCATGGTTGTATAGCTCCTCTCATTAACCTTTAAGGTCCCACTACTGCACATGGTCATCATGGCACAAACCTATTTGTGAGGGAAGTGGCAAACTTACCAGTTCTTATAATGTTTGATAAGTATTTTAAAACGGTATTAATTTCAAGGTTTTACCTCTTTATGAATACTAGTTCTTTACTCTGCAATTTTTTTTTTTTTTTTGTAATTGAAATACGGCAGACTAAATTTGTCAAAAATGTAACGCCATTGTTAACACGAGATGACAAAACCAATTTTCTTTCCTTTGAATTACCCAGAACGGTCGATGAGTCCCATTAAGTAATGTAATTCAGACAGGGGATCTTTCCCAGTCAGTGCACTGACCGTGAACTTTTAAGGTTGAAAGAAACAAGGACAAGTTTGCAATACACTGAAGAAATAAATTATTGAAGAAATGCGATCGAAAAAACGCAGGAATTTGCTTTGGATCATGAGACCTTCATACGTTTGAAGTAATAGTGTTGAACTGAGGGAGAATTAACGAATTGCTCATCTGAAAGCGACACGTTTAAATTTGTTAGCATAGGCAAGACTAGGAACGCGCGCAGCTGGGACACTTGAGTTTCTGAGTATGTTCATTATCATTCAGTACATGCCGATTGAACCTCAAGTAACAAAAGTAGATTTTTTTTTGGGGGGGGGGGGCTCGGAACGGCCTCACTGACTTTCTTTGGCGGCTCCATTGAATAAACAACAGACATTACACAAAGTCAGCACTTTACTTTTCTTTAATGTATTTCTTTTTGTACCAGTGCACGATTTGCCACATAGGATATATTAAGAGGCTACACAGGCACTATTTTAAGTCGTAGTGCGAACCTGTGGCATGGTGGAAACTCGGAATGGTGTGGATTTGTATCTTGTAATTTAGAGGAAACGCCGAGTTCATTAAAGTTCAGGACTTATGTGAAACATCTCTTCCGCAAATAATAATAATCAGTCCGTCCACGGGTAGGCCTAGGGGGCATGAGGAAAGGTCTGAGGGGAGAGGGGCAACCCCTTTGGCTTTTCAAACTGTCCAGATGGACGGAAGTGGCACTTTCCAGGTGTTCCAAGCTGCATGTACCCAGCAGCCTTGAAGTAAGGATCTCTCATGCCCACGATTTCTCAATTAGGCCTATGACTGAAATATAAATCAATATATGATGAATGGTTTACGCATCAGATGTGGTGATATGATACAAGCATCATAATGAATTATTCATCCTGTTTCATTTATTCGTGGAACAGTTGGCAAATAGTAGGGGGAGGGGCTGCTGAATATATCTTCAGACCACAGTGTTTCATTGGTTGATAATGACCCACTTGAAACATGAAAATAAAAGTCAAATTTTGAGTAGGTGGTTGAAAATTTTCTAATGCGGCGCAGAACCCGATTGGATATTTTTTTTGGGGGGGGCGGAGGTAACGCCCAGTCAAAACATAAGTTTGCTGCATGCACCCTCGTTGAAAGGTTTCCAGCTCTTTTAAGAAGTGAAAACGACATACTTTTAAGTAATCGAAGTGACGTACTTATGAATATAGGACAGGATATTGGTACGTATTGGCAATAGCTTTAGTTGGCATTGAAAACCAATACTTTTTAGAGATTTATTTCTTTTTAATTCAGCGTTAGGGTTGGACAAAAATCGTTTCTACAATCCATGTTATCATTAATATCCGACGATTTGATTGTCAGTTAGGGGGCTTCAATGCGTTCTGTGTGAAATAAATATGCCAACAAATCTGCTGCCGATCCCATCCCCTAGCCGCATACTCTTATACCTCATATAAGCCACAGACACATGTATCGCCAATCGAAACCTCCAATAAATGATTTCACACCTTTATGAACACATAGTTTCAATTGTGTTGTTAATCTGTTTCGTCTTAGTCTCACCAGTCTCACCCCACCCCCCCCCCCCATTTCAGTTCAGGCCTACTAGTTCTCCCCAACTCCGTCAACTTATTACTCCGCTCTCCTTTCTTCGGTTGTTTTTTTACTTTCCTTTATATTTAAAAATCGCCCATCGCGTCCCCAAAATTTCTGTGTGAGGGGGGGAACTCTGCCCCCCCCCCCTTCCACTGGCTACGTTACTGGTTTGTTGTCAAAACACAATGCTAAGGAGGGGTCGTCAAATAGGTGTGATCCACTGCATCTCACCGACAATCAAATTATTGATAACCTGACCCTCTGCATGTTAGGCGTTGCTTCGAAATGAAATTGTGTAACCGGGTCGAATAATGTACTGTGCATTGTTACAGTGCAAGTACCTTGCTTCGTACGTTTTAGTTCAAATCTGTGTCATGTTCCCGACATGCACCGTAGGCCTGTAGTCTAGGACAAGGGAATAACTGTAAAACAATGAATGTTGTATAAGGAACTAAACGCACCACCGGAGTTGCAGAGATTACATCATTAAGCTTGTACAAACTGCAAGTATGCATGTTCACACCCACCACTTCCCCATACATTACTTCATCACGGTTTACCTATCCTCATAAGTACTCACATTAACTTAAAACGATAGATAATGCCGGGTGTTCATCAATATATTCTTCCTTTTCAATACTAGCGCGTGAGTTTCGCACAGAGCATCTACTGTCGATTAATATATGAAGACACTAAGGTTCATTACATCATAAAAATGACTATTGTGACACCTTACATTGCTTCCTTAAAAAAATTGTAAAGGTGGAGACTATAGGTGGTGATCTATGACGTCACCATCTGTGACTAACCAAATATATGCACAGTTTAGCCCAGTAAAGTTTTGATTGAAAAATTGCATTGAAGCGTAAAGCTGTAGTTACCTCACGGTGTTAATGCAGTACACTATAATCAGGTGGGAAGTATTAGAGTGCCAAATATATTGTCTGATTGCTATAACGGAAATTATCGTGTACAGACAGTGTCACGCAAATATACCGTACGTATATATGGAGTAGGTTTTTCTATTGCACTTGAATCATAGTAACAATCCATACTTCAAATCAGATTATTGATTTTCGTTATTAGTAACGTTTGCAGTGTTTCTGTTGTGACTCTGGGCCTGCACTATAGAGGAAAAAAACTTTACTTACAGTGAAATATACTGGTACCGCGGACTCGGAAGATGTTCCCACGTTTTCCTAATAAAAACTGTTGGTGAGTGAATTTCTTTAATCGTTTTATTGCATTTCACAAGGTTTGTTGACAATCGAGTCATTTAGGCCTATTGCATTTCCTTAAATTGCCAAGTATTATATATCAATGTTTAATTTTACTTGTGTATGTGTTGGTGGTTCTTCTGTTTCATTGTGCTTTCTATAACAATGGTCCAACACCACTGTATTTCTTAGAATACTGCATGATATGTTTCCTTCTATACCGTTCTTTCTTCCTTTGTTTTTCTTTACTTCTCTCATTTTCCGTGACCTAAGTTATTCTCCTTATATTAGCAACCTGTCTGGTCCGTGAACGATAAGCAGGTTTACAAACTAAGCCTGTAGTATTAAAGGTTTCATTGGCGTAGAAGGGGGCATGAAGGCCATCCCCAACCACCCCCACCCCCCCCCCACCCCGATGTTCATTCCATAAAAAATGTAAAAATAAAAATGAAAAAAAGCAATGCAAAAAAAAAAATAGTATGTAGCACCCAGTGCATTACGATGTCGGAAGTGTAAGGGTGGGCCTGCGAATTCTTCCATGTAGGATGGGAAGTGGGATGAATGCATTGTAGATGTGAGATAGAGCCTAGACTGACGCTATCACAATGCCATGTCTATGGCGTCTGCTGCATTTAACACTGCCCCGTGAGCAGATAAACACGTAGGCCCACATTCAGGAACAAAACGAAAATTGTGAGTAAGACTGTTGAATACTATGTAAGTATATATATATATATAACATATATATTATGTATAATATATATAAATATATATATATGCACTTCGACCCCCTGCAAACAATCAATGTGGCTCCACTGCCAACTGAAAAAGTGCGGGACTAAAGATATGTTTATCCCCACCCAAAAAGTTGCCAAGTGCTCCAAGGATATATGGAAGATGATGTGTAATTTATGATTCTTGCATCATCTCAACCAATCTGATATGTATTAGCGTTTTCATAGATGTGCTTTTGCTCTCATTAATTTGACAAATTACAAGCATGAGATTTTCAAGACTGTGCATAGGCAACTTAGAGCACTCAAGAAGTGCTGTTTCCAGTAATCTGAGGAGTTTGAAAAACCAAATTTTCTTGTACACTCCGTGCCAACTGATAATGGCGCTTTACGTATAGTCCTTACTGTTCCTACATAGAGAAGACTGCCACAAGTGGTTATTTGACGCCATTTTGGCTCAAACTCTGCAACCTTATTTATCCTATACCTGATACAGGATATGCAGCAATAAAATGGCTGCTTCACATGTTTGTTTTCACTGAATAAGTTCAGATCATCTTTGAATCGTTTGACTAACCTGCCTGAACATATAAACAATGTTAACGGAGTTGGAGGAGAAAATGCCAGTACTCACCTCCCCCCCCCCCTACCTTAGTGTATTTAAAAAGCAGTTAGTATTTCTGTTGTACAATGCCCCTACCGTTCATTTTGGCCCCTTCTGACTGAAACTCCTACCACTGAGTGTAAACCTGTTAAATCCGAGGTATATTGAGCCTGATTGGCAGCACAAACTGGAAGCGGGGTTCACTTTGCTGTAGTACACCCTTTACCGTCTAGTTATCATTCCCTAGAGTAATATTTCGAAGGTAAGAAAATTTATTATGAAACCCCAGTGCATGTTGTTTCCCTCGTTCTAAGTAGACTTTTTTTAAATTTTGTGCGCCCCAACTGATGATGGTAGCTCAGGTAGTATCATATAGTACACTTTCAGGACTGGAAAGTGCTTCCCAGTGACGGCGGTATCCGTAGGAAGTGGATTGGGCTCGGGAACTCAGACCCTGTTGAAGTGAGGTGAAGACTGCTTAGGGTATACTCTCCACTTCCAACACAAACAATATTGGCAAATCTTCCAAGAAACGGAGACAGCGGGGATAATTTGGAGGTTGGGCTACACATATTCTTGATCTGTCCAATGCACATATATATAGGCCTACTAATAATTTCAGGAGGGGGTGGGGAGAAGACCTCACCGTGAAAAAAAACTGGGGGCTTAACTTACTGGCGGAGTAATTTACCTAGATAGTACTCTTTGAGTGTCACCTAATTTCAGTTATGTAAGTTTGTAAATCGGCTTATTCACACCCACGGAACATTTCAAAAATGTGTAAAAGCTTAAAATTAAATGAATGTTTTTGGATCATGAAATATCGGTGAAAATTATATCAAGCATCTCTACGTCACCTATTCTTGAATCACTACAAATTGGCTTCCTGTAAAGTACGGAATTGTTTTTAATATTCCCCTTCTAACCTTTCTAAATTGCCGTGATATAACGACCGAATTAAGACAGGTTTCATGCTTTTATTGCAACATTGTCTTTCCCATAAATTTTTGTATGACATACAAAACTAGGATGAGAGTCAGTTTTACGAATGTGTAGATAGCGAAAGCTATTTCTCAATTTTATTGTCAGCTATTTAAACAACCATTAAACTTAGGAAATCCGCTTTGCCAGGTTTATCTTGACATAGCTGCCTCTTTTATGTTGCTTCATACATATTTCCACTTGCTTTTTTTAGTGAAGTGCCTGCTGATATCCTGTTGTTCTTGTGGTTTTATAACAAGTTTACATAGAATGCTCTGTGAGATTTGTTTATGGAAAGTGAAAGTTTGATTGCTGTCCAAGCATGTTCATCATGATGTCGTAGATTTCGACATCGACATGTCATACGACATTCAAACGTCTCGATATCTGTTTTCAGATGTTCGCCATTGCTGTCGTGTAGTGTGTTACGCACAAACCTTCAACAAGTTTAAGGGAGGGGATCCAATGGGAGATAGAGGGGCAACTTGACCCTCCTCAAAAATTTTGGAGGAATTTTGGAAAATTCCGAAAAATTTGTAATACTAATATTCCGGCGTTCTCATTTCTCTTTTTTTTTTAAATGTAAGAAATTATGAGACATTTCCATGCATAATCTACTCAGAGGACTGAACATGCTTTATATGACTTTATCTCGATAGAGATTTAAGTTAGTTTAAATGTGCTAAGCTATACCAAAACAAGAGACCAGGCACACGGGAACCAACCAAACATGGCGGACGCTTTCCTATTCGAATGTAACTTTTTTATAAACATAATATCGCAGTATCAGTTTTTATACTGATGTATGTTAGTAGAAACCAACGTATTTTAAAAAAATTTTCAATTCAGATGTGCAATCGAAGTTATTACTCTGAGACGTTTAAATAGTAGAAAGATTACTGGTGACTTCGTGGATGCCGTCGCACCCGGCGGTGGGGGGTCTCACCCCCTAATAGCAAGTTAGAGCGACGATATTCGATAAGTCTTAAATACCAGTTGAACTTTTCCATATCTCAGTCTAGCACATTTATGGCATAAAAAGATGCTGCCTACTATTGCACCAGATTGCGTCTGAGGTTATCTGGTAATTGAAAAATAAATAAAAACAAATCTGAAGCATCATCTGAATTTCTCACATTAAAATCTAAAAGCGGCGATAGTCGGAAAATGTGAAATACCAGTTGAAATTTTTTATCTCTCAGTCTAGCACATTTTATGACTTCAGAAGACGCGAAATATTGCACTAGAGTGCATCTAAGATGACCTGGCAGGTGAAAATGTTCTCAAAAAGGGGATGGAGGCACCTCCTCCTGTTAAACCATCTCCCTCTCCCTGATATCATGTATTGCATGACATTTTTCTCATCGAGCTGGCTATCATTTACAAAATTATCGGTAAACAGGAACTAGCTTTATGCTTTGTTATGCAATAATCGACGGTTGTGGCAAACTAATAAAAAATGATCATCGTAAAGTACTAAAAAATGAAAGAATAGAATGTACAATTCATTATGATTCCTGTGTCACCTCAAAAACCATGATGTAGTACCATTTTTAATAGATTTTCTTTTTCACGTGCATGAGTTGAGAAATCTGCAGAGTTGATATCCATATTTCAAGGCTGGATACATTTGGCTCACGTACACCTGCCATTTCCTGAGATCTCAGCGTTTTGAAATCCAAAATTTCCTTGTACGTTCCGCTCAAGTACACCCAAGAAGTGCCAGTTCCTGCCATGAGAGGGGGGGAGGGGGTGGAAGCAATATTTTCTTGAACGCTCCGCACCATCCGTCTGCGGGTGTCACTCCGCTCAGACACTCCTACCGTTACTCACTCCCTCGTTTCTCAACCTTTTTCTCTTGGTTCGCCAAGCCTGATACTGCACTTTTCGTGAAGACTGCACCCCTTTAATTTTCCACCTCCTCGTCCTCCTGAGAAGGTACCATATTCATAATGTCCGAAACTATCGGGGTGGGGTCGCCACTAAAGTGGCGGAAAACACCCAACCAGTCGGAACTTCTTACCGTCCCCCCAGACGTGACCCAAGCTACTGCCCTGATGTCGATGGTAATATTTTACAATATGTTTCTAGTTTCATTGCCAATTTTGAAAATACTGATATTTTCCCGTTAACGTTATGTTATAGTATAATAATCACAAAGACTTGGAGAGATAACTCTAAACCTGTTGAAGAAATTAACGATAACGAGAACGTAAAGTATGAAAGCTTTGCTACAACAAACACCCATCTATACTGCATAACTCTTGTTATCAAAGAAAGATGTATCACAGCCACCAAAAGCGATGTAGAAATGGAAGGGCGAACATAACTTTGACACACCACAGTTGGAATGATGTTTTTATTTACACTTCGTGACTGTAAGCCATTGCAAGATAGGTTTATTTATAGAGTATATGGTATGAGTAGCTTTTAGGAGAAATACTATGTAGAATAGACTCAAACGAAGATTCACCCGCCTTTGAAAGATTGCTGATGAAACCATTGATCATCTTCCTGGTGTGTAAACAAATTTTGACTTTTTCAATTCCCATAATATATGAATTCACCGTGATAGCGAATATGTAAAGTTTGGTTATCTTGATGACGTCATATATCTTCTTAACTCTTGTTTACTCTATGTAAGACGTTGTTTTGAATTGTAAACAAAATAATACTACAACTGTTGAGTTTTCTTCGTAAATTTCAGTTTTCTTTAGAAGTCGAACAATAAAAACACGTGCTCTTCGCTAGGAATAGCAATATATTACATATTGCCCCTCATGTTCGTATATGACTCTATGCTCAGGTATGTGTAACTAAAATTTACATTTACAGTATACTCTGAGAAACCGCCGTTGGAAAAATGTTAAAAAAGTACTTAACCATGGCGTCCATAATTTAAGTCAAAACCATCAACCACCAAGTCTATGTATAAGTGCATATATTGCATTTAGACTTTTATGTGTGTCTATGTGTTTGATGGTCATAACATCAGTGGTCAGTGTATATCAGTGGACAGACGAGGTGTTTGCAATTTAAGGGAAAGGTCACGTGGTAAGAATTGGTCACTTTAGAGTCATTTGATATCATCAATACTGACCACTATAGTGTGTTGTTACAAAAGAAGTAGTGCACGCTATACCTATAAGGCTTTCAAATTACGTAATTTTCACTAAAATAGGTTATTTTCACCTAAAAAGTTTAGTCCTCTATTTTCTGTTTGCAATTAATGATGTTATTTTTTTCACTTTGTTTTACATCGCAGGTGAAATATTCATTTTAGACGTTATCTTAGTATTCCTAATTTAGAATGACAATGTGATTAAACAACCTAGTGCAATATTGGTATGCCTGGTTTTTCCGACCCATTTGTCCCCTCTGTTCCTGTAAAAACAATATCGGAAAGGTATTTCCGACTCATCGATACTCGTTACAACACCGCGAAACTAAGAGATATAGAGGGCAGCAGTCTTCATACCTGTATTGATTACTTCGGATTAAAATGAATGATATTGAACTATTCCTGATGATCATTGTAATCGAAGATACCTTTTATGACCTACATGTAGTTTTTGGATAACTTAGCTTTATAGTTTAGGTCACAAGAAGTGCCTACCAGTGTAAGTTGTATACATAGCTCCATGGTTGCATAGTTCCACTTACTAATCTGTACGGTCCGACTACAATGTATTGATCTTAATAACATCAGTGTACTAACCAACCTGCTGAAGCGACGGAGAGATGGAGAAACTTAGTCATGTTCGTAGTGACACACGAAATCTGGGGATATGCTTATCCTGCATTAAAATACAAACTATCCCTATTGATTTTGATAGAGGTTAAGGGTCACTTGAGGTCACCGGATTCCAAACTGGGAAAAGCTTGTAAACACCATTTCATAAGCGAGATAAGTGTGTCAAATGTCATTTGATGTCACCAGAGGTCAAAGGATCAAAATCATCTAAAATTCTAAACCTCAAAAAGAGACTGAGGGATTGTTATATAGCTATATGATAAGGAATCACAAACCGTTTTGCTTTCTGTTTGTTATTATTTAGTTTGCTTATGATTTCATAAAACATATCCCGCCAAGAATAAGGATCTCTCGGGGAAAATCTAAAGGAAAGTGTAAAGGTACAAAGTATAAAACTGCAAGTCGGCACGTTTCCCTCGTAAATCTACTGCAGTGTTTTCTCTAAATTAAGAGGCATTTTAATTAGCTTCTCTGCCGGCAAGAAAGGTTTTATTCTTGAAGTTTCCATAATTTACTGTTATCGGCCATTATTTAAAAGCGAGACTACACACAGAAGAGCAGTATCACACGTGACTCTTATTCTTATTTACTATCCGCTTGCATCACTTCCATGTAGATATCTCGCCTATTATAGTTTAACACATATGTAGTTTTGAACTCTGTTGCTCTCTGCTTATTTTCACTCTCAGAAGATGTTCCCGTAATCAATAACTGAAAGACAGTAACAACATTAACGACAAAATAGGCATAGAGACAGTATACAAAAATATGATTGTAAGCTTGTTATTGACACTAGTAAAAAAAATCAAACACTAAATGTCATTTACAAGACATTATTTTTTATAGTACCAATGAGTTATATACTGTATAACCAATTAGTGATAAATAACCAGTCAGTGATATGGCGATTGAAAAGGGCTATCGAAGCAACTGAATATTTACCCGCAGAAAACGCTTGAATGATCCTAACAACTTGGTAGACACAGTAAGTCATAAGAACTCTGAATTCAATCACTACATAGTGTCACAATGTGGAATGTCAATATATAACAAGCTATATTACATTATCATTCGTGTATCAAGAAGTAACCTTAGATAATCAATAACATTAATAACAGATGATTGACTTACTTTTCAACTTATCATTAGACTATCTGAGCGATAAATTGCTGTTTTACCTTACACTCAATGTAGTGTATGTTGAAAACGTTATTTCTAAAGACTCTGAAATATATACTTTATCGTGTCGTTTTTATTTCTGGACGCCATTTTGTTTTTGTTTTCGAGTCTTTGTTTTTACAATTTTTTAAGATTTGTACGGGGAACAAATGAAAAAAAAATGCGTAACTTTCTGTTCATCCTTGGCCAATTACTTCTCTCACGGTGACCTTCTGCTCGGAATGGTACAATCATTAAAAAGCTGATGCCAAATTTGTAATTTTTCGTTGTATACCATATACATAGGAGAAATATATGTAGTTATCTTTAAGCCGCTGCTAGACAAATATGACCTCACTTTTAACGATCCTGACTAATTTACTGAAAAGGAAAATATTTTCCTCCTACGGTTATTGTGTAAGTTCATTCAGATGGATCGTTTTAGTGTAGTAAATTCACTTACCATGAAACGTAAATTAAGTGATCTTGAGGTCAGCTTAGAACTTACCTGCGATAAAAAAAAAATACCATACATTCAGTGTAGGGTTGTGTGATGAGTGCAGGTTATAATGCCTGTATTATCCGCTAGACATCTGTGGGACTATGGGACAAAATTAGGTATATAGGCAGCATATTTGGTAGCAGACTGAGAGGGGGTCGTAAAGGCATTTCCCAGAAATGCTTTTACGACCCCCTCTCACTCTGCTAGAAAGGTCATCCGAATTTCCACAGTGATACAGTGATGAAGCAATACGGCAGATCTTGGTTTTACTAACACGCACAAATATGCTTATCTTTTATTCTGCATTTTATTTTATGTTCTTGAGCAGATTCTTAATGCAGGCTCACTACTTACAGAAAAACAAAAAACATCTGCATATAGCCTTGTAGTAAGTGTTCCATACACAGATGCAGTGCATGCAGGTGTTGGGAATTATTGCAATGTGGTGCAACACAAAAGCTGACAGTGTAATGAGCTAAATCTCAGTTTTGTTCTCACCAAATATTTGATGATTTTTTGTATTAAAGTTAGTAGTTTTGCAATAGAGTTTGCTAAATCTTAATTTATTATTGAGCCTACTTATACGTACCACAGACCCTCGTTGCAGCAGCGTGAACTGGTTCTGTTGTGAACAGTGCAGTGTGATGGGGCTATGCAACCGTGGAACAATACGATACAGCTAAGATAGGTTCATGGAAGATTTCCCATATTACAATTTTAAACAGGATAGAAAATGCTACTCCAAAGGAATGGTAGGCCTTGTACTTTGGGAAGAAGGCGCTAGACGCCTTCGGGCTATGGTGAAGGTAGAGGTGGTGTTACAGGTTACTAGTTATTTCTGGCACTGTAAGAGAGAGGCCAGATTTGGGGTAACAGCCGAACAAAATCTTTAAAACTGCGCATCGACTTATCCCCTTGGGAGTCTGAACTAGGTCTAAAAATGAATACTTCACCAAGCAAAATTGAATCTGAATTAAAATCATTACATAATAAATTTGAAATCATTGAGATGCATTGAGGTCAAATCTACATCATACAAATCTACCCTACATATGAAAAATGTTCCAAAAATTTAGTTGACATCACTTCCTCGTAGACCTCTTCCAGTGTGGCGATCAGTCATGATCCGAAACATGGGAAGTCACACTGAAATACTGACTCAGAGCAGCTTACCCCCCCCCCCCCTCCTCAGTTGGGGATGTGATATTTCACAGGAATATATAGAATTTCAAACGCGCAAAAATTACGCGGTGAGGTCAGACAACACCTTTGACACTGTCTAAATGTACCCAAAAAAATGACAACTATGCTCACCAGATAGCAGGAAATGTAGCCTGCGAAGCACACTCATTAGTAGCCTCCTAGAAGATATCACTCTCTCAGAAATCATAATACACCCTCTCTATACACTTTAACACAGTCTGCCAAGCTTCGTCTGGTTTTCATTTACATGAGTCCCACATTTTGCGGGACGAGTTATTATTCATAAATGTAACCCGCGGTACTACGAAACAAGTATGGATAGTCATATTTTCGTACACACAACGGCTAACTACATACGTTACTTGTGTACGTTTAAAATGGGCACCAGGCAGTATGTAATTAGTGCAGTAAGAGTTATGCTGTCGGGGCCGTTATAGCCAAACTCCTACTTTCACCAATTTTTCCACGTTTATCTTCATTTGAGAGGAAGCTCTACGTGCAATCCTGCCATTGATCTCAAGTGGATTTTCAAAAGTAGTTTTGATGCTTTCGTTTTTGAAACAAACACAAACCTTTGGTTGTTGTTTTAAATTTTTTTAGTTTGTTTAGACTTTTAAAACTGAAGACATATATTTGGCTTGTCCGGGTTTTTTACACCCCCCCCCCCCCCTCACGCAGATGATTAAACATAGGTGCAGTATTATGAAAGTGAAAGGGGAAAATTTCAATCTGCGCACTTCATCTTACCCCATAGGCCATAAAAGAAATCATTTAAAAACACGTGAGCAATTACATGCTATAATTCATATTGATATATGATCGTTCTTGTTTTCCCAACCATGGTATACACCATGATGACAGACTGATCTCGGTCTCGAGACCGGTCTCGAGACCAGGTTCTCCTGGTCCCGGTCTTTGTCTCGATCTTCTGTGGCTTTTTTCTAGGTCTCGGACCGTTATGGTCTCAAAAAGTCCTCCCATCTCGCTTCGAGACCAACAAAAGATTGATGTGTTCTTCTTTTTTTTTCGTTTTTTAAATAGACTAAATTTTTTAAAACAGTTCATTTACCTCTGAAAAATAATTAATTGAGTGGATCTTTAATTAATAACTTACACAAGACTGGCACTAACGTCGAGTTACTCAGTTGTCAGAAATGGCAATATGGTACTGCACAGGAAAAGAACACCCCCATAGTCCTCACACATGTCTCTCTCTCTCTCTCTGAAAAGATTGTGCATTAAGAGTTGATAGTGACGTAAACCAGGGTAGATCTTACAATTCGGTTACAAAGTGATGTAAAAGGTTCCCAGAAATCAAAAGGGGAAACTATTTTAGAATCACCACAGTATATTCAAGTTGAATTTTAGTAAGAACGTAGAATATGCGTAGAATATTTTGTTGTGACACATCAAAGTGATATAAACTACATAGGACAAACAAAAGATTAGAGTGAGAGCCTCTTCATAGTTTATTATTAATTATGGTAACTTGACATACGATGAAGATAGTAGATTTATATTCATGACGTTGCACTCTTGGTGACAAAGGTGGTTTTCAGAACATAAAATAAGAAAGTCAGATAAAACATATTACCGCTGGGCAGTTTGTTCATTTTCGTATACATTCATGGGTATCAATGGGGGGGGGGGGCAGGTCCCCTATTCATGGGGTGGTCAGTGAAAGAGTATTAAATCTATTCTTATTGCTCTGCTCAGGAAAATTTAATTTCCTTTGGGTTCAAGCGCTGCAGTGTATCAATGTATTGTTACCTCTTTGTATTTGTTTAATATACATGTTAATATCGACAAACTTTTGGTCCAAAATTATCTCAGACTCCCTCTCTATGTAAAACGTTGCAAATTAAGATGGATGGCAAGGATGTTTTGTGCATGGAAATATATTCTTGTAGTTTGTCAAACATTTTTTACAGACAACTCACACTGAAACAATGACACGGTATAACTCTGCCTGTAAACAGTAATAATGGCAATGGTGTTTAGGTATATGATATTGCCATGTTAGAAGTGTTTATGTTAACATAGTTTGACAATAGTACATGATTTAAAAACATTGATTACATTTTTCACAATACCATTTCGGTCTAAAACACAGTGAAGTAACTAGGCTTGCTCTAGGATCGATGGACACTTTGGCTCATGATTTTATTGATTTAGACTGACTGTCATTTTTGTGAAATTGCCACCCGTATCCAAAATACATTTTACATGGTACAAAAATTAAAATCTTTTGTTTTTTCTTAACTTAAAACACTTCATTGTCAGGTTTTACGTATAAGCTACATGGTATTACAGTAACTTAAAATCAAAACGTCGTACGTTGACTTCATATGGACCTCATAGCCCAACTTAAGTTTTATTCTGGGCACCCGACCGACTATGGACTTTGTGTGCGCCGGTCCGAATTTTGCAGCCGGTGCAACATTATGTATAATGCACCTACTTCAACGACTGTTCTCTTGCAGAGTCAGCGGAAAGGGTGTTTCCATAGCTTCATTTTGTTAATGCGTGTGTAGTGATTTTATAGTGTGGGTGCCTACCTTAACACTGTCACTGAAATGTCACTTTTTTAGGTGTATTCCAATGTCCAAGGGACTCCAACTACTGACACCATAATAACACTTAATGCAGCTCCAAAAGCACTGTACAGACTTATGGTCTACGATGAAAGGGGTCCCCAAAGAGTTGGGGTTTTCCAGGAAATTTACTGGCTTCGCGGTGGGCCAGTTCCCAGTCCCTTGGAATACGTAAACAGCAGCGACTAAGTTTCACATATATACCCTGAATTCATAGAAGCAGGTTTGTGGATTGACATTACACTAAGTGATCCCTGTTGTCAAGTCTAGTTTAACTTAAGTCTTTAGGAGGCGCATTTCAACGTCTGCATTCATTGATTCGTCGATGCATTTAAAAATGTATCATTTAATTAATTCATCAATCCATATTCAACAAACTGACAGACCATTTGTTTCATTATTTAGTTGGTCATTCTTTTTGCTTTCTTTCCTTTCGCATCATTTAAGGGTCAAAATGAAGATACATTTCAGCATTTGGTTGCTTCTCGTCAGTCAGTGGAGAATTCCTGTAACTCATGCTGATACAAAATCTTGCCAAATTGGACCGCTTGTCTTTTGTTCCGGAGTGTTGGACCTTTTGGAACTTTCCAACTTAGTAGACGTACCTTCCACTGTACAACAAATGTAAGACGTATCAATTTATTACTGAATACTTCGAACTGTTTGGTTACATTCTGTAAATCTGAGCTGTAATGAAATCAATTGGTCAGTGATCATTTCTGTAATGATCTGACTGAAAGTATGTGGTTCTCCCTATATATTCAAGTATATATACCACTGTCACTTCTTTATATTATGATGTGGGTGCATCCATAAACCAATCTGTATTCTGGTAAGCATCCCCCTACTTACTGTTCAATCTTCTCTCCAGTGCGTACTTCTCCAGTTACGTTTGATTTCTTTTTTTTTTTTCATTTCCTTTAGACATTTCTTACATAAATTTGTTTACCCTTGTTTGGGATTGACATCGCTTAAACTACGATGTGTCCTGTCAAAACTATAGTTTCACTTCCTTGTACTTTCTGATCCCTTCCAGATATTTTACGACCGGGAGTGTGTTTAATATTACAAACGAAGCATTGACAGTCTATCCAAACCTTGATGCAATGTGAGTATAGACTTGGTAACAACAATGAATGGTCGACATTTTGATGCAAATATCAGGATTTCTAAAATCCCAAGTTCGCGCAAACCAATAATAAGTTTACACTTTACAGGTTGAAATCAAATGATAGAATGTCCAAACTTTTAAAGGAAAAAAGTTTTATTCCAATGCTCAAACGTTTGGCACAGAACCTACTTGCCAACTAATGTAACGAATGTGCTTTAATTACATTTTTCCCCTTTCATTAAAACTTCAAGAAGTAAGAGTAAGTAAGCCTATAAATTGAAATAATGCACGCGTATTTTTTTTATTTTGCGCTCCTTATCTATTTACAATTTTTCCATTTTTTTATTATGAGTCCTGTGTATTTCTGCATACAAAAAGGTAACCACAGAAGACTGTTGTTTATACATATTCTATGCTAACACTGAGATAATTTGCTGTGTTTAGTCATTTTTGTCATAGGCCTGTATTAGTTACTTGACTCACTCTTAAGAGAGTCGAATCACCAGATCACACGTAGCAGACACGATTGAAGATGCCTGTGCCATGTTTGCTTCGTTTTTATGCAAATCAGATGCGCCCTATCACAATGTTTAGCTTATCACGTTACTGGTTACACACAAACACACACGCACACTCACAAAATGATCGTAATGTGCAACTAAAAGCACCTCACTGACTTCATGAATTTACAAATGCCTTTCGTATGATTATTTTTCTGATAACCTGTTTGAACAAATTGACAACATTCCGTAGTGTCCTGTTACACTTTCTCCCGCTTACCCATTTTCTTTTCTTTTTCATATTACAGAGTTTTCGATGCAACAGACCTGACATCACAGGACTTTCAGTCTCATGTTTTTCTTAACGTGAACCTAACAACGCTGTGAGTATTATTGAAATATTACTTTCCTTTCCTCACAATTTCCTTTACTATTTCACTTTATACGTGGGACGTGTAAATATTTAACTTGAGCGGACCAGCACGGGCATGAGACACGTGCAGCCCCCCCCCCCCCCCCACTCCAAGCCACGAACGAACGCAACCATATTTGTTCATAAGGTTGTTTGTAATCACGAAGAAAATAAAATGTTTTTTTTTTGGCATTTGTGTTTTGTAAAAGAATAGTTGACATGTCATGTACAACCCATTAATGTAGTATTAGCCGTAGATGTAAAACCACCATAAATGTAATACGCACCATTAATGTAATACCCACCATTAATGTAACAGTGTTTAACCATAAATGTAATTATGATAAATAGTGGGGCTTTTAATGAGTATCTTGACTTGTTGGACGTTTATAGTGTTTTAGACAATCAAGAATCTGTAACCGACAGGATGTGACTTACGGAATGGACCTGTCTTGTATAATGTGTGTATACTAAACATTAAGACTGTATGTGAGAGGAACTTTTTAAGAGAAATGATCACAACATAAACGATTCGTTGGTTATTGTGATGCCGGTGTCTCGTCAGTGTGCAAACCAGTGTTGACGACCGAGACCAAGACCGCGATGGAATGTTACTAACGCACAGGAAACTGAAACAAACCGTCCAACTTTTTGATTAATTTTTCTGATCTTTTTATCTTCTATTATGAAAATGGTCATTCCCACTAAAAAGCAACAACATCGATATAAATCTGTTTCTTTATCATATGCCAAACAAATTTAATGACAATAACTAACCCGAGGGTACCAACAATGAATTTCTCACCACAGTGCTTGTCCCAGAACGATTATACTATTTTGATATACAGTATAACTAAAGTATGTAATGATACATCTTTTATTGACTCCAATCAAACATTTGATCCATTAACAAAGGGGCCAGCTTTGAGGTCTCTCTAAAATCCAACTAGCTGAATGTATACTTTTGGTGATTCTAAAATAGTTCCCCCTCCCCGTCTAAATTCCAAGGACCTTTTACGTAATCATGTAACCAAACTGTGAATACATACTCTGATCTACTTGACCAACTATCAACTCTCAAGAACAAATGTGCCATGAGAGCCTGACAGAAGTACCAGAAAGCCTCGTGAGTTCTTCTCTCGCAAGTTATTTGTTACTGACCAACACATCTATGTCAAGACAATTACAGGTTCTCAATTACGGTTTTTGGTGCTGTATTTTCTATAATTGCTCTTGTTCTTTACTAAGCCAGTGACTTTTTCCCGAAATTGACTTAGTCCAGTTTTTTTTTTAAACCTAATTACTGTTGGGATATTGCGTTTACATTTCTTCACTATATAACCCCTCGTGACTTCAATTGACACTTGACCTCCACCAAAAACAATAGGTTTCTTGTACTTAATAAGGACCACTCACATATCAAATCTGTTCAAGTTTCCTTTTTGAGATACCTTTTTTACAGAGTAGGCATCACAAACACACACATGCACCTATATACACATACACGTGCTTACAAAGGCTACGATTTCACAGAAAACAAAGCACAGGAAGTTATAAGTTAAGGTGTGACATACTTCCAAGGAGGATCAGTATAATCAGTGATATGATGCCGTTGATGTTGAAGTATTTGACTGAATCATGATCTGGGCCACTGTTTGTTTTGTAAGACGTCACTCCAACAATAAGAAATGAAGCAATGAGAAATTGCCTAGATCTGTCCAATCAGTTGAACCGACCATGTATGCAATTAATGGATGTCAAGCGACCATATGGCCACACCTACCCAACAAAGCATATGGCTATACATGACAGAGAATCCATTTTGTTGGTTGCTTCACACGTAATGCAACATCGACCGAAAAAAGAGAAGAAAAATCTTAGACTCAAAAGGTAAGTTGCTGACATGTGGGTCAGAGGTCCACACAGATCTATTCGACGTTGTTAGAGTTTATTACATTTATGGTTAGAAATTATTACAATTCTGGTAAATTCAAATTATAACATTTATGGTGGGGTCATTGATTACATTTATTTTTAAAATTTATTACATTTATGATGGGTATTACATTTATAGTTACAAGTTACTGCATTTGCAGTTGTTATTACATTTATGGCTTGTGCAAGCGATACTCGAGCGACTGGTAGTCACTTTCAAAGAAGCCTATTGATTGATTACAAGCATCTCTAATTGTAAATATGTGGTAACAAGCTCGCGTGATAAAGAAAGCTATGAACTTTACAAGAGAATGCCAAGTCGCCACGGCAATGATTCCATGGAAATAAATGAAAAAAAAAAGGTTCATATATGAGAAAAGTTTACTGGTCTCCGCACGAACGTAAAAATGTGAGAATCAGAGTCCTGAAATGTGATTGGTGGGTGCATTATCTTTGTTTCCTCATGTGATGGTGCGTTCATTTACTTTGTAATCTGTATACAAATGTATTTTTATTTTGTTTGTTTGGGTAATTTCAGGTCCATTACAGAAAGCATGATCACTTTTGATGAACATTTTGCCAGTTTACTGAATGATCTGGAATATTTGACAAGCTTGTAAGTATATAGAATCATGATGAAGAAAGCAAAACCTGATAGACGTGAAATCCCTCAATAATCTAAAGTGCTAAAGTGTAAGCTTACTTTTTAAAACCATACATATATAGCAATCATTTAAGTTCCCGAGTTCAATTTCTTCAGTCTGTTGGAAAAGACAAGTGTAATACTAACTTGAGTTTTATAGCCTTTTTTTATCTACTTTTCTCTAATTCGCAGTATAGTCATCAAGAGCAAGCCATCCCCACATTCTCTCTCTTTCTCTCTCTCTCTCTCTCTCTCTCTCTCTCTCTCTCTCTCTCTCTCTCTCTTTCTCTCTCTCTCTCGTAAAGGTATTTTGTTTATAATGTGAGGACAAATAAAGGTATTGATCGTGAAGAAGCCCCCACCCTCTTGTCAATAAAAATGGGGCAAATTAAGTAAATCAGTGTCATTTAAGAGAGTCATTTAAGAAAGTCATTTAAAAAAGATCAATTTGTCTTATGAAATTGTCATAATAAGCAAATGTACTAGAAACTATTTTTCATCTATACCATAAATTTGAATCCATGTATTTGCCCAAGTGCAATAGATTCTTTATATCAGACAGGGTCCCGTCCTTGGTATAAGTATGTAACACCACTTGTAGAAGTCGTATGCACAATCACGTACAAAGATAGATACGCAATCAGGAAACTTGGATAGTTTTCATGTTTGCCGACGATGTGCCTTACCATGTAGGCAAATCCTCTTATTTTGGGTGATCGCTTTACCAGTGTTTAAAAACTGAAAATCATCTAGTGCTTAATAATTACGAAATTAATTACTTATATAATTACATCATTTGTATATATACATTGTGTGAATGAATAAATTCAATCAATCAATCAATCAGACCACCACGTACCCCAAGATAAAAAGCATAGATACAATAGGTTTCGTACTAGGTATGTTTAATTTTCCTATTGAGTAGATGAGCTCCATACGTTTCTCTTGAGGTGAGATACCATCTTGGCCCACCATCACTTTACTGCTACAGCAGAATGGCTTGTCTTTACCATGCAATAGTGATGTAGAACATTCACCCTTGAAGAGCCATTTTTGGTAAATACAAGTAAATACAATCGAAATTCCGATGCATTTTTGCATTATGGTTTCCTATTCCTTCTCAACATTAGCGTTGGTATGTATCTGAATCTTATCTCGGAGTCCTTTTGAGGATGTGGTCCAGTGCCTAGAAGTGCGGTCTTTGCTATTGCTAGGGGTTTTTTGTAGATGTCTCTATAGATTGTGGGTGGTTGCTTTGAGTGCTCCGATAACAATGGGGATGACTTTCGCTCTGATGTTAAACAATCTCTGTATTCCTGGTACTTGTCAGTATTTTAATTTCTTTCTCCACTATGTGTGAGTCGTTCGGTACTGACAAATCTTTTATAAATTAATTTGGTCATTACTATTTTTACTATTATCATTAATGCTTCGTCTTATTCCTTATCTAGGGATCTAAGAGGTAATCCAGGCATGACTTCATTTCACACTGCTGGAATAACTACTTTTGATCGTCTCAGTGGTTTGTAAGTATTCTTACAGTCACACTTCAAGGATGTATGATTTATGAGAGATAGGTGATAACTAAAGGGGGTGTTTACAGACATCAAAATATATGATTTTGTGTTGATCATTGGAAAGGTGCGACACGGACGTGTCATATGATTTATTCATCCACATAAAAACAAGTACCTCATTCCATATCTCACCCCTCCCCACCCGAACATCAGCTTCAATGACAACTACAAGTCGCCTCTACACAATAAAAGAGAGCAAGGGTTCCAACCATGAAATATTCTGACAAAGTACTAATTTCAGTATTATAAGGTTTGATTTACTAAGGTCTGTCTATGAGTAGGTAAGGAGTTCCAAAGATAGTATAGCACAATAACCATTTGAAGATTCAAGTTGCAAACAGGCCAACAATTTATCGTTTGTAGCAGACGCTGTCCATTTACGATGTGAACGAGAAAGGTGAGAATGTATGCGGTATGCAAGTAGCACAGTAAGGGAGTAAGGGAGCAATTTCAAGCTTGATTTAATACAGAAGTTTCAAAATATTAAGTGAGAATCAGTGAAATCAACCAACCGAGAATATAGCATTCCTTTTCTGTTACATCATGAAAGTTTCAGAGTAATACTTCCATGGTTGCATTATCAAAACTTAGAAATACAACTTTCTGCTACAAAAAATACAATAATGCAATAAGGACAACAGGTAAAAATACTTAATAACCTTGAGTTAAGTAAAACGTACAAAAAAGAGACCTAGGTCACACATAAGTGAGTCGTTATATAAAACCGACTTCGCTTGCGACAAGGGCGGATCCAAGGGGGGCAACTGGGGGCAGTTGCCCCCCCCCCCCATGACCAATCTAACCCAAATACAGGAAAAATGGGCCCCTGAGTCCTAAATACCATCTCTATTTACTACATTAACTGTATGTCTCTTGTGTGTTAGCATATCGAAACACACATTTACACAATGATATAGAACAATATTTTATAGTGAAGCAATTGATCATGCGCCAGAAAATGAAAATCTTGGCCTGCATTGACCGTCTAAAGTGTCAATGTAATAGTGCTAAACCATCCAAATGCAAGGGCGCCCTAATTTATGATGGTACCTTACACATACGGCTCATTATTGTGTTAAAAATAGATAGCATACATTATTGTATTAGTCAGATATGCTGGCGTCCCCCCCTTTCAAACTGCCCCCCCCCCCATGAGCTAGAGGCTGGATCCGCCCTTGCTTGCAACATGCGAAGACAGGAGATTAATAATCTTGCAATGTGGTTACAGACGACAATTTTATTGATCTTCAGTTATTATCCACATAATACTACTTAATGAAATTAGTCTTTGCTGTATTTGCTATTTACATGAATCCTCTACGTTAATATCAATATACGCCTAAGTCCAAAATATTTCTTCAGATTTCTAATTCACTTTGTTTTCGCAGTACGTTTACTCCTGAAAACATTCGTTGCGATTGCGAATTGAGCTGGTTTCGTAACTACCTCATAAATCGTCTGGGTAGGCAAGGAGAGTTTGAAATATCCCAGATTGTTTGTGATACCGGAAAGAAAATTGAGGAATCCAACTTCTGTTCGCATTCGGATAGCGATCGTAAGTTGATTCATGATGACTTGAAAAGTAGCCGTTTGTAAAACAAAAAGTGATGAGAAGTTGATCACAATTAGAAGTCATGATGGTGAAAATTAATATATGGAAAATACTAAGTAATGCAGTACAAATAAATTGTGTGGTAACGTTTGTTTGTTAATACACTGTTCCTATCGCAACACACTAGAAGCATTAATTGGATAACATAAAACCTTATTAACAACAACTGGCACTTCTTTACAGGTCTTTATTCAAATTAATTTTGGCCTTGGATTTGTCTCTCAATTTGGCAGAATGACCGTAAAGTATTGCATGGAATACGGTTCTCTCATTTTTCTGAATGCATTTAACTTTGAGAAAGATTGAATGGGAAGTTTTAAATTTGAGAAACAACTCAACAATTCAGAGACAGAGGACGAAGTCACGATCATTTGTTTTAAGTTTACCAAACTCAACTTATTTGTTTCGACAGAGAAAAATATAGGAACAATAGTTGAACGGTTTAACATACCTATTGCTCACCTTTCAAAATAAGAGAGTATTCTACTGCTCATGAAAAATATAGGAAAAACATGAAAAAACACAGAACACCAAAATAATTCAATATATCAGTTTACGTGTTGAAAGTCCTCTGATGACGTCTCATGACGTCAGTCTCTCCTTGATAACTCTGCCGCAAACGCTTCTGTAGTTAATGGTTACTATTTGCATACATGTACTTGTGAATAATGATAGAAAGAAACTCATTTCATTCACGAACGTTTTATCGGTGTTTCATTGTTACGTGCAAGAATAAACCGTAAACTAGCTGCAGAGAATTATGAAGAAGAGTGATATGAGATATTACAAAGACCACCTTTCAATGTCTTTCACTTTTCTGTTTTCAGCATTAGTATGTGTGAATTGCATGAGTAGTACTAATGAAGACTGCAATGGGTTTTTAACCAATGAGACATGTGTCACTGGGGTAAGATCATGTTATTAATCATCAAGATAATTGCAGGTCATTATAGTTAACATTCAGTGCAATTATGGAATAAAAAGATGATAACGTTTCTGTTAGGCTAATTAAAAAACTAAAAAATTAGGCTTGCTTTATTTGACTAGAATGTAGCTGACACTACTCTCTAAACCATGGTATATTGCTAATTCTAATATATGCAACGTAAATGCTGAATCATGCCAACCCAGTTTTTACAAAAAAAAAAAAAAAAACGTAAAGAATATTCAAAACTTCCTTTAATTGTACAATCGCTTTTCCTTATACTTATCCAGAGACATTCACCCACACCAGTGTGCCGGAATGAAATCACCATCGACAAGCAAAACGTAATAACTATTTCAAAAGGATGTGGTACTCAAAGTGGATGTGATTCAAAATCCAACCAAGGGACATGTTTTGGAAACAACCCTTCAAGATGTATCTTCTGTTGTCGAGGAGAATTGTGCAACGAACCCGAGACTGCTGTGTTAAGTAAGTCATCACACAGAGATTTCAGTGGGTCAAACAGTCAGTCATTCTGTAATAAAATTAATCATTGAGTTAGTGAGTCGTTTAGTCTGTCACTCATTCAATTTTTCTACCAGTCTATGTGCCAGTTAGTTGATAAGTTAGACAGTCTGACTATCTTTCAGGCATGTAGTTGTAGACTCACAATTATAGTTTCCTCAAACAAAGGGCAAGCCTTTCAATTTACTTTCAGACAAGATCACTTCCTCCAAAGTTAGCAGTATAAGTGTAACCACCACTGGCTTATTTCGTGATCTCATCTCCTTTTGTGATGTCCATGACAAAATGTATAGAATTCTTTAATTTTACACAGACTAGTGTAGATATGATTTTTTGTGCATACAAATATTACAGTAAAAAAATACTATCCATATCGTGTCATACATTTTAACAGATACCCTAACATATTACACTGAAATCAAATCATTGTGAAATTTCGCTAAAAACAACTACTTTGCCATTCAGTATGTTGTTGCGAGAACTTCACAAACTTCACTCATGTCAAAGGGAAACTCATACCCGGAGCACAATATTCTGATGAGAATTTGAGATTAAAAGTAATAATTATTTAAACATCTTTAAGCCTGTTTATTTCATTAGTGAGGATACAATTGATCGTTTATCACTAGCTTTACGGTTAAGAAATGAACTGACTTTGTCCTGGAATGGTGTATTTCTGTTTTACAAATATATCTACTATAGTCATCCACTTGACTTTGGTTCTGTTCCACTGCCATTTACTTCATCGGTTTCCAACGATCGTTTTCATTCTAACGTCACAGATGGCTACTACCCAGATGGTTACCCATGGATACCAGAAATCATTACCACCCAAGTAATAACAACCACCCAACCTACTACCACGATGAGAGTGACCACGAAAATGACAACACTTGAAGACACTACATCAAAAATGAGTTCTATCCTATATACCACAATACCCCGAGCAACCACGACTGATCCAATTACGTCCAGCTCAACCACAACAACGTCGACAACAGTCTTGCCCACAACCGACTCTGCTACAACACCGCCAATTACTCCTCAGATAACAACATCGCCCACGCGAGCCACAACGTATATTACAACCCAATTGCCTGCAACCACTAACTTTTCAACTACCAGAGTAACGAAGAGTCCCAGTACAGAAGCTCCAACTACTTTAACTTCTACCTCTTCCAACCAGAAGACAACTGTAATTCCAAGTACTTCAATGATACAGAAAACAACAACACAGCCACCAACGACACGTACACTTGACACAACTATGCAACCAACCACTAATCCTGTCAGGTCTACGACGATACCGCAAACAACCACAGTTCAACAAGCAACCTCAAAGGCAACAACTTTCATAACTACAAAAATAATGACAAAAGAGATTACGACTACTTCTCCACCAACGTCGACTATTGATAAAATAACAACTCCTGTAATGACAACAGCGTCTGCTGCTCTGACAAAATCCACTGAGTCAACCACAGTGGCGTCAACTACTTCTTTGACTGACACCTCAACAGTTAGTTCATCCACAACACCAACACCTCGGCAATCCACAAAGCCAACAACGGGGATTTCCACTACACCGACACAGGAGCTATCCACAACATCAACATTTGGGCCATCCACGAAAGCAACCACCGAGCTATTCACAACACCAAGACCTTCCACAAAACAATCAACGGAGCTGTCAACAACACCAAACAGAAGGCTCTCCACCAAACAAACAACTGAGCTATCCACAACAAAAACACCTGTTCGATCAACGACGGTGGGTACTACACCACCACTCGGTATAACAACAGACGTTGAGCGGTCATTAATGACTACTCTGCCGACCACGTCTGACAAGGATATGACGACGGAGATGCTGACCACGATGCTCAGTTTGCTTATTTGCAGCCAACAGGAAGAAGATAGCGACTACGGAGAGTTTGAATGGCCTCAAACCATGGTGGGGTCGAAATTTACCTTGCAATGTCCCTTTGCAGTAAGTGACATTCCCGGAAACGCTACGAGAATGTGGTGAGTGTCATAATCATCATCATGATTATCTTATCAATATCACCACCGTAATTCTAATTAGTAAAGCTATTAGAATCACCGTAATCTGTTTCTTCATTATTATCGTCAACGTCGTCACCGTAATCATCGACATCGTCGTCACCATTGCAATCACCACTATCATCATTATCGTCGTCATGAACAGCAACGTCGTCATTGTCTTTGCTATTATCATCCTCATTGTTATCATCATGGTTGCTATTATCATCACTGTGTTTCTTATTATCTCATCGCCCTATAGGGGCTAAGATGAGATATTATAGTCACTTGGCTAGTGGAGCGTTATATTGCACTGTGCATCCATGGGAGAACTGTTGCCATGGAAACGCTTGGAGCAGATGAGTAGTGACACCCCAGAGGTAGAGTGACCACCTTCACAGGTGGGTCATGTTGGGTGGTATAAATGAAAACGTGCATCCGGACCAAATCATGGTTTTTCCAGAATACCTTGAAAAGTACATGAGCGATTACGTTTAAACATGGTAAGGTTGTGCATGATGCCAATATGTCCAAGATGTATTGGTTGTATGGTAAATTGAGTCAAATTTGCTGATTTTTTAGAAAAAAAAAGCCAATTTTGTCCCAAAGTTGGTATTTTCAGTATATCTTGAGAAGCATTAGAGCATTTGAAGCAAAATTTTGCAATTACTTATCTGAGAATGTAATATTCAAGGTATATAACTTTTATAGTAAAGAGAGTGAAATGAAACCACAGTATATCACTCTTATAGCAAACTGGTGAGATTGTATGATTGTTTGGTAAAACACTTAGAGCCAGCATCCTGGTCAATAGACACCACCTTTTTAGCGTTAACCAAAACATACTTAGCAGAACTGGCCCCTGTGGATTATGTCTTTCAACATCCCTGCCAATTATGAGAACATTATTGTTCAAGTCAAACAATAATTTTAGCAGAAACAGGTCCTGCACAGGTAAATAGGAGACTAATGTGCAAATAACCCATAGAGGAATGCTCTTACATCCTGCCTACGTCTATCCTACATGGAATAATTCAATATTATAATTGTGTTAACTGTTATGTAGCGTAATATGCACAGATACTTTTGAGCCGTTATTGATATCGTTAGTTGAGCCTAGTGCACCAGGATATAGGCTTAAGTTTGCTACCTTACAGTAAATCAGCATTGAGATATTATATGTTCGGTTTTTCTGCTTATCACCATTTTACGCTTGAAGAATACTTGGCTCTAATTTACAATCAGTGCCCGGAAATTGGTCTCTGGTGAGATGTGGTGGCAGTAAACTATTACAAAAGTCCGTGGATTGCCCTCTTGCTTTATTTTTAATACCTCAAATTCATCCAGGTGTTATATGAGTCGGCTGATTGGTTACCGAGAATGATGCAGAAGCCTGTGTAGCTTATAATGTAGAGGACAATGGTAAATGCCAAAATGGAGGGCAGATAAGAGAAGATAAACGCATTACTTTAAGTTGCGGTATCTCTGGAAAAGATGAGCTGGAGTATTATCTAGTCGTTGATCCACGACCATTGTAGATCATTTTCCATACTTACTAGTTAATAAATATTAGTAGTCTCTTACTATGGCTAAATCCTTGAGCTTACTTTTTGGTTGGTCTAGTTTTTTAGAGGGCAGTATTGCAGTCTGGACGTCCACAAGTTTCTCAAATTGCAGTACAATCTCCGAGAGTTTACAAAAATTAACGGAAGGAAATATTACAACAGGTATGCTGTCACAATACGTAATTTTGATTGTGTTGATGTACTTCCACTGTCGCTTTGCATACTAAGGAGTGTATAACTAGCATGTATGAGCAAGAAATGTTTTAACTGCATACATCAAGAACAGTTTCCATCTCATGCACAATGTGACCTCGTATCAGCATTGAGTTACCAGAATTTCCAATTACCAATAATCAAGGACTTAAAATTTTCCGCGGTATATCGCTGTACGATTATGTTAAACAACTAATCGAAAAGAATGAGAAGGACAAACAACAAACAAAAAAAAGATACAAAAATAGAAAAATACATATTTTTGAGGTGTTTTGTCTCGTAATATAAAACAAATATCAATCGTCCTAAGTCTTTTTTACATTATTTATGTATTGCATTTTGTATCTCAGAAACTGGAGATGTTTACAACAAACTTTAATTCTAGCAGATCTTAATCATTGTTGTAGCGTTTGGTCCGGGCATCTAAACCACTTTTGTGTACAATGCTCATTACCTTCAATTAACTTACAATGACGTTCATAGTAGAAAGACCCTTCATTCAAATAACTTTTCCTTGCCGTACAAATAGTACTAGATTTTGATCTTTTTTAATCTGGCTATTGCTTTTCGGAATTCAGGTTGGCTGACATTCAAAACTGTAAGTCCTTGTTTCCCGTTTGAGATACCATGAAACATACCTTGATTATTTTTTTCTTTCTTTGTCTTTTGACCACTGTGTTGGGGCGTAGGGGATCAATGTAGAGGGAGGAATTGCGGGAAGGGATGGATGTAAGAGGTTTTGATCTTGAAGTACTAGACGTCCTTATTTTTCTTCTTCTTTTCTTTCTTACTCGTTTATCGGAAGTGCTGTACTTGTTGACCTCACTAGAGGTGTATATATAATCCTAATTTTTGCCTATAATTTTGTATGTTACCATACTTGCATTTCTATTTACATATGTTACGAAGAAGCAAACAATGAAACGAAAAGGACGTTGTCGTCTAACAAAACATTTCATAGACTTGTTAATTTTTGTATGGTTCAGAAAACGTTGAAGATGTATCAGAAGAACTCGTGGAGCTTACTGAGATGTCGAAGAGGTTGGAGGAAGAAGATGTCGAGAACGCTGTGGAAGTAATTGAAGCCGTGTCGCAAAGTCTTCAGGAGATAAAAAATGTATCAGTAGGGGTACTGGACAACATTTTAATGACTGTGGAGCAACTGGCGAATGTCAACGAAAGCGAGCTTGTAGAGGCACAGATGAAAGCTGGCACTTCTCAAAGGTAAACAAACTGTTTAAACGTTAATACAGGGCACTTTTCACTTTGAAACAAATTTAACGTAATATGTCAAATACCATTGTGCCTTTGGTCAAACCTTTTACATTCACACATGCAAAAGTTTAGTTTTGTACAAAATGTACTCAAAGTACTACATATATATAGCTGTTGAGAGGAAGAGAGGGATAATTATCAGAGATCTCTCTTGCTTACCTCTGACCTTGATTCAATTTCCTTGCTAACCTCATGGTAAATCTTCTGCATAACATACGTAGGTGAACGTTTGTGACTGAAAATTTTCTTTGTATAGAATTATTCAAGCCGTAGAGAAAACTGTGATGTCAATCCACATTGAAGAGGATGAGTATAACTCAAAATCAGACTCTTTGGATGTGTCAATCATCAACCTTAATGACAATAAGAGACAGATGGATGTACGATTCCCACCGGAGGAGAAGAGGGATGATGAAGAGGAGGTAGTACATCTTCTAATAATTCTTTGTTTATATACTCAACGTATATCAGGTTGGCCATAATAGAGATAAGAGATTCGCTATGTCCTGTTATTTTAAAACCAAGCAACTAGTAGATAGAGACTAAGAGATTCATAGTAACCTTAGAATACGCACAAATACGACGAGTGGTACCTACCAATGCTTGTGTAACTCATCGTTTGTCCCGTAAATATTCTGCATCTATGTAGGTGAAAGCTACCGCCTTCTCAGTTATGACCATCTTTTATCTTCAAACAAATTTTTGTCACATGTTAGTAGAAATTGTAGAATGAGTTCACACCTGAGGGGACATTTACTTATCTACCCTGTATCGCTCACACTTTCTACATATGTTCTAAACCGTTGGGAGTTAGGATGAGTAAGAGTGGCAGGTCAGATTGAAAACACCCCCGGGGATGTTGAAACAATATGAAGTCGATAGATCACATTACAGATAAACGAATACTGGTAACATTGTGAGACTAAGCAACGCGTGGTCGAGGGCACAAACATTGACCTAAGGTTGATACTTTTTTACCAGGGTAGGATGAGTAATTCACCGAGATAAAGAATTACTTTTTCTCTGTGCCAATGTCCTTGACTGTTATGGCAACCATATGATCTGTTCTTCCCAAGCAAACCATTTCCCCTTCCCCATTACAGGTGGATTGCCTCTACTTTTGAAGAAGACAAAAAATTGAAAGAAAACTACAGACCTATTTCTGTCTTGCCAGTTTTCTCCAAAATTTATGAAAAAATTGTGTACAAACGTCTATTTCAATTTCTCTCACAACATGACATTTTGTATGAAAATCAGTATGGCTTTCTTCCTAATAAATCTACAACTCATGCACTTGTTAACTTTAACTTTATCGATAATATTTCGAATTCTTTTGAGAAGCGAAGGCTCTCTTGTGGTATATTTTTGGATCTTTCCTCAGCTTTCGACACTTTGGATCATAACATCCTGCTTTACAAATTACAGCATTATGGTATTAAAGGTCTCTCACTTATGTGGTTTAAAAATTACCTATTTAACAGAAATCAATTTGTCCATATTTCTGATGCTAGATCTAGAATCTGTTCTATCACAACTGGCGTACCACAAGGTTCTATTCTTGGACCTCTTCTTTTCCTCGTTTACATTAATGATTTACCTTTGGCAAGTGCAAAGCTTAAATTTACTCTGTATGCTGATGACACCAATATTTACTATGATAACACCAACCTACCTTCACTTATCACTGAAATTAATAATGAGATGGTCTATGTTAATAACTGATTTATATCTAATAAGTTATGTTTGAATGCATCAAAGTCGACTGCCATTTTGTTCCGTCCCAAGCAAAAAGCATTTGACCTTGCGATTGGTGGTACTACCTTTGATAACAATTTTATTCCTTTCTCTGAGTGCACTACCTTTCTTGGAATTACTGTTGATCAACACTTAAGTTGGTCAGCCCATATTAACACTACTTGTAACAAAATTGCTCAAGGTGCTGGTATTATTTATAGATTGAAAAATGTATTTCCCAGAAAGGTTCTGTTAAACATTTACAACTGTTTAATTCTTCCATTTCTTACTTACTGTGTTTCTGTCTGGGATATGCGGCTGCCATTCATATAAGCAAACTTCATTTAATTCAGAAAAGAATTGTTCATTCAATTGCTGGTGAACATTTTTTGGCTCCATCGAATCCTCTTTTTAAGAAGCTCTGCTTACTCAATTTCAGTGATATTGTTAATTACCATACTACTGTACTAATGTTTCAAGCCACATACAATTTGCTCCCTACATCCATTACTAGGCTTTTTACAAAACACAGTCATGTTTTTGATTCCTTGCCGTAGGCAGGGGAATCTATGCAGTCCTGATGTCGTGTGTGTGTAAGGGTGTGTGTGTGTGTGACGGTTGCTCGTAAACACTCTATCTCAAGAAGGGTAACTCTGAGTAATTTCATTTTTGGCATGTAGGTTGCCCATATTGAGTAGATGATCCCTATTGTTTTTGGTGTCCAAATCTTGCATATTAATGAGGTTATGGGGTAAAACATAAAAAATGTTAAAACTGCCATAGTTCCTTATCCGTGGGTCAGATTTGTTTTAAAGTTGATAAGGTTGTCTGTTATTAACAGGTTCACGACTCTGTGAAATTTAATGCTTATCAATAGAGAGGAAGGGATAATTTTTCACTATAAAACAATAATAATAGCCTAAACACCATTATTGTGGTTATTATAAACTACCGTACAAATTAGTTGAAAAGCATATGGGCTACATTTTCTCATATTAAGTAGATGATCTCTTTTGTTTGTAGTGGAGATCAAAGGTCATTTGAAGTCACCAGAGGCTTTTTGCTCCAGATTTAAGGCTACAGTACTGCATTTGTAACTTAGTGAGTAACTTCTAGTGTGAGGGGCCTCCGATAAGTTGTCCAGAGAGATAGTCTTGGTATGGGGGGTCATGGGGTCAGATAAACAAGGTGGCATTAATTCATGCATTGGAATGTTAATGGGTTTATAAAACAAATGAAGAAAATAAAAAAACCAGCCGTTCTGTCATTTATTTGGATAATATCAATATCCAGAGGAACAGCTGGTAGCAGAACAAGGTTTCTTAACAATCAAATTGGAGTGCTTTCAATCATATTTCACAATGTCGGAAAGGATGGAGGAAGCAAAAATATTGAGGAGAAATCATAACTTAGGGTCAACTTACGAGGACTTTGAGTGTGTTAAAAGCTACTTGTAACAAGGAAGAAATTATCGCAGAGTCGATAAAGGAAAATTTGCAAAAGGCAGAGCGCCAATTTGAGGCAATGGAAGAGGTTCATGCTGATCTGGCTGGGCTGTTGTCTGATGAAGCATTTGAGCAAGCAGAAAGCTGGATGTTGGAATGCCAAAAGTATTATACTGAGGAGAGGGAGGAAGCATTGAAAAAGTTAAAGGAGGAAATTGAGTTTAAAATTAGCGTTGGAATTACCTAAGGCAGAAATTCCACCATACGATGGAGACCCAAGAACATTCTGGTCGTTTATGAAGAATTTTGAGGTAAATATGGCAGACAAGCTGAGTTCAGATGAGCTAAGGTTGAGTTATTTGATTCAACTAACAACAGGCAAGACTAGAAGCAGCATTGATTAATGTGTGTTTCTTGGAGCTCAGAGATAATTTTGACTGATGTCATACTCATACTGTACTTGATGTGTGGGTTGTATGGCCTGGGTAGGTGATCCCTATTGCTTTTGGTGGACTTCAAATGTCGCGGTCATTTTAGGTCATCAAAATAAAGGTCATTTTGGGTTAAAGGCTTGTGGTGTATCAAGAAAAATAACTGCAGTTGATCTTATACTTGTCATGTGAATAATTCATGTTTGTTGTAATATAAACATGTAGCAAGGAATCACAAAGCCTTTTGGCTTTCTGGTTAATACTAGGCATAACTCTGACTACATTATTCCCTACTCTAGACTTTTAAAAACCCAACATAATATTAGATACTCTGGACCTGCTACTTGGAATGACTTACCAGAGTCCCTTAAGGAAATTGCTTCCTTAATTTTATTTAAACGCAATTTAAAGAAATATTTTCTCCAAAGGATATGATTCTTTTCATTCTTACGTTTTTCTTTGTGGTTGCTAGGGGTGGGTGGGGAGGGGGTGTTTAGGTTTTCTGTGTTTTGCTTTTTCTTGTTTTGTATTTTTTTCCCCTTCTCTTTCACTTGTTTCAATTGACTTCTGGGGTTCTACTTCCTCACAAGCTTTAAGTAGCTTTCTAATTGAACTCCTGAACTGTATCTCCTATTTCATTATTACATTACTCTTCCCACGTTATTGCATATGTTAAGCCTGATATGGTTCAAATAAAGTTTTCTGAAATGAAAAAATTCGATGCGGTACACATGGCCTGTAAAATAATATGCAGTCGATTTTATTTCTATTTTTATGACAACAGGATGAAAAACCCCACACACCCGAAGACGATGACACAAATAGCGATGAAGAAAGATCAGAAATAGCCTTGTCTCTTACAAGCATACTTATCCCGAAAGAAATCCTTCAAAATGCTTCCAGTGTACAGTTTATTCTTTACAAAGACATCAGATTATTTAACGTAAGTTACTTCATTATGATATCTGTTAGTGAATATTGGTAATTCGCAGCAATGGAGGAACATATGCTTGCAAGATATTTCTATCGCTCTATGTCCATCACACCTTAAACCATGGGCGTGGATCCGTCTCCAAAAGTTAGGGAGAGACGTGACTTTTCACAATTTACAAGTCGCCGTATTGGGGGTCCATGGGGATGGGCTGAGCTAGCTTTAAAAAGGGAAATTGGAAGGTGTATATATGGCAAATGGTCCAATATAAGTTGGTCAAAATTAACCTTTTAAAATGTAGTGTCACAGTCGCAATTCAACATCATTGTACTGGCTGATCTTCTGTAGGTATCCGGAAAACGTAACATTATTGAAAAATTCCATCAAAATCGATCTCTTTTTGAATGCATGTGTCCAACCTAATATATAATGTTATTTTTGCATACACGCTTAGATAATTCTCTTATTCCGAAAAACAATTGTAAATACATTGATCAAAATGTAACGCTTGTTTAAAAATGGGCCTTACGGTGATTAGTTACCCCGACTTCACTTTTCACATGCAAATGAGATCGACTTCGCGACAAAGAAATCTGCCGCGACCTCGTGGAAAGGAACTTTCCGTGACTTCGCAGCTAATGAGACTACCTCGACTTCACGGAAAGGAACTTCCCGCGACTTAAGAAGACGCTATGTCAACAAAAAACATATGATATGCTACAACCTTGAATTATTAAACCGTGATTAGACGATGTGGACGGTTAAAATCAACATGTGGACTACTTTTACTGTCACCTCTCACTGAAAGAGAAATTTGTCTTCTGTTCTGAATTAATTTTGTCACTCTTACGTTGTAATTTACTAATCAGATGGGAGGATTGTTGTGTACATTGTGAACCAATTAGGTGTCGGACAATATTCAAAATTTTCTGATAAAATCCACAAATAGTATTGAACAACATATGAACAACTCTCAGTCCGATAGAGCAAAAGATCATTTTACTTTTTTTTTTAATATTCCGACCTATGACGTAGAAGTAGCACACGAAAGAGAACGAACAAATCTATTATGCGACATAAACATCTCCATGTCGTGATTATGAATTATTCATGTGTCTGTAGTTTCTAACGGTGTGTATTGTATAATAAGTAGCAATTTCAATATTTACGTCCACCGAGTGAGTTACTTTAAGAGAAACTGCCTTATATGATCGTTATTGAATATTCTTCAGTAAAGACAGGGGTTTTGGAATGGTCTGAACTATTCTCTAATATTGAAATACTAATTGACTCTAATTGACTTCACCGTTACAGTCTATTACTGTTGCCGTAGAGAGTGCGACGATCCCCCCTTGCTCCGAAGGAGTATCCTGCTTACTGAGTTCAAGAGTCTTGTCTAGCTTCGTGATTTCGGCAAGTATTGGAAACCAACGGATACGAAACCTTGAAAATAAAGTCACCAACACGTTCTATCATCTCATTAACGGAACAAACCAGGTCAGCATTTTTATATGTACTCAATCGTTATTTATATCAATTATCATTTGGAACAAGTTGTACCATTAGAAATAGTTTTGAAAATTATTATACCTACTGAGAGTAAATAGGTATGTTCTGTTTGCAAACTGAAGAAAAGACAAATCTTGAATCAGTTTACTTGACATTTTTTTCGATCTTACAAATTAGCGGCTTAAATTGGCTGCTAAATATATCAAAGTCCAGTCACGTGATAAATTCGATGGCAGAGATTTTAGGTGAATAATTTAGTTTTACAATTAAAATACAAAGCAACAGAAGGCAACAGAGGCTTCATGTCATAAAGCCAAATTTGTGTGTCTGAAAATGGTTCAATTCCCGCAATGGTATAACTAGAACTGCCTATGTTTAAAAATGAACAAGCAAGAAAGAGAATATTCTACCATAAATTTAAATGCATTTACGCCTCTGCTACTCCAGAAATGATTTAATTCGCTTCTGATATTTCCTTCCAGACTGCAAACAACAGCCAATGCGTATTTTGGGACTTTGAGGCTGCCAATGGCCGAGGGGATTGGTCAACAAATGGATGTACAGTTTTTAATACAACTGAAAACATAACAACCTGTCAATGCGACCACTTGACAAACTTTGCTGTCTTATTAGTAAGGATATATATGTTCTTCACTTTAAATGGACCGACTTACTGACTTGTTCACTGCTTTGATCACTAGCTGGTTAATGCAAATTGACAGGCTAAGACTGGTCTCAGCCGGCTGGTTGACTGTATGTTTAATGTGAACTAATTACTGACGATTGAAGTAAGTCTTAAATTAAAGGGAATAAGTTGTCACTGCACTTTAAACTTGATACCAATATCTTGTTCGCAACTCAAGATATTGAGGACAGATTTCCAGTTGCCTAAGGTTACAAAATGTCATGTAACATCTTCAAAATATGCAAGAAATCCTTTAGATTGTCGGTAATCCTTATTTTTCCTAGACAATTGACACCATTTAAACGATGTAGAATGACTTTTTGTAGATTGACCTTGAAATATTGTTGAGCGCAATGTCACTTCGTTTAAACTTCCATGTCTCTTTGACGACGGTCACGATTGTATACAAACACAAAGGATATTCATCTAGTTGTCAACTAGTTATCAACTTTCGTACTTGACATTTTATTGGGATATGGTTTCTTGACCAACATAAAGAGAAAATTTCCCCTATTTTTAAACAAAATATCAGTCCTCTTCAGCAGTTGCCACCTTTTTTTACGTGTTTATATTCATGATACTTCTTCCTATTGCAGTTTACCTCCAACGAGCGAATTGTTTCTACCAACCTGTAAACTTTGAAAGCAATCGATATGTGGAACATGCCTTGACTCTTAACTTAGACAGATATTACTAATCTTCAAAATGCCTACATTTAAAAAGGTCTGAAATTTGATTTGATGTAAGTGGTAACATTTCGCATCATCATTATTTGAAGTCATGTCATTTTCGACTACTCGTCAGGACATTTACAACAACGCCAACGAAATAAATGAAAAACACCAGAGAATCATCACTTACATATCCATAGGAGGTACCAGTCTTTCCTTCATCAGTCTGGTACTAGCGCTTGCATCATACGCATGCGCAGGGTGAGTCACGCAGTAGAATTATTGATAAAGTTAAGAATGAGTTCATGCAGAATGAAGTGCAGCAGTGTTAACTAAAGTTCCCCACCACCACCCTTCCTCCCTGTTATATTGTTTTACGTAGTGACTAATTTGTTTAACACTAATCAAACTTCTTTTTCATAATTCGAAAAGAGTTACACCGGATATGTCTTATATGGTTTGATATGATATGATATGGCTTATGTCTTAGTTTTCATGTGGCGATCAGGCTGTTCTCATAAGTCTAGTGTTTCCTACACCAAGGGATGTACTCTATGGGGCACCACAGGGAGCCTATTGGGGTCCATATTTATTTCTCTGGCATGCTACTTCTTTGTTTGAAATCGTAATTGCACATCCAAACTATATTGTAATTTAACCGTAACAGATTGTCAGAGGCACTTTTGAAAATCACGCAGCGCTTGCTATGCAAAACCGTCCCTATAACGTTCTTCAGAGAAAATAAATGATAAAAACCTGATTAGGCCTATATTCATTTAGGATCCAGACAATAGCTTACTAACTTTAATTCACAATCCATCTTTGTTGGTAGTGACCATGCCATGTGCCAGCAGTATTAAACACCTTGGTGTTTGGTTTGAGAGCCTTAAAATGCTAAATGTAAAACTGTCTCTCACAAATTTCATTGCATTAGGTCTGTTCGAAAAAGCTTGACTTCTGAAGCATACACAATACTTGTTAATGGACTTGTACACAGTCATATCGGTTATTGTGACCCTTTTTTTTGGGGGGGGGGGGGAGAATTTCTACCAATTAATTACCACACTTCAGCCCTTACAAAATTATGGTGACCATCTCGTTTGCCAGTGGGACCTTCAACCCAGCTTAGATAGCAATTGCATTGGATTCCAGATGGCACTGGCTTCATGTTTTCCCCCTCCCCTTATGTATCAGTTATGTTCCGTACTAGGTAAAATATTAGTTAAAGTCTTTTCCAGGTTTTGTTTACCTGGCTGTACCACGTAGGTGTAAATGCTTTGGTGTTCGTAGTTTTGTGTGTGCGTGGGTGTGTGTGTGTGTGTGTATGGATCCCGATGGCGGAATATGCTCCTTCCTTTTGTTCGACTCAGTTCGTCGCTTAGCTTGTTTAAGGAAAATCTAAAAACGTATGTTTTTACTCTTACTTTCAAAGACGTTCTGTAGATCCTGAGCTTTGCATTTGTGTGCACTTTTCTTTACGTTTTTGACTCTCTTGTCTGTTGATGTGTTAAGTATTTCAATTTTCGTTTTTGTTTTTAAGCGCCTTTGAGTAATATTTTACTAAAGGAGCTGTGTTAATGTAATACAATAAATGTAATAATATAATAATAACACGGTACGTTGTTAAAAAAGAAGGAAAAATAGTTTACTCTAATATGACATCGCTAAGTTATTTGCTCGTAACATGCAGTAGTTCCATGCTCCTGGTTACAATCGTTTTAATTACCAGTCCATCATAAACCGAAGCAAACTCGACACTAACTTACATTCTACGGGGTACATCACAGTTTCCACACACTACAAAGCACAGACTGCAAAATGTTCATTGTTAGATCATAGAAATGATAAAGTTGAAAAAGTAAAATATGAATTTCTACTGGGTGAAGAGAAGAATATGATGGTGTCAAGTAAATTAGATCATATAAAAACAAATGTAAGAAAGATCGTTGTTGTAATGCATTCACATTATACTGAAAGCAACCCACGTCTTCTGCCTTTATTTGTGCTGTAGGAGATTACGAGCAGACAAGAGAGTTAAGGTCCTCATAAACTTGATGACAGCTCTGATGTTTATGAACATGGCCTTCTTATTTGACGTTATGGTCAGTGAATTTGGTAACTCTTCGAAGTACCTCTGTTTCAGTGCAGCTATAATCATGCATTACACTCTGATGTGTGTTATGACGTGGATGGCCGTCGAAGCTTTCACCATGTACCTAGCATTGGTACGCGTCTTCGATTCCAAGACGGGCCATTTTATAGTCAAAATGTTCCTTCTTGGATGGGGTAAGTAATCAAACAACCGGACTGAGAGATGACTCTGATACAAAGGAATGAAGTTAAAAGAAATGGTGAAGAGTAAAATACATTTTTCCAGGGTTAACGAATAAAGTTGAAAATCGACCAACACTAAAGAAAGCAACGGATATAAGATGCCACTGTTAAAAAGTTTTGTTAGCATGTAGCATAAATATAATATGTTGAAAAACTGAATTTTATGTATTGCAACTAGGAAACAACGAAGTCTTAAACCTGTTTGTTTCAAATCGTCATAAACGATTGTCGATAACAAGCGCTAAACTTGAAATCAGCTGCATCGTAAAATAAGTGTACAGGAGTGTGAAGTGTTCGCAACAAAATGAAAATTTATGTATTAGGTATTTATTCCCATTCTCCCCTCACCCACTCCACCCCCCCCCCACCCTTATACCTCACATTTTTCTTCGTTACGCGCTCTTTTGGAAAATACCTTGCTGGGATTCACACCTATTATTCGTAGATTCCTCTTTGGAGAGAGATCTTGGTAGGTCTTAAATGTAATGCAAGTTCTTAATAATTGTTGTAATTGTTAATTATTTTGTAGCAAACCCCGTTTTCTAACTCCAACCGTTAATTTTTCCAGTTGCTTTGAGCATTTAAATATAATATGTGTTGATGATCATTGTCTGCTGACGGTTTTAAAAATATCATTATCGACTATCCCAGAACAAACATAAACGTTATATATGTTATTTAAAAAAAATGGTCTCGTTTCCTGTTTCTTTGGTTTGATTTGATTTCATTTTTTCCCCGCACAGGTCTTCCAATCGTCATAGTGGGCCTCTCTCTTATTATAGATCAAGAAAACTATGGCTTCGAAAATAACTTGTAAGACAATCTGAGTTCATTTTTTGGTGAGGGGAGCATTATTGAAAGTTTAAAGTCTTTTCAAAATACTCGTTTGGGATTATTTTAAGTGCCATAATTCACTGCCCACATTAAAGCTGTATGTCTCCGTCTTATGTTTGTTTTCAGATGTTATCTGAGGAGAATACCGTTCTTCATCTTTTTCTTCGTTCCTGTCTGCATCGTCCTCGTTTGGAATTTTACCGTCTACATCCTCGTTCTCCGTCAAATGCATCATCTCAGAAAGAGGCAGACAAGACTTAATCAAACCTTCTCCCTGTCTGATCAATTAAGGGCTTCTTTCAGTTTGACGTTCTTGCTTGGTTTAACTTGGGCTTTCGCGTTCTTTGCTTTTGGTGAACTGAACCTCACATTCACATACCTCTTTGGGATCACAAATGCTCTCCAAGGATTTACAATCTTTCTCTTCCATTGTCTTTTCAAGAAGGAGATCAGAAGACAATGGCAAGCATTGTGTTGCCCATGGATTCCATTGTTGAAAGAAGGAGACTATGGCACTTACTCCAGGTCAAAGTCAGGTGAGGTCCAATATTTACTTGGCTAGAGTGATGTCGGAATAGTCTTAACTTGACACATCGCCCTCAACTACATGTAAATTAATGTTGCTTAATTATTTACGGCACAGCGTTGACTTCCTCTTTTCTCTGTCTACTCAGTCTTGACATTTGAATGAACATGTATTTACATAGCTCTAAACGATTCCTTAAAGTTTTGTAATACAAGAGACGGTGAATGTGTAACTTTTTCTACGCAAAGTTTAGGATGAATTCTGTCAGTGGAATCTGACAAATCTAATTTTTATGTAAACTTACAATGCATTTTCTTTGAGAAATGGCTTAAATCAGTACTTTCATTTGAATCTTTAAGGTACACATCCATCCTACGGAAGACAATCAGAACTTTTATCATCTGAACAGACAAGTAAGTCTCTAAATTCATGTGACTCTTTTTATAATTAATAGTAAATTTATAGAATTTTTGTGTTGTGTTTCAGTCCGACGTGATAGTGTTCCTCGATTTCTTTGTTTTGCTACCCTGTTATATTTATTCTACTACTTTCAAGTCTCCTGTTCCATTTGCCCTTGTATTTATTCCTTTTTTTTTTTTTGCAAAACTTCTAAATATATCGTATAGTGAACACCAGGTCAAATGGTACCAGATCAAGGAGTTGGTTCTGGCAAGAGCGACGCCGGAGCGTTGCGGAGTCGACTTCAACTGATTTGACGAGGCTTTCTGCAGCTATATCTGACTACACGCCCGCCAATACTATGAACCGTGGTACTATGAGAAGTGAAACCGCGATGTCTGTGTTTTCATGTAAGTAACTTTCATGTATCACTTAAAGGATTAAAAGGAGGTAACTGTAACGATTATCCTAGCCCACATTTTACTTAATTAGAACTAGAGAAAGAATGTGCGGCAGGAGGTCAACAAAGCGGCATAGCCTTTATTTTGTGAAGTTTGACTCTTAAAGTGATTACGCGTGTATACGGAAAAACCAAAATCTCATCTTTTATCTTATGTTTTCAGTGAAAACGAAATACGTGATTCTCTGAACGAAAATAGTGGTAACTACTTTCAAAAGCAATGAAAACGGCATGAAGTAATTCATGTTTGAAAAAGAACGGTTTTCATTGTAAGAAGCAGGCCAATCTACATAATGAATATGCACAAGTGCTCGTCTCACTGGTGAATTACTCAGGTCGTAGCGCCTTGATCGTTATTGATCGGTGTACATAATTGCAGTATTTAATGGAATGAAGCGCTACAGTTACTTGTGAACCACAAATTGATCACCTCGCCACGGAGTCAGCGATTAGCTGTGTCGACATATTGAATATTCATTACTAGTGTACTTTCCATTGACTGGTTCAAAGAAGCATGCGGTTAAGTTGAAGTAAATTCTGGAAATCCCTACCTTTTTACATTTCTATGCAAAGCTCATTCAATTTATTTAAGAAAGCCCTTAAAAGTTATATTATTTCCAATTATCAGTGATTCTTCCATTTTGTCTTCAATTATTTCTTTCGTGTTTAAATGTTATTTATACTCATAGCTGCTGGTGTTATTTCTACAAGCTTCCTCATGCTTTATAAAAACACCCCTCAGTCTCTTTTCCTTTTCATATGCTTTACATATTTTCCATTTCAATTATCATTTTGTAAATGTTTTCAAAGAGACTGAAAAGTAAATGTTACACAAACATGAAACATACATGAATACTGGCAACCACTACATTATCATTATCATATCTTGCATGTTTGTCGTTAAATTGTTTTGAACGAGTTTTGAAATCACATGGGTGAATTCAAGCCTTGAAATGTTCTTATTTTCCCCAATAGTCTGAATGGTGCAATGAAAAGACATACTAATTATTTTGACATAAAATTCTAATGTGTTTACTTTTCTCATACGGACACAATCACTTGCATGTCATGTTTTAGCGCCTCCTATACATTAAGATGGCACCTTCATTTTAAGTGGTGCGGTCGATCTGTGGAATCTGTGAGCAACTTTAAGTACGTGTTGGTATCTTGTCTATAACAATTATCACGTCGAAGTAACTATTGAGTCCAAAGAGGGACAGTAAATAAAAGTTAGGTCGTCATCCTGTTGGAAACAGATAATAAATATATTTCATATGAAACATACAGTGCACTACAAAATAATATTTGCATGCCAATGTCACCTATTTCCTATACCGTGAGCTTGTGGAGATCGGGAGGTATCCTTAATTAGATTTGTAGTTTTATTAAATTTTTCTTCATATGAAAACTAAGGTAACTTAGAACTCATGGTGATATATGTTTCGATCAATTTCTTTGTTTGCTTAAATCTACAGGAAGATGTCGTTACGGTTTTTCACAACTTAAATTAGTCTTCTTGGAGAAGTAAAAGGAGGATTCCTTCAAGTGCCAAACACCAATACAAACAATACAGCTGAATCTTCAGTTGTTTCGCTTCAATCTGTGACAAGTATAGCGACTTGATTAAGAGGAAAGGGTGAAATAACACCTGTATGCAATGTCCAACACAATGCAGACGACTTAAAATGACTCTTAGCCTAGCAATCCTTTAAAATATTGGTTTCTATCCAAGAACCAAACAGGAGAGTGTTGGACGAGTTAATGTCAATAACCAACTTATTCGTCGCCCTTATTTCTATAAAGAAAGGGATCAGAATGACTTTGACAAAGGTGATAACAAATTCATTAAGAGAGTCTAGCTCTGATCCTTGAGGTGGCAGACTTGAAAAACTCTTAGATCAAACCATAGATAGAGTATGCAATGGACAAGAGAAGAAAAGGATGTTGATTTGTGCGTTAGCAAAAATAAAATTAAAAGTGCTGTATTTAAGTGTTCTTCCTGTTAAGTAATTGAGCACATTGACACCACTATTGTAATTATTACTTTATCTGACATATCTACTAGTCAAATACTCGACGAGCCGAACAAAATTGGACGATGCAAGGCTCATAATACTGTAAAAATGTTGACGTTTTTTTTTTATAATTTTGACGATGCCATTATAGGTGACATCATATGCTGCAATAAATTCAATCCCCTCTTCAGTATATTACATTATGCGGACAAAGGAGAAAGAAACCTCCGTCGGGAATATCTTTTTTCTTTTTGGAAGAATAAAGCAGGAATATTTGATAAACATTTTCCTTTTTTTTTAAAGTATTATTTCCTTCTCACAATATACTTTTAAAACTCAAAGAAGGGTGTTGTCATTTTTGTCCCAGTTGAATGTACACAGACTTGAGTAAGTAGAATTAGGATTTCACAAAACCCTTGACAGCAGAAATTTAAGGTATTTCTTTTTCTTTACATGTAAGTTTCATAAATGCACATACATTTGTATATTTTGTGCTGCATTTCTGAGGTACATCATGCAATGATTAATATTACTAATGATTTGATTCGAATCCATGCTGATAACTGTTACGTTAAAACTGTTTGACATTATGACTAAAAAACAAAAGTTTTTCAAGTGCAAGTGGTCTGGTTATGACATCACAATTTCGTGATAGCAGAGCGCCCTAGTTCATTTTTATGAGCTTTCCAATTGCAATATCTTGGAAGGAAAACAAGAAATGCAGACAAAATGCAGGCCCGTATCCAGGGGGGTTCAGAAAATCACAAAATCTGGAGTTCCGCTCAGCCTATGATAGCTGGCCTACGTTAGCAGCATGTGTAATGAGTTTTAATTTGTGGGTCATAATTTTCAGGTAAAATGCTCCACTTGTGGTAAAATCGAACTCCCCCCCCCCCCCACACACACTGAAAAAGCTGCATACTGGCCTGAAATGGATACCTGTTTAACACATGTTAGCCTCTCGTGTAATAGTAACACTTCATTGTTGAAGTTATTGTTTGTTTTTGTTTTTTGTTGTTGTTGTTTTTGCTTTCTCCAGAAAGAAGGAAATTTAAGGACTCCGCTTACTATTACACTAAATGTTCAATTCTCAAAATTGAAAAAAGTAGTTTATAAACTCTGTAAACTTATATTTGATGAAATTATACATGACGGTGACACACTGAGTACGGACACATGTACTAACAGTTCATTGCTATTTCAATTGTACTAGTGTTCATTTCTGATTTATTCTTTAACATATTCTTACATACATACACATCCCCTTGTACATTTTCCTTTTGTTTATTTCATTGTTGCAATTACCAAGGAGACATTCTAAAATTTATATTACATACAAAATAAAGAAAGAGATAATAAAACGACGAAAATGGGCAAAGGAAGATGGAATCATGTGAGGCTAGTAATGATTACGTATGTGAAACGAAATATTTTCCTTGTAAGTCAACTGGACTCAATGTAAATAAAAATATGACAGTGTGTCGTTGTGTGAATAATTAAAAACTTTCAAGGATAAGATACATCTCTTCAAACAAATTCAAATACAATTTGCATTTTTACATTTAGGGGAATATATGTTCTGCAAAGGTAAACTTAAATGTTAACGATATTTTTCATAAAATGTCAATAAGGTTGTGAATCATAAAGCTATGAGGCAGATTACAGGGATCATGAGCCCCGTAAATCAACTTCAGGGAAAAAAAAACATGAGCAAGACGAGATAATAGAGTGTTAATGAAGAAAAGCCTGAAACCAGAGGGTTCAATGATCCCATGTGACCCCCACATCCTTATCCTATTAGAAGATAGTCACAATGACTCTCAAACAAACACAGGAATAATCCCCAAAAGATTTTCTGGCTTTAATGCTGACAGTCAATCGGGTAGATAGTAATAACAAGATAGACCGATATACCAATCTGTTTTGCAAGACTTTACTCATTTACATACGATATGTGTTCTATACAATAATAACGAAACTTAATGTAACACTAACGAAGCAACGCGTTACATAAGATATCGTAACATAATACGAGGCACATACTAAAATGCATAAAATATAACATTTTGCATGGATAACATTAGGCTACTTGATTTAGTTGATCACTATATCTATCTATGTTATCTTACGTTTTACTCAGTCAGTTGTACTACAATGTAATTACTGCACTTTTAATCTGTTTGTAGCGATAATTATATGCATGGATCTGATGAGAGAACAGTTTCATTGTAAATCAAGCACTGGTCTAATAAATGTCTTTCCTGTATGTCATAGTTACTTATGCCAACTGAAGAAGAGCACTGTAACCACTGTACTTAATCCATATGTATTCATTGTTCTAATAGTAAGCTTTGTATCTAAGCTCAATAGATGTGAATATTTGGTGAAAATATTACCAAACCCATAATATGATTTAACCGTCCTTCAAAATCAATTCTACTGTATGCATGCCTGTAACTTACGAAAGATATTGCACCAATGTCTTGTGCTACCAACACAACCGCGCAACTAATAAAATGCCATTATTGGCGCTGCTAGGGAACGGAGAGGGTAGAGCAGTATCTACCCCAATCAATCAGTTTCTACATACTGCGCCCGCCCTTTCTGACCAAAAAGTGACCTTATTGCGCCACATACGATTTGTCCGATTTTTGTAGAGTATCTTTCAGATATGTACACACTTCGACTGTAATATAGGCTAACTGAAATAAAGAAAGGATATCTCCATAGTTGTGTCTATGTGACGTCACGTATTTTCCATTTTCCGATAATTTTGTAAAGATCCATAACCCTCAAAATGAGTATTATTGAGATACGTTTCTCATCAATAAAACGAAAAGGTTTCCCTAATGAATTTCATTCTTCTGTGACCAGTTACTCTTTATTTACAATGAATCCAACGAGCTAAAAAAAACTACATCCCGCAGTAGTTGTCTTGTTTACGATCACACGTAAAAAAAATAACAAATTATATTTTTGACGCTGTGCACCACGTAATAACTGAATAGCAGGTTCCAGGGTTCATGGATTCAATTCATGAGTGCTACAGGTTGCGAATATGAAAAAAAAAAACAAAACATTGTAGCCTGTTCATAGTCGCAACTTCTAAATTAAAAGTATTTCGTCAGAGTAACTACAAGATTAAAAGTGTAGGTACCTACATACGTATATTCGTCAGAGTATAGTATATTTTTTCTTCAACCTATAGCAGTCCCTCAATCACTTTGTCTATATTTCAAAGTAAGATAATTTTAGTCAAGACTCATTTTCATAACAGCCTTTAAGATATATGAGTTTAATTTTTACCTTTTCTGTGTTCTCTTTCCTCTTCGTTTATTATTTTTCCTTTTATTGTCTAGTTACCTTTATCCAATCTATTGCCTTTCTATTGTCTTTCTTGCTTAGAATGTGTTTTAATTGTGCCTAAACATGGTTGTCACTAGGCTGATTAGCTTTTCCATGTTCCCAGTTGTTTTTCTTTTGTCTTTCATAGTACTTTCTATATTTTATATGTTGCATGTATCTTGCAGAAACGTATATCAGAAATAAATTTGGAACAAAAATTATAAATAAGGACCTTTTGTATGAAGCCTTCCGTAAAACTTATATTACCACCTCGTGAAACAGAAAAATGTTCCCTCAACACATCGCGTACATTAGCACAACAGCTTTGCAGCACAAGTGATTTTTTTCAAGTTGCAGGTCTATCAGGTTGTTATTCGGTTACACAGGCCCATCACCTCTCCCATCGTCTTAGACCACAGTGATTGCTATTGCATCTTTGTTGTTAATACTGAATCACCACATAAGTTCCCAGTCACAAAAGTGATCTAGATTCATGATTTCCCTGAAACAGGTTGTGACAGTAAACACAATCGAAGGTCACCGTTTAGGTCAAACCTAGTAATGTTATGTTAGTAGATTAGGAAAATCTAAGATCTTCCTCTTAATTTTGAATTCCTTGCTAATATCTTTCAAAAACCAAATGTGTTTGAACAATTCTGTTTAGTTTCTATACCTTTCTTTATTGAATGACTGGTGGTGGTTTGCGAGTCTTGTCTTGAAACTGGTCTCGGTTAGACCTACATATATCTCTTCGTTGTCATCTGTTGTTACGGTAGCCTGGTACACAATATTAGCTGCTTTGCATTTTCCGTCTAACGGGCAATCGGTTTTATTCCTGCTGTTGCACGGGTTGGTTGGTTCGGGCATTTGGTTCTTCTAAGAACCAAATTTTAAGAAGCATCTCATCTTATTCAAATGTCAGCAAACGTTGCAACTTATGTATGATGGAAAAGTATTTTATTATCCGCCATCCAACAATGGCCTCCCTAAATCAACGATCTGACTAGTCAGCACGTGCCGACATTCGTCTTGGTTCAAGCTTAGTAACTACACCGGCGTAACCTAGGCAAATGCGTGAAGTCACAAGATGGGCGCAAATATGCGCGCACATTGGATTTTCAAACCTTTGAAGAGTAGCATAATTCCCTGATGAGAGGAGACGTTTAATCACACTTCTTTGAAAACAGACTTAAAGGAATTAATGCGGCGAAATCTAACCTTCATGCATTCATTATATGATATGATATATATATATATATACAGAGCCATTATAGAATTGAAACTGAATCGAACTAACGAACTAACTAGGCAGTAAGCGCAAGCACTGCAAATTTGTTTTGTGACATAATATCACTCGTCTGGTGCTATACTTCGAATGAAGGAGGTACAAGTCGTTTAGTTTTTGTCTTTGCTTTGTAACAGGTGTTTTGTAACAGGTGTTTTATTTTCCATTTTACATTATATTTGATGTTATGAACTTTAAGAGACCAAACGTGTTTACTAAGTTCAGTTGTGTGTCTTTTGTATTGGTGTGTGAATGAGCTTTTGTGGCTACTATATAGAGTGTTTTGAATTCTGTAGCCAAGATGCCGACATATGTTTGTGTGTCGTAGTATTCGTCTCTTGTGACGGAGGATTATTTAACTACTCCTCCTTCTCTGCACTTTCCTTCAAGGGAGCACTGCTCTTTTATTCTGCAATTGCATTGCTCACAGATTTATTATGGGTGTCAATTGAGTTTTTTACGTTGGACATACAACTGTAATTTAATTTCACTGTGTTTCTGTTAAAAGTCTTGCGTCTTTTGGGAATTTCTCATTGAGTATTTTAAAGAATTGTTTACCGATATTGGTTGCAAGACTTTTGCTACATGGGGGGGGGGGGGGTTGAACCAAATTATGTTTCTATGGCGGTGCACTTTGTTTGCATTTTGGTTTGTGTATACCTGAGTTTGTGTTTGAAGCCACTGTTGCTCAGGGCCTCTTGGTATTCCTTGGGGGTTTTTTTTTGGTTATTTTTATTTTTGGTATTTTTTCGTTTGAGAATAGCTCGGCTAATCTCTTGTTCACAGCCAGAGGGAGGTTTCTGAATATATTTTGTGGGTTGTTTAACCTATTGTGTATGTATTGTGGTTTATTATTGGGTTTTGCGAAAGATCTATGTGTTCCAGGATTGAGGTCTGTTACATCAAGAAGATCGACAACTTTTTTTGGCTTCCATAGTAACTCTTAGACCATATTTATTTAAAGTTTTTGAAATTTCTCGTTTGGTTTTCTCCACGTCTCGTGGTGACCCTTCGATTACTGCTAGTCCGTCGTCGGTAAAGACAGATGTCCTTACTCTTGTTTTTCTGTTTAGTACACCGAAGAAGAGCTGTGCAATAGACGCACGAAATATTTTGTTAAAAGTTTTCGTTTCAAGTTGGAAATGGAAGTATCATTTTTTTTTTTTTTTTTGTCGTTTTTTGCTCACTTCTATATCATTATTTCCAACACTCGCCAACGATCATGACTAAATATATAAATACATATATACACTGGGTGTCCAGTGGGATATATAGACAAGGATAAAAATAACTATAGCTGATCAGAATCTTCACCGAATTGTTTGGCAAACAATGGGGTTCAACTTGTTAAGTTGTAGACGTATGTAGCAACTTATTGGTCTGAGCTGCTGACAATTACCCACTTATTATTTGCCTTTATTGTCTCAATTACGTCATCTAGTCAACTAGGGTCAGTGACTGCTGGATCAATGGGCCTGTCCGTCCCATAGGTAATGTTTATAGAGTATCCATCGTTATCTGGGAGATATCGTCTCATCTTCGGTCAACAAGTGACTCGGTTAACAATGGAGTACAAAGACGTGGACGGGTTACGGTAAACATTTTAATACCTCACAATCTGAAGCAAAATCTAAGCAGTGCGGGATAAGCAAACCAACTGCAAGAGCTAAAGAATGAAAGATTTACAGGAAACGTAGTGTCCTCTAGAAAAGAAGAAAATGACGGAATAGTGGAAGCTCATTTTCTGGTGAATATGTCAGATTCTTGTAGGCATGATCCAAACTGATAAGGGATGTGAAAGTCTATACGTACTGGGCTGTGTCTGCTAACTGAGTACACGATGATATTACAAGCGATGCTCTTAGAAAAGGAATCGTTGCACAAACATTTGAAAAAAACCAATGCCCCCACTTTTCTTTGATTTCCATTGAACCTTTGAGCATAGATATGTTGATTTAAAATCAGGGTAAATAGGCTACATCGTGTAAGCTAACCTCAAACTTCTCTTTTTTTTTCTTCTAAACACATGATTACAATGTTAACTAAGACCACACAAAAACTTTACCTCTTATGATCTAGTAGTAATTGTTGTCACCCTGCTTTCTGTACTGACATTACATTGCTTCCTGTAAGTATAATGTAATTGACATCATATGCAGACATACATGGGAACCGCCACAACAGCAGTGCTTGGTGCGAAGATACCTCCTGTAAGCCTACTGCAAACTCAGGTGAATAGACATCAGAAGGAGAACGAATAGCCTGAAACTTCTTACTGAGCAGGTGCTATATTAAAGTCATTTTGGGGCTGGTTTACATGAAGCACATACCACGTGGTGCAGACCTGACACACACTAACAGATGTTTGTCAGAGGTTTTATGTGTATGAATTGTCAATGACGGTGGCACATTCCCATTGCCAAGAGTGCCCGTTAAACTATATTGACCTTTTTCACTTTCAGTTCGTAGTGTGAACATTTCAATAAATATGACTCAACAAATTTCGAAAGTCACAACCGTAAACAGGTATTACAGCAATCATGCGAACTGAAATATACAGAAAGAATAATAATTGAAAACCCGTCTGAAATAAAGAAAAGCTAGCACCGTCAAGACGATTTTTTGCTGTTTGCTTTTTTATCAGGTTATTTCTCTTTTAAGCGGTATTAAAGACTGTTATTTGCTTGGTATTTGTTAACGATGCCATCAGAAATCTCTAGAAGAGATAACGTAATCTTACTTTATTCATCAACTCAGCCTTTGTAACGGCGGGTACCGCAGCGTGGACCATGATTAAGTTTGCATGAGGATCAAACACAAAAATTCACACAGGCAAATTTAAACGGCCCAAAACTGACCTTCAGACCTACGGTGCATGTCTTCAGAGATTGCGTCATTCAAAAATGACAACCGATGGGTAGTCTCAAGTCAGTGAACCCAAATTCTTGGTATCTTTAGAGCAGTAAAAAAAAAAAATAATAATAATCACTAGGCTGTTTTCTAAGTTCTCTAGATTGCAGCGTTTCCATGCAGTTCACTCTTTTTCACTTTTCCGTATCTTCTAAACTGAGTAATCTTGCAAACTCTATTTATTTCAACTCACACAAAATACTCTTTCTTTCATGTGATTGTCCAAAAGGCTGCATTAAAAAAAAACTTTTAAAATATCTTAGCAATCCGCCACATAAGGACGTGAGGTATATTTTTCCTATTTCATTGGATGATTCTTCAATACCGTCTGCTACTTCAACAAACTAAAGAAAAAAGAACAAAATGCTAGTGCTTCATTAGATTGTTTTCGACGAAACAAATAAAAAACAAACAAAACGATAAGACGACAAGAACTGAAACGTTCTAAAGAAGAAAGAGATACCGTAAGGTCCTAAGATAGGACGAAATAAGGTATCTTCATAAAGTGAAGATATAAGAAATACAAAAAAAAACTTGATTTGGTACAAATTTTTCTATGCTGACAACACAAAAAGCAAGACTTGTACGATTGTACAACAGAGATAAAGAAATTAAGAGAGAAGAGTACATATTATTAGTGATTCATGCTATGTTCCAAATCCATGCTGAAGGCAAATTAGAATGGCGCGACAACACTTTGGAACTTGACCTTCATAATGTAAACTGTATCTTTGCAACTCACTGGCGAAAACGTCATTTTTTTTATTTGACTAATTCTGACAACATTAAATACAACCTTAAGCAAATCCTTTAGTATCTTAAGATCACTGAGATTAAAATAAAGCAAATATGTAAACATTATCCAAATATGTTAACATTATCCTAGATCATCAAATATGTGAACACTATCTTATATCATCAAATATGTGGACTCATATATCATCTGTTCACAAAAGACTATAGGCTAATATCGTCACTTTGTTAAAAATCTATATCAATTGTTCATTAAGGTTTAATTATCTTGTTATAAAATTGCTAAAAACAATTACGGTAAAGACAGGCAATGAAAAAAAAAACATACCTATTTGAAACGCCATACTCACGCACAGGAATTCGTCCACTCAGACGTCCACCACATAAACACATATTCACACACATCCATTTGCGCATGCACATTCAAACACAGAATGCATATAACCATATTTCTACATGAAACAAAAACATGAACTAAAACGAATAGTGAAAACGATAAACAGCTGCGCGCAGAATCTAATTGCAATTAAAAATACCAGTCCTTAGCCCAGGCTCCACGTCATCTCACGAGGTGAATTCGCCTTCAACAAAGTCGTTCCTTTTTCGACGTCATCAATGTTTAGACACACTAAAAGTGTATTTAAAAATGTGAAACAGGCTTAAAAATATGTCACTGAGAACAAAATGTCGTAAACTGTCACTAAACAGAAAAACCACAAAGGATCGTTTTTTTTTTTCGTTTGTAGATCCAGCAAATTGCAAACTTAACAAGTAACCCAGACCACGTCCACCTCCCCACTATTCAGGGAAGCAAGAAAACTTTTTCCACACTCACATAAAGCTCTGTTTCTTCGTTTATATACTTAAGTCTAAATATACACACTATAACACAGAAACACAAATTTGTCACTAAAGTAATTATTCTATTTTATCACTGTGGCAGAGTCGCCCACACGTGTTGTGAAGAAAAATGTACATTGCCGGTGATATTTGTAAAATGATCCCTTAAACAAACTACATAAACAACAAACTAACAGTGAGTTGAACAAAAATATACGTTATCTTATTGCACTATGTTAAAATGGTATTATTGTTTATTGAAATAACTTAAAATGTTAAATGTTAGCTTGCATTTGTTTCTTTTATGCAAATATCAGTTAATTCGTGCAATAGAACAAAAATTTCTTACATTGTGCTCTCAAATTAATTGCTCCTTAAAATGTGCCAAAAGCCCCTTTTCTCATTTTCACCAAAGATTTAAATGAAAAGTAGGAAGTAATTTGAAGACTGTTCGATGGATCAGTGAACAAGAGGCATTTTAGCCAACACTACAATAAAGCATCATGGTACCCTACCATACCCTATAGTTGTACATTTTAGTCCAGCATAGTATGCTATTGCTTTTAATGGACTTTTCAGCCACTTGATTGGATTACTCTTTGGTTGTTGACTCTTGAGAAATCTCATTCTCACAATCTAAAGAAAGTTTCATAACCAAAGTGAAAAAAGAATATTTACATAATGATCTGAAATCGTGATATTACCAGTGGGGGTATTCTATATCTTTGTCAACATATTGACAACTCTCACGTATATTTATTCACATACCCCACAGTAGTGACAAACCAATAACGTAATTTTATTTATCTTGTCAAATCGCTGGACTATTTGAACTTGAAGTTTTCTTCCACACAGTGGGAGTAAATCATTTGACAAGATATACCTTTTTTTTTTCTTTTCCCTGACAAGGTAAAAGCGTCCAGTACGTTTGCCCCATCGTTTGTAGTACCTTCAGTCACCTCACCATTGTGTTGTTTGTTTCGTGTATATTTAATCCAAGTCAATTAAAGGGAGTTAATTGTTACCTTCTTCTCAAGTAAAGAACTCTTGCATACTCGTGAATTGTAGAGAGAAACGTTAACAAATGAACAAAGCTTTGGATTACTTTTAGATAAAAGCAGTTGACAACAATTGAAACAGTTGTGACCAGCGTCAGCTGTCACAGTGCAGGATATCAGCTATAATCTCGACAACTAACGTAACCTTTAAACGATCTTCATCTGACATAACGCGGTCGGATAGCTACGAGCCCACACAAACCTTACGTCCAACCAACAACGTAACAACAACGTAAAAATATCAAGTGGGGGATGTGTACAGTATCCGATTTGATATTTGGTTATCTTTTAAACAAATATGACAATATATAAAGCAATATTGACAGTATAATTAGGAAGAAAAAATAAATAACAGTAACTGATCTATCGGACTAAATTCAAAGCCATCTCTCAAACAATATTCAACAGTTGTCGACCCTAAGTTGTCGACCTTAAGTTAACCCTAAGAAAATTTCCCTTCATCAAGCGACATCAGTTGAATAACACCGTGAGGTGAAACTGGAAAGCAGGGCTTGAATGGTGTAGGATTGATTTAACGTTACGGATTCAGTAATTCCATCCGAGAAATTTTAATTTGAACGTATGCCTTGAAGGAACAGATTAATAATTGATAACAATACAGGAAAAACCAAATTATCAATAGTTTTGTCTAATAATTGTCGAAAACCGCCGGACGTGCTGTTGAATAGGCTAATTATAAAAGATTCAGCAGTCAAAGAAGATATTCGAGTAGTTCCCGCAATACTTGTTTCATATAAATCAGTATACACAGTTCACCACGCAGTAGGTGGTATTCTTTTTAAAGTTTCTTAAAAAGAGGTACTAAGTGCTAGTTGCCAACTTAACGTGAACTTTGTTACACTTAGCTCTCATATGTGAAGATACTTTAAAGGTCTGGTGACATGCTTCCAAAAAAGAGCTTCCTTCATGCAAACGTTACAAAGTAAAACCCTCAGTGAAAATCCGTTGGAATTTTGTTTATATCTATTACCGTTTTTGAGATATGACTTTTCAAAGTTTGAAGAAAATGCAAAACAGATGACGTGGAGTGTTGCACAGTGTCAGTTTTTCTTTTGTTAACCCTACATATTTTGTCTCTTAATTACTTAATTACTGAGTTTCACATTGGTGCGTGATATCGATATTTTTGAAGGAGAAAACACATGCTTCCAAAATAAAACCCTCTGGGCATATAAAATTCTCAAATGACCTTGAAATAAAGGTTACATAAACAAAGGATTAACATAAGACATATCCTGGGAGTCCCTCTCCTGACATCACAAATTTGCATATTTAGCCAATGTTTATTCATGACACAGCTGTGAGACACTAATTTGCCTCTAAATTGGTCAATTTTTGACTAATTTTGACGCAATTTGTGGCTATTTTCAATATTTTGAATGTCTAATGCACCCAATACCTCAAAATGTCATTTTCATGTCACCAGACCTTTAACTTTCAATGTCATTAATCTTTTTCAAATTATCTCTCAATTGTTGTGATCAGTTAAGATTCTATTGGTGTACAAGAGATGTTAGAAGGCTGAGCTGCAGTATGCTTTAGTACTATTCGCCTCTTAATGACTTGAAAACACTGCAATTCACATATACGCTGCCGCAGGTAAAATCGCAATGAATCTAAACGTAAGCTGGCTTAGGATCATCTGTCTCCGTAGGAATAACACATCTTTCCCTGAGAGAGAAAAAAAAAGTTGTTTAGGAGAATGATTACACAAGCATTATAGTATGATGACATAAGTAACTTCTGGTTGACTGAAAGTAAATCAATCTTTCGTTCTTTTATATTTTTATCTTTTCAAAATGTTTGTAAACTTGCCTTATCGAAAGCTATGATCGCCAAATAAACAAATGAGTAAACATAACCTGTAAAGAATCACCCATGGAATACAAACTGCACACCCTGTTGCGTTACGTGATATTTAACGTGTGTATGACTGACCAACCTTACCACCATGATCCGAAAACATAAATATGTATGTTGGTTAAATGGTAAACCATGTACCAGCCGGTGAACGATCTTTCACGTATACAAACATTTTGTAAACAATGAAGATATAAAAGAATGAAAATTGTTTCATTTTCAACCATCCAGAAGTTACTCATGTCTTAAAGCAGAATCAGAAATCCAAAATCCATTTTAGTTTCGAGAATTCAATTCTGAGCATTTGGTATGAATTTTACATATTGCACAAGACAACAATTTGAAACACGTTTGATCTCTGCAATGTTTAAGTACAATCCATTGTATCACAATTGCAATGTTACTACCACTACTTGCACAATAACATCTGCTGACTAAAGACCACGTCTGATAGGCATCCCGAGCTTCCCTTCTTGAAGTATCTCATTTAAAACAAAGATATTACTATATGACCACTGTTGAAACCAAATGACCACCACCAAAACAATATGCTTCTTGCTGTTAATAAGTTACACCTACAAACCAAATATGAGGTCTAAGCTTCCTTTCCTGGGGTATTGCGTTTGCAATGTTTTCATTATTTGACCCTCTTGATCCCAAGCGACCTTCTGCTTTCACCAAAAGTTGAGGAGTTGAAGAGACTTCTTGTGATTAATACGATTCACCTTTATTCCAAATACAGTATGAGATCTGTCTCAGCGTTCCTTCTGGAGATATAGTGTTTTCAATATTTGCATTATTTTACTTGTTGATCCCAAACGACCATTGACCGAAACCAAAAAGAATAGACTTCTAGACTCAATGAGAAACACCCACAAACTATACATCAGATTAGTCACAGCTCCCCTTGTTTAGATTTTCACTATCTGACTTCTGTTAACCGCCAGTGACCTCTCCCGCAAACGATTCATAAATAAATATATACACTTATCGTCAGTAATTACTTACCTCCCTAACATTTCAGCTTCAAAGATTGTTGAAGGTAAAGACTTCCCTTGCGTCTCCGGTAGGAAGACGACTGAGAAACTGCTGAGTGACGTCCACAGACCTAAAACAACTAAAGGTAATGGTTTCCAATACTCTGCTAGTAAGATGAACATGGGACAGATTGTACCACTGAATCGGCCAAAACAGTTACAAATGCCACCGGTAGTGCCCCTGAAAGAAAATTACAAATTCAGTTTCATTTTTTTTCCTTCATATATAGTTTCAAACTTCGTTACTTCTAGAAATGCTCAAAGGTTCTAGCCTTTGAACAATATCAAGAACCATTATGACACACAACCACATCAAGTATTAAATGACAGTTAGAATCCTAGTAAACTACAAAATGAAGTGGGATGATCCACCTAACCTGAACAGAATCCGCCAACTCAAATTAGTCTCCCACCAATAAAAAAAGATGAATGAGGAGAGAAACATGAGCATGATGGAAATTAAATTGATGAATGAAGTAACACTGAATGAGAAGTCAGCTCAACATTTAAACCTGGTTTGAACTGTTCATCAGAGACTTATATACTTTTGTCTTACCAATTTTAGTTCCGAAATAAAACATCATTTGTATTTCATTTACGTAATTCAAATCATAACTTCCATTAATATTGGTGAAGAATGTGGATAAATATCTGACATCTCTTTTGAATTTTCACACGTACTCAAGCTGTTGTCGTAATGCACGACAAGTATATAGAAAACAAATCCTGTAGGGACAATGTTTGTTAATTAATTGTAAGATTATTGTCATCGAATTAGAAATATACAAAGGGTGATTTAAAGCCTTCCTATAGCTTTATTCTCAATACATCTCTGACGAACTTTCTGAAAGCCTAACGTTAAAGTGATCCAAGAAAGATCTATTGGGAAGGCGGTTCCATTCCAGTTCCTGCATGCCTGGAGTTCAGTTGTCGGATTTTGGTTGACATCTGTGCTGGTGTCTTCTGATGGTGTGGAAACACCTTTGATGAGATACATCTGCTGCCCATCGACGACGGAATACCTCTGTGGTAGAAAATATTCTCTGAGCACTTAGCAATGATCATCATTGCGTTGATACTGAGGCCCACACCGGTGTCACACGATGAGATATAGAGCCAAGATAAGCTGACATATGATGACACGTGATGAATAGAAACCTCCCACAACGATGTTGGATATGCGGAAATGGTATTTAATTTGTCAAGCTAAAAAGGTGAGAGAAAGAGTTATAAAAAGAGAAAGAGTTTTAATGTGCTATAAATGTGTTTGTTAATCACCCCACTGCCACCATTTAAGCAGGAATGTAGAAGAAAGGCATACCATGCAAGGAAACAACACTTAAAGGAGACACAAATACATGCGCTTAGGCCAACGTCGAGTACTTGAAAGTAGAGCTCACCTAAACAAGATGCTAGTATTGCAAGTATTACTAAAGTTGTCTTACCGTAGAGACGTTGGATAGACTTCGGATGTGTAAATGATGTTGGTGTTGTATGCCGAACATATTGCAAACTTCCCAATGACAATAAAGATAAAATTAAATGGAGATTCTGAAAAAAGAAGCAAACACATAAACGTATTTTCATTTCCACGATGGCAAAAACACTTCAATAACAGGTCACTGAAATTATGACAATACACAAGAAAATGTAATTTAATTGCTTGCTAATGATATTCTTTATGTTGAAAGTGGATGCAACGCTAGTCAACATTTATCAAGGAAACAGAGATAAGCTGTGTTCAACAACTTTGCTTGATACCCCTCGACAAGGATATTTATTAAATAAACGCCACATACCACACCATTGCGAGAAGAGACACTGGAATGTAGATATAATATGATATGGTACTTGCAAAAGGTTGCAAAAATAATGGTAGAAACACGCATATTTTGGCTGAAGATACTCCATTGTTACAAACTACTAATGTTATGTTCAGGTCAGTTTCTAACGTTAGCAGGGCTGTTGTTAGTAACAATTATAATGCCGGAAGTACCTGTGCCTTTTGCAAGTGAGTGGTCTAACTTTAATGTCAACTATTATTGGCCTCACACGTGTGAAAAATAGCATTAATTTAATCTCTGAAATATATCTCAAGGTATAGTGGAAAAACCAGACGCATACATGCATACACTGACTCTACCTTTATGCAATTTGACAGGACTAAGCTTTGTACATAAGATCATTTCAACCATTACGTACAATGACCAAGGGTGTCGCCACTGACCACTCAAAATATAGTGCATGTGAATAGATCTCTCATCCATGATAGCCCTATACGGGGCAAAATAAGATAAAGCACCTTGAACAGTGCACTTACTAAGAAAGGCTATCATCAAACATGATATTCCAGCGATAAGTGTTAGAGGCATGATGAGTTTACGTCTGCCGACCTTTTCTAGTAGTAGCATCGTTATAACACTAGCAGGAACCTCTGCTACAGCGGCTAGTGCGAACGAAAGGTACAAATTATCGCCATAACCACTGTACAAGAAGAAACTCGTGTACACGAGATTGTAAAGGAACCTGAGAAAAAGAGAGGCAAACATCACGATTTTAAATTAAATGTTCACTCAATAACCAAGGCACTTTTGTCTGTATATTCATCATACGCTGCATAATTGTCCTTGCGTTAGAATTATTTCACCCGTTCATTTGAGAGGAGCTATGCTAGGTTCAGCTTGAATACAGATTCCATGTGCATATATAAGAGATATGAAACAATTCAAATTAATTCTAATATGAAACAATTTAAATAAACTCTGTTGTGAAGCGATTTTCAATAGGCCAATCGGCCGAACACGAAACGTTACAAACTTGCATTTGTTTATATGTTTTTCATGCAAACCAACTTCAAACCTTCACGAAAACTGAGTGAAATTTTAAATAATCTGCCTCAAACGGAAAGCTAAAACACTGCAAGTGCACTGACATGATCGAAAGTGTTGTCGTTCTGAATTTGATTTCGTATACTAGGACAAAAATTGATGACGTTACCAATTGTGTAAGAGGATTACGGTTCGCCAAACGAGAGTTGAGCTGCGAAAAAAGTGACGCATTGTTTCTTCTCTCTTCTCGTTTGCTTCGAAATCTTTTTTAATCTGTCCCAGAAAGATACAAAATTTTTGTTGTTAATGTTATAAGGTTTTCAATTATTTTGATCATCTGCATTATTTGTGGATGTGGGTCGTTTCTCTAAAACTTTGAACATCCTGCCTCCTTTCACCAACTTTAGTATAAAATACAGTGAATAAGGTACGTGATGAGTTTCTGTAACATCAACATGATATCAATAACGCACCACAGCTATGATAGAAATGTTTAATTTGTATATCTCTTTTCCACATTAATCAAAAGCAATAGACGTCGGCATGATTCCTTCTAATAGCTTAGTTGACCGATAATCAATAGAAATCATGTTTCGGAAACACATTTTTTCTTTCCAATCAGTAGGATATATGCTAAACAAATACAATAAGCAATACAATAAAGAGCTAAACCACAAAATTTAGGACGTATCCACAATACAAAATTTTAGACAAAAATCATACACCTTTTACTTTAGATCTCACTGCTATGATTGTAGCTACCAAAGCTAAATATGTCAAGAATGTGATGAACATTTCACACTGGATCCTTTGATTTACCGATGTTTTCTTAAATATTTGAAACTGGCAGCAATGTATCAATGTGACCTCATATATCTTGCAGTGTATTTGTATTTTTGATAAAAAGCTTGCGTATCCGTACATTTTCGACATGGGTGTGCCAAAAAATAGTTGATTCAGAAACATTTAGACTGATTGTTGTTATTTCATGTAACAAATACTTAAGTCTCTTTCCTTCGTTGTACAGTTTCCTCTATGAATCAACTACCAAATATTGAATTAAGGTACTTGAGATAGTTATGGATTATCATCCGCAGTTGTTAAGTACAAACTATAACAAATTGTGTGACCAAATAACAACATTGTAGTTCATTACGTTTCGATACATCAAAATATATTTGTTGCCTTTCAATTTGTAGTGATGAGCAATTTAAAAAAAATTAGAAGACGATTTTACAGGAGAAGGTTGATTATAGCGTGTGACAGCCAATTAGCTGGCAAGTATTTTTTTTTAACTGCGAATAAATGAGGAGCATTAGACAGAGAACTGCTTTGTGTTAGTAACATGTAACAGGTTCTCTATCAGACAAGCTAAAAGAGAACGCTCATTTTGATGGCGTTAGCCTAGCGTAGAAAAACCGGGCATTTTTGGGAGAGGGGTACGAAGAAAGTTATGTCTGCTGTAAGTGTTTCGCTTTTTTCTCTCCTCTTCTCGAGGCTATTATTTTTCTCTTTTTTGTTCTTTTTTCTTTCCCTGAAGCTATAGAGGAGAGAGGATATTGGTGAAAGATACATCAGTACACATTGGATTCGCATTTGACCCATGATTATATAATCATTAAGAGTATACCTAAATCACTGCCCCACGAGTGAACATTGAAGAATGGGTTGTTCGAATTATGATTAATACAACACAGTTTCGGTCATTTACCATTAACGGTTCGAACTGATCATGGCATGGGAATTGGGTACGTGTGGAAATTAACATATCAGAAAATTAAAATCTCCCCCAATATGTTAGCATAGTCTTACTTCAGCTGATACGTACATGTTTTAATATTCCACATCAGTTTAAGCCAACTCACCATTTCAGTGTGACTGAATAATTTTTTTGGAAAATCATTTCTGTTGTCAAGTGAGATTTTCCTCACGACCTTAGCAGCCTCTTTGTTCTTCCCAGTTGTGAGTAACCATCTCGGGGATCTGTGAAGTATCCTGGAGGAATTTACAATGTTGATGAATGTCATTTAGCAGGTTTGTAAACCTGCTCTCTGTCCAACTAGGAGAGATTAGGTTACTAACACGAGGGACGTTAGAGTCTATAATAGAGACTATAATCTTATCTACTAATACTAGAGCATTCCCATAGTTAAAAATTACAGACATTGACACATTTGTCCAACAAAGTTGTAGAATAGCAGGGACTTCAAATCATACTATCAACAGTGTCTTCGTAGTGTGAAGGCTCATAGAGTGCTCGGATGACGTCTGTAATGTCCTGTTTTGGATCGGGCAATCAACTAACAACTTGCATTTGTGTTAATCGCTCAACATTTGTTTCTTCTGAAGGTCTGAAGTAAATTCAAATTAAAAGCAAGCCATGTGATGGAGAATAAATGATTAAACACTCTTAAACTAATGTAAAGAATGCTAATAATGACGGCAATTCTTAGACTACATAACACTAAATTGCTAAATCTAGTTTTGCCCCCCCCCCCCCCAAATATCTCTGCCTTGAGAAACCGAAGTTCACCAGTGGTTTTATATCTTCAACAAAATGTTTTTAGGCCTAACTCTAATATGCATGAACAGACCTAATCACAAATGTTGTCTTACTGGTTTTTATAAGCAAAGTGCACTCCGGTAAGAGTGGCGAAAACAGTGTTTGCACCAATAACTACTCACGGGATGAAAAGTACAACAACAAAAGCTGGAGCAGAAAGAATCAGTTGCAACAATCTCCAGTTCCGAACGAGATATGCTACAGAAACGAGAAGAATGGAGCCTCCGGAGTAACCGAAATATATCAGAAAACCAGCCCTTACCCTCCTGGATGGGTCAACTACCTCTGTACCTGTCGTTAAAGTGGTAGAAATGAGTTTGAAAAAGGTATTTATCTTAACAAATCTTTTTCATTTCTTGAATTGTAACATGATGTACCAATTCAGATGTGATTGTAAGACAGCATTATTTCTTTTTACCTACGTCTATGACGATGCTGTCCACTTTAAGATGTATAATATCTCTATTTACCAACTAACCTCATTTTAATCCTCTTCAAACTGTTTTTTTATTTTTGTCCATCTTTCAAAGACAATGCATAGAGTGAATGCACAAAAAATAAGACATTTTTTTCATGTGTTTGGCATATGAAAGTGGAGTGTGCGGAAAATACGGTCAGCGTTGCAGTTTTTTCAATTTATAACTGTTACAGTGAAAAAGGGCAATAAAATAAATATCTTTTGCATGTGGCCTTGACAATTTTCCTACTTCAAAGCACCAATTTAAATACTTACAGTGAGTTTAACCTCTCACTTATATCACTTGTTTTTTTTTTTTCCACTCCCCATTTTCACTCTGCAAGGCTTTGCACAGCTCTCATTGTACATGGACAAGTCACCTACCAAAATGCAATCGGTGCTATTGAAATGTGCCGTAATAACAGTATAAAAGGGACTGAGTGAAAACTTCAATATTGTCTTTGTCGAATTTTATTACTCCCATTATGTTATCTTTGAAACAATTTTTCCAAGAGCGTATACACAAACTTTATTGGCACCACTTTATGGCGTAACCAAACAATATTTAAGCACTGCTTTCAAACAAAAAGAAAATCGATACGTCTTAGCTTCTTGCCTTAGCAGCTTGATAAACCGTTTTGATTATCGTATCAAACAAAATATTAAGCATCGCAGATTATCATTCATTTATACGACTCAGTCAATATTGATAGCTTTCATTGATATGTTTGTTGAATCATGGTTACAAACAAACGATGTTTGCCTTAAAATATAGTCTGGTTCATCGAGGTAACATCGTGTTTACTATACAGACAATGCAACGATATTACTATATACCAAAAGTGAAGGACGGGGGTTCACCAATTCTAGGACGACACGTTTGTTTGTGTGTGATACAAACAAAATTACACCTCAGATATAGGAACGAAGTCCCTGATAAACCATCCACTAAACAACGGTGATTGTCAAATTGGTAAAGAAATTAAAATAAGACATTCTCAACAATTATTTTCTCCGAGGAACAATAATCATGAAGCTATACATAACAAATCTATGACATGATGGTTACAATGATAAACACTTTGTCTCGTATGCATCTTAAACATAAGTTTCGATGAATGTAGCAGTATATTAAAAGCTTTTACCTGAATTACAACTAAGGATGAACAAACTATCAACGAATTGACCTATATTGTCCGAATATTATCTAATATCATAAAAATATTAGCAGAGCATTTCATTCAAAACTTATGATTGAATTGTTTCATAAGAGTTCGAAGTATGAAAAATGCAAGATTGCACAAATAAAGGTAAAAATATGCTAATCGAACCTCTTCCCATCACTTAGACATAAGTTAACTGACCGATTATCATAACCAATTTTGGAACAAGCTACCCTGCACTCTTTCTTACTTATAATAACAATCTAGGTATTTCAAACTGGTCGCATTTCGAAAAATTGTCAATGCCGCTTCTCATTCTATATCACAAAGTACAAGATATTCATATTAATGCTCAACGTTTAGCCCAGACCGGGATCATGATGGAGGGGGAGACTGTTAGTAACTCAAAATATTGAAGATCGATGCTCTATTTTTTTTAAAAAAAATATGATTATGCCAATCTAATCAATTTCGTTTTACTAATTTATGAACTCGCCCTGTATATGAATTAAAGAAGAGTGTGAACGTGATATAGAGATTTGGCAAATTTTATTATTTATTCATTTGTGGACATGTAACTTCAACTTTTTGGGAGCATGGGACTGAAAAACTCATATGGGTCAATTTGCGGTACCGGTATGTATCCCGAAACATAACGGGATGATCGTTATCTTATTTAATGCTTTGTAAAGAACCTGCCACAATGAAATGTAATGGCCACCACAGGGAATCGAACGGGGACCGTTCACTTCCTAGCGGGGAAGCTCTTCTAACTGAGTTATGAAGTCCTGGTTGAGAATATTTCTGGTTCAAATAAGTACACTATCGAAATTCATGTAAAAAAAACATTGTGACTTAAGTGATGTTACCTACAGTAATATATCTAGACGCTCAGAGTACTCAATACATAAGCAATACAATTACTTGGGCTATGACAAACATTGCATTGACATTACACATAACAACTATAGGATCTGGCCATTGTCCCGTCAGTAAAATACTTCTTAACAAAAACAAAAATCAGTGTTTACTTTTGTTTTCACAACGAATATCACATTACAATGCATTATACAATGAGTCTATGTATGACAGATTTATTATATAACAGAAGTTTCTGATTATATTGTAGTATGCACTAAATTTGACATATGTCCAAGCATCGAACTCCATGGTTCAAGCTTCTTGTCTTGAGATATGTTAAATTTCCAGACTTTCACCTCTACTGACCTCTAATGAGTTGATCTGAACCCCCCGCCATGGTTGTTATGTGAATTGTGTTCCACTAAGAGGCACGTATGCGATCACACTAATTTTCTTCCTTGAAATACTTTGTTTACAAGTTTTCACAGCTGATCTCAGTTGACCACAAATGACCTTCACCTTCATAAAAATTAGGATCTTGTACTCAATGTAGTTTATACAAGTAACACACATGAGATCAGTCCAAGCTCAGTTGCCTTCTTGAGATATTGCATTTACAAGGTGGTTGACCTCTGCTGATCTGAAATAACATTCATCGCCACCGAAACAATGCAATATGGTACATACAAAGTATAACAACAGTCTAAGCTTTCATTCTTGAGATATTCTGTTCACAAACAAGACACAACGCGTACGCATGCACACGCAAACAAGCCATATCATAAGAACATAAGCACTTTACACATTTTAGTGACTTACTGACATAGTACTGACATAACTACTGAAATAAGCACGTCAATAGAGAGAGTTCGCTGAATTATAGTACACCAGTACTGTTACTTATTCGCTTAAAGTCACTTGATTGCTGCGTTGTAATTGGCACCATTCAATTTACTTTATTTGATAATGAATTTATGTAATCAATTCAGTAATCAATAAAATTGCATATTTACCTATCAGGAGCGTTACTGTGAGTATACTTTGAGCGCATATTCCGATCAGACCTCTTAAAATGATGTAAATAGTAATGTTTGGTGAAAAAGCCAGGAGACTCCCGATGATTCCTGTTGGTATCACTGCCAAGTAGAATGTGAAAAGTCTTCCAAACCTAAAAGATAGAACGACAGAGATCGAGAGAGATAGAAAAAAAAATGAAACGTGGACAAAACCAATGAAGGACATAAGGTGATATCTATTGAAACTATGTAACGACCAGATTACTCAAAACATTCCAAAGCATTGTTGTACAGGCCGAATTTCCCAAAGATGCATGCGCAGTTTTCCAGCAAGTTTGTCAAACCGGTTACGGTATTTCAAGAATGACCTAAAATTTGTTTTGAAGATATACGTTCGATTGTCGTCGCAGGTAATTATACATTGAGAATGTCTGTGGAAAGTATCTTGTCGGAAAAAAATGACCATTTTGATGAACAAAAATCAGTTCATGCACTAATATGCCAGAATAATTCAGTTCCTAAAATTTTCATTTTTAAGAATATCTTCACTTTGTGCTATACTCGTATTCGTTATTTATTTCATGTTGATATTCCAGTGCGTATGTCTTCCTATGATGCCCTAATTTCTAGCTATATCTGGTCATTACAATGGGTTATAGAACACTTGCATTGAACTTATTATACAATAATAAGTCGGAAGTGAGAAAAGTAATCTGTGCTGAGGTACCTCTGATACGCAAATTTTGCCATGAGCATATAAAAGTTATATCTATCGGTTGAGTGATATCAGTCAATTCTACTAGCAGGTACAGTATATTAACAGCGAATTAATAGTGATATCTACATACGTTATACTTCCAAAGGAACCCAGACAATTGTTTTAACTCATTACAGAAGTTACTATTTGCTATTCGAGTTCTTTCGAGGATAATTTGATTGTGTTCGTATACTAAAGAGTAAGTCGAAGATATTAGCTGTAATAAAACAGCAGATTTATACATTTGATACACTTGCAATGGATGCTTTGAAATATAACGGATGTTTTGTTACATCACAAATATCATGTTACCTGCGCCCACCTACATAATCGTAGCAGGTAACGGGTTCAAAGTTGTAAATTGAGACATTAACTAACAGCTAGTCAATCATGCTGACCTACAAAGGACGGACTTTGTGAAGTAGTTTCATTATTGTAAGGTGCAATGTGAACTGAAAACACCCACTAAATGCAATTCATGCCTCTTTAAATATTTGTTACAGGGTTTATCCAGATTTTTTTTTATTAGACACCGGTGTTTCTTTTTCAAGTTAGCTCATGTACTTTAATTGCGATACAACTGACATACATTTAGAGCATACTAAACATGACTAAAAAGCAGTTAAATACTAGTTGAAAGTTTAAGTCAAGGTTAATCACCAACACCTTCGTGACTTATCAGACTGAACGGTGATAACGGTATGAAGTAGTAAATTGACATGTAACAATAAACCAGGTCCACAAAACATACAGAGTTGACTATTGCGTTCCTCCTGAATAAAACAAAAGATGAAACAAGACCGCACAGCAGTCGCTTGCGAATTATCTCTATATCGTACCGATCCCTATCAGAAATAAATGTTTGTTCACTTACTTTAATTTTTGTTACATTACATTCAACGGTTTATATTTTGTGACGTGGTGTATCGTACCTAGCATTCTGTATTCAGATCAGGGAGGTTTGATGTTTCTCGCACACTAAGAATGTTATCATCGTTACTATTATACACTGTAAAGTAGTTAAACACATTGTAACAGATTTTGAACGCTTCGAGGTCTTTATTCTAAAGCAAAAACAATAAAATGCAATAAACGTCACATGAAGTGAAATTAGCACATTGAGGCATTTACGGTGAGGTGTTTAAAACAGCAAACTTTTGATTGTGGACACTTACAACGTTCACTAGATAACATGCATGTTCTCAAAATTGAATAGGTAATGTTCAAACCATAAAGACTTTTCGTTAATACACGTGGCACTTCATATTTTAAAAGGTGGCGTCAAAGTGTTTATTCCACTAGCATGAAACGTTTATTGCCCGTATTTATTTTATTGTTTTTACTGTAGAATAAATACCTTAACATGTTCAAAATCTGTCACGAAAAAGTGTTTGACATTTTTACAGATTATTATTATCATACAGATTATTATCAGACTTCAAAGGTGGCTACGTTGGATATGAACTGTAGAAGTTTTTGCAAAGGCTTCAACATACAGCTATTATCACTTTTATTGAAATCATCTTCGTCATTCAAGGAACGAAAACAGCAGTATTCACTTTGAAAAGCCTCGGAAACGGCTTAGAGTCCATAAACTGCAGATTTAAAGGGAAATAGGGCGTTTGTTTTACAGGAAACATGCATACTATTAAAACCAATGTTTGTGGACGCAGAATGATAGATTATTGAAAATAAGGAAGGACAGTAGCCTTCTTTTCAAGAAATAAGTTTCTCACAGATAGAAACTCAGTTATTTGTTGCTCCACACTAATTTGTTCACCCAAACCTTTCAAAATTCAAATGATGCATCTTCCATTACTCATCACATGCATAATTTTTTAAGGAGATGAGGCTTTGGCAGATGTTTATTGATGAGACTGGATGGTTTAACAATGACTAAAGCTATTTCTTTTTTATGTCATGTTGGTGTATTCTAAACGCCCTATTTTCCCTTTAACATTTAAAGCGTAACTGTTCTTTTTTACGAGAAGTAGACCGTGCCTACATGTTAAATACGAAACAGGATGTCTCACTGATGTGCTATAGTATCAAAATCTTACTACTCGAGTTGTAGCCCTTGATATGTATCGAGAATTGTAGTATTCTATTTACTGAAGCGAATCACTGTATTTACATATCACCACCTCATATTAGGTATACAGCGGAGCAGCTGGTTTAATAGCTGAATATTCACTTCTTGCACCATTGCCATTGGCTGAACCATTGACACACGGTTATATTGGATTAAAATTGTTAATCTCTACATTACCGTATTTTACACTTTGGTCGTTTTGTTAAAAAATACGAATTCATATGGCAGAAGCTATCATGTAAAATCTTTTTATTTACCTAAAGTGTCTGAATGGCACAATTAAAAGGCATACCTAAGTCGTGCTTTCACGTTTTCCATAGGCACGAAATCACTTTACTCGAGCCAGATTGATCTGGGGCAATAGTAGCTGCAGTTATCATAAAATACTAAAACTGCTTATCTGATTATTATCTTTTTTTTTTGTATTACCATCTGGCCTACATAAAAATGAAAATTAGTTGAAGCCGTAACACTAACGTTGTTTACAAGCCTACAACAGAATATCACGCATTGGCGCGAACTCAATACACTTAATGAAAGGTTTGACCTTTGTGACTGGAGACAAGATCAGCCATAAGCTCAGAGCGGCCAATGCCATTATTATTGGGGCCACATATTGGTAAAAAATTATGAACAGATTAGATCTGAATACAGCTCGACCACAACGACAGGTTTAAACTTGTTACTTGCTAAACAAAACACCGTGAGATGAGTCAATTAAAGCTCTTTGTCTGAACTATACTAGTTAGTTCCAATTATGGCATATTTTCTACGCCCGCATTTCCCTTCGTGTCGTGTGAAGTGTCGAACTATCAGTGTATGGATCAACTTTGATAATTTTCAATTTTCACGTTTAGGGTTGTGTGAAAGTAAAACAGTTAATTCTATGATCTAGTAATTCAATAATTCATTTGTTGTATGACCTATTGATTCATTAAGTCATTCACTTTTTCAACTATATTCATAAATATGTATATTTAATTCATTATATATGATATATTTCCCTTAACACATTCACTCTAGGATCTATTACTTTAATAAGTCACTCACTCTGTGATCTATTGATTCCATTAGTTACTTCAATCTATCATACACTGATTCCATTAGTTACTTCAATCTATCATACATTGATTCCATTAGTTACTTCAATCTATCATACATTGATTCCATTAGTTACTTCAGTCTATCATACACTGATTCCATTAGTTACTTCAATCTATCATAAACTGATTCCATTAGATACTTCAATCTATCATACACTGATTCCATTAGTTACTTCAATCTATCATACATTGATTCCATTAGTTGCTTCAATTTATCATACACTGATTCCATTAGTTACTTCAATCTATCATACACTGATTCCAGTAGTTACTTCAATCTATCATACATTGATTCCATTAGTTACTTCAATCTATCATACACTGATTCCATTAGTTGGTTAAATCTATCATACACTGATTCAATTAATCCATTGAATCTATGATCTATCGATTCAATAATACATTTTCTCTTTCATGCATATATTCATTAATTCATTTACTCATGAATTCAAGCATTTATCAATCATGCTTACGTTTTATTTGTTAATGTTTGATATTCGTACCATTTTGTTTCATTTCATGAAAAACATTATCATTTCTCTATGTATACCGATGTGATTTAAACAAGTATATATGTGACCTGAATCTTTAAAAAGCACCGTTTATAAGTGTAACCAGAAAAATTCTCCAGGAAGGTTTATTTTGATCTTGAGCTGCATTACCAAGCTTTGAAGTCAGTTGTGTAAGCAGTGGAGTAGCCAATAGAGCGCAGGGTGAGAAGCAGCTTGTCAGGCCGGAAAAGGGGTAAATTTGGTAAATTTGATATATTTGGTGAAATATCCTTTCAAATTTCTCAATTTTTTCTATGATAAGAAATTGTAATACATTTCCTTGCATAATTCGCATCTGAATGCCACATGTTTCCTCAGACTTCTTGGTCACTGCAGTATGAAGCATGTCAGAGTCGCGCTCCATAGAAAGGCCCCCCCCCCCCCTTTAAGTCTATGTGTTTCGGTTGGACTGAATATCGGTGTGTTGGACAACACTGACAGTGTGCTTGCAGTCCTGGCTAAATACTATTGGACAAGGATCTTTTCGACATTACTTTTGTGGTGACAGAATTTGCGAAATGGTCTACCAATATTTCAAATCTGCATTGTTTAGTCACAATGTCATTTTGAATTGGGCATATTTAGATAAGGTCTCAAAATAAGTATTTCATCTGCAGTGAAAAGTAAAATGAAGAAAGATAAAATCATTACTTAAAAATAGTAATTCCTAGAGATTTGTAAAGTTTAAATCTGGCAGTAAATATAGCACCATTTCGCATGTAGTCCACCCTGCATAATTAAAATTTTGCACAGTAGAGGTGGAAATCCCCTCCCCCTGAAAGGCCTCCCCAGCAAGTAATCAGTCATCAGATTCATTATGTCACAACTTAATAGTTGCAAACAGGTTCAGGCAAGCTTATTATCTCTCCACACCACCCTCACTTTCAAGGTCAAGTCAGATCCATGAAACCTTGAAAACATTAGGAAATTTTCATGTCCTTGTCCTTCCTGGAAAAAATCCTAAATACTCCACTGGGTACAAGAAATACTTAGTTGAGATACTTTTAGCCTGTGGTGCCCACAGCCTTGAAAATGTAGTGGTCAATCTGAGAGAACATGGTGAATTGCCCTTTAAAGTGGGGAGGCACGTAGAATCAAAGTAAAAATAGTCTTTTACTCAAGAGACCAGATTCTTGTCTCCAATGTTTTATTCATTTAGTATTTTCAATAGGGTTACTTACTTATCCGCCAGCACTCCATACAATACAGCCCCAACGGAAACGCCGATAAAACAAACAGCATGAGCCGCATTCAGGAGTATTTGCTTCCCGCACACTAGGTCAAACTGGAAAGAAACAGGAAAATAATAGAAACAAAATATAAGTGGCTAAGAATGAAATTAACTTCATTGATGGATTTATACAAACAATTATAGGCCTAACATAAAGTTATAATTGTAAGTTTAATACATATTAGAAGACCCGCGTAGAAAGTACGTCAAAGTTTGATGAAAAGTAATACAACCCCTATAAAATCAATATGCTTTACATTGTCTTCTTGTGCAGTAAACATCAACCTCCGCTTTTCTTTACACGAACTCTTGAAACGAAGTTCTTACAACAGAGTGAAGTACTGCTCTTTTAACTAATGTGTGGGGTTGGTGTGTGTGTGTGTGTGTGGGGGGGGTGGGGATGGGATTGGGCAAGTGGCAGGGAAGGGCATGGGAGACATTATCAAGCTCAAAGGGTCATGCTTACGTCAGTTACTAAAGTCAATTGATAGTCAGATGTCTCGTACACCCATCCAGCATCGCAACCAATAATTTCGACGTCACCGTAACTCCAATAGAAAGGCGATACATTGCTATCCTCGATAAAAGTCGAGTCGTCGATATCATACTTGGTGCAGAGAGAGAAAACTGTCTCGTTGGTAGAAGTAACCGAAGATGGAATTGCGACAGACTTTTTGTACTGGCGGCACTGTGTTTCTGGAAGATTTGTGTCAGAACAATTGTAGTCGTCCAGCTCAGGTGTTGCACACCAATGATTAGGCTCAAAACTTTGAAACACAGGTTCGAAAAGTGTGCTAGAGCTTATAATGCAGGCTAATGCCATTAAAAAGATTGTCCTTTTTTGATATCTCCCGAACCCTCCAATGTGGTCTAAAATCTCGTCGAAATCCACCATTTTGTACACTTGATTAATATGAAATGGTATAAAAATCCTGCGGCGTGCTACCTCGCCCTTTCGTCGAGAGCAGCCGAGTAAATCCTTCTCCGATTGTACATAAGAATGTAAAAGTATTTGGAATTCATAAGAGCGCCGGACTCCACGCCTGCGTCTCTCTTTCTGAAATCAGTAATTCTCCGCCTGACAAGCTAGTCCACAATTTCAAGTCACCTGAACCAGGGAGCTGCCACTCTAACCTCAACGACGGTAAATCGACTTATGAACGATACCACGTATTGCCTGTCGTGTGTAATCATCCAAGGGTAGCCGGCTTCCAGCTTGTTGCTCTTCTTATTCTTTTTTGCTATTTCCTTCTCACGGCTGACTCACAGGGACGTACCTGGACATAACTAAGGTGATTGTTGTGAATGTCATGCGCAAAGGTTATAAGTTTGATTTCAAGCATAGGTTAACGTTCGCAATCGCGTGCGAGTAATACTGAAATTGAACAAGACATGTTTGTAATGACGGTATAGCAATGTCTTGAAAAATTAGAGGAAGGAAATGGGTAAAAAGCGAGGTAATTAAAGATCTAGAGAAATATAGATGAGCGGATATAGAGAAATATATGTGATATATATCTCATACATCTAGAAGATATTGAGAAATATATGTGCGGTCACATCGATGCTGAGAAAAGAGACTAAAGAACAAAAAAAAACTATGTAAAACAACAACTGATCAAAATAGAGAGGGCTTTGGTACAGGTAACCTGTTTAATCTCAGCAAACATTGTTTTATTTTTAAGAGATTATACCGGCTCATGCATTTTATCGGTGCAGGATCCAGCATGGAGGACAACGAGATTGCTCTTTTGACACCTACGAAAAGGACAGTATGATGTATGAGTTCAAGCAGGTGCAGTCATTGACTTCTCAAGTGTATAGGTTAACGTATAATGTTACGCGACAATACTTAAATTTTCTCGGAGAGGGTTGTTGGCCTTCTAATAGGCTCTCCCGCAGGAAGACAAAATATGAGGGGCCCCGTGCCCTATCACATAATCCTGGTTACATCTCGGTTGAGTTGAATTTTGCCCCACTTACGTTCAACAATCGGAATTCATGGTGAACGTCCTCGAAAGTGCCCGCGTTTTATATCTGTTCATGGTTTTTTATCTCATCGCCCTATAGGGGCTAGATGAGATATTGTAGTCACTTGGCTAGTGGAGCTATATATTGCACAGTGCACCCATGGGAGAATGGTTGCCATGGAAACGATTGGAGTGGATGAGTAGCGACACCCCAGGGGTACCCCATGGTAGAGTGACCATGGGTACAGGAGGGTACTGTTGAGTGGTATAAATGAAAACCTGTCCGTGCCAATGTGTGTGTGTGGGTGTGTGCGTGCGTGTGTGCGTCCGGACATGTCCAAATTGTGTTTTTTTCAAAATAGTTTGAAAGGCATATGAGCGATTAAGTTGAAACTTGGTATGGTTGTGCATGATGCCAATATGTGCAAGATGTATTAGTTGTATGGTATATCGAGTCAAATTTGCTGATTTTGAGAAAAAAAGTCTATTTTGCTCCAAAAAGTAGTAGCAGTTAGTATTGGAAGTATCTGAGCATTTAATGCAAAATTTTGCAAAAAGTTACCTGAGAATGAAAAATTTCAAGGTATGTCACTTTTGTAGTAATGAGTGAAATTTGCTGATTTTTGAGAAAAAAAAAGCCAATTTGGCCCCAAAATTTGTATTTCCAGCATATCTTGAGATCTATTAGATCAATTAACTTACAGTTTTGTAAGTACTTACCTGAGAACACATTGTTCAACAATACTTTTTTTTTCCATCTTTTATTCATCGTTATCAACACAAATACAATCTGCTATGTATATAATCACTTACGTATACAAGAAATCAAACAGTACAAAAGAAAATAAAACATACAGACTTAAGGCTTAAGGATCACTGGCTAATCTGTGAGGAAAACAATTACAAATTTCTTCATAATTCTCTCTACGTTTTCTTTTGGCGTTATTCTTTGAACAAATATAATTTTCAACTTTTAATATGAACTTCAACTTATTATAAAACTGTAAATAATCAGGAATGGATTCATCAATTTTACATCCGTAAGGGTAATATTTACAGTGAAAAATAATAAAGTTAAACGGATGATTAAGAAGCCAATTATATCCAAAGAAAAAATCTTTTTTTGAGAAAACAAACTGGCGGCCTAAAAGATATTGCTCAGTATCTAACAAAAAGCTTGAAGTAATATGGCAATTCCAAAATAAATGATCAATACTTTCGGTTTCAGCCTTACAAAAAGTACAAGTGGAATCGTCCACTTTACCCATTAAATTTAAAAGCTTATTTGTGGCTAAGATCCTATGTAAGAAACGGAATTGAAAATAAATAGTTTTCGTTTCCGAAAGAGCATGAAAAGAAATTTGGAAAATCGAATTCCAACCATCGTTGTTAAAATGGAATTCCATGTTCCATTTTGAAATAGCACTTGGGGCTAAAGCGATTTGAGAAATTAATTTAATTTAAGCAAAACGTGACGAAACAGAGTAATGAATAGTACCCACACTATAAAGATCATCATTTATCGTTTCCGAAAAAATATTACTTTTCCAAACGTTTGGAATCGCTGATAAAAGACCATTGTTCAACAATACTACTGAAATGTTAAATCGAGTCAAATTTGCTGATTTTTGAGAAAAAAAGCCAATTTTGCCCCAAAGTTGCTATTTCCAGCATATCTTGAGAAGTATTTGAGCATTTAATGTAAATTTTTGCAAAAACTTACATGCGAATGAAATTTTCCAGGTATATCACTTTTGTAGTAAAGACAGTGAAATTTTGCTGATTTTTGAGAGAAAAAAGCCAATTTTACCCTATAATTTGTATTTTCAGTATATCTTGAGAACTGTTAAACCAATTAACTTAAAGACAAAAACTCACACCCCAGACAGTTTCAATTCCCCCAACCAGCTACCACTAGTCCCTCCCTCAGCCTGTCTTAAATTCCTCCACATGTGTAATCAAAACAATGGCCCTGTGTACGCTGTGTAATACGAGCTGCTCTGCATCTTTCGAATTTGCTGTCAGTCTAAGAGTACTGTAACTAAGAACCAGTTGAGAATTTTGCGGTAAAAATATAGCTTAGGGTGATGCAATACAGCCTTTAAAGTTTTGTAAGTACTTAGCAATAAACTGTTACAAATTCCCATGTGCAAGCCTTGTATTGAAATCAATGTGCGTGTTTGCGATTAGATACGCAACTCCGTGGATTGCCCTCTTGTTTTTTTTTTTTTGTTATCATAAATATGCCACATCATATTTTCTTCTTTCTAGTACCGATTAATTTAGGTTGTACGAAAAGAAATAACACAGATTATAATTCAGGTAACGTAAGGTAGGGTTCTTATGAGACACAAATACGTGCATTATTGCTTTCTGAAAATTTGGAATAGGACAATTACAAATATTTAACTTTGTGCACAAATATCTATTGTCTGTGTAATGATGTGTACTGTATCCCTAGTAACATAATGGAGCAGTCCAAAAGGACAGCTTAAAGTTCAGGCTGTTATTCTGAGAAACTGACCACCAATGACTCATTAATTGTATCCTCCTTAGTTGAAGCAAGGATCCCTTTGTTCTCCTTGCATGCCTCTTAAGATTCCATCTCTTTTTATCTATGCATGTTGTTTATCAGAGTGATTTCAGATCTTGTTGAATACTCACATATACAACTACACTCTCCATCTCTTTGTCTTGAGTGATATTTTCAGTAACTTTAAGAATAAAAGTTATTCAGTAGAAACCTGAACATTACAGTCTGCTAACAATTTCTATTCACGTTGAAGTTCAGATATGATGCTTCTCGTGTAGTTATGAAATGGTATTAAGGTTTTAATATGCTTCCGTTCACCTGGCAGAATCTCTGAAAAATCAATCATCTAATTGTTATCAAGTAGCCAGCTCACGAGTCACACATACATAGGCGTACAAGCCGGATGGTCGAGGGCGGGACTGTACCCCCCCCCCCACCCGAGCAGGGAAAATGCTTGTTTTAAGGCATTGATACGTGCACTGACACTTTCAGGGCAAGGGGACAGTTTATTAAACGGTCTTATGCAAGCAAAGGTATTTAAAATGACATGTGAAAAGGATACGAGCTAGGGGAAAACTAATTGTCGATACTCACTGACGTATGAATCCAATGCAAGTCTAAAACAATCTACTCCTGAAATACTTTCTCTTTTTATCGTTTGTGGGGAGGCGAGGGGACTCCATACCCGTCCAGCAGTTCTGAGTGCTATCGTGGTAAAAGGGGAAAATCAGGACAATTTGCAAAATTTTCAGGGCAAGCAATCTCCTCCCCCCCCCCCTCCCGTGAAATGTATTCACACAGGCCCATGATCACGTAGCTTATAATGAAAAGGCTTAAAATGATTTACCTCTGAAGCCTTCAGTGGCCTCATGGAATTCATTGTGGAGAGAGTTATAATGTCACCGCCTTTTCATATAATCCTCTCGGGGGGAAAATGACCTACTTTAGTAAAACATTGGAGCTGTTGCCAAGGCGATCTCCTTTAGGGATGCGTTACTCTGTCATGTGGTGATTGAATGATACCAGTGATCTAATATTTGAGTGTGACAGGAGAAAGTGTGCGGGTGCCACACGAACAGTACTTCACCGAAATTGTGTCCGTAGGACGATTATTTCGGGTGGAATTGTGTCCGGTGAACATTATTTCCAGTGTCTGGCCGGACACGGGGAAATTTGCCTATATCTGGTAATTTTTGTCAAAAGTGCATGCAGAACAGCACGGCAACATGCAACTGAGTTTCTAGTCTTTTTTTTTTTTTTTTAGCTATGTAAACATTTCCCTCCTTGAAGTGGAATGATCTTTAATGACGTACACAATTACTTTTGGCTACTTTATGACCAGAAAGTAGATACGGTTCTTAACCCTAGTTATTCGTTTGCCCTCGTCCACCTTCATTAACTAAAATAAGACCGTCCAAATTGACACAGGAGCCATCTGAGCATAAAGCCAAAGATCGCCGTGTCAAGTCAATTTCACTGCTACGATAATTAAAAAATGAAGAACAAAAATTGTGTTTCTCTTTTTCCTTTCTCTTCGGGCCCAGTTACACGAAATGACGTCACAGATGACACGGTACTTTTTGTTTTCACAGTTCACCAATTCCACAGGAGAATCCAGGACATTTGTTTGGAGACTAACTAGATTCGCGCATTGCAGAATAGTGTCGTCCATCTGAAGGATTCACATGAAATTAGTAGTAAACTAGTTTCAATGAGAGAAAAATTAAGAGCACTAGTGAAAGAAGAGCATTAGTGAGATGTCTGTGGTAAAATACTAAAGGCACAGTTTGGATGCCCAGCTCCAGTCTCCACTTCGCTCCCCCCCCCCCCCCCCCACTTTCCACTGTTGAATTTCTACACAATGTACTATAATGGTAAAAACATCATCGCCGGACAATAATTTTTTTCTCTCATTTTCATGAAGATAATAATAAGTCTTCAGGACCTTGACCACACTGAACGCTGGATATAGGCTAACACTGGCGTACCACTGTGACTGACAATTATCATGGAAGTCTTCAATCAGATGGTGTACGTCCATAGGCAGTATCCGTCAGATGGTTAACCGTAACATAAGCTTGGCGATGGCCGGAGATGATGGTAAATGTATATGTACCAGAATACTGAAATGCCGAACAGCAAATACACGGAGTGTAGATTACCATAGGCTGAGGTTACACGATGAATAGTATATGTTGACTACTGCAGTGCACTAGGCCAATCAGGTGCGTCAGTAGTAAAGAGGGTGTTCGGGATTCGAACACCCTCCCCCCTTCACAGGGCCAAAGCCGAGGAAAACATATGTTGGCATTTATAAAACACTATAGTGAGTTTTGAAAATAGTTTGATGTGATGCTTTACGCTTCCCATCTCGAGTTTCCATTTCTTATGAGAATGGTATATTGGGGGACCCTTTACATTAAAGGGGCCCTTTAATGTAAAGGAGTCCGGACTCGGCTTCAATTCCGGACTCGAGTTCAGTTTTTCCAATCTGGAAAGAAAACTTCTACGCCGGTTTTTTTTTTTTTTCGTAGATGAAATTTCGTTAATTAGAGTGTTAATTGCGATAGAGGTTAAGAATGACGTACTTTGGGCTAAAAGATTACTGGAAGTGGATCTGTGCTAAGTATGGTATGCTTACACTTGATTGCAAATACTGCTACAGTAATACTCCTGTGCAAACGCATTTCTTTTGGAAATTACTTGGACAAATAGACCACGGTATGGAATTTAATACACACACATGAACATAACGTAAATATTTCCTTGCCATGGTTAATGTCTCCTACTAGCCCATTCAAAGAGGTTCGTGGCAATTGCCGTGACACATGCAAGCTGATGACATTTAAGTGGTCAGTCTTCCCTGTTGCTATTTTCTTTGACCCATTAAACATCCAGGGAACTAAAAAGTGCATGGTGTTAATGATTGATTTATAAGATACACTCATGACAAATTACAGTATAGAGGTTTAAACGTCAGCGGCATTCTAGATCTAGGACACAATATACTATAACAAAAAAAAGTGAAAATATGTGCAGGCCGCTTTTCCTTTAATTATGACAGTTTCCTCTCGGGGGAAATGTATCCCATAGGACACAGACACTACTTCTTGTCACATAGACAGTTAATTAACATCTTAGTGGGACTCGTCCACGAATAGGATGTTTTGAATGAAATGCAGTGAGTCTGATAAAAGTTTGAATGTGATATCACGCCTTAGTAGCGACTGCTTTTACCCCATCTTGGAGTATAAGTCTCTCTATTCAACAAAAGCATACTTCAAATCACTGAGCTTGTGCATTAGCGAAAGTGTGTGTCGTTAAAATGATTTTTAAATTTCTTGAACATGATTCTGAAATATAGGTTGCCGTAGGGTTGCACAAATTTGAATGAAAAAAATCTGAATTATCTTTTCATGGATTTCCTTAGTAAGAAAAGAAAGGTAGATTGGGTAAATTAAAAGTAGCTGATAGTAACGACCCAAGTGAATAATGGCCGCAAAGTAACAGCAGCCGTATTTGTGGGGGCCTTTTGTTGGAGGTTCACGTAAAATTGTTTGCTTCCCGTATTTAGCTCTTCAAAAATCAAAACTACAGCACCACTTCAGACAGATTTAGCTTCCAGTGTAGAAGTTTGATTAATCTAAAATGATGAGGGTGCTCAATTAATTAGGACGTGGCAAACAATTAGACTTATTATTACTTGGGTGGTACCTGGTAACTGGTAACACAGCTTGGACTTCAAGACTCCAAGTGGAATCGTACTTGTAGGGGACCTCAACGCTGAAATGCTTAGATACAACGTTGGCGAAGAATGAAATGGAAACATTGGTACAGAATAAAGTAACGGAAGGGTGAGTCTCCCACAGTCGGTCGACAGTATAGCCTTCAGAAGTCAAGTTTAGTCTCAAGAGAAGCAAATTCCTTGGCTGACTGCACTCACAGACATGAATAGTTCTCTTCCAAGTTTCGAGGATTTTCCAACATGCTATTCATGTAATATTTACCAGACTAGTTCCATCGCTTATTAATAAACCAGAGTGACACATTAAAGGAAGCAATGCCATCTTCTTTTGGAGAAGCGTTTAGTAAGTATTACATTATATTACTGAATGTTTTAAAGTTTTCCTTGAGTAACATCTCAGCTCGTGAAACTGCTTATTCCACTTACAAACGTAGGAAAACTATGAAATATCTACTGGGAATGACAACACAAGGCGCAGATGTATTTATATATGAGTAAGGTTTGGTGGTAGGGCGAGTGACAAATACATCACAAAGAAGTGCGCAGAATCCATACGTTTGCAGATGGGGGAGATACAAATCCCTGCATCCAGGAAAAACAAAATAAACTCACGGCGTTGGATGTTGAAACAACTCGTAAGCTTGTCAATCAACGTATCCATATGCATGAAGAACATAGGCTAAGTGGGTTGAATTTTTAGGCGAAGGGGCGTTTTCAAGGCCGTGGCCTAGGGGTCACCTCCACCCTATTGCTACCAACTAACACCCATTCCTAACTCAAAGTCATGGTCTATATTTCAGCTGTCAAACCTTCTGGACTCAGCGAGGTAAGCTGGGATGACGCAGGATTCCAGACCGTATGAAATTAGTAGGTTCAGCAGGGCAGGTTGCCTGAATACAGACTCTGTAGACGTGTGCTTGTGCACAGTAGTTATACAGCCACATAGCATAAAAAATTACGTATCTGGCCGATTTTCTTTACATCTAAAATTTTGTGTAAGGTAGATTTTTTTTGTTTTAGCAGAGAATTCGTAATGACAATGTATTAACCAGGGGTAGCATTTTAGGTGCTGACAATACTTTAGGCCCCAAAGGAGCCGCTAAAATTATCCCACTTATGTTCACGTTCATTTACAACACACTCTGAAGCAGTGTGATAGTATAAGACTGCAAATAAGTTATTCCTCTTTGATTCTGATATAGAAATTTTCGACGTTATAATATTTGTCCAAGTTTTTTACCTTCGACAATACTTCTCATATGTTTAAGAACTGCAGTTGCATTCACATAGTAACATGCTATGTACATTTTACTACAACAGTATGTTCCTTGTTTTAAAGTGATAGTCAGGCAGAATTAATGTTGTCGCATTGTCTATGGGGTTTGCTATAAGCCGTCTGAAATATAATCAAGCAACAAATTCTTAAAAGACGAGATGTCTAACGAAGTAGGTAGTCTATTTTTTTTTTTAAATTTTCGCACAAATCATTTCAAAACTGATTTGTAGGTAGAAACAATGTATTCAAATATCTTCAATGCGGATAGATCATTAGTGAAGACAGCTAGTTTAAGGAGGTAGATTAATGGTAGCGTTGAATCACAAAATGCACGCTCATTTTGGATCAACTTGCCTAAACGACAATGATAGCATGTGTCGTTTCAAATGAAAATTTGCCTGTTACATAACTTCCAATTTTATTCTTCTATTTTACATGTTTTGAGTAACTGCACTGTAATTTGCCATATATGATGTATCACTTACATGTTGGCGTCTATAGTGCCGTTAGTTTTATCTGACTGTATAAAGTTTACAGATTTAAGCAGCTTCCTTCACTGTGATTATTTCGTATTAAAGGCTAAGAAAATCTCTGTTTCAAAGGATGTGTTTGAAACAATGATGTCCTTAAGAATTGTCTTGCAAGGAAACATAAATCATGCCATAATAGTAAAGGTAGTTTAACTGACAATCAGAGCCTTTGAGAACAGGGGGTTTGGGGAACAGGTGGTTGTGGGAGTGTCTGTCCCCCCCCCCCCCCCCCCATAATTGTCAGAGCGACGATAGTTCGAAAATCTGAAATACGAGTTGGAATTTTCATATCTCAGCTTAGTACAGGTTATGACTTTCAAAGGCGACAAATATTGCACCTGATTGCATCTAAGGTTTCCTGGTAGGTTTGAAATTTCTCACAAAGATGTTTGCTGTATACATCCGGCACCTTATACAATTTTCAAAAGGTTTTCAAAAAAGATAAATAACCAATGTCGTTAGAAAGTAGAAGCTGTTGAATTAACTTTTCTGGAAATTACCCGAGCTTAAAATTATATATTAGATCAATTCAATTTAGTACCATTTTCCATAGAATTATATTTTTCTCTTTCATTGAGAAATTGCAGAGACATTAGATTCCTATTCTATGGCTGGGTACACAGCCTGGGACACCCGGGAAGTGCCATATCCGGCCATCGTTTGGGCTTGTAAAGCCAATATCTGCGACGTTCCCACCAACCAATTGTGGTGCTGCGCTTAGTCCTGCTCTCGCGGCGCACTCAAAAAATGCTACGCACACAGAGCAGACTCTACCCCTGCTGAAAACCCTGCACATGCGCCTCAAATATTATATCAATGACGTATGGTCAGTACGTCCTACTCTCCAATCATTCGACGCGTGACGGTACCCTGATAATTTGAGTTTAAATTCTTTTCCTGTCCACCTTCTGTTTTTTTTTTTTTTTGAAATTTCGCTGAGGATTTTGAGCCTTCTTCCCTGAGACGTTTTGATGGAAATTCCCTTAATTGTGCTACTATTTTTCATAGAATGTTTTTTTTTCAAATTGCAGACATGATATTCCTTTGTTAAGGCTGGTACATGAATCCTAGAACGAGCAAGAAAAGCCGTATCCGTCTACCTAGCGAGTGTGTAAAACCCAAAATTTTCTTGTATGAAAAGGGCCAATTATGGTGGCGCTCCTCTTACATAGTAATCGCGGTAGTTAGTAACAAACATAATTCGGGCAAAAAATATCTGCTTCCAGATTTATTAACGCCCTTTTGCCTGTGTCTTCAGCCCCCAAATATAGTACCCAGAGACCAAATGAAATTGCATGCGTAATTCATAATGATTTTTGTATAACCTCAACCCACATGATATGTATTACCATTTTTCATACATTAATTTTTTTGTTTTCGATGAATTCGGAACCAATGTAATCATGTTTGCGTATGTGTGTATGTGTGCTCATCTTGCTTGTATCCATGATATCTCCAGAAGGGAAGCTTTGATATATGTCATATTTACTTTGTAGGTGTATGGTATTGGGTAGAAAATACCTATTGTTTTCGGTGAGGTTGGAAGGTCATTTGGGGTCTGTAGGGGGCAATTGTTGGAATTTTGCAAACGCAATATCTAAGGTCCAGGAGCTTGAACATCTATCATATTTGTTAGGTAGGTGTAGTACATTGAGTTTAGTATATATTTTGTGTGTGTGTGTGTGTGTGTGTGCGTGTGTGTGAGGGTGTGTGTGTGTGTGTGTGTGTGTGTGTAGGTATTAATTGGAGTTAGAGGTCATGTGGGGTCAAAAGGGGGGAAATGTGAAAATCTTGTGGATACGATATCTCAAGAAGGGAGTCTTTGATTTATGTGATACTTTGTTTGCTGAACTAGATTGAGCGCAAGAAGCTTATTGGTTTTGATGGGGATTTCGGGTCATTTGGGGTAAACGGGGGGGGGGGAATAGTGAAATCCATGTGAACACAATTTCTGAAAAAGGGAATATCTTTTATGGTACATTTGAAGTGTGAGTGTTGCTCTTTGGTTTTGGCAACTACCATTGACATTTTCTTAGGAGTGCGCAAACTACAGATTTAATTAATAAGTGAAACAATGCCTACCGTCACTGAGTTCAACTACAGGTATTCATCGCAGGAAGAAGAAACTTATTTATATATTCGGTCTCAATTTGTAGTGGAATTTGTGGAATCATTGAGTCGAACGTCTCTATGTTGGCTGAATTCGATTGGATGGGCACAGCTACGACATCTTTCTCCTATCGCTGGTGTACATGTACTTCACACGTTGTACTTAATTCCCATAAGGTAAAAAAGTAAGTAAAAAAACCGTTGATGGTCCAGAATTAAAAAAAAATGGAACATCAGGGTGTTTTTCTTCCTTTTAAATCAATATGGTTGACATTCAACATGACCACCTGTTTCTTTGAAAAGACGCTGTTGTAGCGCCGAAGTGATATTTGGTTTTACCTTGGCACAAAATGATTTTACCACAGCATTTTAAGAATGACTACTTTTATATGTAACTGTCATTAAATGTTAGGAAAATAGCCACTAATACTAACTCATTACATTCTGTAATAACCCTGAAAAAGCTTACGTTTTTTTCTTTCATTTTTAACAAAATAGTGAGGAGTCTAGCTTCAAGTGACAATATGCAACCATCATAAGTTGAACGAAGAAGGCCGTGCATTACAGTAATAAGAACGGAGGGTAATGCATTGAGAATTTTTAAGGAGTGGATGCGAATTCTTTTTCACATTCGTCTATGGCTATGAGCAAATATGTCATTGAGATTGGTCCCAACTGCATTGGGTTAGAGTTATATGTTTGTATTTGTTTCCCGTAACACTGTTAAATTTATAGTGAACTTGAATATTCTCCAAACATTTCTTAGAAGTACATGTAAGTTTGACAATATATTAAACATTAGCCACTTGGATCAAAATTTACTTGAAAATGGCCCTTTACTGTGAGGCATTATAGTAACACATTTAGCACATGTGTTGGCTAGACTATATCTTTTTGTATACATTTACATATTAAACAACAGCAAAAGTCCCAAGTCACCCTGGAAGAAAATAGCTCGTGGGATGAGACCTTCGAATTCAAGTTTAGGGTCTTCTGCACATGTTATGTAAATGTTTTGGTTTTTTTTTGACAGACAGCTTTTTTTTTTTGATACGTTCGATGATCGATCCCGTGCTCCTGAACAGGTTGTACTGTACAAAGCTTTCACAGAAAACATAACTTGCCAGGTTGAACGTTGCGTTGTAAAAATGAACGTTTTTTTTTTTATTGAAATCTTCTTACACTTTGAGGAGTCTAAAATTTTGCCAAAGTTATTGCAGTTTGCAAAACCTATCGCTGAAATGGTTTCAATGATACCACAAGCAATGCAATTGCCTTGCTTGTGGTATCATTTGCATGCAGACACAGTTATTAAGAACTCAATGTTTTACTAAAAGTAGCCTACTCTTAGTATTTTGCTGATAATCTTTTCTTATACCCTTGAACCTGAACCCTACAGTATATCATTGGCTTTTAGTTTCTGATTTCAGGAGATCATAGAGTCATGCATGGATAATGAGACCATGTTATGTAGATCTGATAATGTATGGCCTAAAAAGAAAGCAGCAGTGCACAATTATCGTGTAAAATTTCACTTCAGTTGAATCACTGAAACTTTGGTTACTTGCTTTGTTTGGTTATACTGTTTTTTTTTTTTAACTGTTTGTTTTCAGCAAAATACATGTGCAATATTTACAAAGTGTTCATACGACATGAACAACTGTGAATAATTACAACAAAAGGAAGAAAAAGAAGAACTACAATATGAGTGACAATATATATGCTAGAAAAATATTGCAAAGAAAAATAATAAAATATATAAATTATGGCCATGCGTACACTAGTCCAGAGGTTAGCAGATGTTATGCTATCAAAAGTTTGTGCAATTTTCAGTTTTCAGTTTCAGAGGTTCGGAATGAAACAAGGAATGTCTATTACTCTCACCTAGATGATCGTAAATTACACTATTGCAACTTGGTATAGGCTATTCGAATCTATAATGAAAGACCAATACTGCCAAAGAAATCATAAAGACCATCTGCAAATAACCTTGGTTACCCTAACGTGTACACTATGTTACTCAGACTTCTACCTGCTGACAATTGGTAACTTGTTCCACTCCATCACCGTTGAGATATGAACTGCACCAGGGGTCGGCAACCTACGTCCTGCGGACCAAGTCTGGCCCACCGGTGTCCAGATCGCGTACAAAAAGCACAAGGAACGCCTAGCCACGCATGTGTGTAATACTTATTTCAACTATAAAATTCCCACATAACCCTTTACCTCCAGCTGTTTCAACTGCCCCTTTGTCCCTCCGCTAATTCACCAAATAGCAAGTCGGTCAGCGCCCTGAAAGGTTAACGACCCTCTGCACTACACAATAGCCTGAACTTTATAAGCCTACATAAATAATGGCCTAACTGATGGATACAGTTGTGAGACACTATTTTGCCCGTAAATTGATCTTTGACGGATTTTGATGGAATTTGTGACTTTTGTTAAATTTTCGATGCTGAATGCACCAAATTCTCCAAAACGTCATTTTAATGTCACACAACATTTAACAAATTGAACACTCATGACTCCGCTCCCACAGTGTATTGTGTACTGTAGGCAGATTGCTCTACGGTGAATTGTAGAGGCCATTTACGTTACAGTTCTAATTCATATGCCAACATCCAATACAAACCAGGGGAAAAATTAAAGGGACAGAACAACAGTTTTCATAATTATTGGATGGGACCAGTGATGCTAATTGTAAACCATCGTTACTTGGTTCTACCCATCAAAATCATCACAAATTTATCGATAACGTCCAAACTTCCGCACTGGTGGTTGGTTCTATTTTGCTAAGTTATGTTTTAGCGAAATTCAGCAAATTGTGCAGTCCTACAGATTTTTCTTGTACAATATTGATGATTTAAAAGAAGGAAAAGTTAATGTCTGAAAATGAATTGAGCAATAACCTCAGTGGAAAATGGTTAGAGAGATTGATATGCTTCTTTTACTTAGACGAATCATTTATCTCAAATACCGCTCTTGTTCTGTCATCAAACAAGATGAAATACATTTGTCCTATTAATTTTCTTTAATCTGAAACTAAGCAAACAAATATAAAGAAGGTTACTGTTCGAAAAACTAGGTTATTTCGGTCATGCAGATGCAAGAATATGTTGTTACTACATTATGTATTATAACTGAGAAAAAATCAGGAAGGTCTATTAACAGCAATGGAATACTTAGCCAGCTGTTGGTTTTCTTGTTCTTTTCCTCACGTCTATGCATTAACGTCCTAGCCATTGCAATAATCTACCAATCTATCTGTGTATGTAAATGTGTCTGTGTATCAATTTGACATGCTCTATTGTACCATAACATCCATTTCAATACACTGTCTAGTATCAGTTGTTTCTCATGTGTGTAGGTGCGTGTCTATGTACGTTTATAACACCTACCTTATGTACACAACATCTCAAGCAGGAAATTGTCAAAAAAATCTAAGTTGTAGTTCTCCCATCAATTTAGATCAGTTTGTAATGCCCTATTGGCAAATATGTTATTTGCACTATGACATCCATTTCATTACACTGTAATAAACCTAATATCAGTTGTCTCTCATGCTTCACATAAACAGCATATCCTTCAAGTATTTTTAAGCAGGAATACTTTCCATCATCATTTGCACTTCAAATAAGACTACAATAAACTCAAATAATTTCAGTTTGTCTTTTAACTTTCTATTGAATCAACTCAACTATATTATGGAATACTAGCCACAATTGCCTACCTTATAAACATGTTTCATTTACAAAAGAAAAACAAGAGGGCAATCCACGGAGTTGCGTATCTCATCACCAACATGCACATTGATTTCAATACAGGGCATTCACATTAGAATTTGTAATAGTTTGTTGCTAAGTACTTACAAAACTTTTAAGTCAATTGGTTTAATAGTTCTCAAGATATGCTGGAAATACAAATTTTGTGGCAAAATTGGCTTTTTCTCTCAAAAATCAGCAAATTTCACTCTCTTTACTACAAAAGAGATATACCTTGAAATTTTTCATTCTCGGGTAAGGTTTTGCAAAATTTTGCATTAAATGCCCAAATACTTCTCAAGATATGCTGGAAATATCAATTTGGGGGCAAAATAGACTTTTTTGCTCAAAAATCAGCAAATTTGACTCAATTTACCATACAACTAATACATCTTGCACATATTGGCATCATGCACAACTGTACCAAGTTTCAACTGAATCGCTCATATGCTTTTCAAACCATTCTGGAAAAACCACAATTTGGACAGGTCCGGACGCACACACACACACCCGCACACACACGCGCATTGGCACGGACACGTTTTCATTTGTATCCCCCAACAGGACCCTCCTGTACCCATGGTCACTCTTCCTTGGGTTACCCCTGGGGTGTCGCTACTCATCCACTCCAAGCGTTTCCATGGAAACCATTCTCCCATGGGTGCACAGTACAATAAATAGCTCCACTAGCCAAGTGACTACAATATCTCATCTAGCCCCGATAGGGCGATGAGATGAAAATACAACTACCTTAGGATCACTTGATATTGCCGTCCCAAGACCCCCACCCCTTCCTATTGCGATTGTCTCCTTACATCTGTCCATCGTAATAGCTGTCAAGATTTTCACAAAACACAATTGCATTGGCATCTCCCAAATAACCAAAAGTATGCGTCATCAAAACCATCAGAATTTTCCAACTCTTGCCTTATTTTCATATAAATTGAGGAATTGCGGACATGATATCCCTTTTTTAACACTGGGACATTCAGCATGTAACACTCGGGAAAAGCCGTTTTCGACCATCTGGTGAGTTTCTGTACAACACGAACTTTTCTTAAATGCTACTCACCACCATACTGAGGCGCTTCGCTTAGATAGTAATCCCGCTAAGTAACAAATTCGGGCAAATATCTCTGCCCCAAAATTTCTAGGCGCCCGTGCGACTATGTTGAGATAAGAAGATGTTCAGCCCCAAATATTTGCAAGTACTCACAGGAAAAAGAAGAAGCCGATGGGCTCTGTGGTTCCTTGCGTGGAGATTATTTTTACTGTAGTCCTTTAGTCTTGACCAAGGGTAATCCGCGATTTATCACATCCCAAAAACGTTACTCCACTGCCATAGTACTGTAACGTCACTTTTCTAACAGTTAAGTGAGGGCTGCAAAAGCAAACCTTAGGTTTCACGGAAGAAAGAAACTCAAAAGAAATGACACCGGAGAGGATCGATAAAGTTGAAAATGGTATAATCTGTCTCTTCTGTCCAACCTCTGAACAATTACGGAACCATATCTGTGTTACAAATATAGATATCATCACAGCAATATAACCTGTTAATCATACCCAGAGATGGATTACGCATCGCAGTATCACGCGGCGCAGTAACGCAGGACATTTACGCTTCGTCGAAAAGGGAAGCATATATGCGGCGCGCTTACGCAGCGCAATTGCACGGCATACTTAGGAAGCGTCGCTACGCAGCTTCGTAACGTAGATCAAGCCTTTAACTACGGGAGTCTGCCTCGCTCATAAAGCCAAAGCAGTAACAGTGACAAAATCAGTGTCGGTCGAAAACTAATATTTTAGGAGTTTGCATAATCTTCTTTGGCTGAGTAAGTTAATTGTACAGACTTTAGATCAAATACAAGATTAATTACTTCATTAGCGGAGTTTCTTAAGAACAACCAAATAACGTTAGCAAATTCAGCGCTAGTTTATCACCACAAATAACACAATTTGTGATAACGCAGGATCGTATTCTGCAAATTGTATCAGTTCTTTGTGGAGACAATTACGACTAAACTCATTTACGTTCAAAAGTATATATTAAGACTTACACTTACAAAAAAACTTTGTCGGGACGTTCGTTGTACAATGCAATCACACAAATTTTACGGAGTATAGTCTTGGTCGTTTTCTGGCGATCCTAGGACAGCTCCTACAGAGGTTTAGACACTGCACTTTTTGATGGCTTTGAGTATATTGGACAGGTCTAGTAGGTTTTCCCCTAGGGTCTGGTGTAACGTCCATTAACTTGATAAGAAGAAAAAGCCCGGAAGCTATGAGGTATTTGCAGAACTGAGATCATTTGAATGAAGGCCTCTGTATTTTCGAGTATGTATCTTCAAATGTTACTGAAAGGGCAAAACTGTTCAGACATTTGCATAGGTTAAGACAAATGATCAATTTGATGATTGACAGGCCGGCCGCCAGGGTCTAGTGATTGAAAGCACTAATATTGTCAAAATGAAGGGCAATTCAGGGGCGCTTGTCCAGAGGTTTTAAACGAGGATGCATGGATAACTGAGGGCACGTGTGACAGGAGTATCTAAGCGGAGCGCCACCATCAGTTGGCGAGGAGGGTATACAAGAAAATTTTGGACTTTTCAAACCTCCCACATGGATGGAAATCAGCATTTCCTGACCGTCCTAAGGTGCATATACCCAGCCTTGAAATGTCTACAATTCTTTAATTCATGTAAAAAATCTATCTATGAAAAACGGTACGGAAAATACATATAAGATGGAGGTTGAGGATACAAGAATCATAATGAATTACCCATCCTCCTTCATTTTCTTTGAGCAATTTGCTAATATTTGGGGCTGAGTGCATAGCGTAGGGAGTCCTGGGATTTTTTTTTTTTTTTGGGGGGGGGGATTTTTTGCCCGAATGTGTTAATGTGTAAATTAATAAGGGGGATTACTATGGAAGAGACGGCTACAATGAGTTAGGGCGTTTATGAAAAATACGTATATGGGAATTTCCAGAAACAGTCTCTTGGAGAGAAAACCCTCTGCGAAACAAAAAAATAAACTTTCTTCGGTTTGGCAGAAAATGAATGTGAATAGAATGTAAAGAGAAAATACCTTAGCAACGCCAGGGTCTAATGATTGGAGGCATATTTTTTTGCCTATGTACGGCATCGATATCACATATGAAGCGCCTTTCAGGGGGCGGCCACCTGGCCTGAGGGCAAACGCATTTTGCGCGCACTTTGGGCAGGACCATCTAAGCGGTTGGCGTACCTGAAAAATTTGGTCGGAAACGGCACTTCCCGGGTGATCTGGATTTCAGGTACCCAGCCAATAAAAAGGGCTCTCATGTCTGCAATTTTTCAATTTATAAGAAAAGCATCATACTATTCAAAACTAGTACTTATTTGGATTGCTCTTATCTAGAATATTTACGCTATCGTAATTCTCTGTAAAGTTCATTCAACAATTTTACTTCCTAATGACAACAGATTTTTTTTTCTTTTTGAGAAATTTAGCAAGTCATCTAGTAAGTGATCTTAAACAAGATCTGGTGCAATATTTTGCACAAATTATCGTTTTAGAACAGTTATTCCGAGATAACGTTTACTCTTGTTACAAGTGTTTATTAGTTTGCTACGAGCTTCAGTGTTTGCATGACAAAGTAGAACTTATTCTTGTGCCGATAACTTTTGAAAATGACAGCCACCTTGAAGAAGATGCCAAACAGCATTTTGATAGATGGGGAATCATGAGAAGAGTGATGATAGGTCTAGACCTGTGAGAGGGTTGTAAGGTAAGAGTTGTCCCCACCCACAAACTTAGATGCAATCTAGGGCAATAGTTGGCTTTTTTGAAGTCATAAAATGTGCTAGATTGAGATACGAAAAATTCCAACTGGTATGTCAGACTTTCTGGCTATCCTCACTCCTACACTGAAATATGAGAAGTTCATATGAAATTTCAGATTAATGAAAATTTGCATCAGGTACCAGGCAACCTCACTATCTGGCAGGGGCGTAGCCACGGGGGGGGGGGCACGAGGGGGCACGTGCCCCCACATGACAAAGCTGTGCCACCCCAGGTGCCCCCCCCCCCATGAAAAATTTTGAAAATGTGCAGTTTTATCTTGCGGTCAATTTATTAAGTCAAAATATATATATATAGACAAAAGTTGTGCCCACCAGGAAAGGTCTGTGCCCCACCAGTGCCCCCCTGCTCAAAAAATCCTGGCTACGCCACTGCTATCTGGTATAATATTTGGCATCTTTTTACGTCATAAAATGTGCTGGACTGAAATGTGAAGGATTCTAACTGGCTTTTTTAGATTTTCCGACTATCGTGGCTCTGACTTATCTCATCGCCCCATAGGGGCTAATTTCAATTATCATTTTGGTAAATGTTTTCAAAGAGACTGAAATAAATGTTATACAAACAAACAAAGATGAGACATTGTAGTAACTTGGCTAGTGGAGCTATATATTGTGTTGTGCACCCATGGGAGAACTGTTGCCGTGGAAACGCTTGGAGTGTATGAGGAGTGACACCCCAGGGGTACTCCATGGTAGAGTGACCTCGGGTACAGCAGGATGCTGTTGGGTGGTTTAAATGAAAACGTGTCCCTGCTGATGTGATTACGTGTGTGCGTGCGCGTGTGCGCGCGCGTGTATGTGGACGTCCGCACCTGTCCAAATTATGGTTTTTCCAGAATACCTTGAGAAGTGAAATTTGCTGATTTTTTAGAAAAAAAAGGCCAACTCTGGCCCAAAATTTGTATTTCCAACATATCTTGAGAGCTATAAGACCAATTAACTTAAAGCTTTGTTAGGACTTACCTGAGAAATTTGTGAAATTACCAGTGAAATTTGTTGCTGATTTTTAGAAAAAAAAAGGCCAATTTTGCCCCAAAATTGGTATTTCCACCATATCTTAACAGATCATTGAGCGTTGTACTTAAAATTTTGCAAAGCCCGTCCTATGAACACAACTTGAAGATACAGTATATTATTATTCTAATAGCAAATTGGCAAAATTTTTATTGTTTGGTAAGAAAACAGAGCCGGCATCCGGGTCAATAGACACCACCTTTTAACTTTTTTGTGCCAAACAATTTTAGTAGGACTGGTCCCTGCGAGTAATACATTTGAACATTACTGCCAATTATGAGATCTTCATTTTTAAGTAAAACAATAATTTTAGCAGATCCAGGACATGCACAGGTAAATACGAGACTAATGTGCAAATAACCCATAGAGGGATGCTCGTATATCCTGCCCCTTACTCTAACCACTAAGTCTAACCTATATGGAATAAGTTTAATACAATGTAATGATTGTGTTATGTAGCATAATATGCACAGATACCTTTGAGCCGTTATTTTTATCGTTATGTGAGTCTACGTAGTGGCAGCAGGCTATGCTTCAGCTTGCTACAGTAGATACGAATTATCATTTTATGTTCGACTCTCCTGATTACCATCATTTTATGTTTGAAGAATATTTTGCTCCTCCTTGCAACTCCGTGGATTACCTTTTGTTTTTTGTTTTGAGGGGTAGGTGGCGGACATTAATCGTCGCCAGCGGAAATTGGCATTTGGAATGTGTAGATGAGTCTAACCTTGGCACATGAACACCTAAACTGCATGGTCACGCGGCCAGCGATTACATCAGTCTCTCACCAAAACTGTGGGAGATATTTGTCAGAATGCTCCCTACCATTTAAAAAGTTAGCCTTAACATTTATCTTCATACGAAATGTGTTGGCACATTTGATATTATGTTCCATCCTATCAAACTGTGCGGGAACGTGTCCCTCCGTCACCCCCCTCCCCAGGATTGACGCCTATGATTAATTGAACACCGTAATATTTTTAGCCTAATCAAGACATAGTTTGTAATCTGAATCTGTCTAGGCTAACCCAAATGTCTGAAATAATAATTCAACTTAAAGCAACACTCTCGTTCAATCTGTCGTCAGCTTGCTACGTATTTATTTGCATTCTTTTTAACCCTGTTGGAATTCCGTGACATATGTGTGAAACTTTTTATGATCTGCACACACTTCAGCAATTCAGCATGCTTGTAATTGGAAATCCACTCAGTCCTTGAGATGTACGCGAAAACGCAGAAGTCTTTGACATAACCTAGAATTCCATAAGTACAGATTAAATGCGTTGTCCGGTTGCGGATATCTGTGATCCCACAAATGCTGATGGGCAACGAACGAGTAACATTACTCCGGGGCAACGTTTCCTAGTCCTAGCCTAGGCCCTACGTCATATAACGCCTTATTTATCTAACCTTATAAATATAGCAACAGAGGCCCAGCATATGTTAAGCCATTAATTTTCGTGATATCCATATGCTCGAGCCTATTTTGGAATTTGAACCGGTTTGGCCAAAGAAACGCCAAATGGACTGAAAAAAACGCCAGATTCGAGAAATCACTCGGCACATATGATAATACATGTCAGGATCAACAACTACTGTATATTATTTAGAAGAGCATGAAACTTCATGTGCGTACAGATTTCTTTCGAAAAATGTATTAAAATTTGTAAAAGCAGAATAAGATTTAATGGCGACATATGCTGTCTCACCTATCTATTTAAGATCTGGCTTCCGAAAATGCACTTTTTCGAGCATTAAGATAAGCAGTGCGCATTTTTCACAGTACGGTGCAAAATTCTTGCCGGTGTAAGAGCATAGTTTGCCAAATTTTGCTGTGTGAGAGCTAATGTTGCTCTAATTTCTCATTGAAATTGATACAAAAAAGTGCTACACTGAAGAAAACGTCAGGAAAAAACCTCAAATCGTAATTTGGTGTCTCCTTCAAATATGGGCCCACCAAACTTTCCCAAAATACCCTCTCTTTTTTTTGGGGGGGGGGCAAAAACGCCAAACTGTCAACGCAGGTAATGGTGTCAAACCGACTGTTTATCGGATGCGGATAACATCCAAATTGCCGTGTTGATCGCTACATTTAGTTAACCGCATGCGTACCCAAATCTGAAGACTCATGCACCTCCCCACAAATGGAACCAAATGCATTGAAACTGTGCACTGTGGGTGTTTCTGTTGCATATGTATCCGCATCCGTGTTCATACTTATGGAATCCAAGCCTCGGAAGTAGTTGATAACTGAATACGTATGTGTTTAGTCGACCTGGTCTAATCTCAATCATTGCAGTCCAGACCTCATGATTGACTTTAACCGGTTCAAGCCGGTTTCGAGTGCTGCACTGTGATTCAGTGATTGTTTTTTGGCTACATGTTTAGTACACAGTTGTTCTTCAAATATATTAAGTTCGTCACCACCCTTTTTAAGATCAGCTTTACAGCCAGTATAACTGTTTACATAGGCACCCAAAAAAGGTCATTGTAAGTGCATTAACCTGTTTAAGAAAGATTCCTGATTTCCCACAAACCCCCGGTAAAGTGAAAGCAACTATCACTTCTTACGAAGCCAGTACGCAGAGAAACGGGGGTAGGGGAATTGGTTCGTTTTTTGGTTCGATGGTTTCATTTGCAAATCGAACTCCAATCGAGCCATAGGTTCAACATTTCGTCGCACTATTGACACTCATTGCACCATAGTCAAACTTTTGTCGAAATTTGTGTTTAAGTTCAACTATAGGACGGCATATTCAAACCAAATATATTCGGCTCGCTTTTCGTCGAGCCAAGCCAGACTTTTCACCGCGGGGGGGGGGGGGCTGAGGGGGAAAGGGTTGAAGTGGGGCGGAGGCAAGCAGTAATGACGGAGCGCCACCATCGGTTGCGTACAGAGAAAAATGTTGAATAAAAATGCCTCTCTGGCAGAATTTAGGAAATGGCACTTCCCAGTCTCTGCGGCTTTGTGAGTTCCAGGTAACATTTTCTTTATTTTTTGAACACAGGTTCGTAAATTTACATTTCCACTACGAATGGTGTAGATGGGATGATAAGAGAATTCCATAGCTTTATAATTCACTGATGGATACCAACATGTAGGCCTAATCATTATTTATGCTGCATGTCAAAGAGGGACCTGCTAGCCTTTTAGCCATATGGTCGATGCCAAGGACTTTCGGATAAGTAGGCCTCTGCGTTTTACGTTTGTGAAGTTTTCAAAACTTCTGTCATATAAAGATTTCAAAACTTCTCTATTGTCAGTAACCTTTTTCCAGGCAAATGGCAAAAATCCGTACTTTCAATTGCATTATAGGACAAGCTTAGCGAATATAAGAGTGGGCCCTATAGTCACTGTCGATGTTTCTTCAACAAATCACAGGGACTTCCCACATAGTAATAAATTAAGATCCTTACTTGTAACTTACATCGTCTTCGGTTGTTGTAACCTAATGTGAGGTGGAAAAGGGGATGCTTGTTCAAACGATAATGACTGTTGGGCTATGTTTGCATTGACTGTGTACAGTGATGAGCACAGACGACCGCTCGAACTTACACAACTTTCGTAGAGACGGCGAACACTCAATGCAATCACAGGGCATTCCGTAAGTCCACACTCTAGTTCTTATATATTACTCCAAGGGTCGGCACCTGCTTACTACGCATGGAGACAATTCAACGCAAGTTGTACTTTCAAACGTAGTTTAGCATGTAGAAATCAGAATCTTGCATCTTGCTTGTATACACGATATATCTAGAAGGTGTATGATATTGAGTACAAGATCCCTACTCTTTTTGGTGAGAGTGAAAGGTCATTCGGGGTCGACTTGAATAGGGGGACAATTTGTGAAAGTTATTTTAAACAGGCGCGTAGCTCCGCTTAGATAGTCTTCACGAGTTCGCACCCCCGTGACGTATGCCTGGCTACACCCCTGATTTTAAACCCAATATCTTTAAAGTAGGGGGCTTGGACATGTGTCATATTTGGTAGGTAGGTGTAGTGCATTGATCATTCTGACAACATTTTGGTGTATTGTTGGAGCTTCATTTCATGTGGGGTCGTATATATATATATATATATATATATTACACCAATATATATATATATTACACCAATATATATATATATATATATTACACCAATATTTATTTGGGTACACCTTACATCGTCAAGGCGATCTCATACACGATCACTGTAAAACGGCATCGCATAAACTTCCAAGCCCAGCTGATATTTAAGTTTTATTGAAGTTTTTCAGCAGCAAGTTTTTTAGAGCATTACTGGTACAAACGTAAGATCGTGGAGTCTCTTTTCTTTAAGGATTTACAACCAACCCTTAACAGAAACGTCCCGAGTTTTAATCTTGAACTATTCTAACCCTTCTGTAACAACAGTTATTTAAATGCACTGACTTGTACTTTCACTCAATTTGCTCTTCGCCTTGAAGATGTAAGGTGTATTCTTACGAAATATTGACGTAATATATTTTACATAAAAATTAGCAAAAGTAAGCTCGAAAAAAATAACAGCGCCCTTATACTACAAATATAAACCAATGGATTAACACCCGTGCAGTACTGAATGTTTCAATGCATGCCGACACAAAGAAAACCTCACATTCATAACGTTTGACGTGATAGGCTTTTCATAATTTGATAGACCGCCTAGTGAGACCATGATAAAGTTTGTCGAACCTATATCGGCGCGAACTTGAAGTTACTTTCTTGTGAAGGTGTAAGGTGTATTCTTACGAAAATTGCTACTCGTAACGAGTATAACGTTGCGACCAATCCTTACATTTGTTCTTTTGCAAGATGGGTCTGTTTCCGGGAGGTACATGGGCCTATAGATGATACTTCTAAGTACACAGCAAAACGAAATGTCAAAACACCCTAACTTAGTGGGCCCAGGCTTTCAGATGCTAACCTAACTTAGACCTAAGTTAGTTACAGACAGTAAATTACCTCTCCCCAATTCCCTACTTGATGTGCCTAGCCTAGGCCTAAGTCTGTCTAGACCTGGGATGGTTCTGAGTGTCAATAGCTCGTACGGTTCTTTTTAGATAGCCAGGAACAATAGAAATATCTTGGTTAGGCTGTAGCATAGGCTATTTCTATGCCAGTATAAGCCAAAGTTTGACCCGGGCTAGCTATGTAAGCAATAACGAACTTAGATTGAAATTATATGCCTATGTTAGATTAGCATAAGGGCCTATGACATTAGGGGGAATAATAAACTTGACATTACGTCCCCAAGTGAACGTTCGAAGCGTAGCCTTGGCTAGTCATAATTAGCACAAGTGAACTACGTTGCTATTTTCTACATTCAATTCAGGGAATGAATCAGCTGCTCGAAAGACATATAGCCGTCATGTAGCTAGTGTAACTAGTGATAGCCTACTGATATGATATTGATATGACGTTACTGCAATGCTTACAGAACCTACATACGCACACGTTCACTTGTCAATTCCGATGCTCACTCAATAAACGACTGTGCACTAGTTAAACAGGGAGAAGGTCATAGAATATGTCATACAATCGTTTTGGATAATTGTAACATTTAAGTCACAAATTATCTATATTATCTACACTGAAAACCAATTGTTTTTACCAATCATAGAATCGTTAAAATGATAAATCATTATTACATGAAGCGATCTTTGAGCAGAGATCACTCTTATAGAGGTATCACTAACCACGACTGATGTTGTTCTTCAACAGGGTAGGCCTACACTAAACGGCTTTCTAATCCGGACAATGCGAAATTTTGACCTTGGCATCTACCAAATGAATTATCTTAATACGTGACTGATCTTGCAAATGGTGTTCGAACCGGTGCTTCCACTTTTTTTTTCCGAAATTACTCGAAATACAAGACATCAGGGTGTGCTTTGGGAAACCAGGGCAGGGCAATAACTTCGGGAAATCTGGAAATTTGAAGGAAAGCATTAATTCCTTATTTTGAAATTCGAGGAAATAGTTATCCTTGCATTTTGTTTCGGTTCGTATCCTGTTGGTACTCTTCGTAAAATCAGCGCAGTATTTAGTGATTTAATGGTAATCAACCGAACGGACGCAGCACGTCCCGGGCCAACAATATACCTACACATGCGGCATTGAAAATTTCAGGAAATGCCGACGGATCCGACTTCTGGCAATTTTGCATTCCACTTCATGAAAGCATATTTTTAAGTAAATTAAAAATATGAAAGCATTTGAGACAAATGTTTCTAACGTTGGCTTAATCTCTGTGGTCATTTCGTTTTCTTTCGAGTGGATGGGCACGGCAACGACATTTGTGGCTGGAGTGTACGTGCAAAATGCAGGGAGTACGCAGACTCTACATACGCTCTGAGCCTGACAAGTTGCATTGATAATGATAGTAACAAACGAATTTATTTGGGTTTTCTTTTTCGGAACAAAAATCAGTCACCTTTTGTTTTTACATCTGTGACTGGAGTGTTTTGGTTTTTGTCATACTATACGTAAGAATTTCTTTTTGGGCCTAAGCATTTTCTGTTGAGGGTCACTTAGTGTTTTAGGCTACTCCTTCCTACTAACTCTTCGGCTAGGCCTACTGGTTTTGTGCAACTAGTTAAAGACTTCTTTCTTCTATCTTTTGTTAGGGCTTGGCTATGCTATTACTGTCGCAATGTTACATGTTAGTTACTGAAAAGAGGTTGCTTGTCAGTTACTGAAACCTGAAAAGAAGTTTTACTTAGTACAATTAGATTTATCATCGTCACTGGTATCTAGCGTTAGGCTAGGATGGGCTTTGGCGAAATAATACCGTTATATCTTAACTTGCTGGTTTTTACAAGTATCACTATCACTGTATTATAAATAACCTGACTGTTAATTTAGTGTTGCTGTTAGTTACTGAGTTGCTTTAGCCTACACTCTTAGAACGTTGGTTAAAAACGTTAACCAACACTGGTAAAGATTATGTCAAATTAGACATATTGGTTAATAATGACCAAACTTAATGATTAAAATTCAGCAATAATGGTTGTTGTGCAAAGCTGTGACGAATATGTGACTATATGTGGCCCCCGTGATGGTTAAATGTTTCATCAATATGTCTAATTTGATATACGTGACCAGTGTAGGTTAACTTTTCAACCAACGTTCTAACAGTGTAGTTTGACTCTGAGTACACTGTATGACCTAGGCCTAGCGTAGGCGTAGGTAGCCGTAGGTCGGTATTACAAGTATTAAATGTTCATCATCATTTGATTCTGAATAGAGGTTGTTGGCCATGGGCAATTTCGCCGAGAAAAAAAATAGAAGTCAGCTCTGCTGTTAAAGTAAAGTTTTCTAATCCTCCAGACTTTATCAAAGTATGACGTAATTCCGTGCATTGATGACATACACTAGTAGCAAGTTCAAAACGCAAATATTAGGCCTAGCCAATAGTTATTGAAATTTGAAAATAACTTAACGTCATATCACTTAACGTCATAAAGCTTAGAAAAAAATCATGGCAAAAATTTGAACTTTTTAGAAGTCAATTCTTTTACAAATTTCTCTGTGGCTATGAGCAAATATATATGATTAAGATCGGTCCCAACTGTATTGGTTAGAGTCATTAGTTTGTATTGGTTTCTCATAACACTGTTAAATATGGTAAAATGTCCTCCAAACATTTTTTGGCCTAAGTTTGACAATATATAAAACATTTTCAAGCCATTTGGATCAAAATTTCTTTGAAAATCTGAGACTCTGGCCCTCTACTGTGAGGTACTACATTAGTAATACATCAAGCACATGTGTTGGCTAGGCTCTACCTCTTTATATACATTTACATGTTAGGCAACAGCAAAAGTCCTAAGTCACTCTGAAGGAAACTAGCTCGCAGGAGGAGACCTTCGAATTAAAGTTTAAGGTCATTTGCACATGTTATGTAAATATTTTCGGCATTTTTGACAGAGCGGGGTATTTTCTGATACATTCTACGATCTATCCTATTTTCTTGAACCGGTTATAGTATCTACAGTACAAAGTGTGCGCGGAAAATATTATAGCTTGTTAGGTCAGGGTTGGAAATTCGCAAAAATATCTGGTCAGCAAATTCGACTTTAGTGCTGACCAACAAGCATCCTTCCTTCAGGTTTAGTAAGCCTGGGTAAGATTCTAGTCAGCCCTTATTGCTGAGGAAAATTCAAAGGATGAAGAGTGCACATATCAGCATAGCAACTTTGCAATGTTAATTGTTTTAAGGTACAGTATTTCATTTTTATTTTAAATTTTCAAGAAATTAGTTTCATAGCTTAAACTTTGTAATGATTTGATTTTTACAACTTTACAATAATGGAAGAATAAACAGTGAGGTTGAAAGTTGATTTCAATACTTCAATTAATGGTGGTGGAAATTAAACCTCATATTGAGTCAAAAGGGGGCTTATAGACCGAGCCTTGTTCTTAACATCGGCAGGCAAGGTATGGAGCACGAAAACTCAATACGGAGGTGATAATTTTTATCTCAACTTGGTGTGCATGTGTATGAACTATGATATTAGGCAGATGTGCTCTAGATAGTATTTGGTGGAGTTCAAAGGTCATTGGATCACCAGAAGAATAAAATTCCATTTCCTTTATTTACTCTAACTTAGCGTTCATTTTTCAGACTGTGACATATTTAGGATAAGAGAGATCGGTAGGAAGGGAAAATATTGCATCAATAAACATTAATATGGGTCAAGAGGTGAGAAAGTAATGTTTTATTGATATACCCCTAACAAAACATTTTAGAGTAATGGTGTAAGGAGAAATTATGCTTGTCTAAGTGAAATGCATATGATTACATCATTTGACCTCATTTGACCTTTTGTGACTTGTTTGTGGTATTTGGATAAGTACACAAACCAAAACGTAAATTACACTACCCTCATATGATGCTCTTAACTCACATTATTGTCATTTTAGTGAAGGTACAGCGAGAGTCTTTTCCCTAAATTTCCAGTTGGACCAGTTGTATGTAACAAATTCCTCTCTCTGAATACCATTCCTTCTCATGCAGCAAGGCAGTCTACCTGCTAGCACTTCGTCTTTACGCAGCAAGCCAATCCGTTTCTTATGTTAAGCAAGCATCCACTAGTTTCGTCTCATCCAGCCAGGCAATGGTTTTAGTTAAAAGTTGTGTGCATAATTAAAACGAGTGTCCAGAGTCTGCGAGAGCAGTGATCAATGAGGGGAGTAAACACTCTCCAAGAAGAGCAGTAAATATATGGATGTTTCTTCAGAAGTGGCGGAACCAAGGTTTGGAACAGAAACTTTCCAGCCCAAGCAGACTCTACAGAGTTTACAATGAACCAGACTGTCAATGCTGCTTAGTTAAGATGAGTAACTTGAACTACCATCACAAGATGTCATTTATGATGCTTGTACATTTGTTCTCTTCAAGTTTAAAGAAGTCCAGTGGCAGGACATAAAAGAAAACTGGCATTAAATAGATATCCAGCAATTGATAATCGTTAATAACACTACAAATGTATTCCATCTACTATGCCAAGAGTATACGGTAACATTTAGTTTGATCACAGTCCCTTTACATATTTAGCTATAAAAACGATAAAATTTACATGTTAGTTTGTAAACATGTCCGGTACGTATATTTAACCCATTTTGTCGATTTAGTTCTACCGCAACTCAATAATTAAATCTTGCTTAATAATTTGCGCATTTACGTTACAGTTCTAATTCATATGCCAACATCCAATACAAACCAAGGAGAAAATAAAAAAATCAACAGTTTTCATAATTATTGGATGTGAACAATGATGCTAATTGTAAGCATCGTTATTTCGTACTACCTATTGTTACGGGAATAGCCCTTACACAGTTATGATGCCTGTAAATTGTCTTCACCTGTGTGTTATGCATGAATCATTCTATACAGCTTCTGTCTAGTCAAGTGTGTGTAAGATGCTAGGCATATGTACGTCGTGAGGTCAATTTACCTCGTGAGGTCAATTTACCTCGTGAGGACAATTTACCTCATGAGGTCAATGCAGCTCGTGAGGTATATAAATATGTGTAAAGAATAATAAGCACGGCAGTATATAAAAGGAGTCCGCAGAAGTAAGTTGGTCAGTGAGAGGAGAGTCCGCAGAAGTAAGTTGGTCAGTCAACAGAGGCAGAGCTTGAGAAAGACCTCTCTTTGTACAGTGTAAATATGACGTTGTAGAGCTAGAACATGAATAAAAGTAGCGAAGTCAGAAACAATCTGCTGGTAGTCCTGGTCTCATTTCTAACCTCCTGATTGTCTCGGCGAACGTTACACTATCAAAATCATCAAAAATTTATTGAGTTCAGACTTCTGCACTGGTGGTTGGTTCTTGTCTGTTGTGTAATGACTTAATGAAATTCGGCAAATTGTGCAGTCCTACAGATTATCGTGTACAATATTGATGATTAAATGAAATGAGAAAGTTATTGTCTGAAATGAGTTGACTAATGACCTCTGGGGGAAAAGGTTAAAGAGATTGTCATGCTTCTTTTACTCAGAAGAATCATTTATCTCAGATACCGCTAATGTTCTGTCATCAAACAAGATGAAATACATTTGTCATATGAATTTTTAATGATCTTAAACTGTGGAAAAATTGTAAAAGAGTATATTTTACGATTGAAAAACTATGTTTGTCAAAACTAACTTACAAGTCATTTAGATGGAAAAACATTGTTGTCACTAAATTATTCATTACAACTTAGAAAAAAAAAATAGGAAATGCAAACCCACATCTGCTGGCATTCTTGTTCTTTTCCTCGCGTCTATACATGTAATTAATGTCTTAGCTATTGTAATCATCTACCAATGTGTTTGTGTATATTAGTGTGTGTCTGTGTATCAATTTGTAATGCCCTATTGTACCATGGCATCCATTTCAATACATTGCATTATACCTAGTATCAGTTGTTTCTCATTTATAGGCTTCATATAAACAGTGTATCCTTCAAGTATTTTTAGGCAAGAATACTTTTAACCATCATTTGCACATCATTCTCCCTAAGTAAGACTGCAATAAACCTAAGTAATTTCAATCTGTGTTATAAACTTTCTGTTGAATCAACTCAAGTACACTGTAGAATTGTAGCCATAATTGCCTGCCTAATAAACAGATGTTTCAGTTATAAACCAAAATGGAGTAAAACTACCTTAGGATCACTCATATTGTGTATTTTTCAGATTTGTATTCGGTCACCATGATCATTCAGGTTCCCTCTCTTGCAATCTCCAATGATCACCTACACACACAAAAAAAGACAACAACCTTAAATCTTTTGCCATTGTATAACACGAATCCATTTGTGCCGGAATTGTAGAAAACAGTTTCCAATTGACCGTGAAGAAGCCAGGGAGATAAAAAAGTTTTAGAAGATATGTAATAAAAACTAAGTAATTGTATATGGACAATTCATTCAAATATATCACCAACAACAACAGAATATTGACCTCACTTCTCCCTTTTCTGGTAATTATCTATCGAACGTAAAAAGAGCAAAGCCCGGTAGTTATGAGGAATTAAAGTAATAATGTTTATGTAATTTTTTGATAATCGAATTTTATGCTTTAAGCTAAATTTGTCAATAGATATCATACCATGCAGCAAGGGTTGTGTTTTTGTGAAATGCGCCTTCCCATTTCCTTGATTTAAGGATGATTAGTGGCCACGTTTTCCTCATGGTTGAAGTTATAGCAATACGTCAATAATGATCAAATCAACAAGGTATATTTTTTCGTCCCACGAGGCTGTACTATAGTATACAGGGAGGAGATTATGTTGAGTAAGTCCTAAAAAATGACACTTAAATGGTAGCCCACTCTACACCCGGGTATGGGGTGTAGTGTCAAACCGACCGACGACGTTATATGTCAAAGGGCACGTGTATCAATTCACGAAATGAAAAATGTGTGAGTGTGAGTGAAAAATGTGTGTGTGTCTGCGTGTAGGTGTGTGTATATGAAACTACCATTTTTTTGTAAAAATAGACGATGGGATTTTTTTAAATATTGATGACGTCATGAAGTCAAACGTTACGGGCTAGGACACTGTTTGCGATAGCGCATAGTACAGTGTGCTAGGTTCTGGTGGTAAATGGTGTCTTATGCAAATTATGCAACCATGTTTTAGGCTGAGTGATTATGTTAAGTAGCAATGTCATTTTCCATGCGTTGGTAGTACTTTCACTCAGTGTATACATATACCGTTTAAAAAAAAACACCCTTCTACACAATTGAACAAGAACTCGAGATATTTACCAACTGTGAAGAAAATATTAAACCACGTTCAACAAAACATCCAGAATGCCGGTGCCTGCAGATCTTAGGAATTGCATACATTTTCTGGGAACACTGCAAAGCACACTCGATTTCTATGTATTTCTAATGTGTAGCTGTGTACGCGCATGGGTGTGTTGGTGCAGTTCGTCTCTCTGACGATAAACTAGAACATCAGTACTAGAACACTAAGTAACTTGAATGTTCAGCTCATCTATCCACAACGAATCTGAATCACTGACGAAATGTTCAGCTCAGCGCACTTTGGGAATATATAAAATGATGAGTATCGAATGACCAAGAAAAGCGATAGGAATGACTCCGTGAATTGTTTACTTGTTTGTATTTTGTTGGTGTATCGATAGGGAGGGTAACATGCCTCAATCCTTTTGTGCTTGCGGAGAACGTTTCCCACATTTTTTATTGAATTCCGTCTCGGCTAGAGAGTCTTTTTTATTTTTTGGAATATACTTTTTTAGAAATTTCATATTAAAGAAATGTGAAGAAGAATTCATTATAAACTCACGGCTTGAGGGAAAATGAAAATTCGTTAACTTGATAACTGCACTCTCGGAAAGTCGCCATTGACTCATGTAAAGTAGGCCTGCAATTTTTTATTTTATTTCAAGTTTTTTTTCGAAATGAGCAAGTCCACAATTAACGGATGTATCTCTCGCAACTTAAGAGAATAGTCTAGACTGGCAAGGTAAATCAGTCAATCCGTTACCTTGTTTTGCCGACATAACAGTAAAGGCAAACAAAACACTGCATGCGAAGCGTGCGAAAACTGGGAAGTGTAGATGTACGTTGGAATATTGACACCTAAATTCGTAACGCATAGTTCCTTATGTGCATTGATAAGCCTAGGCGTCTACATGCGTCACTCACCAAGTGTAAGGCGACATTGTCTCCTTCCCCTGCTCAAAAGGTGAGCCACAACTGATGTTTTTCTTTTACGAAATGTAAATGTAATGTCTAGATATGGGGGACCATATTTAGACAGTTAATGTCTAAATATGGGGTTGCCAATACATGCTCCGCTGTATTTGCAACGTCCACAATTGTGCATTTTTCAAATTCGCCATTCACAAAGTAATAGCACTGCTCTATTTTAGGATAAAAGTTACACAAATAGCAGGTGTTATTATTTTTTATCTAAATTCTCATTTAGGGGCATCTTTCAGAACCCCATTTTTGGGATGTCATATCCTCTCCCACTTGGTGACGCCACCCACAAGGAGGGTGCTGACACTCCCAGATTTAGTGTAACGTCTATCAATATTGACAAGGAATTGGAAGGGGTGTAAATAAATCGAAGGGTCTAAAAAAGAAGAACTTGTTGGGTAGGCCTATCCCATCTTCTTTTTAAATATCTTCGTTTTCAGCAAATCCACCTAGTTATGTAAAAAAATACCTTAAAAACGAAGGTTGAAGACCCATATATATCAGTTGAAATAGTGAATTACGTAATAGTTATCATAGCGGTATATCATACACATTTAATGCAGTGCGCTATCTTCAATTGTTTCCATTCACCCACGTAGAAATCAGTGCAAAGTTTTCTTTTTCGTTTCGATGAAATCGTGACCTTTGTAATCACGCGGCAGTGTATTTGTGTGTATGTGTGTTTGTGACGCCTACCTTGTAAACAAATATCTCAAGGGGGAAGCTCGGACAAGTCTTACATTTAGTACATAGTTCTACCACAGTAAGGCCCCTATTGTTTTTTATGGTAATACGTCATTTGAGGTCAACAGAGGTCAAATTGTGAAAAACCTTGTAAACACAGTATCTCAAGAAAGAAAGCTTGGACAAATCTCATATTTAGTACATAGGTCTACCACATTGAGAAGAAGACTCTGATTGTTTTTGGTGGAGGTCAGAAATCATTTGGGGTCAAAAGAGGTGAAATTATAAAGGCCTTATAAACACGATATCCCATGTGTGCCATATATATACCACATTACCAACAAGATCCCTATCGATTTTAGTGGAAGTCAAAGGTCATTTGAGGTCAAGATCGATCAAATTCTGAGGACCTTGTAAATACTATATCTCAAGAAGGGAACCTTGAACAAATGTCGTATGTGGTATGTAAGTGTACCACACTGATTACAAGATCATTTTCGACTTTGGTGAAGGTCAACGGTTATTTGAGGTCAACTGGGCTTAAATGTGAAATATTGTAAACACGGTATCTCAAGAAAGAAACCTTGGGCAGATCCCCAATTAAGAATTTATGTGTATGTCATTGAGTATACAAGAATTCCATTGCTTTTTGTAAATTTCAAAGGTCATTTGAGGGCAACAGGGTCACATTATGAAATTCTTGCAAACGTCATATCTTTAGAAGGGAAGCTTTGACAGATGTCACGTTCAGTATTTAGTTGTATATAATTGAGTATAAGAACCGTTTGGTCTTTAATGGATGTAAAAGGTCATTCAATGTCAGCAAGGGAGAGTCTGAAAACCTTGTAGACATGATCTCAGGAAAGGAATCTTGTACAAATCTCATATTTCATGTAACGCATGGGTGGCCTTTACACATTAATGCTATAATGTCAAATTAAACAAAAGTGCTCATAATCGGATCATCGAAACCACAATGCATTTGTGCATTCTGGCTTTTTCTTCGTTTCAAGACACCTACACAGCGAAAAAGACCCACTTACATATCAATAGAAAGAGCAAATGACGTGCTTTCAATCGACACTAGCATCTTCTTATCATACACAGTTAATGCATTTTGCTATTCTATATTTACCCATGACAACCCACTACCCTTACTGTAGATTAGTCATGACATGTACTCACTGTAATTATATCTCGGCCGAGTTTTATGAATATGTGTGTGGTGGAGCACTGACCCTTCATCTTGTAACAAAAGACAAGAAGATTGTTTAGGCATATGGCCTTTTTACATTTGACGTCAGCAGATACGACAGTAGATGTATACAGCAAGATGATCAAATTTGGTTTAAAATTTTCAATGGGAAAGACTGTATAGGGCGGCTTTACTTTAAGTACCTCTTACAAAGTGGCCATCTTCCACTTAAAGCTAGCGAATTAGCAACCACAGCCAAAATTCAATTTTGGGAAACATAATAGGCAACTAAAGGCATCAAAATATGTACATCTGCTTGCTGTAAAATCAGTTGCCCTAAACCTGCATCGTTCAACTGAGAACTTCCCTCGTGGTACACAAGCCTATTGCTAACGAACAATTTATCTACCAATACTGCTTCAATTACACGCACAAGTATTGTTTAAATGTTTTAGTGTGGATCTCCTTTTGTCTCCGTCTTCATGTGAAAGATATATTCTTTGTTGCAGACCATTTGCAAATTGGACATACTTTTATCAACATTGTCGTGTTTAGATTTAAATGAGATACCGTCTACTTTAGGTAATCACATAATGCTGCATAAACTGCATAAACTGCTATCGGCCTACGTTATTTTGTAGAGCTTTTTCGTTATTTCAAATGACACATCAGAGACACTAACGTGTGCTGGAACTGTTTGTCGCCTTGTCGGTAAGCATATATGAAGTTAGTTTGGTGCTGTAACATGCCACTAGAACCTCAATGGTAGTCTGAAACGTTCCAACTGGCAGAGATGTGACGCTAGTGAGACCAGGGAACTGTACGTTACAACTGAAAGAAAAAGAAGTTGGGACTCCAGGTTTGTTTAGAATCCCCCTCCCCACCCGACAATACATCTGCCAGTGCTCTAAGAATAAATGAAAGTGGATGCATAATTCATTCTTATACTTTTCACTCTAACTGAATTGCATTATCATGTTTCATAGAATGGAATTTAGGATATGAGGTTCCTATTTAAAACTTGGTGCATATAGCTTAGACCACCATGGGAGTGCCGTTTCTGGCCATCTAAGGGAGTTTGAAAGCCAAAGTTTTCAGCGATGTTCTGTCGTCCCCCGCCCCCCACCATCAATATTTTTGTCCCTAACACCCGGAGAACACCCATAGACGACTTCCTCACATCGTGACAATGGAGCAGCTTCCCTAATTTAAATCCTAAGTATGGTCCCCTTCCCCCAGGCTGAGGCCAACCTCCTCCATTAGCTACAAATTCTGGACAGGGATCTGATGGTAGGGTTTTTTTTTAAGTTTAGTTACTTATATTTTGTCAATTTTGAACATTAATATTAATTTTAAAATAAAATACATAGCACCAGATTGCGCGTAAGGACAAGTAATTATTAAAACAAAAATCCAAAGTGGGCGGGTCCCCCACCCCTTCGACCCCAATACCGGTGATCACACAACTCATTGACCCTCCCCCCCCCCCTCCCCCGACACAAAGTCTGGTTTCGTTACTGATTCCACGGGTCTCTTTCATTCAGGTACATTGCTATGGCTAATTACAGTATATTGTGGTGCACCATATGACAGCCATAACCTCTACCTGAATACACTAGTGTCTGACACTACAGCTGAGACTGAATTATGCCTGTGAGGCCAGATATGTGCTAAAAACCAACACAAAAGGGTGTGTACTTTATTTCTTGTACTCATCGCTTCACAATTCCAGCCAATTCTCCTAAAAGGTACGGTATCAACCGCGAATAAAATAACACCATTACACAGTAAAAACTGCCATGAGTCAGTTACATCAGGAAGTCTAATGGCACCTCCCCGGTAAATACATTCAACAAAGCCAGGTACTCTGTCAGACAAAAGAGGGCGCTCTTTTTGATTTGGTGCTAAGAGTATTGATTGACTAGAGTCCAAGGTCAAAAACGTCCGACCATGGAGGCCAAAGAAGGTACGATTTTGCAGTGTCTCGACTAACCAGTCGTTTCTTCGGATGCTGTAATTATTAAATTCCCCCAAAAATATTTCAAATTGTCTGGGTAACATAAGAAAATAACCATTCTGCATAGTCAACATCCAGAAATCAAACACTAACGATATATACTTAAAATAATTGAAAGAAGTAGGCAATGGGCGTAAATTATAAAGATATTTGACTTAATCGATGAAGGATGTTGGTCTCATTCTAGTACGTATGTGAGTCCATGTCTCAATCTACAGCAGACAAATCGTTACCAGTAGCAACAGTGACTAGCTGTTGTTGCTGACGACGACGGCGCTGCCGTCTTTCGACGACGAAATGGGTCGTAAATGTGCAATAAAATCTTGTCAGAGCCTTCGGTCATATGATCGAGCGGTCTCTGGCGAGATAACGTTCGGCCACAGGTATACGTATTGTTAGGTGTTGTAGGTTATCGGTAGATGGCCCAGATTTTAATTTTCAGTTTTACTCTTACTGTTATTGTTTGGCCGGCTTAATTATAGTTAGCCTATAGGCCTAAAAATGTTAGCTATAGTATTACAGTAAGTTAGTGACTCTCACTTAAGAGGTTCGCACTCACTGTTAACTTACCTAACGTTAAGTTATGACCTGAACAACAACCGGGCTCAACAATGTATACTGCTTATCGACTGAGTCAAAATACAGGTGTACAAGTTTGACTTTCACATTAAAGCATGTACTAATATTCCTAAAATTTATTCACATCAAATTAAGGTCCCTCAAATTTTGTGAGGTTTGTCCTTATTCCCGTGTTCATGGCCATTGTAAGAATCTGGTGAAATGCTCCTCTGGGCTTGATGTGGGAAACTAAAGCTTCTCACATACAGTTGTCAATGAGTGGAATAGTCTGCCTGCCTTTAAGGGCAACATTGTTAAGTTTTTTTTTTTTTTATTATCGTGACTGTGGCATAATCTGATTTTGCTTGACTTTGTTTGGTTAGTATGGGGGGGTGGACAGGTTGGTGGGGATTACAGGACATTTTATGGGGTTTTTGCCCTCCTTTGCCCTTAAACTTGTTATGTTAAATGTTTTAAGATTACCCACACCACAGTGAAGAGGTCACCATTTGTCAGAGATTCAAGTTTCTACTGCAGTAAAATGTAATTCTAGACCTACTAACATAGGGCTTACTTGTTAACGTTGTACTAGTTTGATATTGAAGTAAAGGGTGATAGGACTAAAGGTGCATTTCATTATGGCCTCAATTCTGTAGCCCTCTTTTGCCTTTCTGTTGTACATATGTCATTGTGTGATGTTATGACAGTCTGAGAAAATGTTCAGCCTGCCTCCTCTAGCTTGAAAAAGCTTCTGTATGTGCCTTAATAATTGCAGACTATTAATCCATTTGCTTATATTAAAGCATTAAGATAAATAAGTGGTCTTATATTTAACCTTCCTTGCTAGTATAGGCACCGCGACTTCATTTTTCTGCGGTGGGAATTTATTGTGACCAATTCTAACTCAGGAATTTAAAAAAAAATACTGCAGTTGCAACAGAGATTTGCAACAAAAACTTCAAACTACAGAAAATTCTGTTGTTTTTTGCAGGGGCAAAGTCCTAAATATTCTTTCGTTTTATAGCTGCATTGACAAGTCACTCATTGAAAGAAGAAAAAAAGCAAAGTTTCCTCTTGCAAAAATTTCTGATCAACTGTGCCCTTCCTATTTGCTTCAAGTTTGTTTTCAAAGAATTACTAAATTTTTATCAATCTCATTTTTTCTCAAGTATTTTTCATAGTACGGTGCATCCAATATTATAGGTAAACCAAGGAGTTATTATGAATAACTTTTACAAATAAGTAACAAAAATATTATCACATGATTATCTTGCCATTCCTCAACTGTACAGTGTGACAGTGGGATGCGCTAATTCAAAACTCTCAGTGTTTTTCTGTTAAGGTGTGATGTTGAAAGTCAAGAAGTTAGTGGGCTAAATATGATCATACATGCTTGATCTACTTGCTTTTTGCTGCATATAGAATATCTAACCAGGGAGGTGCTACGATCTAACGACTAACAGAGCTGCTGTTACAATCTCATTATGATGTGTGCACGTACCAGTGTGTAGTTAACACAAAACCACAAAGCTGCATAATGCTTAAGGGTGCAAGCTGAGCTATGTATAAGAACACAAATTGCAAATACAGTAAGGTGCAGTCACAGAAATTGTTGTTAAGTTTTGGACAATTAAACAGTTCAGACGAAAATGTTACATAAAATGTGAAAATGAATGCGAGCAGCCCCTAAATGTGGAGGGATATATCCCTCCATCCCCTTTGGATTTCTGCCTATGAGGGACTGGTTGATGGGTACTTGGTGGCTCTACCAATTGCAAGTTGAAAGCATTCACTCATAGCACAGGAATAGTCAAGTTTTCCCCTGGGTTTTAGAGAGAGAGTTGGCAGTTTTAAGTCCATGGGGCATTGCAATACTTGGGAATGTGTATGTCTACCGACCTTGGCAGAAGTCTGTGTAGAAATGATAGTCTCGCAACTGCTGCCCTACCCCTCTGGCCACAGGCCTGTGATTGTATTATCAATACCAAAAATAGCAGAGTTTCAAGTGGAAAGAAAGTTTTTTAGAGTTTTTCAGATTAATTTGAAAATGTCCTTACTTGAATGTTGTACCAACAATTTTCTGGGGATTGAGATCTTGGCCTCCATTCTTGTATTTTAATGGGCCAAAGACCAGTCTAGGAGGAAGAAATCAGAGTCTGGATGTGACCATAAGGAACTGTAGTTTTGTGAAAGTCCAGACACCAAACAATAACTCAACAACAACAAGAGAGAGCGAGTGAGAGATGCAGGATTACTTGTCCATATTTGTAGAGATAACTCCAACTCAAACAGAAAAATAGATGAAAAACACAGTACAATTACAAATCCCAGATCAACGTTAACAACATAGTTTGAAAAAATGTTAGTCTGAATTTTACAAAAAAAAGCACTATTTAATCATCACGTACAACTGTTTACTAAAACAGTACTTTCCAAACTATAAAGGCTCATAGTCAACAAATAGAACAAAGGGGTCTTCCTTATCATAGCAAAGCTCATTGTTCCTTATTTCCTGTTAAGGGACAAAATCTCTACATACTAATACACCTGTTAGAGTAAGATGATTCTTTTGGCTCACTTTCTAACCAGACCTGTGTGCCCAATGATCCAACACTAAAATATCTAATTGTTGCTGAATACAGCCCACTGGCCCTTCAGTCTTAATAATAAGAATACACACTTAGCGGATTAAGGACGGGGCAACAGCATGTGCCCTTGGCCCCACACATTTGGGAATTATAGACATCTTGGGTGTTACAGTACTATTTCAAGTGTTCCTAAGCTGTACTCTAGCCCCCCCCCCCCCCCCACACACACAAAAATGTATGGCAAGTAGGCCTTCCACACACTAAGTCCAGCCTTGTGAATTCACTCCCTTAAAGTAAGTTCTTGGACCACCCTAAAACCACCCTACAACACCCTCCCTACCCAAAAATAATGCACATTACTATTGCAAATAAAATATTTTTGAGTATGCAGTGCTTTATCACCAATGCACTAAATCCCTTCACACATATTTACCCTGGTCAGGAGTACCATACCCCAGAGCAAGTCCTCAAGATGATGGCAGCTATAAACAGCACCGGATGACAAGTTACCTGACAGGTACCCATGAAAACAGGGTGAAGAGACACAACTGAGATGAAGGACATAATGAAACAAAACTCATCTTGAGTCAAGTTTGTTACCTTAGTTTGTTTCTCAAGTTTGTTACCTTGGCAAAAAATCTATCACACCCTCATTAAACTATTTCTATCAATTTATGCACATTATAATCACACGCTTAGAAATTAAATGGCACAATTCTAGAAGATCCTGGACAAAGCATTACTGTCTCCCAGTTTAGTCCTACTCCTTTAGGATAATTCTGTTAGGAAAAATTGCTGCTTTTGAATGATTTTTCAAGATTAAGAAAAAAACTTTTAAGTTTCATATTGCAATCAGCAGAAAATTCACACCACTCTTCATTTAGAGTTTTATGACATAGACTGCATGTCACAACTGCAATATGTCTCCCATTGTCCACAAGCTATGAACCTTTTCCAATGACCAAAAATCTGTGACAGGACTACGAATGAAAGGCTATTGCATAATTTCACTGTCTGACCACCCATAATTCCAACTGGCACTTGACGTACTTTCTGCTAGCATTCAATGTTACCGTAGTTTTACTGTAGAAGCATTCCGGACACTATACGCTGTATACCAAAAGTTCAATGATGAGAAATTTTCCTACTGCCTAACCTCAGATTCAGTGTTCATAAGGACCCAATGGGATCAAAACCTACAGAAAGTTTGGGGTAAGGTGGATGTTGGTGAACTTGGTGACTTTCTAGACATTTCAAACAGACAAAAATTAAAATGCCTCTCAAGTCAAGGTATTCATGCTCAATGCACTTAATTCACACTTTAAAACCCCAGTTGGTTATTTTTTCATAAAGTCAATTGCTGGCATAGATTTAACAACGAGACTGAATGCCTCTAAAGAGCACATAATGATGTTGGTGCACACATTACCTGCATCACATGTGATGGTGCAGCCAGCAACCAGACTATGGCTATATACTTGGGAGCAAGCCTTCATCATGCAGAAACTTTCATCCACCCGGTCGATGGATCTACTATATTTTATATGTCTGATGCAGTTCATATGATTAAGCGTCTCTGTAACGCACTTTTAGGCAAACAAGGCTGTTCTATGATGGAGACACACAGGTATGCTTCATTTAAAAGAGCTTATTATTATCTGCCCATACAAAATTGCTCCAAGGAGTTGAGTAGGATATAGGATCATATAATCCCAACTTTCACTTTGTAAATACATTCATGTGTAGGGCCAGTCTTCAATAATGCTCCTGAAAAGAAATAGGACAACATCAGATGAAAATTTGCCTGAACCAAAACACAAATAATATATGAGAGCACCAACGCTGCAGAGGCTCATACCTGAACACTCTGAGGGTACCATTTACATATCAGTATTATGTATATTTTATCATAATCATAGAACCACAAGAAGTATCATTATATTGAATCACTAACATAATGTATTGCATGTACAAGAGAATCTGTAGGACTGCATAATGTACAGAATATCAAACTAGAGCACAAACAGTGCAGGAGTTGGATCTTTGTCAATAAATTTGTGACACTTTTAACAGGAATGACCAAATTACAATGCTTACAATTGCATCACTATCAAGTATGACATCCAATAACTATAAAACTGTCTATTTTGTACATTTTCTACCTGAGTTTTACTAGTTTTGCATGTGTCACATGCTTGACCATTGGTCTGTCAGCACATAGAACCCTTATAGTCACCTTTACACAAACATGACAAGTTTGGGAAGACTTATTGGATAAACTCAAAGTGCCCCTTTAATGTCTAGACCTACATGTATACCTCAAGACTAGAATGGGTTTCAGTTAGGCACAATCTGACCTATTACCCCATTACTTAATTATCTTTCATGCATAATAGGGATACTTGAGATGCTGAATGACACTTCAAGGGGCACTTTTAAAGTATGAGGAGAAAATGTTTGCAGAATTTCACAACATGGGACGTAGGGCCCACATGGAACACTGGACTACAAATTCATGTACAGTACACTCTAAGATAACCCACTAACAGAGTATCATTATGACAAACCATCAACATTGTATAAGAAAGTCTGTAGGAGGAGCATTGTGCAGAATTTCATAAAATGGGACACAGGGTCCACATGGGACCTTAGACCAAAATTTTGTAACGGAGGAGAAGCATTTTGAACAATTGTGAAAAGAAAGATACGGTAGATCTCTATTATGAATTTCTGAGTTACTGCACCATATTGGTAAATTTCTAAGTTTGAAGAATAGGTATGTATTGTCCTTACAAAGTTAAGATGTGTTACAAATATCACTCCTCAGGAATTTAAGGAATATGGTAGGTGTGCTAAAACTTTAATAGATTTACCTGAGTTCCCATTCTTTACCTTAGTGTGAAAAAAATCACGCTTATCACAGGGTTTTGAGGTGAGTGATGATGTGCAATCGCACTTGAACGCCTCAAAATTCAAGGCCTGATATGTGGTCTTACCCAAGGACTATGACTCTAAAAGTTCTTGAGGTCCATTGTAAATATGGACTGCTGAATGCTGATGGTGGGAGGATATGTTCACAGTCTTCTCTTCCAAACCTAACATTTTGAATGAAAAAAGAATGTTACTCATTGAATTACTGTAGGCTTACAGTACCAACAAAGTACTTGATTTCATGCAATTCTTTCAAGACCTATGGTACAAAGAAGGGAATATGACAAGTAAGGGGAACCAGGCCTGTAAGCAGAAAAGGTATGGAAGTAGGCACGCACGATAGTTCCCTAAAGTGGCAGACACATTTTAAGGGGGTGAGGTATGCTAAAATGTATGCAGACAATGATAAATTTCTTTTTCACAGCATTCTAATTATTTTTTCTGGGGCATTGGACCTGGCCACTCTTAAGCTCTGTGCTAGAAATAGAGGGATGTGCTTGCACATTATCAATGTGCACATACAATTATCCCAGGCCAATTAATTTTCCTTTTCTAATTTCAGGGCTCTGTAATTTACTTTTCAGTTTTACACTGTTCTATTGCTAACTTTTTGTTCCCATACAGTCATGGTATATTACTGTGTATGCTAAAGATTTGTACAGGATCTAACCCAACATTCTAGTACTAACCCCAAAAAGTTCCATCACTTTTGGTAACTTACTGTACAGTTTAAACTGGGGACCCACACTGCTTTGCATATTTCAAATTTAGGAGTACTGTAGTACTGCAACCACAGGGGAACGACAAGTTCTGTGCACTGAAGTGAAAATACAATCACCTCCAAGTTACAAAGTATGTTGGCGTTACTATAAAAAAAAAAAAAAACCTTGAATCCCGCTTAGCCTGCATGTAGATGATACTTTAAAGGAAACATAACATAGTTTGAAGAGTGCAATGTAGGGATTCAAACTCTATTTAGCCCCCGCAAAATGTCCTGAAGTCGAGACACTTTTTCACGCTCAGTAGCCTAGGGCTAAGCTAGTAGTACTACACCGTACGGGCCATACGGGCTACAGTAACGTTACAGGGTCACTGTCACACTTTACCTCGGTAAACAATGAAGGTTTCTCGTCTTTCTGCTCCACTGAAATGTTTTAGGCTGACAATTTCTTCCTGACGACTTACAGCAGCCACCATATTCATAAGATGTACACCGCAAAAACGTTCTGCCTGCGATTTGCGTGTACAAAACAATAAAATGTGACCTGATCGTGTCTTTTCCTGCGGTTTGGTTGTCGCGGGAGCAAGCTAGCAGCGACAAGCCGCGACGACTGAACGTCGAAGACTAAACCATTTCGTACCTTGATCTGGCTTTCAAATCCTCCGAAATTTTGTACAGAGCATGTATTAGACCTTGGACTCTAGTCAATGAATGCTCTTAGATTTGGTAAGCCTACGAAAATTGGGCATGCTTTTGGGGTACTGACACGTGGATAGCGCCATTATTTCGAGTTACGTCTGCTGTGTTCCCCTCTTTTATCCGAAAGGTTTTGTTTTTTCATTTCTTGATCTTCAAACACTACATTTTCTTTTCGTTGAAGCTGCAGAGGAGAGAGAATATTGATGAATGATACATCAGTGCACATTGGATTATAACACTTACGTATTAGTAATCATTGAGAGTCTCCCCTAATTACCCACTGCGCCAATATTGCACATGGAAGATCAAGTTGTTCAAATAACTGCAACCATCCTTACCTCAATAATATCTGCCGACTAGTCAAATCTGTGTTATCGTGTTATAACACAACGTTTTTGAATAACTATCATTAACTGTAAGAACTCTCAACGGTCATTTACCGTTAACGGTAAGAACTGTCAGGGGAATTGGGTACCAATTAATAATCGCTGAGTGCCTTTTTCCTCGGTCTCCAGCAAGGAAACCGAAATGTTAATTAAGAGACTGCACAGTCAATCATCTTTACAAACTAAAGACAATTTCATCCTTTTCTTTACTGTAGACAGCAAAACAAGAGTTCCTAACTAATGAAATAGATCTGTAACATAATACTAGTTTGAGACCATTTAATTTACTTTTACTTTTCCGTTTAAATAATTGCCAAACATTCAGGTGTTTAAAACACATCACCTTAAAAAGAATAACTTCTTTAAAGAATGAAACTAAATGGTACAATGTTCCTTTTTCTTAAACGTTCACAGAGCAGCTTTTTGCGCTTCTGTTTGTTTCAGGGACGTCATAGACAAGTGATGATCGTTATAAATACAGAGTTGTTTCCAAATTCGTGAACACCTGTACGAATATAGCATCTTCACCAGCGGTTAGCCGATAATGTAATAGGCCTAGTTAACCTGTAATGTAACAACGGTTAATGTTGTAAAATATTACTGATAACATAACTCGAACGTATCAAACATTTTTTATAATCTAACAACCCATAATCAATCTAGTAAACATTTTGCCGATAACGTAGTAACGAATAAACTGAAACTTTACATCTAATACAACTAGAAGTAACTAAGTAAGAAGAATAACCGTGACGTAACCCTACCAGCATTCAAGACGAAAGAGGTCTCATTTTGGATGGGAAGCATATAAGTAAACCAATAACAATTCGTGCAACTGCATTGGTATAATAAACACTGTATAATACCAGTAAATACCGTTCTGGGAAACTTAAGCAGGTTGTAACTGTTTATCACTCGTTGTTATAACATAAATATGAACTTAGCAATCAGTTTCTATTACAAGTTACACAGAACTCGGATCATGGTTGTCATTAATTTTATTTTATTTTCAGCCCAGTTGATTTCTTTTCATAAGCAACACATGTCATCAGCTAAGAATGTGACAGGAAAATGAAATAGAGAAAATGATAAAGAACAATCAAAAATTAAACAAAGACGGACAACCTCTATCCGCATAATCCTATACTGAAAATAATTCATTTCTGCTTTTCATCTGAAACCATATGGTGCGTAGGGTATATTGTCGACTTATTTATGATCTCGCAACATGGTTTCGATGCCCTCCAAGAAATTCATGTTTTTGTAAAGTTGAAGTTTTGACCAAGTTGGTACAATCTTGGTGTTATCATTGCCAGCAATACAGAGACAGATTGGCTTGCAACTGAATTGAATGTCAGAGGTTATATGATGATGTCAGTTAGCGGTTACGTCAGTCATACTATATAGCAAACATCAGGATTCTGAATTCGAGTGTTACACCTAATTCTCACTTCCCCAACACCCACACCCCAGCCCACCCCCCCCCCCCATTTCCCATCCATAAAAAGGCATGGCATTTTGTCTATTGCCTAAGTATCTTAGGCCTTATACTCTGGCAATTTTGAAATCAAAGTTTGTTGGTCAATTTTATGTTTAAACAGAAGGTGCACGCGTGCTTGTAACTGACTTCTTGCTGATGGCACGTTGTGTCTTAGACTGTAAAATTCCCTCCAGTTTTTTGCAGTTGTGTATATGTGAAGTTGGTCCGAGATGTGAACATGTCCGGCTCGAGCGAAACGAAATGGTCGAAACGTCATCAGCTGTTAACTTGAAACAAAGCAAATTAATCAGTTGCCAAGATAATAACAAAAAAAAACAGGAAAACAACAAAAATGAAATTGAGTGAAATATACAGAGGGAAGCACTTTTGCATAATGACCCAAAACTTACATGTGACGGCACGTAATCGTTGCTGAAGTATAACTTTTAAGCTAACTGCATACAGAGCGTTGAGGACTACTCTGTAGGTTTGTCACACCCTTCTATGCTAGCAAAGCGTCAACATCAGTTTAAATTTAAAACTGGAATAAAAGTTGAACGGCGAATTGCCTGTTCATCTACCTTAGTATTCAGTGAAGAGAAAGTAGGGAAAAGATTTCACAAAAGAGAACTATGCACTCATATTCCAGATATTTGAATATGAAAATTGACATTGATATTTTTTTTGGACCCCACAAAATTCAGACTCTCCAAGAAAGCATAGCAGTCAGTCACCGTTTCGTTAAATCAAACAGACCAATGGGAAGGGATAAGAATGTTCTTGTATGCAAAAGTGGGAAAAATTTCCAAATCATAGTCCAGCTTCAAGGCCATATGGTCTGAGAAATTTGGGGTGACTTAAATTGAGAAATGTAAATGACAGATGTTAATTGGTTAATACTCGCTTCGTTCTTAGAGGATACGAAGCTTAGGTCAAGAATGTCATAGTCCCCCTCCCAAATCGTTAAGGATAAGAAACAATGATATTTTATGAAGAGTATTTCGTGCAATGGAAGCGTCTTACTTCTGTAAGAAAATCCGGGTCCCCGGATTTGTCCCCGCAATTGTTTTCCATTTTTTTTACTCCTAATTGAGATTACACACTACGTTACTGGATGGTATGGACTTAGAGTACACATGCAGCACCCAATTTTTGACCTCAAATTGCTGAACATTTTTTTTTTATGTCATTGCTCAATGATGACTACTGGCCACATGTTATGATTATGAATCTATAGTCAAATAATCATTAGACCTTTAAGTTCCAAATTTACTTTTGGTGTCAAAATAACATCTAACTGACATTTGACAGTAACAATCCAATTTTGTAGCCTTAAAAATCCTTTTTAAAAGTGCATCTGCATCTGCATGTTTTTCAGTTTCAATCATTTTCTGGTAAGCTACGCACCATCGTTAAGAGTGTATCATTAGACGTCTAACTGCAAATTGCAATGGACGGTTAGAGTTCCCACTTCACCTCGACCCATGCATTTTGTTGAAGCCACCTCATTCATGTACTAGTCTCCACCCCCTCCACCCCCTCCCCCCCCCCCACATACACACACAGCTACTTCAAGGTACCATAATATATACTAAATGGAAGCATATGACATGGATTATGTACAACCTTTCCATACTTACAGTTTCTCTAATTCTTTGTCATCAATACTTGGAATCATCTGTCGCTTTCTGAAAGAAATAAATAAAAAAAAAACGAAAAGTGATCATTGTTTAAGTTGTCAGGTAGCATGAAAGTGGTTGGTAAATGCTAGACCTCCCCAAAGACCCTTTTCTTCACCTTCTTACATTGGGAATAGTAAAAGGGGCCTTGAAAAGTGGGTTAAGCTTTAAGCCAGTTACAGTAAGAGACTTTTAGCAAAACCTACCTCCATGCATTAACTTGAAAAACAAATGTAAATAGGTTGATAAGGTGACAGCTGTGACTTAAATTTTCGGTTACCGACGTGCGGGTTTCTCATTCCTGAGGAAAAGTTCAGTTCCAATTAGGGTGTGTGTCAATGATTACTGGTGACATTTTTTGCCCTTTTTGGAGTCCTTTATTTCCAGATTTCTGTATTGTTTTTATTTGCAGAGAAAATTCACGTTCAAGTCCTTTCATTTAACTTTAACAATCTCTTTGACTACATTATGTGCAAAACTTCCATTTCTTTTTGTTTCATTGTTGTGTGAGATACATACATTCTCATAGTGTTATAAGTGTTTAGTCTGCGATATTGTGTGGTAGCAGGAAAAAGAAACTTGAAACAGAACCCCCCCCCCCTATATTTTTTAGGCAGAACAAGAAGTAAACACAGAGAGAGAAAAATTAAAGGATGAACTTACGAGCCCAGGTTAACGGCATCTTCCATCGTCTCTGGAAGAGTCCTCTTTCTCGTTTCCGGCAGTGACATAAACACCCAAATCCCGGAGATAATGATGACCCCGGAGTACAAAACGAGTGGAAAAGGAGGCCAAACGGTGCGAAGAAGATTAATTATTGGAGACAAGATATCCCCAAGTCTGCCCATAATGCTACAAAAGCCGACACCGAAACCTCTGCAATGTGAACAGAAACAAAAATATATAAATATACAAAAATTTTATCCGTTGTTACGAATCAGACATTGAGCATGATCAAAAAAATATATTTTTTTTTTGTGGGTCCAAGGAAATCTCATTGGCATTGTAGAGCTCACTTGTTAGAACTCATTTGGACTATGAATAACCAGTCTCCTTCATTATGGTCTCTTTACACTAATACCTTCCAAAGGAGGGTATTACTCTGTTGGAGAAAGTTCATCATCGTGCCGGAAACGTGTGATCTCTGATTTCGCTTCAAAAGCATACGAGAAACATTTGTTTTTATTGAAGATTACGTCTCTTGAGACCTACAGGATTATTATTATCCTCCGGTACCTTTGTCTGTGATTGTTTTAAATTTGTCTCTGTTGATCACCAAACCGATGGTTTATTTATAACTTTCCTATAGTAATTTAAGATATATAAATTTAACCCTCAAAAATTCATAACTTACGTTTGAAAAGGTAATAGTACATTCTCACTAGCTGAGGGAGTATTTTACCCTACACATAACTAGATTACCATTGCGCTGTATTTTCTCAAAGATTTACATCAGTACAGTAAATTCAAAGCAATTATTGTGACATCATATTGAAAATATTTGTTTCTGATCTTTTACTGGTTATTATTTTCATCACGATATCAAGCCTTGTCAGTGCTTGATATATTTATTAGCATTTGATAAAATGAACTATGAAATAATTATAATATTTTCTTACTCTAAATAGGTATATACCAACCTAACAGGAGTTGGGAATATTTCTGCCCCATAAACAAACAGTATGACGAAGCTCGTTGTAACAGCATATTTGCCGACGTAAGCTGCAGTTGCCCGCCATGGGCCAATCGCTAAACAGGAAATAGATCAAACGTGAGTGAGGTTTCTTTCGATCTGTCACATTTCATTAAATATTCCGTTTCAATGTGTGAGTTTCACTGTTTTCACCGTTGGGTACCGACATAATGAATGCGATGAAGAAGGATAATCTTTTTCCTACCAAATCAATAGCAGAAATCTTTTGATAATAATTGTCTTTATTACACTGTCTACATGAAATAGGGCGCACATATAGTCAGTGTAATCAACAAGTGCCGAACGTCACAATTTTATAATATATAATGTGAACAGAGTTTTTTTTTTCTTTCTTGCAACTTACGTGCAAAAACAACCAATAAGCAAATTAAACCACCAGCAACCATGAAGAACGCCGTCGTATTTTTCCTGCCAAACTTGAAAAGGCACAACATGGCTGTCGTGTAGGATGGAATCTCTATGAAGGCAGATACGAAGAAGCTTACGTATAGATTGATACCAAGACTTGAGGCTCCAAGAGTCAGACCAAAGTAGACGAGTCCGTGTGCAAACCTGCATTAGCATAGTGCATGCAAGAAGAAGGATATAGATAAAATAGAGGGTTTTCCCCAGATTGTCAAACTGAGAAGGATCAGAATTCTCCGATGACAGAGACATCCCCCCATTAGTATGGGAAGCCATACACCTCCCTGGTGTAACCAACAGGCAAAGACGAGGGGGTGTCATTAGTAGGAGATGCGACACTTTAAAGTCGTGTGTATAGACGCCAAGTTTACCCAGTAATCTTTCTTTTGTATCTTACTGGAGATTCCTATAGGACTTAAAGATGATTAGAAAGCAAACACAATGAAGTATCGGTCGTCTGCTACAGTTACCGCTTGAGTTAAGAGATTTCTGTACTGCAATAGCATTGTCAGTCGTAAAGAGAATTTTTGTTTTTTCATCGGTGCCGCCGCTCGGTGCCGCATATGACAGTACAACATGTAGGTTGCATGTCAGAATACGACAAGTAATCCATTTCTGTCTATTTCAGGACACTTCCCATCTAGTTGACAATATATTAGACCTCTGGCTCTTCAGTTCATTTGCATGCGATAACTTGTTAACAACAGGGACAAATGTCTTCATTAATGTCAATTAAACAGTCGTTTCAAGTTTTGTGCCACCTTCTCTGAAAATGTTGGGGGCTAAACACCTGCACTCACAGCATTGTTCTGAGCGATCTAATTGTTTAAGGATTAGTTGAAGTTAACTGACGTTGCTAGGTGAATGATATTGAACTGGAATCACTCAATAAAGGAATGACATATCTTTGAGCCAATTAAACAGCTTGTCTCCTCTGGATTTGGTTAGTCTATAAGTATTGGCAGCAATTAAAATTTCTGTCAAATCTCCTCCTAATGACATCTCCATGCAAAGACCAGCTATAGGCCTACTTGAAATCTTTTATTAAATTCAGTCAGTATTGTTGGTCTTGTAAATTTGAAGTCTGTGACTTTTAATGCAGTGCACAACAGAAATCAGTACATACCTTTATCATGCTTTTGTTATAAATCTGTTATTATTTACTCAGCTGTTTTGATAGTCAAGCACATCCAGAGAGAAGTAGTTTGTCATGACGATTTGGATACGAGAGATTTTTTACTCTAAGATATGATCAGATAGTTGTTATATTTTCCATATACTGTATATCCATCAAGGGAAAGTGTCAGTGCCACGCTGTAATTGACTGATTTGACATAACTTTTAACTGTAATATCATATATATATATATATCACTTGCTGGCTGCAGAGTGCTTTACAATCAATTACAAACCTGGAAGGAGCATTTGAGGAAAACTTCTGTGAATAATGTGACATTTCAATTTCAAACTTTTACACTAGAACTAGGAAAAGGATAATATTGTTAAACCTGTCTTTCTGCTTTCAATAGTTTCAAGTAGTTGAAATGATTAAGGTTTACCACATCACATGGTATATATTACATATACTTGTGTATACGAAAAAAAAAAAAGACCAAGTGCTTGAATTGAGAGGGGGGATATTGGGAGGTCTGACACTAAATTTCTCTGGGGCACAGTGTATTAGTATCTTACTAAGGCCTTTAAACATTCAAGTATAATAAAGGCAAGGAATCACTAAGCTTCAGTGGTTTTCTGGTTTTTAGTTACAAAAAGGCCAAATATTCGTATGATTTTGCACTGCACTTCAAGTCGCGCAGTGCAAGGTGAAACGCAGGTCTGTGAAATGTTATGGGCAGTCGATTTCTTGGTTCAAAGCAAAGCAAATCTTTATCTAATTTCGATGTTAGTATAATGATTATCTTATATCGCAGTTCACGTCTTGATTAACTAATCTGAAACGCCGAAACATTTAATGTTTTGACTTACCACGCAAAGGACATGTTCATAGTTCTCAACAGCATGATTCGGTTGGTGAATATGTCGAAGAATTTGATTTGGTTGTTAACCGCCTTTAAGAAGGAAAAGATGAAAGAGAGAACTATTTATTAATGATAGCCAGTGGGAGGCGGGCTTTTTATCTTTTAGTCATTGATTTGGTATTTGGTACAAATCAAGGATAGTCAACCACTTTTTGTTTCACGAACTATACCCCTGAAGTTACCTTAGCAGAGTGGCAATATCTTTGTTAAACCTTAGATGTTACGTTATTGTACCAAATTTCATTTCTGCTCTTTGTTTTAGTTGTTTTGTCAGTTCGTGTATTCGTAAGTTTGTGTTTGTTGCCACTGTTGTTGGGAGCTTCTTGTTTTTAAAATACAACATCGCAAACACCTGACCTTGAAATTTGGTGGGTTGGACTTATGGAATTTGTAAATTATAGTCAAGCAAGCGTTGCCAGAGAGATTCGCTTGATTTGACATTGTATTCACTTTACAAGAGTAACTTTTGTTGAAAACTACTATAAGCCACCAGTTGCATTGGTATAAAAACTAGGCAATTTGACATTTACCCTAGTCTTTCATACGCGATAACTTGTTTTGATAAACAAGTATATAGTAACAGGATTACTCGGATTTTTCTACTTTATTGTAACTGCCCATAAAATGAGGGAAAGGAGATGGAAAGCAGCTATCTGTTTTCAAACGTGTATCTTCTCTTTAATATAACAAACACAGTTAATATATAATTATAAACATCCGTATTAATTTACTGGAATAAAACAACAGTTTGTCGTATGTAGAGAAATCGGGGTTGAATTTATCATTGTTTTCCATTCACCATTTTTTCGTTGTACTCTTCATGGAGCTGTTCTTCAAAGTCTGGGGGTACCTTCGTCCCGTTTCCTTTAGCTATTTTTCTGATGATTTTTGCCGCCTCAGGAATTCTGTTTTCTGACACTAACCACCTCGGTGATTCGGGTACGAAACTGCAAGGAAAATAAATACATTTTAACGCAAAAGCGTTCTCTGTCTATGCCATGTCTCCAATTTGGTGGAATCCGAGCACTGCACAACTGTTGCTAGTATATGTATTCATTGCCAAGCTCGTAATCATTTAGTGTAGTAGAGTCAATCATGAAGTAATTCTCTGTTATAGATCCATGACTCAAGGTAATGTTTATGTCTCCCTTAATTCCAAGGTTTTAACATTGGCGAGGTGACCCCGTGGATTTGGCTAGCCGTTTTAGTTTTTACTGCGTGATGATATTACCAATTATTTGTTGGTATCACGTATCATTTGCTGATATTAGTAAATGGATTAGTGACATCTAATTTGGTGATATCATCAAATATTGGTGATACCAACAATTAATTGCAGATATCAACGATTAATTGCAGATATCAGCAAATAATTGTTATAATTGTTAATATTTCCAACTATTTGCTGATAGTATGAAATGATTGAAAAATAATTTTAAATGAAAGAAATATTTCGTAATAATTTCAACTAATTTGTGATATCATCAGAAAATTGGTGATATCATCAAACTTTGAATAAAAAATAAACGGTTTGCCTTTGGCCTTAAAGGCAAACCGATAAAGGTTCAATTTTAAACATGAAAATAGCAGGTTCGAAATGAAACCATTGCATCTGACAAGAGTGTCCAACATATTCAGCAAGGCTTGTCATAACCGCTGCAAATCAAATTATTACTAAAATGTATCGTCCAATTTAAATGCAGTATACAAAGGATATTCTAGCAATCTGTAAACTTAAAACTGATGTTATGGAAAGGTGCGGGTAGTTGCATTCTACATTTGAAATACACGTTGTGCATACCGTCTCTTTCATTACTACGTCGAATTTAATAATATAAAAATGTTGTTCGAAAAATGACTCCACTTACGGCAAGTACAATAATATGTAACACTGTAGCAAGGTAACCGTCAGCTGCAGTTTAGCCCAGTCTCGTATAAACCAAGCTAATGCCGTCACGATCATAAATCCAATGGCGAAGAAATATTCAATGAAGAGACCAGATACCATTCTCTTATTTGGCCCCACGTACTCCGTAGCTGTAACATAAACAGCATAAATTCCTGGTATGTTGACCGACAGTCTCAACTGGATTATTGACCACAAATGAAAAACACCCAGGCCATTAGCAAACAGCCATGTGTATGGTTAACTGTGTCAAACACCAACCTTCCCCTTCCCTCACAATCACCCAACACACAAGCACACTAATACACTCGTACATATACAGGTTTATCAACATTTCCAGTTATATCAACGGGAATGCAAGCAGGTCTGTCGTTTAGGGCATAAACTCACTAAAACTCTAAAGTGAAGTAATATTTTCATGTTGTGAGAACTATTGTATAGTACATACTCTGGTGTCCTTGAGCAAAATTTAGGAAAAAACGGAAAAATAACCTCTCACCGGAATTCGTGCTTTTAACTGTGGTTATACGCACGTATTTGATGATAAAAGATATTAATTCAAGTCAACTCACCCATTATAACTGGAATGATCCACGCTGCATAATTTGCGGGAGCAAGTATAGTCCTTACGATAGTATATGACCAGAATGTTGGCATAAATATGACCAAGATACCGCAGACAAACTGATGAAGAAGGGATATCCACCAAGCATGATACCGACCTATCCTGATAAATTTGATAAATAAAATTGTAATAATAAGTAAAAACCTGACTCATAATATTTCAGATGTTCAAAGAATTGTCACAGGACATGGTTCGAAAACGTCAATAGTTTGTTTATTGCACTGTGGTAAAAACAACATAATACCGAACAATACTTTAGAGGAGATAATTACAGAATATGACATTTTGTGTGTGAGGTGGCTGCTTAAACGATCCGAACGAGGACACACACAGGAATGTAGAACTTGTAACTGGGGATACTCTGAAAAACGGGGATATCCCCGTTTCCTTCATATTTTAACATAATGCAAGTTGGGGTATCATATATGCGCGGTCAGATTTATAGGTCGATCTGACCATGAAGCTACTACGAGGTAGCTCCATGATCTGACTTTTCTCCCAATCACCTATTCTATGGATCTCTACGTGTGTATAGGTGTATGTGTGTAAAAAAACATACCCACAATCCCGTTTCTGGAGTGAATAGGGGATACATGTAAGACTAAATACCAGTTAACTGGGGACACCATCTGCAAAGTAGGGATATCCCCAATTACAGGAGGAAAAGTCCATGTCCCCGGTTGGCGCCGTAAACGGGTATGTGTGTGTGTGTTGTATTTATTGTTCTTCCTTTGTTGAATTAAATTCCCAGAATGGTGCACCACTCAATCAGCGAACCATTTGCGGTGCACGTTTTTGTCCGAGTAGTCACGCAGTTCGAAATCATACTATAAACTCAGTCTATAATACGTCACTACAAACTGAAATTAGTACTTACTATAAAGTGACACATCAAACATTCATGTTTCGTCCGTTTATTTTGGCTCGGTGGTTGTGCCCATTTATTACACGTAGCAACAAGCAATGTCCAATCAACTTGCAATCGTCAAAAGATCCTACATTGCTTATTTGGTGATTATTTTGTATACAATGAGGAGACAGACCAAATCACCAAAAGATTTTGATTCAAATGCAGGTTTAACCCTGAGACTTTCTACCATTTAGAGCATTAGAGTATAAATTGTTTAGAATATGACAAGCCTGAGATCACTGCCAGCTGATTTCTAAAAAAAAAAAAAATCCACAACAATAAGCAATACAGCATTTTATAATTTATGACATCCTCACCATATACCGGTAAATAAAAACACAAATCATATGTATGTGTCAGCTATTTGAAAGAGTACAGGCTCTGTTGATTTCAAAATTCCTGAAAAATTCCGTGAAAAAAAAACGACCTGATCAACTAGCGCAAAAAGGGACAAAGAACGTGGATTCGCTATCTGGTGGTAGGCAAAAAGGGCACTTCTGCATGTAATGTCAGTAATTACCGCCAACAACATAGAAAAACAAAAACACAGCAAATGTACGTAGTCCCCCGGATTTGATACCCTACCCCACTATTACCACAAAAGCACCAACACATAAAACGATCCTCTTCGATTTTACCCTTTGATGAGAAAGTTTTTGTGCACGAAAAAAAAAAACAAAAAGATAACATTATCTTTGATCTTTAGTTTTTCTTTATTATGTAATGTAAACGGGAGGTTGTTCATGGACGGAATACGTGATTTAATGAACGAAAATAACAGTAACTACTTCAACAAGCGACGGAAACCAGCAAACAGCAAAAACAAACCAAAACAGATGGTCTTGTTTTATGAAGTACAAACGACCACACAATGAATATGCAACAGTTTCCAGCTTCCTAATCCTCACATGATATCATACATGTTTATTCCTTCTCGAGTGATACTTTCCTAACCATTATGGTATATCTGGGTGTCATGTCTTGTTCTATCATGTAGTAAAGATATCCTGGATTAAGGAAATTCCCCTGAGGACTAGGTGTGAACTGTTTCTACCAACTGAATATTCTGTATTACTATTTTTTTCAAATTGAATTTGTTTCCAGCATCATCAAATAGTAACACAGAAACAACAGTACACACAACAGATATATTACAAGTTACTTGAGAAGACAAAACAAACAAAAGAAAGTACTGTACTTTACTTTGTCACCCTGAGAATGTGTAAGTTTGAAGAGAGAAAATAGCTTGCACTTGTGCCGAATGGATTTCAAAATACCATTGCTGATTCAAGGAGACTTAAAGGAGGCTTAGATATATTACAGACAGGGTAATAATCTGAAATATCAGAAACAATAATACCAGCTTATTGGTGAACACATTGTCGATTAGCGAACAAGAATTTTCGCACACTCTTGTGAATTTGTGAAAACTTGGTTAAAACGAGAATGATGATGATGTATCTACCAAAAGTTGGACATTGGAACAAAATAAATTATTAAATAAATCAATATTGGAATCACCTGCCAGAAAACAAGTTTTATTTTCTCTGCTTATAGCATTTAAGCAACTGCACAAAGAATTATTGAATGAAGTCGCTTGGTTGGCAGGTTGCCTATAAATTACACCAATAATGATATTAGTTTGATTTATATTTTCAATCTCAATGAATATAGACTCAGCATCGTTGCTACGATGTCTACTGAGATCATCTCTGATTGTATACTTCCCATTGCATTTTGTCCCAAATTGTCTGAATTGTGCAATTTACAGGCAATTTACAGAAAATAAAACTTACATGTTGTTTTTATTTTCTCGTACGCAATGAGTAATATTAAGTGATTGATAGGAACTTGAATTTAAAGGGAAAAAATCCAATTTAATTAGAAGCCTAGAACGGAGTACCGATCTCAGAAATAAGTCGACCCTTTACTCATAAACATCCTGAACTCGTTCTCGCGCAATACTTACACACTCTCTGACATTTTTGATAATATTTTGAAAATTGTATGACTTACTTCAGTTTAACACTGCGCAACATTTCGGTTCACTCTGGAAGGATATTACAAGATATCTCAGTTAGTTTTGACTGAGTTTACCAAGTACTCAATAGAAGTCGGACAAGCCTATTAAATGAACTCATGTTTTATGTCAACGCTGTTCAAATGTTAAGACCTCCTTCTAAGAATTGATCTTCGTTCTTTAATATTCTCCAGCAGTGTTCAATTTCTATGATTTTCCTGTCTCAGATATCAAATGTTCGAGATCCAAGTTTTCAAAACAGGTGATGATTGACCGACTTACACTTTCCCCAGGCAGCAGGGAGACATTCCACCTTATCCGTATATCTCGGTTCACATATAGTGAAGAGATATCCCATGGCTCGTATATATTAGACACCCCCTGCCTATAATGTGGCATAAAACAGCCTTGTCTGGTATGGCAGTTGAAACTTTCAGCATTATAACCACACAGAATTTTGATCAATGTCAGGGTAGGGACTGCACTCCCTTGAAAATGCTCTCCTTGCAAATTCTAATCCATTTCATTTTTGATTTTCTGCAATACCATGATTCTCTTTTGTTTCTCCTGAATGTAGCATTAGGCCTCCTGTAATATAAGTTGCACTCTTCAACATAAAACAAACAGACAGACCAAAAAAAAAAAAAACGTTGTGATCCCGGATGATCAGTTGATTCATCTCAGCTATTTTTTTCAGAGGGTGAACTTTGACAGAAATGTACATTTTGATGATTCTGCCTCCACAGTGTTAAGTAGAGAAACCACAAATGCTAAGTGATGCAAATATATTTCCCAATTGCACAATGTATGCTAACCAGAGGGGGATGAATGGTTGTTACATATATACATTTTACACAGCTTTTTGCTCTTTTTCTTTTTTCTTTCTCCAAATCTCCAGAACAGATATGTGTTACATAATGATCATAGCAAATTCTGTTAGAAAATTCAACAGTAGAGAGGTAGAAAACCATTTTGTTTTTAATTTACTTTATCTTGACTTGCCCTAGATAATGCACGAATATGTCTTTCATGCCTCTCCCTAGCTTTGTTGATGGAGTGTTATTGATTGAAGGTCATCGGTATTTACACGCAGAGTTAAGTTAAACATTGATGCACTTTGACCAAACAACAGTCCTCATTAAAGGTAGCGAGAGGCATAAAACACATACTATTAAATATTTTCTAGGGGACTTCAAGATAAGAACACTAATTAATAACGTTTTTTTTCTCTCTTTTGAAACACGTTACGACAGAATGTGTCATTGGAAGATCAGCTTTAGCACAAATCTGTTATGAAATTATGATTCTATCCGATTTGGAGGAAGCATGTGCAAAAACTGATGTATAATGTACGTCACAGCTACGAATCCTCTTTTTCAAGATAAGGAAGCATAGAAGGCCAGTTAAGAGACACAGTCCTTCAAATTGTGACAAGGTTATGAAACTTGGCAAAATGACTCATTATGATGACAGAAATATGAAATAGAAAAGTTGACCCAAATCGGATCAGAGTAAAGCCCCCGTTTTGGATTTCAAAATGGCAGCCCCCTATTTTACACTTTTCCTTACATACAAAAGCGAATATATGAAAGTCAGAGGCCTATTTAGGCACATTCAGATATTATGGAAACCAAGAGGGGCATCTTGGATGTCAAAACACATTTTAGGCCATCCTAGGTGTGTGTTTGGGTGTGTAAACCGGAGACAGTGGTGAGTCAAGATCCTAGGTAGATGGCTGACGTTGACGGCATCTTTTATTCTAGGGGGATACTGGCATCTCCTGGGGAGCGTATGGAAGAACCCGTATGTATATATGCTTGCTTTGATTATCAATAGAACACATATAGGGAAAGAACCCCCCTTGGGAGGGAAACATTTTGGATTTCAAAATAGAGTCGGCTGTCAGGGATGGGATATCTGGGGACTGTGATATCCCCTTACGGCAATATTGATATTGTATATTACTAATCATTAAGTATATCCCCCCTTGGGGAAGTGGTCGCAGTTGGTCTCCCTTTATTTGAGAAAAAAAGAATAAGAGTGGGATGACGAACCAACAGAGGTGATAGTGTGATATTAAGTGTTGTATTTACTTAATCATTCTGGTGATACTGAAACTATACTACATCCCATAAAACCAGAGGCTTTCTTTTCCCCACAGTTGCTAAAGTTCTACGTTACACATCTTATCTAGCATTTTGCCCTTCAACTGCACAGCTCTGTACACTTCAGTCCATTCTTCCTGCATTTGCATCTTCCACCAATAAAGTTTGTGCATGCACAACAAATTAACGTTGACATTAGAGACATCCGGATGAAGCCTCAAACGTGTAAGAAAATTATTCCCCCTTTTCACCCATCCGAAGATCATCAGACGACTGGGTTAAGTTTAACTGTTTTGGTTTCTAGGCAATTATACCACTTTCGCGCTTGAAACACAGATTGTTTCACATATTCCTTCGGGCAGCACCGGTACTGGGAAATACTCAGCTGCCTTTCTTGTACTTGTGAAGAGATAACATAACACCTTGCATCATTTACCTTGTAACCATTATATGGACTACAATACAAAGAGATGATAAACTGCTCCGGATAGTCGTCTTCGTCAATATTCTCCCTTGCAGATGATGCTATCCTTTCGAAGATCAGCATTATACTCAGAATCCTTTTCCATATTTCACTAAATAATGACTTTTATCCTTTGCCCTGAAAAGCGGACGTGGCATTGCACCCACTCAATAAGTTAAAGAATAAGTATGCCTTTGAGGTATTTAGTCCAAGAGACGTTGCAATTTTGTGTATCAGTAAGTATTTGAGATGTTTCCCAACTCTCATGCAGCTCTAGCCACACTGCCCCTGGAAGCCAAACTTCCTGTGAAACACAGAGAGACAATGACAAAGACGTCACCATGCATCTACTGTCTCCACCGGAAGACGAGGACACTCTTGAGCTGTGTGATTCATATAAACAAATATCCATTCATTTGCCTCTTCAGTATTGCATGGCATCAATGGTGGACGATTTATTTCCCGGTTCGATATTGTTCCCCTCCCCCTGCCCCCCTCCCGTAACTAGTAATATACGTGAAATGTCGATGCATTTTTTTCACATGGAGTGGGAATTCGTTTTTGTTCCATTGGACTGAAGAAATGTTTACCAATTGTTTGTTACATTGCTGTTGCCCGTCACACCACACCACACCACACACATCCCAACCATGTGATCGTATCCAAGATTTCAAACTAACCTCACAGTATCTATGCCAAAACTGATCTAGCCCTACACCTTAACCAAGATGAGATCCTGGAGGGGATCGAATTCTGTGCTGTAAAAGAACTTTTTGAACTGTTCATATACATTGGCATGAACATCTTTCAGTGTGAACATGCTGTTGAAATGTACACAGACAACCATTGAGCATAGTAACTAGTGTTCGAGGGTGAACATCCATGGTGCTGCTAGCTGCATCGATTTTAAATACAGTGTTAACTCTTATGACTTGACAAACTGCAGCAAAATCGGCTCCAATTTGTGAGTAATAAAACACTCCTTGAACATAGGATACTTTAAGGTTTCAGTGAACCACTCAGCCTCTGTTCGTGGAGTTGTTGTTTTACCACAAGACCTAGGGTAACTGTATACAGGTATACAGAAACCCTAACAATAGAATACAAACGTATCTTTCTGCCTTTGACACAAAATGCACGCTGTTACCTTGTTTGTGTAACGGAACAGTGTCATGCTGCAGGAGTAGCATTTCGCATGGCATACGCATGCATTTCAGATGGTGCACCTCTAGATAGTATTTGCTTACGTTTTCTGGCTGTAGCGTAGCTGATTTCCAGGCAAGTTTAAGCTTTGAGTGAGTCCATTCTGCCTGGCAGTGTCTTATGCCATGCCACTGGGTTCTTTTCGTTTCTAGGCTATCGGAAACTCGTGTTCACCTTTCCTCTCTTTGGCAACGAAATACCGGAGTTAAAAACGACATCTTTATTCCGTGCTAATTCACACACACATCTTGATTTGAATTTGCAGATGGGTCGACAATATTATGGTCATCACTTTGACACAGTGCACAAAAACTCCAATCCATCATATTAATCTACTGCAATTGATATAAAGAAAACGTTTTAATAAAAATATTATAAAGCCTACAACAAAGGGTTCTTACAACCTCCTGCGAGGAACAACAATCGTTGATACATTCCAACAATTTTTTCGGAACATGTATTCCAAGCTGAGATTCTGCTCACTACCTGACCCCTGTACATCCCTATCCCCAACTCCCACACCCAAACAAACACACAAGCTGATCTGAACCTGCATTTTGACATCGAGACAGTTCTCTTGGTTCCCGGAATATTTGAATTTGATCAAGTTGGTATGTGAGTTTCATAAATTCACTATTTGTGAAGAAAAGCGCAGGATACACCAGTGAATCACTGTGCTAAGTTCATAATTTTGTCACAATTTGAAGGATTTGCCTAAATTTTGTGTCTTAACCGGCCTACTAAACTTAAACTAGTCACAGACGTCACTGACCATCGATTGCGTTAGTCCATAGATTGGTCAGTCGCTACGGACTAACCAAAGCTCACCAAATTGGTCGGTGATATTAGTCCGTTAATTACCGATCAGTGATATTTCTTCACTGACTAGAATAGTTGAACGGACTAGAGTGAATAACATTGACGGACAAGACAGTTTCGACGGACAAGTTTGACCGACTAACATTTTGGACTGACCAAACATACCGACTAGCGTTACCGACCAACACTCCCGACCAGCAATTGGGCTATCGTAAGCATGCTATAAATAGACCTTCTCAGGCCCAGAGCGTTGACCAGGCCTGTGGGGGAACTTGATATCAAATATTCACATATTTGCAAATCGATGCGTCGTCGAATTAATGTTGGGACGATTCAACTTCCATCGACGTTGGGTCGACGTCAAGTCTTTTGCCGATGTCTTACTCGTTCGCTGATATGGAAAAGAGCACAGCCCCGGATGGACTAAACTTTTCACCAGTTTTCTCTCGAGTCATACGACACCCCTTTCCATCACGCCTACGGTACCTACCCGATTTTCTTTGGGGGAGGGGGAGCGAGGTTCTGTACGAATTCTGAAGACATCATTATTTATTAGTTGGTGACCCGAACTCTCTGTCACACGGACTAATGGATTGCCCTCCATGGAATATGAGTATTTTTTCCGTCTTCGCCCTCACAAATAGCCCATAGGCCTAGGCCCACGCATACCGAAAAGTTAACGTATATTGATCGAGAGATTGGCATACCGCGCGTACCCTCACCACTTCGGCTACGCATGCTGCAGTTCCCATTGACGCTCTTTGTCTCAGCCCCGAGTTTTAAGGCCTGCAAGTTTTGCCCGAATTGTTGAACCTTTGTCTTAATTTTGGGTGTCTAGCACGGGCGTCCGCAGAAAAAAAATTCAGGAGGGGAGCAAAAATTTCTTGGGGACAAAAGGTCTGCAACACCATGAGTTTGCGCGAAGCGCAAGAAAAATTTTGGCCCGAAATGCCTCCTAGATCGCTGGAAAGGCCATTTTTAAAGCCTATTTACCTCATACAAATAGGGAAAACACGTTTTGTTCGCTTTTTTCTTTATTTTTATACGTTTTTTCAAATTTTTGATTTTCCGGGGGGGGGGGGGAGTGCCAGTCAGTTGTCCATATTTGGAATTGCTTGTCATAGGTTGTTATGAGGCAGTTCTCAAAAATCGGGCCATAACGATGTGAACTTTGAACTCTTGAATGCAGGCTTTGAGAGGCTAGTAAATCTGTTCGATTTTTTCCATGCACAGATAAGATAGTTGCCCCATCAGCGTCAACAACACCAAATATTCACATACCAAATATCTGCATTAGTCTTATTGTAATTGGTGTAAGATGCAATAATGTGACCAATTCTTCTTTCTGGAAACGGTGACACATCCACAGGAGCGGACAATACTTCACCACGCAACGCATTTGAACTTTTCAAGTCACAGCAGCTTCAACATGGACTGTTGAAAAGATGGATCACTGGATAAGACTTCCCGCCTTGTCCGCTCCCCCACGTGCCCTTGCGTGAGTTTTTTTTTTGATAGTATAGCGAGGGGAATGTCAATTGCACTGACCAATCAGTTTCTTGGAAATAGGCCGCGCCCCTAATTCCAAAATAACAGCTTTTGGACCCTTTTTTCGTAATTCTGACACCTGATTATGAAAGAACGGGTTAAGAATACCATCACCGCCGTAATCCTAGACCCAGCCCCCTAACCATGATTTTAAAACAAATTTAAAAATTTGCTAAAAACCGATTTTCCCCTCGCTGACGTACGAATAAAAAACTAGCCTCCCGCGCGCGGCATAGATCTACATGTATGCATCCGGGATATACCCCTGAGCTGTACTGTCCGCACGTACACACACGTACACACGTACGTACGTTGATCTGTGTGATTTCAAATAACGGCGTATATATACCGTACCACCGGCCACGTTTGATAGAAATATAATCATAACGCGTACGACAAGCGTCGTTTCAACGAACGTTAGAACGAGTGGAGTTTGAATCTTCTAATATCCGAAGGATCGTAATCAGTACTGATTCTAATTCATCAGATCATATTACCAGACAACACAACCTCGGTGGTCACGATGGATAATAATGAGGAGACTGTTGTGTAAGTCGGTTATTTTTAAATCTGAATTTCCATTCTTGTCTGTGTCGGACATGTACATAGGCCTAGCTAGTAAATTTGTACACACTAACGTTAGGCTACTTCACCTAGCCTAGGCTATAGTCGAATAGGACATTCTTAAAACAGGCACAGTACTGTACAGTACATGTTCTCTCACAGGGCTTCTGAGAAGTTGCATTACAGCCTAAAGTTAACATCTTACAGGCGACAACTGCATTTCATCATTTACTTTTATAGCCTAGGCCACAACAATGAAAGTCGCCGTTTACCGCCCACCTCCTGCGTCTTCGTTGACCTACCTACATTTCTCATAATAGCTAATCACAAAGTCTTCACCTTTATTCAGCAAATGGGTGATTTTCTAAATAAGGGTACCAATGACAAAAATACACTTTCAAAGGCTTCTGCCGTGCAAGCGTAATTTTGATTGTTTTTGTCACAATAACGTAGAGTAATTACATAATTACCACAACATTTGTATCATGGCCATAAATCCTCAAGATTTGGGGAAAATAAGCACCAAAAGTGGCCATTTTCGGGCCAAAAATTATGACATTTAAAGATACGATTTGAAAATTTAGATTTCCCCTTGTTTAATGGCTTGTTTTGTATAGAGTTCAACATGAATTGAAGACAGCATACAAATTATGACAACCAAGCACAAGCTCAATAAAAAATGTTGACATTTAATTGATTGAAGAAAATTGATCACAGAGGTTTCGCGTGTAAACTTTTGTGTCACACTTTAATCGTGAAACTTTCCTACTCCTTTTCCAATATTATAGCTCTAGTTGGGTTCTGTTATCCTCTCCAGTAGTTTGAAAATTGTTAAGGCCTTGGCACTCAGGCTGTTTCAAGCAGTAAACAATATGGAGAGAAATTTCAACATAAATACAAATACAAGATCATTTTCAATTTTGAAGACTAGTTTGGTGTCCCACTAAAAGTTTACGATGTGAAAATTGACCTTGAAACCAAAGTTATGTACTAAAGTTCGAACTCTCAAATGTCTTGGTAAATTTCACCATCTTAACGGGCAAATGCAGTCACCCCAATTTGAACAAGGATAGTAGTCTACACTAGTTTGTGAATGGCCCTTGGCAATCATGTGAGATGATATGACAACATGTTTTTCACTGAATTGTGAAATTTACAAGAAGTAATACCTTGGTTTACCTTGAATGTTGAATATTTAAGTCTTAAAATATCCTGAAAGCTTCTTGGAAGAAAAATGAAAAGGAAATTACAAAATTTAGTTGTTAGTTCAACATAATTTTGGGGCGACTGCTCTTGACCTTTAATGTGACATACAGTAACTGACATTTGACATGCCCTTTGTGAAATTTTACTGGCTGCTTTAAAATTTGAAATATTAGGAAGTCTAGTTTTGGTGTCCCCCGTACTTCTTTACACGGGAAACAAATGTTTTCGTACCACACAATAAAGATAAACCATGCATTGAGAAATGAATGTTTTTTTTTGCTTCAAAATATTAAAATTATTTATATAACACCCTTAAATGCTCTGAAAAAGACATATTTATGGAATTAATGTGAGAAATGTAAATTGGTGTCACAATTTACACATGAAATATATTTTTCCCCAAATAAGGCCATTTTGTGAATGTAAATAATTCATCTTCCCTGGATTGGAACTTAACCTCCTCCTCAGTTTTCAGGAAATTAGTATAAGACAAATGAAATAACTGTCCCATAGAAAAAGAAACATAAAAAGTGAATTTCATGCCAAAAATGGCATGTCACAACTTGGTACCCCCAAAAAGAAAATCACCCAAATATAACAATCCTGCCATCTGCTGCAAGATTTGAAGACAGTGGAAGCATGTATAGGCCTACAACGTTATCCAGGGTTGGTCGATTTAAATGAAGTTGATTCTGTTTTCTATAATTTTGAAGAAAAGTCAGCTAGCCTGGGAGTTTACCTTTGTGGCTTTTGAAATGTTGGCCGATTACACATATAATTCTGATTTTTTTCAACAGATCCCAGTGGTACATTGGTAGCCGAGTTTGCAGTACAGTAGAACAGTAGCAATCCACCGTGTTCATTTTGAGCCTATTTTGTCATTCAGGTGTTCAGGCTGATGTATGCCTACACCATCAAATCTAGAAACACTGTAATTTCACAAGGTCACTGGTCACATGAAGTATTTCCTAGTTTGTTTGATTGTCTAATCATCAAGTGTGCTTTAGTGGTTTCGTTTGTTCACTAATGTCACTGTTACATGTTCTTGTGCACCACTGCCTTGTAATTGTTTTGGAAGCATGTCTAACTCACAGTATAGTCTATGAATATTATCAATGTTTTTTTCCTTCACACTGGAGAAATGGCATATAGCTGTTCAAGTTGTGAGTTTCTCACTCTAGAATTTGAAATCCCTATCAAGCATTACAGATATCAGCATGTAAATGAACCAAATTTCAAGATTGTGTGTGGTATAGATGGCTGTGCAAAGAGATACTCAAACGTTCGTGTATTCAGACGGCATATCAGGCAAAAACATGAAATTTGGTATGGAGGGCAGGCTCCCAATGACCACATTGTTGGAGGTGGTGATGTAGCTGACCTTGGTCAACCAGACGAAGTTCAACCAGACCAAGGTGGACAACCTGTACATGCAAATATGCCAGTTGCAGCAAGGGAAATTGAATTTGATGCTGTTGCAGAGGCTTCAATGTTTCTAATGAGGTTGAGGGAGGTACACAAAACTCCACAAGCTGCTTGTTCACTTGTCGCAAACGAGTTTGTTGATCTGCTCAAACATCAAAGACAAAGTATGGAACAGGAACTCCATAGTTTGTTGGTACGATCTGGTACAAATCCTGATCTCCTAAATGAGTTTGGTTTGGTAGAATTGTTCCAAGAGAGTGAACTAGAGAATGCTTTCAGTGTGTTTTCCCATGCCAGAAACCTTCATAAATACATGAAAGAAACACATTCGGTAGTTGAACCATGTGAATATGTTCTTGGTAGGGATGCTGAGAGTGGCAAAGAACATACAATGCAGTATGTTCCCATTCTTCAAACTCTGGTGGCATTGTTACAGTTGGATGACATTCTTGGGGAAGTATATGGTGGCCATTCGAGCTGCCAAGACGCAACTATTCCATCCTTCTCCCAGTACCATTATTGTACGTCCCCATCCGATGGACACCAGCATACTCCAAAACAGAATGAGGAGGAGAGATTTTATTTTTCAATTCTCGCCTGAAGCTATTCTTTACAGCTGACTGCCAAAAGCCAGTGGAAAAAAATGACAATTTCGCGGCAAGCTAAGCAAATTTTCCCTCCAGGATATCAAGATTTGACAACAATTTCTTATGTGTTTCTTTATTTTAGCAAGAAAAATTTCCCTCTACATACCAAATTTCCCTGCAAGGAGCTTCCCATACTATTGTTTTGTTCCAGCTTTGCTGCCGAGAACTACTGCAAAACCTTGTTACGATCCCCACTAATGCTCATGCACTGCACCAAAGCAGGACCAGCAACTTAAGAAGATGTACCAGGAACATGTAAAACACAAACTGCAAGTGCAGCCACGTCTGACTAAGACTCAACCCAGGGATCAGCTGGAATTGATCTTGGGATCTCTTGCATGCAGAGCGAATGCTGATACCACCCGGCCATTCTCCCACCAGTCTTGGGATACTGATTTTTTCTCTTTACCTTACTAGGAATGTCTGAATTTTATACAATATCTATTATTCAATGCAAATTTAATTCCTTTTCATCTGTGCAGCTCTCTGAAGAAATGCAGAGAGTGAAGGAGGATTCTGTGCCCCTAATGAAGCATCTCTCAGTGGGTTTGGAGAAGTACAGCCTGACCTTGCTGAGGAAGGCTCGAGGGAGGAGGACTACTCGTAAGTTTCTCCAGGAGATAGTGGAAGCGATTCCACTCTACCAAGAAGAAGAGGGAAGGTAAGGAGAATTATATAATGTCTAATTATATTTTTTTGTTTATTGGACGATATCTGGTCACATGACGTTGATTGAATGTGTTATTCCATGATTGTGCAGACAATTCCCATAAATAAGTGCTAATCAACGACCGTGCAAGTAATGCTGTGTTCCTTTGATCTCATATGGACCATTATCACCGCTGGTGAATTGCGTTCCAAGGAAACAAGTCCTGACTATCGTAGGGTGCGCATTGCTCGCTCTAGACATGTATTAGCGATGTTGAGAATGTTACGTATCGTTTTCAAAGATTCTTCAAATAAAACGCAAAACTAATTCGCGATAAATTTCCCGTACTTGAAATACTGTATTGCCGGTGGTGCGGGAATTTACACGAGGCCGTTTCCCTTCGTTTGTTCATGACCAACGCCCTACGTAACAGCGCAGGCAATGCACTGGCCTTGCATTAGGTATTACACACTGTACTCGGTGTGATTCGTAGGTGAATGAAAGGTTAAACAACGATGAACCGTGCATTAATTACAGGATAATGCACAAGCGCGGGCTTATCGAAGCGATGCACGAGGGCGAAGCCTGAGTGCATCCAGCACAAGGATTAACCCGTGTGAGTGCATTATCCTGTTTTTAATGCACAGGTCCAGAGTTGTACCTTGTTCATTCAAATACAACAATTTTTTTTCATTCAATTGACCGTGGGTCGGTGATTTTACTCTTAATTAATTTACCGTGCGTTGATCCATTTACCGTGGGTTAACCAGAGGATCAACCACGGTTTCCCAACCGCAATTGACCAATAGAAGTTGAGTATTATTACCAAGCCTGAGTTTCCATCTTTCCAGTTGCTACAGTACGTACACCAAATCATGGCACAGTGTTTTCCGCAAGCTTTCGAGAGGCAACTTCGTGCGTCTAAGAGCCAGGAGCCCTGGTTAACAAAAAATTCTGGTTGGTGTTTGCTAATCTTGTTATTTTTAGAAATTGCTGTCGTGCCCTTATTGAAAATTGAAAATGGCCGTAATGCCCCAACTAATGGCCTTGGTGCCCTCAAAAATGGAAACTGAGCGAAGGCCAAATGGCCATGCCCCTTGAGATCTGAAGGTCGAGGCCTGCCATTGCACTCCAAAGGATTATCTGTATAATATTCAACTGGTACTTTGTTTGAGCAGCATCCAACTGTACATAGGTGTGGCAATTCACAAGTATTATTTTGCTCTATAAACATCAATATGTCACATTCTTCCTTATTCATTTTGTTCAATCAACAATTTCAAGTGAAGGTTATTTTATTTCTACAAGTTCAGGATGTCACTGATGGCTCTGTGAACCTACTCTACCTGGCAGAGTTGTAATTGCTACATCACTCCATAAAAGCTCCGTACTTTCCCTCTGAATGGCTTGCACACATCATGTTGAATATTCAATAGCCTGGACTGCAGTCCTATGTGGCTGTTTAACACATTCGTGACACTCAAGGGAAAATTTGGTCCTACTCACAACAAACAAAATCTTGTTAGATGAATCCATTAGCATTGTTCATGATGACTGACCTTAGCTGCTGTTTTTAGATTTTCGACATATTCCTTAAAATGACAGTATCCATCATCGGAAAACATACCACTGATGCCAATGATTGACTCTCTGCAGGTATACGTGATATACCATTCATTTACCTCCCATGTGCAGTTCTGCGTATTCATTCGTAAGCTGAATGGGCATTGTTTGGTATTTAAAGAAATTAAACATCCACCCTTGTAGCTTCATATCAGTTGTCTTTGAGTTGGGTTCTGAGGACTTGAAAGATATGCCATAATGGGTGGCAATTGTTCTAGGAATATGTTCAGAAAGTTAACTTTGTCTCTGTGTGACTTAAATGGAGATGAGAAGAAATTCCTAGTCTACTCTATTTGCCTTATTTTAATAGGAAAATAGTTCAATATTCTGGAAAACAGGAGGGCCATTCTTTTTATGTAACACAAACTTCATTTTCTCTGTTGTAGATGCAAGACTGGCACAGGCGGGGCACACAGACGGTGAAGACACAGCCACCAAATTTTTTGCATGTGGACCTAGGAACATCCAAATTCATCTTACTGTTAGTTCCTAGTAATTCACTACGATATGCGGGGCTCCATCATTCAGACACTTCTACACAGTCATGAGGATTGTAAGCTTGACATGTAAGACAATTGGGAGCCAGTCTAATTTTTCTAGACAACACCTCACCTCAGACATGTTACAGGAGTGTCATGTTGTATGGTAGCTCCAAAACCTGTACAGACAAGGTGGAATACCTGACTCGACTGTAGAGATTGGGCCAGTTTTGCTTCCTTGTGGGACAACAAAACATGAATCTTTTGGGGGATGGGTATTTGTCACCTTTCCTGATCTTTAATTCCCTTGGTGACAAGTAGCTCTTGCACCACTCCAGACAGTTACCCAATACCCCAACAGGGTTCTGTGCAGTACCTGTTCAAATAGCACCTGGCCATAAGCAGTTCTAGTGTCAACCACATGTCTGCATGTTTTGTTTTTTTTTTCAGACGGAAATTGCAACTCATCTGGGGATGGATGGCTCGACACCATTCACAAGCGAGCAGTTCAGTCTAGTGATCGACGGACTTGTGGTCGCCCAATCATCCACAATTTTGGGAGCTGCCACCACCTGGATTGAGGCATTTTATGTTTTCAATCTGGGCTATCCGACCCCTGTAAGCAAGTCACTGACTTTCCTGCAGCAGATAGTCTTGAACATTGATGCCAAGCTCCCGATGTCAAAGACAATGAGATTGAAGGTGAATGAGCTAAACGCTGCACAATGTGCAGGGCTGGCCTAGATCACGGTCTAGAATATGTGGTCTTTTTTGTCTCGCCTAAACTTGTTTGAGTGGGAGACTCAGAGGTCACTTAGGGTAGTTGTATTTGTCATTTGCTTGTTATCAAGTTGATCTTGCCATTACTTGTGAATCCATTTGTCACATATATCCTCTTGAGCATGCATCACAGATTAACTTCACATGGTGAGAGACGGTTTATTTACATGAATTCTAAGTAATGCATCTCTTGTTCTTGCACATCCAGTACTTTGTTAATAGCAGATACTAAACAGTTCAGTTCCAAAAGAATTTCATTACTAAAAAGTGTTCCTGTGTAGCCTAACCTATCCCTTCTAGGTCCACTTAGTTGTGTGGTATGAACTATGTGAATCATTTTTCGACTGTCTACCCTATGCACAACATGACAAAAGTATGGGATTCACTCCCACGTTGTGTTGGCCGGTGTGATGACCTACTTAACAACTTGAGATACCTTGTATAGCATGTTAATGGAGTGGATGGCCTTCATATGCTGACAATAAGTGAATAGTGCTAACAAAAGCACCCAGGTTCAGCCAGTATACATTTACACCTCAGATTGCCTTGTTTGGCCGAACTGTCCCTTTAGGAGACATCATACAATCCATTTTCATGATATCGTATAGAATATTCAAACCTTGACACAATTCACATTCTGAATCTGAAAGGTTGTGTGACATGGCACCAAAAAGAGCTGTTTCACTTGTGGTTAAAGAATTAAGTCCTTCAATGAAAGATCTGTTGGAATTATTTCAATATCTTTTACCGTTCTCAAAATATGGGTCTTCAAAGTTTGATGGTTTCTGAAGAAACTAATTGCTGTGCAAAAATAATGATGTGGAGTGTTGCACAGTGTGAAATTTCTTTTTTTAACCCTATATAAATTGTATCTTAATTACTGATCATACATATTACAGTTTGGTGAGTGATATGAATATTTTTCAAGGAAAAAATTTTAACTTTTATATTACACCCCTCAGTGTCCTTGAAATTAATTTTGAAAAAAAAACATGAAGACTGACATGTGCCACATATGGTATGTCCCTCTTTCGATGTCACATATTTGCATATTTAGCTCATGTTTATTCATGATACAAGTGTGAAATAGAAATTTACCTGTAAAATAGTCAATATTTGATGGATTGTAATGGGAATTGTGGTTATTTTCTGGATTTTTAATGCTTTTTACATCAAATATCCAACTATAATATTTCCATGCCACGCGACCTTGAAGTATTATGCTACGGGGAGTGTGCTAGCTTGTAAGTTCATCTTAAAGTTACTCATCCAAATGCAATGTGCAAACCTTGATCTGACTCTTTTGTGTTCTATTTCCTTATTATCTAATTGTTTGTTATCCTAACTACTGTACATCTAAACGAGAGGTGGAGCTGAATATAGTGAACAGAGTTAACTTGCTGTTGTGTTCCTGTTTATCATTTTGTAGTGCGCTGTTCAATCCCTGTGACTGAAACTTGATCAGGCAAGTCCATTGGTATTGACTAGGGGACTGATCGACCAGAATGTAAATTAGTCGGTCAATATAGACTAGAAAAAATTACTCGGGGAGGGCCTAAAGGACTAGCATATTTGCTAGTCAAAGAATTAGTCGGTAAGAACCGACTAGAAATGGTGTTGAAAATTAGTCGGGAGAGGCACCAAACCGACTAGCGTTTTTGTTAGTCAAGAATTGGTCGGTAACAACCGACTAATGTGACTGACTAGCGATTCATTGGTCAGTGGCAACGGACTAACTACACCGACTAACAAAGTGGCTAGTCGGTTTCGACCCACCAGTTTTCAATTAGTCGGTGTGTCAATGCGGACTAGTCGGTGAAATTAGTCGGTTGTGACTGACTAAGTATTAATTTGTCGGTCATTACCGACTACTTTATAGTTAGTCGGTAGAGGCACCATCCTGACAAGCAATTTTGTTGGTCAGTGGACCAGTTTAGGTTTTGTGTGCAGAGAAGTTGAAGTGATATAAATATCTATGACAAAATGAAAACAGTCATTAGACTCAAAAGTATTTCTCTAGCACAGTGATCACTTCTCATCGACCATAACCTTCCAAAAAGTGGCATTAAGAGAGATCAGTGTCACACTTACCAGTCAGCAATCATTCCGTAAATGACAGAACCAAAGAGGGATCCCATAAAGAAGAGAGACTGTGCAATCTGCGGAAGTCCATCGCGACCACATACGAGATCAAACTGAAATTCAAAGGAAGATTTTGAATGTAAGTATCTCCCTATGCATCTATCTATACATCTATCGATATAGATAAATGAAGGACGGATAGAAAGACGGATAGATAGACGGAAATATAAACAGACAGATAGAGAGACATGGATAGATGGATTCTAAAGTCATTACTGTTTAACGTTTACACTGGCAGCGTAGGGGCACTTTATGTCAAAACTATTTAGGGGACAGTAACTCAATGGGCCTCGCAGGCATGTAAAACTGTTATCCATTGCAAACTTTTACACATATCAAACAGTCAAGTTTAAGTAATAGTGAGACGAAAAGAACCTTTGATATCATCAATTGAAGGACGGATTGACACGGGCGTAGCCAGAATGTAAACCTTCTACCCACATAGAAATTTTGAGGATTTTGAAGATGTTGAAAAAACAAAAGGGACAAAAAAGATACAATGGGGGGATGGGAAGGTCGTGGGCAGAGTTGTGGAGGTAGGGAGTATTTTGTTTTTTTTTTTGTCATCTTCATTTGTCATTTTTTTTTATCAGTGCATTTGAGTTAAGTTTACACACCATACAAAATTGAACTATGTAAAGCAATGAACATACAAAGAAAAAGGAAAATTAAATTACCTGAATTTTCTTTACTACCACTTAATAATAGATCTTCACAAAAAAGCTTTCTTTAAATCTAAGTGACTAGCTTTTCTTTTTAATGTTTTCATTCCTATAGAATATCAACTTTCAGTATGAAAAGCAAATTTAAACTTATGATTAAATCTTTTTACATTAAGATTGGTCGGAGGTAAATTGAAAACTATTGGCTCCAGAAGTATCATCTTTTTTTAATGAAAAACCTAAGATAAAGCTGGTTAACTGGAACAAAGTATTCATTCTGGGGGCGCACAATATACTAACAAATTTAAATCCCGTGTTGGAATTTTTCCTACTAAAGTGTAGAAGCGATGATAGTCGGTGCATCTAAGATTACCTTGTAGGTAATTTTTTTTTCAAAAGTAGATGGGGAACACCTCCCTTACAACCTTCTCCCAGATCAACCATCACTCATCTCATGTTTTCCCCACCTATCAAAATACTTTATTGCATAAAATGTTTTTCTTATCAGCTGATTATCATTTACAAAGTGATCGATACAAAACATTATTTTGCAATCATCGTCGGTTGTAGCAAAGTAATAAAAAAAAAACTAATCGCCAGAGAGTGAAAATTGTTGGAACGTTACTGGGACTATAATGTCTCTGGAAAAAATGATTGCAATAAATGCAATATTGCATCACAAAAAAAAAGAAGAACCGTTATCGTTAGAAAGTAAAAGTTGTTGAATTAGCTTTTCTGGAAATGACAATAGCAGAAATATTCAATCCAAATTATTACCACTAAAATGTTTCTATCGTTAAATGAGAAATTGCAGACATAAGATCCTATTTTAACTCTGGTTGCACCCGGGAAGTGCCGATTCCTGCCATCTGGAGGTTTGGAAATTCAACATTTTCTTGCACGCCCCGCGCCAACTAATGGTGGCGTTCGGCTTAGTTAGTAATATCGCTAATCAGTCTCAAGCATAATTCAGATAATCTTTCCCCCTCCAACCAAAAAAAAATAAATAAATAAAAGCAATCTAGGTGTCAGTGTTCCTATGTATTCAGCCACAAAGTATTTCCCAAGTTCTCAAGAGAAAAAAATGGAAGAGGATAGGCAATTCCTTACGATTCTTGTATGACCTCACTCACCCGATATTCATTACCATCTTTCATTGATTGATTTTTCTTTCCACATAAATTAAGGAATTGCAGACACGATAACCATATTCCAAGGCTGCGTACATGCAGCTCAATTACACTCGGAAAGTGCAGTTGCCTGCCATCCGGGGGTGGGGGTGGGGTTGAAAAACCCAAATTTCGCGTCAACTAATGGTGGCACTCCATTCAGATAGTTCTGTTGTTACTCATCAGCCCCCCCCCCCCTAAGCTTTTCTTTTGCATGTTTCGCAGATAATTTGTTTGTTTCAAATGATGATGCCCTTTTAGTGAAGATTACATCCCTCTAATTCTTCACTTCCTCCGGGGAAGGTAATACTAGTGTCTAAACGTGTCGGAGTGGTCGCCACTTAGTTGGAGAAAACACACTGCCAGTCGGAATTTTTTACCTTCAACCCCCTACAGATGTGACCCTAGCTACGGACATGCTCACGAACACAAATCTGTCTACCCCTTGAAGATCGGACAAGTAAAATTTGGAAAAGTCAGTTTACTGGAACCTTGTTGATGTTTTGAAAGTTTGAACTTCTGGCAAAAGGAAGTTGCAACATTGCTATTTGCTTCCGAAGTGAATTCATGGTCTTTATACACTGAAGTGCTGTTAACTAATGCGATATCTCTGGACTGCTTACAGGTCCATCGTATGTATGTCAGTCCAACCAGTAGAAATAGAATTTTATAATGGCTATATCTATACACCACTCAGCATTTGATGTTTGTGTTACAAGCTGTGAAATTCTGTTTATGACTGGTACTTTTGTTGATTTATGTGTCCTTGAAACGTATATGAAATATTAGATGGAAATGCTGTGCAATAGATTTTACTTGAAACACACTTCATCTCCTCGGTGCACAGTCCATCGAAACAACAGCAGTAAAATCATTTTTTGCTTCTTCTTAAAATATTCGGAATGTGTAAAGAGTGGTGATCATAAGCGTGCAAGAACACTTTTGTTATCGGGTAACCTTTGCCCGAGAAACAAAATGTCTAAATTCTAAATGTGTGATAAAAGAACTCCCTAGATAAAACACATATCGTCGCTCTGTAAGCAGGGTGCAACTCTGGTTCAAGGTGCCTGTGTACAAGAATAGGTTAGGTGCGGCCTGCCCGTATGACGTGCACATCATTAAACGGAGCCAATGGGCTAGACAGGGCCACAATACGGCCACACTCCCCTGTTCATTCCCTAGAGAGTAAGAATGAAGAAAACAGGAAGAAAGAAAATAACACCACAAGAAAATCAAAGGACTTTGATATTCATGAAGAACAAATGGCAACGTGAACATAAAAATTCAAACACCTTATCCTTCTAGAGCGGCATGCCTTCACTTAGCTCTTTTGACCACTGTGTGAACTGTGCCGTTTTATATGGTTTTACAATTTGATCTCTGGTGACCTCAAATGACCTTTGACTTCCACCAAAATCAATGGGAATCATCTACTCACTATGACCAACCCACACACTAAGTATTAGATTAGTCAAGATTACCCTTCTTGAGATGTGTTGACATTGTTTTTACAAGGATTTCTCATTTTGAACTCTAGTGACATCAAATGATCTTTGACCTGTACCGCAAATAGTTGGAATCATCTACTTAATATGACCAACCCACACACCAAGCATAACACTAGTCAAGGCTATGTTTCTTGAGATATAGTGCTTGCATAGTGTTTACAAGGCCTTCAGAATTTGTTCTCTGGTGACCTCCAATGACCTTTGATCTCCACCAAAACAATACGGATCATCCACTCAATATGACCAACGCACACACAAAGTATGAGATTAGCCAAGATTACCCTTCTTGAGATATCGTGTTTACAAGGAAAGCGTCACATACACATACACACACACACACACATACACACAAATTACGCACACATCACCATCGCATAGATTCATTTTGTCTTCTTCAAGGAGTACAAAATGAAATAGCAAAACATAATGGCATGATGGCATAATAGCGTGTTTATGCCCTGCCAGATTCAACAGATGAGATAAACATGTAGGATTATAAATTTCATAAACAAACGAAGTTATTGGTGAGGCGATTGAATGTTATTTGACATAACGAAGTGAATTTTTTATTTGTTTTTTTAAGTTTTTTAAATCCCAGGGTAAACATGGATCTATCATTTTTATATGGATTACTGTTCTCCGCTATACATGCTACGTAACTTGAGCCTAATTGGTCCCCACTGAAATTTATGGAATATTTGACGGTGCTTAGATGCAAAATGGTGCATTACTAGAACTATGTGGCTTTTGAAATATGTTCAAAATTTTTTTTTAGAAATGCAATTTTCTATACATAGTTCCTCTCAACTTGTCTATTTATTGCTCCGTTATTACGGGTCTCGTCGAGTTTTAGCTGACCACTGGGCGCACGTCGAGTCACTTGACCTCTTGGGTCTAAAGATTTGACAGGAAATCAGAAAAGCAAATCCAATAGCATTAAGGATAACAATTTTTTCCCTTCAAGTTCTCTTGATGGGACCCTTTTCCAAAGATTACTTTGGGAGCCTGAATGGCGACCTCCGACTATCTAGGGGTTAGTTTTGTCCACTTGTTTCGTACGTTGTGAGTTCCGCGTAAACTTATGGTGGCGCTCCGCTTTGGTAGTCTTCAAAGCCGTCTATTTACAGAGCTTGACCAATGGAGGTAACGTTTTGATTGGTCGATAGGTAACACCCCCATAGGACGCCATTTAGTTCCAGTTGGAGAAATGTTTCCACTTTATCACGTTTGCATGTCACGTCAAAGGAATATTTCAAAATTCAGTGATGGTGAACTTTTTGTTTGATTGAACTTTTTGTTTGATTCATAAAACGAAAACAAATACCGAATGAGAATCAACCGTCGTAAAATTTCGGGATAACTTCAAATTAAAAGAATTTGGGAACCTGCATTTAACAGTTATACGAAGGCTCATTTTTGAGATGTGGAAACAATGATCTTAATCACTCTTCCCCTTAGCGACCACGTAAGTAGACAAATGCGTTTGTCGGGCTCCGGCCAAAAAGAATCCTTAAAATTGTAGGATCATGCTCTATTGTGTCGGTAGGGGGGGGGGGTAGTTGGTGAAAAAGTTTAGTTTGTCATCCAGTATGATTTGGGAAGCAAAACTCGAACGGGAAATAGAATGGAGGTCGCGAGAACGAAGACAAAGTTAGGCTAACACACAAGCATATTTTATTCATAAGGATAAGCTGTGTGATGTCGACAATGAGCATGGTACTTGAGAATCACTAGGCTAGTAGAAGTAATCACCTCACGTTAGCTTTAAGTGGCTTTGCCATTGGCCTAGGCCTAACCTGAGTAACGGGGAGGTAAACTTTGGCCGGACTACAGTACTTTTTTACTTGTTAAGACACCAGTGAACAGAGCAAATGTAGTTTAAACAACAATGCGCACCAGATAAGACTCCAAATTTACGAAAATCCTTCAAATTATGACAAGATTTTAAAACTTGACACAGTGGTTTACTGAGGTGTCCTGAGTAGGGAATGGGAAGGGTTGCAAGTATCTGAGCAGGGAAAAGCCGCCATTTTTTATTTTGAGATGGCCCACCCGAAATTTTTTTCTCTTCCTCACATATTTAACGAATTTGTGAAAATTACTGGCAATCTTGGACAAGTTCAAATATGCCGCCAAACCAAAGAGGACAATATCAATGTCAAAGCACAGGTTTATGCCAGGATGTGTATGTGCTTGAGTTTAAGACTGACGATAGGATGGATGGGATCAGCCGGAAAGTTAGAGATCATGCAGATGCCATTGAAATCCTACACTTTAGCCGGAAATATTATTCCGCAATAAAAAAAAAATAGCTGACACTAGAGTCTCACGTGCTGCAGGAATGTTATCGCACGGCGAGTATAATAAATTTGGACACCCTATTTTTTTCGAACACTGCAATTTAAAGCATGATAAATGCTTCTTCCAACATGACACAGTGTGCCATTACATCCACCAGGTGACACCACGTATTTTGTATCAAAGTAAGGACAAATGCGTGTACATGGAACTGCAGCAAACAGCCTCTCCACGAACAGAGACTGAGGGTTTAATAATGTTCACATGCTGGTTGATCACTCTTAAATTGGAGCTGATCTTGCTCCAGTTTGTCAAACCCATAACATCAGCAGAGTTTACACTGTATGTAAAATCGTTGCAGCTGGTAGCAACATGGCTCAACCTCGACCACTAATACTACCCTCGATGGTTGCAAGTGCATATCAACAGCATGATCACACTACAACTGACAGTGCCGACCTATAGGAGGTGGCTACAAACCTAGTCCCAGGATCAGAGGTCATCAGAAGCCTGTATGCTGTTCAGATAATTAGGGAAGAGCCGATCACAGTCGTACATGGATACCCGCATTTTGAATACGGACAATCCAATTTTAGATACCAGTGCAAAAAACAATATACAGATCTTGAAATGTGCTCAAGTTACTAGAACAACAAAGGAAAACACAAAATTTAAAGCAGTGATAAGTAACGCTGGTATGTACTAGTGGTAATTCATGGAATATCAAAGCTGAGATACAGGATCTAGACCAGTATCGTACTCGGCTCACGACAAAAAGGAGTACCTCTGATCAGTCTCCCATCTAAGTTAAAACTGGAATATGTTTCATCTACCTTTGTTCTTTGTCAGTAAGTCAGGGAAGAGAAAATAGAGGAAAATATTACGTGTCATAAATCTGAAAAAGAACTATGAATTCATCTTCAAGATATTTAAATATGAAAATTGTCTCGACATTTCTGTTGGCCCTACAAAATTCAGACTATACAAAAAGCCTAACCGTCGATCGCTGTTACTTGAAATCAAACAGACCAATGGGAATAAATAGGAATATTCATGTGTGCAAAAATGGGACTTACACAATTAATGTTCTTTGAGTGGCTATAACATATTTTTACTTTCAGTGGCAAAATATGACAAATATGTACCGTATATTCCAGCTTTAAGCTGTACTGCTAGATTTGGTTTTCGGTAGATACTTTTAGGGTAGGTTGAAGTCTTGGACACGATCAAACGGTGATTGTGGTATGCTGTGTTGTTGTGTGATGTTCAATAGGAATATGTCAAACAAATGTTCAACATCTCCTCGTTACAATGAAAACAAAAACAACAGATTTATTTTCATTTACCGTGAAAAATTGTAATAACACCGACAGTACACTGGTGAGCACAGTAGATAGTGACGTTGTCATTGAGCTGTATTTCATGAAACATCCGGCCTCAATGGGCTATGTCTGGAGATGGGAGCTGTGAAGCCTTTAAAATAATTACCGATTCACAAAAACACATTAAGAACGAAGACAATGGTCTTCCAGAACAGATCATCGTCTCTGTATTACAGCATGTATGAACAAGGTAAACGATGTAAGGTGTTATTCATTCGCAAGTAGAGTAAAGGTAGTTGAGTATATTCCCCAGCCATTTTTAAGTCCCAAATGGAGTCCCTTGCTCAAAAATTGAGCAACAACTCCATCCCATATTTCTGTCACCCTTGAGTCACTATGCCAAGTTTAATAATCTTGTCACAATTTGCAGGATTGAATTTTTACAATTATGAAGTGATGGGACGTAGATCGAACTTAATAGGTCCTGTCTATCAGTATATCCACGTAGAAATTAGAGTGCATATTATAATTATCCTCATTTAACCTTCAGTTTTGGCGTGATTCTTGAGAGCGTTCAACCAGTCAACTTGTTTACAATATGGACATTTAGTCTAAATTAGATAGTTCTATACCATTATTAATCAATGTCAAAGGCTTTAGTCAGACAGCTTGATGTCTTCTCGAGATTTCGAAAGTTATGGTCAAGAGGGTAAACCATACCAGACCCATGGATGAAAAGATTTCAAATTTTCTTAATAAACAAAGTGTTATAGTGTTTGCCAGCTCCTCGAGGTGTCCCCTCAGAGCAGAGAAGTCGTACGTCACTTAGTGGGAAGGTTCTCTACATATCCAGTTGAAGTTTATTCCAAGCAAATCGATAGAAATAAACACAGCGTTGCAATAAATGATGAATGGTATGGAACTCAGAGATGAGATATAGAACAACAAAAAGTAAATGATGGTGAACAAAAACAAATAGATTTAAAATGTGAGTTATCAGTCAACTACAAGTGTATACATCTAACAGAAGTCTGCTATTTCAGTTGCATATGTTCTAACATGTTGTCTGTTGAGGTGGTGAGGTGGTGAGTCACATACAAGGTGGGTTTGTTATGAACAGGTGAAAATGGACACTTAATTTTCAAAGTGACTTTAAAATTCAACTTAAACGTTTAAATGAGTTTGAGATGATGGAATTCTGATATTACCATAAAAGATAAGTTTCTTTAGCAATTTTTTTTATTCAGATTATCTGTCCTGAAAGTATTCACAATTTTCATTGCATTTTTCAACGTGAGGAGAGGAGATTGTTCCCTATGAGATAAGTTGCAAATCTACTATAGCCATTTAATATGGAGAAAATCTTTTGTTGATCCATACTTCTAAAAGCACAGCTCTTTGTGAGATGCCGTTGTTATGCGCTAGCATCCGAATATCAGCAGGAATAATTGGCGAATTAAAACTGTTTCGGCACTTGGTTGAATACCTTTTTTGGAGTATATTCATACTGAAGTACATTGTTTCTGTCTTTTGGTGTTTTTGAGAAGAAAATAGGCCTATCATTAATACGTTAATTCCAAGTCTAGTAAAGTCTTCTAGGTCTTAGTGTTACGGGTTTATTTTACAAAGTCTTAGCTCTTAAGTTTTTAAAGTACCCATTGTGGATGGCAAATATATTTATGTATGCAGCAATGTAGAACTGTCCCCTGGTATGGCCCCAACCCCTTTTAACTTTTTACACATTTTGTTCAACAATGTATGCAGGGGCGTCGATCCACATTGAAATGTGAGGGGACGTGTTTGACTAACTTACATGTTTGAATGATTAAAGCTGCTCAAAATGGGTCCATGTACTGCACTTTTTGATAACTTGGGGTATATTGGACAGATCCAGTAAGTTTTCCCTTGGGGTTTGGGGTAACGTCCATTAAGGTGACTAGAAGAAAAAGCCCGGAAGTTCTGAGGTATTTGCAGAATTGTGAGCGTTTGAATGAAGGATTTCTGTATCTTTGAATGGTATTGAAAGGGCAAAACTACCGTAGTCTTCATATTTTGAAACACCCGATACATTTGATGATTGCCATGTGGGTGCCGCGCAGGGTTCAGTGATTGAAGGGACATTTTGTCAGGAGTCTATAAATCGATAATGGGGGCGCATGTCCAGGGTTTTTAACCGGTTACGTAGGCCGACCTGATGACATGTGTGGCAGGACTAAGCGGAGCGTCACCTATATTTGGCACGAATCGTAATAGAAAAATTGGGGCTTTTCAAACCTCCCAGACGGCAGGAAATGGCATTTTACTGCAAATGGGAGAAAACACCCTTCCTTGCAAGGAATCTGTCTAAATAATATCAAAAAGTCACTTTCAGTAAATTATTTGAGCTTACTTAAGCAACATTTCAGTACTTAAGTACTACTCATAGTGTACTTAATATTCATTACATGTTTTTGACATGCTACACTATGACACAATTAAGTTTAAATTTGCTAATAAGTTCTAATTGAACTGGATTCTGTCATTTTCATTCACGAAGCTACTTAGTTACTCATGTCTGTATTAGCTTAGGACTACTCGCAACATCAGTATAATTGAAGTGGTAATCTATATCTACACAAAGACACTAAGTACGTAATCATTCATGTACCAGATCCGAATTTGAAGCTCTGTCGAAAGTAAAATACTCGGTATTTTGTGTGGCAGTGGTCCTAATCTTACTTGTCGAACATTGTAGAGGATCTAAATGGCCACCTTGTGCAATTGCAACACACCTAAAATCTCTTGTTTTCATCTTCAACTTTTGTTAACATCTTGTTGACTTAAACAGTTCTTTGATTATGTATATAATGTATGTATATTGAAAACTAACGAGTGATAGAATACATTTGATGATTATTTCGAGTGAGGATTGTGAACTTACATGAGGATCCGATAGTATTTTCTGAAAACATGCTGGGGCAATATTTGTTTTGTAATAAAGCAAACTCCACAAACCCCATGGTTCTATCACTGATCGTCGATAGTACCACTACAAAGCAATTATGGCCCAGAGTCAACAATTTAATGATGTTACCATGGAAGAAAATAATGCAACCTTTGTTCTGATAGTCCTGTAAATTGGCTGCAAGAAATCACTGCGGTCTATTTAACATGGAAGATGCTAATATAATTACAACTTCACGTTGGGTCTACTCCAAAAGCAACATGAAAAGATGACTGGAAGTGCTAGAATGGAAGTAATTTAAAAATAGAAAGAAAGACCCTAATTTCAGTATCCTGTAGAGGAAGATATGAGTACATCGAGATATAAGTACATCAAAGTTTACAACAGATTATATGCCATTAAAAGTCAAATAAATGTCACATCACTTCTCCCATTCCAACATTATTTCTTGCCCTATCCTTACTTTATTAATCTGGAATCTATTTTTGGATAATTAAAAGGATTGTATGTTGCTCGGAGTATATATGATTTGAGGCAGTGCATTATCTACACTGATTGTAATTAAAAAAAAAGTATTATCCTGAATGTAAACTTACATTCGGTGAAGTTGTTAAGGTTTGAAATGTCTTATCCATTTGACAACAGGTGAAACCTGACATAACTTGAGCACATTTTTTAAAGGTTTTTTTACCTTTGATTGTTAAGTCAAAAAATACAGCTACCGAAGAAAATGACAATGCCTTAAAATAAGTTCAACTTTGTGACAATGTTTCGTTTCATAATAAGATTCACAGCTAGTGGAACATGCAAGTAAGATATTTATCAATGGTAAACCAATGCAAATCTGGAATACAGGAAAGTCTTTGGAGGAAATCTATTTCAACTGGGCCTACTGCAGAGAATACCAAAGTAATCTATTATCTGATAAATTTTAGGAATCATAAGGTCAGTTTCCAGCAATCAAAAAGTTTGGAATTTAGAATATATATCTCTAAGTCACTGTATCTGTGTATTATACTGCACCTTAGATATAATCGAGGGGCCGTGTTCCGTCTCTTCGTATGTCCATCCATCATCGCAAGGGATCACCTCTAGTCTCTCTGTCTGAATTAGTGGATCGAAATTGATCCCAGAAACGTTGTATTTCACACATTGAGCTGGGAGCCCGGTTTCGTCATTTTCGGGAATGGAGAGATTTTTCTTCAACAGTGTACACTGTTCTTGATCTAAAGCCCACACTGAACAGTTGGTTGATTCCCATGCCTTCGTTGAACAGTAGTGTGGTGTATCCAGTATAAAGAAAACTTGAATGAGAAGATGCCAGGGACACACAAGGGTGCTGATACACACGAAAAATACAATTTTCCACTGGTAACGGCCTAACTCACCAATTTCACCTAAAATCTCGTCATATCCCATCTCCCTCTCCGTCTGTTAGTTCCTTTTAGTTACTTGCTTGAAGAATTGTACCCTCGCCGTTACGACTACTGATGGCAAACTGCTACTCTGGTACGGTGTGCGTTACAGCGGAGACCGTCAATAGAAATGGACTTTTTGTACGACAATCTGGGGTTGTTTCCACTTCACTAGCGTTTAAGGCCTTTTCGTTGGTAGCAATCCAGAAACTAGTTTATTTTATGCAGGCTGTACTGGTATACGTATTGTACGACACTGATATTTGTGACAAAAGGAAAGACAATGCATTTATGTTGTTAATTAAATTAATATCATTCCGTATGTATTTTGAATACTCGTAACAAAAACGGTATTGACGCTATGGAGGAAAATGTATGTGCACTGTCAACTATGAATATAAGTTAGTCGTGTGGACGGTAAAATCATTGGCCAATGACATGGATTCATTACAATCCAGTAATTTTTTTTTTTTTTTTTGCTCTTCGTTCTCATTAATATAGACATAGTTTACTTTTATCAGTGCAGTACAAATGTCTTCAATTTCTTTGACCTTCTGTTTAACACGTGATTTTGGTAACAACATCTTAAAGCCGGCGAACACATTAATTTAATACCTTAACAGTGTATATAGTCAGAAGTCATAAAAGTCAGACGGTTCCATAGGGATATGTTTGTTATGATGACAATGGAAATCAAAGGAGCAAATCAAGTGGGACCATTAAATGCAGCTTATACCAGCCAGGCATGTGTTTTATCGTTCCTTCTTAGTGCAAAATTGTTGAAGCGGTATCAGGCATTAAGTTATTGGTTCGATTACGGTAATATGATGTTGGGCCGTTGTTCTTTACTCTCAGCCAACACAACGTGAACTTTGATCTTCATTTCAATCTGTTTGAATGTGTTTATAATGCAATACGTATATGTGTGCACATATGTAAACCATGTAAGATTAGGGAATAAAAGCAATAAGCTTAGTGACGCTTATTTACTTTGCCACCTCTAAATACTAATACTACGTAATAAGGATAACATATAGTAGACTAAAACCAGGAGAGTCGCAACCAGGGAAGTCGGGGGGGGGGGGGTGATGTGTCCCAACAACCAGAAAAAATGTCAAATTGTCGATTGTCGGAAAATCTGAGATACCTGTTGAAATTTCTTATATCTCTGTCTAGCATATTTTATGAAGTCAAAACATGCCTAAGGTTACTTGATAATTGAAAAATTCCTTTTTTATTTTTTTTTATCTCAGTGTAACACATTTTATGACTTCAAAAGACGCTAAATATGCAAACAATTCTTAATGGCGGATAAGGTATTACCTTCCCTTATAGCATCCTCCCATACCAATCATCACTCACGTCATGCTTCCTCTCACCTGTCAAAATACCTTCACGCCTAGTCCTACAAAGTGACGACACAGATGACAAGTGAATGTTTCCTTTTTACAGTTATTTCACAGTTTACCTCTTCTACTATTGGACTCAAGATTTTTGTTTTGGGGTGCACTCCAGTCGCACAGTGTGGGAGAGCGTCTTTCATGTGAAGGATTCACGTGAGAAACAGTGCTCGTATTACAATGTGCGAGTTTCTACACCAAAACAGTTAAAAGAACAACCGTGAGCAGTCTGCGATATCAAATTCATAAAGGCACAGCAAATCAACTTTAAGAATTTTGGGATGCCCGCCGTGCACCCACTTCCCCCCGCCCGCCCCATCCGTCTTCCCCACTTTCCAATGATGGGTACCACATTAAGGACAAGAACCTTCTCTTTGTTGGTGAGGATCATACGTCATTTAGGGCCAATAGTAGTCAAACTGTGAAAACCTAGTAAACATATATTGCAAGAAGGGAAACTTGAAAAAATCTCATGTTTTGTGTGTAGTTGTATCACGTTGAGTACAAGATTCCTTTTAATTTTGGTGGAGGTCAAAGGTCATTTGAGGTCAACAGCAGTGAAATTGTTAAAACCTTCCAAACACAGTATCTCAACAAGGGAAGGTTTAACACATCTCATATTAAGTACATAGATGTACACATTACGTACAAGAACCATATTTTTGATGGAAGTCAAAGCTCATTTCAAGTCAACAGGGGACAAATAGTGAAAACCTTGTAAACACGATATCTCAAGAAGGGAACCTTTGACAAATGTCATATGTAGTAGGTCGGTATCCCACATCCCATATGCCCATGCATTTTGGTGGAGGTCAAAGGTCGTTTGAGCTCAATAGGGTTCAAATTGTGAGAACCTTGTAAGCACAATATCTCAATAAGGGGAGCGTGGACAGATGCCATCTTGAGGGTTAGGTGAATCATATAGTTCAAGAACCTTATTGTTTATAATGAAGGTCAAAGGCCATTTTAGGTCAACATGGATCAAACTGTGAAAACCTCGTAAACACTATGTCTCAATTAGGGAAGCTTGGACAAATCTCATATTTGGTATGTAAGAGTACAAATTGATCTCAAGATCCGTACTGATTTTGGTGGATGTTAAAGCACATTTGAGGTCAACAGGTATCAAATTGAAAAAGTATTGTAAACACGATATCTCAAAAAGAAGACTTGGGCAGATCTCCCACTAAGAATGTACGTGTATCTAATTGAGTATGCAAGAATTCCATTATCTTTGGTGAAGGTCAAAGGTCATTTGAGGTCAACAGGGTCAACAATTATGGAATTCTTGTAAACATCATATCTCAAGAAGGGAAGAAGGTGCAGATGTCATATTCAGTATGTAGCTGTATATCATTGATTACAAAAACGATTTGGTCTTTAATGGAGGTCAAAGGTCATTCGATTTCAGCAAGGGTCAATTGTGGACATGATATCAAGAAAGGTGGCTTGTAAAGATTTCATATTTCAAATAAAAGCATAGGTCGATTGTGATACATACTAATGCTATAATGTAAATAATTAAACACGGATGTGCTTTTTGTCGAATATTCTTTATATGTATATATGTGTTTGTATGTGTATGTGTATATGTTTGATGAAGTGGTGGGCTATCAGAGAAATGTTGGCTACTCAGTAGAATCGTCCAACTGCTTTGTTCACACAGCTTTCACAACTCCACATAAAACTTACCCATGGGGTATAGGCTTAGTCAAGACTTAATGAATCTTTACCCTTCCTTTCCACATTCCCACAACGTCCATATTTTCTGTTGACTACGACTAAAGCTTCTGTATATAGCTCTGTGTACTGCTTTGCTTTGAAGATCTTCTGATTGTTTTTGGAGAGAAGTGACAATCGGATATCATAACAAGGAGGCGCCGTATCTATGAGTTTTCGAACTGTATAATGGAAGACGACATAGGCGTACGGTCTAGGCGTTACGTCGGGGGGGGGGGGGTGAGGCTGCAGTCCTTCGAAGGCAGGAAAAATGCTTATTTCAGAGCACCGATACTTGTATTTTGAGGACAAGAGGGCAGTGCAGTGTACAGCGACGGGCAGCAGCGTTCACCAATGGGGAAAAATGCTTATTAGCATGAGCCAAAACTTTTCAAATTACATCTTTCTTTTAGTATCATCCATACCCGTCCATCCGTCTTGAGTGTTATTGTGGTAAAACGGGAAAATCAGGACACTTGGCAAAATTTTCAGGCCAGACACCCTTGTGAAATGTCTTCAAACCCCCAAAACTTGACTATTGGTAATAGCACGTCCTTCAAACCCTTTTGAAATGTCTTTCAAATGTCTTGAAATGTCTTCAAATCACCCTTGTGAAATGTCTTCACTACGGCAATGAAAGAAGAAAACTACCATGGTCTTACACAAGACTGACCCTGGAGCTACAGCCAAAGGTCTTATTTTGACCAGCCAATGTCTATAAACGATATACTTTCTTCTGTAATAGTAAACGTTCAGTTCAAATTAGATTCTGACTAATAATGGCACTACGGAGAGTACGTTGTGTTTAAAAATGCCCTTTCGCGATGTCTCACAAAGAGGAAGGGCTGCGATCTGAATATAAATTCGTTATAGGCGGTAGGCCCTAACTAGATCTTTTACAAAACTTTTATGTTGATGTCCATCAAAATTCTTGATATATATCTAGAACTGTTAAGGAATACAAGTGCAATGTTTATCCTTCTACTCGTAATCTTGATAATACATACAAGTTTTCACACAGATTGTCGATCACAGAATGTTTATGTTGTTTCTCAATTTACAGTCTGCAATAACCTTACCAGCATGTGTTGGTATGTACGGCCGTTTAACGTAGGTCTACAAACCTAAACACCTGGGAAACATTTGTCTCATCTGAGATCCACGGTCTCTTTATTTATGAGTCCTTCTGATGATTGGCTCAAACGAACACGACTAATCATAGCCTACGGACAAGAGGTATTGAGTGCTAATGTGTGAAATTCGTTTCGTCGGCATACATGAATTTTAATAGCTTACACACTGTACGCAAGTTAAGTCGGATTTGAAAGCGATAGTTGGTATCACGAATGCAGTCAGAGCTGATGCATGAGTAACACACGTCTCTTGTGCCGGCTACGTCTGCAAGTTAGATCGTTTTACGTAGATACAGTGGCCGCTAACCATATACTGATGCTTACGCTATGTGCAAAGTTGAGGTCAAACATTGTGCCCAAGTACACGCACGTGTACTACCTAATTCGGATGAAAACACGCTTCTTCATGATAATTACCCTCATCGGGTCTGAAAAAAACACGCTGGCAGCATTGACTGGGATATAGACCCCACTATTGAAGCTAAATGGACAATTTTGAAGTGATTGCCTGCATATTCAAAAAATAAAAACATTAAAATTTTATGTCCACAATTTTAGTATCTCTTTTAATTTCACCATTCAGACAATTTGGGTTAATTTATGTAATAATGGGTTTTGAATGATAAATTTAATATGGTATTTTACACTTTTGTCATTATGCTAGTAGGCTTTGAAATCATATGTTTTTAAAGTCTACTAACGTAATGACAAAAAATGTAAAATACGATATTGCAGTGGTTGACAGTTTCATTTACCTTAACCGTGGGATCCTTTGAACAAGTCAATGGGAAGTACCATATTTATTACAATTCAGTTAGTTCAAACGGCTAATCACTTATGAGGTAATGAGGTTGCAGTTTATGGTGCTAATTTCACTAAAATACTACAAAATATTACAACTTAACATGAAATACAATCTTATCCTTCTGTTTTCTTATACACACATATTCACTTTAAGTTTTGAATAATTTTATAAATTTCTCTACACAAATCTACATCATGTGACTTCCTTTCTAATCATTACACATCACTGATGCCACCTATAACTCTCTTTAGAAGGAAGTAACAAAACTGTCAACTGAACACTGACTAGGACAAAGAATCTCCAACATAACATCTAATTTGACCACAAAGAACTGTTTATGTGAATGAATAAATTGAAACATGGAGCTATAATAACAACTCCCCCTGATACGGAGAGGTGAAAAGAACACCTGAACTTGGAGCGCATCATTGCAGGGCCTATTATAACGGTCAATTGAGAAGCTTTCGTCTCCGATAAGATTACGTATAATAAACATTTCAGTTAATACTCATAACTGAGCAATCAGCAAACTGTAAGTGTAATGTAATACGTTGGAATTAATTTCTTTTCATAAACATAGATGTTTCTTCATTGATACATCACTGTCGAAATTAAGCATTACAGACTGAAATCAAGTATCTCTAACGAGAATGTTTGTTGCTCAGTTTGGTAAAATGTGAAGGTGTTACGTCGTCTGTCTTGCTTTCCGATAATTGACAAGATTTTCGTTTAAACTTAGTATTTAACGGCATATCGTCTAACTTGTCTCCATATAATGATACAATTGACTGGTATCCAGGGTCCACTACATGACTGAGGTCTTTATGATCACTTGCAGCCGGACGAATACGCGTTGGCTTTCATCGATCACAGTAGGAGAGTGATGAACCAACGAAATAAGCATGAAATTGAATATACTTACATCGATACTCACGTACAACTTTACAAATTAACTTGACACGGTTTTAGTGAATTACTTCAACTCAATGTCAACGTTTGTGATCAAAACATTGTCACCTTACAAAAAATACAACAAGTAACAAGACAAAATAGTTTAAATACAAATCGCTGATTATAGTTGAAGAATGACAATACTAGCGGTTTACCTCATATTAATTTCACATTAGCAAACCCCACTGCGCAACTAGATGATCATATATTCCACATTTTCTTTACGTGGTTCTTCCATCAAACCGTGCTGGATACAACCACTGAGTTTGCAGCTAATACTGACCACCCCCCCCCCCCCTCCTTATTACGGAACATACGCCTAGATACTTTGTGAGTTAGTGTGGTTATACGTATCGAATCCTTTTTGTTATACCTTGTAAATGAATTAATAGTCATATCGTAAATAAAAGACACAATTTTAGTGTTGTAATTATTCTTAAAACAATAGCGTCTACTGAGAGGGAAAATCCGGACACTATTTTCTGCTGTACCTTTTACTGGTATAGTTAGATGGTCTAGTCTCTAGGACCAGTTGAACTTTCAGCATATCGAATTAGTGACGACTTGAAACCATATACACTTAAGGGGGTTAAAGTGTTGGACATTTGCCTCTCCAGGGTTAATGTCCCCTGTTAGCCAATTCAAGGGGGTTAATGGTCATTTGCCTGACACATATACAAACTGTTGACATAGCTGTCTCGGTCTTCCCTCTTTTTATTTTCTTTGACCCATCTAACCTCCATGGTACAAAAAGTAAACGGCGGTAACAATTGCTTTGTTAGAGACAATCATTGCAAATTACATCAGAAGTTTAACCACCAGACTGTCTTCAAGATCTAGGGCACAACATTTGACATAAAAGGATGGTTAAAGCGTCTCTAAGACGCTTATCCTTTAATTAGGGGGGCAGTTTGGCAAAAATACCATCAGTATTGCCTGCCACACTGGCCTTCTGGGGCTTGTAAAGCCAACAATTTTCTTGTGCGCCCCGTGCCAACCGCAGTGGCGCTCTGCTTAGGTAGTCCTGTCAACACTCAGTCCTCCACAATATTATTGTCGTTGCGTCCTACCTCATAATCAACATATTCATTAGTCATGGAGTGATCCATTGGGGATGCTTAACCCCCTCAGTAAAAAGTGGTTGACTAAACCTATATTCAACCTCAAAATATTTGCCAAATGCTCAAAGAAAAAAATGAAAGAGAATGCAGATTTCATTATGATTCTTGTTTCTCAACCTGTCTGCTATGTATTACTATTTTTCGCAATAGTAATACAATTGAATTGAGCAATTGCTGAATTGAGCAATTGCGTTATGAAATTTTTATTTCAAGGCTGGGTACCAGCTCACATTCACCAAGGAAATGCCGTTTCCGACATCTGGAGGGCCTGGAAAGCCAAAAATTGGATTATACGCTAGGCGCCAACCGGTGGTAGCGCTCTGTTTAGATATCTTGCCATCACTACCCCCCCCCCCCCCACCACTCCTTCATGTTTTCTTTCGACTCCGAGGTCAAGTCAGTTCCGTTTGAGCGTGACTCAAGTCCGGACTCGAATACTAAAGCACTAAAGAAGATACGTTGGTATAGTCTGGGAGCTAGCGAATATTTAATTCACATCTAGAGTACAAAAGGTTTGATCACATGAATGCAAAGGGGGTGGTGTGGGAACATCGGAATGGGCATTCTTAAGTTTTGAAAATGGTGCGTCTAGGGGTGGGGGTGGGTTGAAAGATCCCCCCAAAAAATACGTTTAAATTACATCTTTGAGTACATTCACGAAAATAGTGCCATCTGGTCAATTTCATACCGCTGATTGCAAATCTGACATTCTTAAGTGCACAAAATGGTGCAAAAGGCACTTAAGAACACTCTAAAGAGGGCGCTGTTTTGGGCACATTTAAATGACATATTGAGTACATCGATGAAACTTCACAGGTACATTCCCTACATGCTCCTGATAATAGATCAACATTTCTTATGTGTTCAAATTATTGCAAAAGGCATTTAAGAACCCCCGAAAGAGGGCTCATGCAGTTCGTTCACTGAAAGCACGTTTTGAGTACAAAGATGGAACTTCTAAGGTGCATTGTTTGTATGCCCATGATAATTGATCAGCATTTCAAATGCACTAAATTTAGAGAGCCCAAAAATGGCGCTTAAACAATTTCACAGAAGTATCAAAAGGAGACTACGGACTTTTGCATATCCCCATTAAAACACAAACTAATTTTTTTGTGCCGTCACAAGTAACCCATATGATAATTTCTTTACATAATCTACACATTTCCTATTGTTCCACCGAAATTGAAAGTAAATAATTTCATGCGGATACGCAACGATGCGTTGATACGAATGACCTCGGCGACTTTATGTCTGAATATCCAACGCATGTCACCTGACATACCCTCGATGCATTCTTGTTGCAAATAGTTCCAATTTTCCTCATAAAGGTTGAATTCTACCTTCATATTATGTTTCCCATCTAGAACAAATACTGCGTTCATCGATGGAACTCCGCAGTTGCAATCTTAGCATTCCTCTTAAAAATGTATATATGTAAAACTTCTTAGATGGTAGACTGGCAAGTGATAGTGCAAGAATATTTCAAAGGGGTGGATTTCACCTATTCAGCCACCATGTTTTCCCCCCTTTCACTGAACTACTCTTCTGTAAACTATAGTATGAAGCTTCATCACTCTGGTTCCCTCGAACAACATAATTTTCTATCCCCCCTCAACCCCCGATACTCTGTTTAACCATCGACAATTAAGATACAACATGTTACGGAATAAAGTATTGAGTAAAAAGAAAAAGGATCATTGGAAATACAGATAATTACAAACAACTTTTATTTTCTCTTCAACGCCCTTTTGTCATGATATATCGTGCAAAGATGAATTCAACACCAAATGAAGCAACACTAACAGAATAAGTGAACATGACAAATAACCAGATGATGAATAGTCAATTTGCAGTGAATTAGAAAAAACGACTTTATTTATTGCATACATCCTTTAATTTTTAAAATTCATGGCAGAATAAAAAGAACCTAAGAAATCTTATTCGAAAAAAAAGAAATAATAATCAGCAAAAAGAAGCTTTGTTGGGGATTGTTGACTCCTCATATTCTTGTACTACAAATTACGGAAGCTTAAAAGTGCCATCTTGATAAGTGTATCTTTGCCCCATAAGTTGACAATTTTCAGCAAAATGTCTACATAACGAGATAATATCTCATCAAAAATCAGAAAAATGATCACTTGTTCAGTTGTGTTACCTAAACAACTCAACATTTTTCTGCAAAATGTTAACTTGTTTACTTGCTTCTTAGCGAGGAATTCAACATTTTTTTGAAGAATGTTCTTGTAACAATTTGTCATATCCTGTCAATTGAACAATTTGCTGCAAAATGTTGACATGTTCACTTTCTTACTAAGTGAACAATTGAACAATTTTCTGCAAAATGTTTGAATGACAACTTATCATATCTTGCCATTTTAACAATTTCCTGAAAAATGTCCACTTGTTCTCTTTCCAAACCAGAAAGAGAAATTACAGCATGAGATAAGTTGTCATTTGAACATTTGGCAGAAAATTGATTAATTGTTCACTTAGAAAGATATGAACAAGATAACATTCTGCAGAAAATTGTTTAATTGTTCACATAAAAGGAAATGATCAAATCAATATTTTGCAGAAAATTGTTGAAATGACAGGATGCAATAAGTTGTCATTGAAACATTTTGCAGAAAAATGTTTAATTGCTCATTCAGAAAAAAAGTGAACAAGTCAACATTTTGCAGAAAATTGTTGAGTTGAAAAGATACGATAAGTTGTCATTTGGACATTTTGCCGAAAATTATTGAATTGCTCACTTAGTCAAAAAGTAAACAAATGGACATTTTGCAGCAAATTGTTGAAATGACAAGATATGCAAGTTGTCATTTGAACAATTTGCAGAAAATTGTTTAATTGTTCAAATAACATAACTAAACAATTGATCATTTTTCCGTTTTTTGTTGCTATATTTTCTTCCTATCTAGACATTTTGCAGAAAATTGTCAAGTTACGGGGTATCAGGAAACAAGCTACTCGAAACGTACAGACACATACTAGCTGCCTTTATTCTTAACATGCTTGGTCGGCGCGTGGCCATGCTGACACCAGCTTATCAACTCGGTTTTTTTTTTGTTGGTGGGGTTCTTGGCGAGTAGGATTTCTAACTTTTCTTCCATACATAGGTTGCATTGGCCTGAGCTTCTTTTTGAGGTGTTTGATTCTTTCATTATATCCCAAGAGATTGTGTACTCTTTTTTATCCTTTTTTAATTCCCATATTAGTATATTCCCATATGTGTTTCCAATAATTCAGTCTTCTTTTCGCATTTTTTGTGGCCAAACGATTTTGTGTGGTTATTAGACCTTTGTTTAAATGCCCCTCCCCCCTGTCAAACCTATGTACGTTCTAGATTAGTTGCCAGAAGTTACCGTGGCTTTATGTACAACCCCTTTCACCAGGCACCTTCCTCCGAGGGGGCAGCTTCTTTTCTTCTGCAGTTGGAGGTCCTCTCTGTGGTTTTGTCCTTGTTGATGATATTGCACATACAGCTATAGCTGACTTTCAATGTTTTTGTTGAAAATTTTGTGGAGCTTGCTCCCAGGGAAAGTGCCGACTTAATAATTTTAAGAACCCCCCTCCATGATGCTGGATTTTTCATTTCGGCTGTATGGTGGGTTAAACCAAATTACTTTTCTTTTTCTGTTTCTTCTTGGTTTACGGTCATGGTTGGGTTCCTTCTCCTTGTCGTATGTAATGTGCTCCTTGAATCCAGACTTGCTGAGGGCATCATTGTATGTTTTGGCGGCGCTGTTGAATATTTCTTGGTTTGATGATTGTAGCTATTCTCGTTCCAACAGATGTGGGAATTTGCGTCAGAACCGTGCTGGGGTGGTTTGACCTGATGTTTATGTATATGGGTTGGTCGTTGGGTTTCCGAAATGGTTTGTGTGTACCCGTGATCAAGTCCAAGTTGGCGCCCAAGAAGTCGACCTTCTTAGTATTTGTCTGGACTGTTATGTTGAACCCGAATCTCTTGAATACCTGAATGATGTGTTTGCGATATCTGTCACACTGAGGGCCTGAACAATCTTTTAGTACTGCCAGCCCTTCATCAAGATAAAGACCAATACTGTCAGCATTAAATTCACCTTTTAGGGTATGGAGCACAAGCAGAGAAACTGAGAAACTTCGTTACGTAGTAAAGCTATGTAGCGACGTTTGAAGCATGCATATTTTACAATGTAATCTCTGTTACACAGGGGCGCCCTTTGACTACCAATCCACATATAAATACGCACAATGTTTCCTGCTTTATTTAACTTTGTTTGAATCAATCATTACTGTCATATCACCTGAAGAGGGCACCACGTACCTCACGTGTTGTACGAAACTAATTAGTAGTAATAAGCAGTATGAGTCAAAACTTCTGATTTCACTTCACGTTTAAATGTTCTGTATTTAAAAGTTTCCGAGTGGAAGTTCCTGTTAATACAGTTCTATAATACTTGCAAAATGACAATTTCACAGCTTCATGATTTTTCTTATGGGGAGATTATTACTTACTGTATATTATAGCACCAGCCTCTTCATCTCTCTGATCTGATTTCTGTTTTCTAAAAGCAAGTGTTACCACATCCCATCCCATTACTTTCGTAGGTGAGTTCAAGAATGAAAGCTAGGAATAGGGTGTTTCAGAATACAGCCACTGTAATTGGAAAATAATCACCAGAGCCAAGGTGGAGCAATCTTATACTCATTATATTTTTTCCCTTTTTCCCAATGTATGTTTTGAGCATTTCTCAAATCAGCTGAATATTCCTACATGGACGTCCCACATCCCAATCACACGTACATGCAAAACTGTTATCATGGAATGACGTACTCTAGAAAAAAAAAATGAAGATGCATGATACTAAAAGATTTAGGCCCAAAAGTTGTTAGCAGTGGGTCTCTTTCAATAAATGTAGGCGTTTGATGTGAATGTTTAATTTAAGGTACCGCAATATACCTTACATAAATGGTATCACCTGCATTTAAATATATTCCATAACAACACTTGCATTAGTGCTGGTCAGTGTCCGTGTCATTTCTGTTCAATTTTGTTTTAGGAGTGATTTTATGGAATCCCAAAAGGGTTGATGAAAATTGGTGAAACAATTATTGTGCAAAGTTACTCGTTTCTCGTTTGTATATGAACAAGATTAATCAACTTGGACCTGTGTATTAACTGCAGTATAATGTATTTTCGGAGGTTAATGCTACAGCTTTATGCAGTCGGGCTGCGCTCTCTTGCATAGCTTGTACAGTCAATAACTTGTACGGTTCGAATCATAGATAAGTTGCTTATGTTGCACATAGAAAATGCAGGTCATAGGAGGAGCCCTGAAATTTTATCATTATTGTACTGTGGGCATATATGTGGTCGTGGATTACGGGAGAAGGGCCGGAAAGATACAGTAAGTCTTGACCAAGACTAGTGCATAGCTTGCGTTAACTCCCGATCGTGCATCATCCTACAGCTAATACACGAACAAGCGTTGATTAACCTTTAATTCGCTTACGTTAACGCTCTGTACTACAGCAGAACATCGCTTGTACATTGCAAGTGCCCCCAATGATTTCTTTGTGCACCCTGGCAAATGTACTAGGGAGCTGTTACTTGGAGCAGAGAGCTGCCATTGGAATAAAAGCTACCTGGCAAAACAGATAACTTCAATTTATCAGAAATAATTTGTTTCCGTTCTTTTCGACACTTTAATGCTAATGTAATGAACTTCACGACGTCTAACAAAGAAAGAATTAAATGAACAGTTTCGTCACCTCGGCAGCCGGATACAGTTGCTACTTTTGCAAGAAGGATGTCTGGTAATCTGTAAAGAAGAAAACTCCTCGATGAGACATGATGAGTTTTGAAGTATTCATTGTGTAAGAAAAACAGTTGAGCCCTACATTAATTACAACAGGCAAGATAAAACGCAGTGATTCTAGGCTGAGCTGGGTAACTTTGCATTGTTACGGAATAACACAAACAAATGTCGGATACATTTGCATGCAAACAATATTCAGAGCTACTTAGGTCCAGAAGCAACTGTTTCCATAAACAGAGGTACGGTTGTTGTTGTAATTACGTTTCGAGTCAACAGCGTAGTCCAGGGTCCAATGACCGTTGTTGACCGAAATTGTTTTCCAAATATCGCTGAATAAGTAAGCAATAAAGTGTATGTCCCCCCCCCCCCATAGTGCGGGGTCTGGGATGGCGATTTTCGGTTGACACAAAGGGTATTTCTAGTTCCTAGCAAGCTCCGTGCCATCTGATTGTGACGTTCACAATAAGTGATGATGGGTGGCACTTGAAACTTTCTTCAGGAAAGATGCACTCACACTACAACTGTCTGAGGACATTTGGTTGTACACCATTTCTTTCAACTGGGTGAAGATACTCATTTTCCGGCCCCTTCACCATTTACAATATTGTACCACCAGTTTGGCTCCTCTCAAACAAAGGGCCTGGATCATCCAGTGGATCTAGTTAGTTCGAGACTGTTCAGGGGTCTCAAATTTCATTTCCAGGTTCAGATTTCATTCTTGTGGGAGACATATACAGACAAGCTTCAGTCACTAGTGCAAATTGAATGTGTTCAGTGTATAACTAGCCTACGTAGTTCCTCTTGGGTGCCTCCCCCCCCCCCCCCCCTATGTAGCTGTCGTTTTTCGTAACGAGTAGCTGAAATCTCCTCGGCTACTCGAGGTAGTGTGTAACCGGTGTCAGAATGACGCCTTGTACTTTGCGTTGTGTCGATGATGACGACAATGTGACATGACCTTATATAGCTTTTCCGCGTCCTTACTTCACTTTAATTTCTTGGTTGACTTGAGTTGTTTGCGGGGCATCTAACAACCACCACATTTTACTGTCTAAAACATTCAGATTGAAAGCGTTTGCCTTATAGTATCTTGAGAAGGTAGTTTTTGTCTTTGTCTTACAGCCTGTCATCAATTATTGTATCCTAGGATAATTTCAGAGGAGCACTGGCGGATATTATACTCTAAATTCCTCAGGAAAGCCCCAAACGAGTGTTGAGTTGATGCACTTGAAGGCATCAGATAAAGAAGTTAAAACAGTCCTTGTAAATTTGAATTTATTTAGGTGTAAATTTACTTTAAAGTGTTCCCCATTCAAAATGTGCCTTTCATATCTTCAGAGAATAGGCTATTTCACTGTGAATCTGCTCTACTCCAGTGTGTGATACTTTGTTGAGCCTGATGTTGGGGATATCAGCATTTCTAAAGGCATTAGAAGAATCAATCTCAACAGAAAGTTCAGAGGTGAACCGTTTTTTTTTTCATTGCTATCAGCTCAAGATCCTTCGATCATAGGATAAGGACGACAGAAGACATTATAAAAACCGATGAAACATTTACAGAATGAAATATCAAATATCAGTTCGAATTAAATGAATAATAATTGGACAAATACGCCCTGCGCGGGACACACTTTGTGACCGACTCATCTCCATCCACTGGTGGAGCAGGGTGCCATTTGGTCAGGGATATTTGAGATGTTGTTTGACATTTAAAGGGGTACCTTTAAAGTAGGCGGAGAAAATTTTTTGCAGGACTTCACAAAAATGGGGCGTGGGGCCCACATAGAACCCTGGACTACAAATTGATGTATACCCTAAGACAGACCACAAACAGAGTATCATTACCACAAATCATCGACATTGTACAAGGGAATCTGCAAGAGTAGAAAAATTTTACAGAATTTCATAAAATGGGCCATCGGGTCCACATGGGACCGTGGACCATGCAGTTTTGAATATCCCAAATTTACCTACCACTCAGGGAACATTTTGTCAAAGTAACATACAAGTCCATCAAAGCATAGGGCTCATATGGGCCCTCTAACAAAAACTTTTTGAACACCCGCAAATGGTCCACTACCTATGAAACATTGTGTCATTGTCATTGTTTCATGCTAATGCATTGAAGCATCACTGAGGAGAAGCATTGTGAAAAATTGTGAATAGACAGATAGACAGATAGACAGATAGATTGATTCCTGCATCAACTCAACCCATCTGATATGTATTATCATTTTCATTTGTTCTCACTAATTTGAGAAATTGAACATGAGTCGGTGTTTCAAGGCTGTGCATATGCAGCTTAATAACACCCAGAAAGTGCTGTTTCCGGCCATCTGGGAAGTTTGAAAAACCCAAATTTTATTGTCCGCTCCGCTAAAAACTGATGGTGGTGCTCCGCTAGATAGTCCTTGTTTCCTATATAGAGATGAAACAGCTGATTTTTTCGCCATTTTGCCTTAAACTCTATGACCTTATTGATTCTACCTGAAACATGGTAAGCAATGAAATGGCCATTTAAATGTTTGCTTTTTCATTAAATAAGTTCAGATCATGTATCACCGTTTGACTAACCTACATGGGTGTACATATAATGTTGGTGCAGTTGGAAGCAAGAAGGCGCGTTAAATCGTACCCTTCTGTATATAGGTACCCAAATAGTCCTGCTGGTACCCCCCCCCCCTCACACACACACCAATATAATTAAAGAGCAGTGGGTAATTACATTACACAGCTCCCCTTAAAGCCATTTTCGCCCCCTCTGAATGAAACTGCCAGCTCCGCCACTGTCCCCATCTGTGAGGATAAGCTTGGGTTTCACCTACACTTGATGATAGGCCTTAATTTAAACATGCATGATGCCCAAAGAGGCTACTATTTGCACATTTTTATGTGAAATGCTTTTCTACACAGTATGCCAGCTACCGCTATGGAACTACCCAACAGAAAACAGTTCGGTGATGTTGTCGAAAAGTTCACGCTGCAAGGACTTTGTGAAAATGGTTTTAACCCCCTGGCTTTCTGCGTTCAACTATCTGGCTATGGAATCAAGAGCTGAATTTTCTAGTGTTGGAACAGCGATTAAACAGTCGGTAATCTCTTCATTAATGGATTGGTGCGAAAGTTTAAATATGGTAACTTCTCGTCAATTGTGCCAAATAGTCAACCTGTTTCTTACATTCCCTTCTGGTGGTCTTAATACTTTTTACCTTTTCATTACACCATTGCTATTGGTGACAATAAATATTTTCCCAACTTTATTTACCTTCTGCTTGAGAATAGACTCTGAAAGAATGTGTGGATACAACGTTTTCTTTTTCTCATGAAGCTAATTAAATAAAGCAAACTTAAATAAAGTACGTACGACATCGTCCTCTGTCCTCGACATTCGCGTGTAAAACCCTTATTCCAAACTCTAGACCTTTCAGTTAAAACAAAGTACTTTCATCTTTTGTTATTCATAGGCATGTATATTTGTCAAAGCATCTTTAACATTTATAACAAATTACATAAAATTATACAAAAAAAACATCTCCAAAGGAAAATAGAACATCCAATGGAACTTCCAATAAAAGTTCAAAATCAGATCTAAATACATCATGGTATCTCATGGTACATGGTTCATCATGGTATCTAAATACATCATGATCTAAATACATCATGGTGTAAATCATCGTACATCATATTATATATATATATATATATATATATATATATATATATATATATATATATATATATATATATATATATATATATATATATATATATATATATATATATATACCTAAACATATACATAAAACTTACATTGCGGTTACGTAGTAATGGCATATCCAGCTCGTTGGTTGGCTCATTACTCATGTGGCTACTGAGAATTAGTCTTTTATGAACCGGGGTTGTCTACGGTTCATACCTTATGGTAAGACTTGTCCAGTCACGGTCCGTTCGTTTTTTTGATTACCTCATCATTATTACTCAAGTTTGTCAGAATTTCTTAGTTAGACCATTTACCATCAACATATACGTAATGCTCAACAGGTGAAACAAATTATCATAAATTTTGTGAACCAACTCAATGAGCCCCTTTAATACACTTCACTGTTCACTTCGGCGGACAAATTTCTACCAACTGTTTACCATCTTTAGAGATAAACAATTATGTATAAAATACACCAATGAGACATAAATAAAAATAAGTTTAATCATTGTTAATCTATCCGGTCACACAAATAAACATCAGCAACAGCCTCATCCTCTCAACTTGCATTATGTATTAAGATGAGTTACCGAAGATGCGTCATTTAAAAGCATGGGTGGACATATTATTCACGAGCACCAAATAACCAACTTTCTGTGTGTGAGATATTTATTTCTTGAAAAGAAGGCTACCGTCCTGCCTTACTTTATCTAACATTCTGTTTCCATATGTGTTGGGCTTTAAAAATATGAATTTTTTTCTGTGAAACAAACTCAATAATTCCCTTTAATTAAACACCACAAATGCCTTTATTTCATTCTTTTTTGGTTCCAACAATGAAACTGTTATTGTAATGATGAGTCCCGCTTTAAACCGTCACCTCTTCATAATCTTCAGAAGGAATTCGTTGTTTTGAGCTGTAAAGAAGTAAAAGGTGTTCTTCATTGAGGTTATACTTTATATACCGTTTCAATGCATAGCCATTAGATTTAATTTCAATTGATTTTCCTCATTGAGACAGAAGATACTGACAGAGTTACGTCATTGCAATGTGCTCTAGTGGTTCATTAACATTTAGAAAAGCTTAATGTTATCAACATATATGCTATAATAAGAGTGAATTTAAGAACCAAAACACTTTACGCAAGTAGGGTTGTCTTGTTTTAAACAGAGTAATTTCTGCGCGGTTTTGAGTGACAATTGGCAAGTTAACGACTAAATGCAAACGCAATGGGTGGTAGCAGACTGAGTTATTTGGTAGTGAGTGAAGTTTTAAGCCTATCTGCATTCTCTATCACAATTCTATAAATTACGACAGTGGCACAGGACATGGCAGGGCAGGGTTATAGCTTTGAATGACCAGTCCTTTCACTGGACTTAAATTAACTATATATGTAGTCATACCTTCCGAGTGCTACAGCCTCTTCGATCGTCTCCGGCAACATGGTTCCTCTGGTTTCTGGTAGTAATAACACTAAAACTCCACCACAGAAGGTCAAAATGCCACAAAATACCATAGGGAAAGGATGCCACCAATGGGATAGGATTAAGATAAGTGGTGAGAGGGTTTCCCCTACCATCGATATAATGGCTAGAAAGCTTAAACCAAATCCCCTACAAAATGGAAAGATGACAAACCGTTATTGATATATAATACAACTAACATTACACCTTGACATTAGTTTAAACATAATCTTTGAATCTTTTTACTTTTTGTGATTAGAAACCACTTTTCTTTACATCTAACATATTTGCTTATGGAGATATGAATAAGTTTTCAAGTTTAAATGTGTCGAGCGATCAACAAACGATGACTGATGATGACAGTTGTCTGATGATCACTCGTAGTTACAACTATGTTCCACTGGTATTGTTGTGTATTGTACGTCCTTTACAAGCTTCCGTATCTCTGGAGTAGCCTGTAGGTCAATTTGCGGTGTTTTCACGCCAATTTATTAACAACTTGTTTCGTATTTTGCTTTCATCAGTAGGCAGATATATAAAGATTTTACTTAGAATGGGTGCAGCATTCATCTCTGAGGACACTATAGGACTTGCACAATAATAACAGGGTTGTTTGAACTGTAGGCAGCAACGAATTTGCATACGAGTTTCCATACTCTGATTGGTTGACATGTCTATTGACCGGCCCTGGCCCTTAACTCTGTCAGCTTGGGTTCAGGGTCAGTGATCACCGAAATAGTACTGGCAGTCGTACCGTTGAACTGATGTTATCACCAGTATCTCTAATACACTATGTATTCCTGTGTCACCGTGTCGTTCCTAGCTGTTGGAGATGAGATACGCAACTCCATGGATTTCCCTCTGTTTCATTTTTTCGAGAATATTTTTAGGGGGTCCTTCAATACTAACGCACAGAGCGCTTTACGGTGTTCTGCCAACACTTCTGCCCTAAATGTGTTATTGTGTGCGGATGTTGTATTCAGTGCTGAGAGGGTTAAGATGTTTAGTACTTTATTGTGCTCGGATAACGTGGATTCAATATGTATAACGGGGAAGTGTCTATTTTTCTATTGTATGTGGATGCTGTAGTCAGTGATGAGAAGGGGGAAGTGTCTTATCCTTTATTGTGCTTGGTTAATGTGAAACCGCCTATTCGGTTATTGTGTGAGGATGCTGTATTCAGTGCTGAGAGAGTCGAAGTGCCTTATCCATTATTGTCCTTGAATAACGTGAATCCAGAGTGTGTAACTAGGAAGCGCTTATTCAATTTCTGTGTGCGGATGCTGTATTAAGTGCCGAGAGGGGATCATAGTGTGTGGACAACTTTATTTCAGTCCGGAGAAGAGACCATTTTATTACAGCTATTGTAGAGTGCTGCGAGTCAGAGTGGCTTTATCGTTTAAAGATGTTACTGTATTGTTGTAGATAACATAATTTTGCTATTGATTTGTCTTTGTTTCCAGTTGCATGTTAATTTACCTGATTGAAGAAATCAGAGGGGAAGTAATTAGAACACAGATCGCAACTCTTGTGTAATGTGTCGTTATGTGGCGTTACAAATTGGTGACAGCGGTGGGATACGCTGTTTTAGTCAACGGATACAGTGAAGATGGCAGAGACAGAGTTACATAGCCACTCAGGTGAGACTAATGACACAAAGAGACACCGGCACGATAGGCTGCTGGTAGTCGACGAATACATATAACATGGCCCATTCGACCTTACACCTCAACAATGCAGAAGAGCAAAATCTAGGGTCGAAACAGGCAGTGTTGGTTCTGCTCAAGAAAGAGATTTGCTACCAAGTGCAGCGAAAGGAAACGACACACAGTCCTTTGATGACAGAGCGGACCCTGTCCAACAGCCTACTATTATAGACGGGACAATGGAATTCTATACTGACTGGTGGCGGCGGCTGTTGGCGACCACAGTGGATGCAATATCGTGATGGCGGGCATGCCAGCAATGCCGAATCCTGATCAAATGGTATATGATGAAAGACTTCCTGTCCTGGTACATGAAGTGCGTAGGTTGACCAGGCAGGCTAATCCCAATGCACCTTCCCAGTTGCTTGAACTATTAGCAAAGGACCACGTTTTGGATGCACTCGATGATCCTGAACTAAGACTAGGCATACACAAAATGAGGCCATGGACGAGGCCCTACGAGTGGCGCTGGAGATTGAGGCGTTCTATAACGTCGAGAAACGTGCTTTTCAAGGTAAGCGTGTGAGACCCAGTCCAGTCGTATACAGAGGTCGGAAGACCAATTTGCTTCAAATGCAGGAAACCTGGACACATGAAAAAGGATTGCACCGAGGAGAAAGAAGACCAGACAACAAATCACTACCAGGGAAACACGACCAACAAGGGAAACTAACCAGTGTCTGGACTGGGGTCGCAATCCGACAGAGGAGCATAGACCCAAATGTTTAGCAGTGCTAAATGGATTCCTAGAATTGGCTCGAGATGGAATTTATCTGAAATGCAGAATCGGTGGGCAGGACGTTTTGTGTCCTGTAGATACTGGCGTCAACAAACCTCTGCTGAGAACGATGTCTTCTTTGAGTTGCGGGAAGAAAGCCGACCCCCGTTAGGGTCTGTATTGATACTTGCAGACAAGAAGGAGGTGCCTGTACTGGGTATGGTCGATATGGAGTTGGACGTTGGAAGCAAGACACAAATGAATACGTTCTGGTTTTCAGACATTGGTCCTGAATAAATCCTTGGCCTGGATTTTCTTAAACAGCACAACTGCATAGTCTATGTCCGCACTGGTCCAGTGGTGATAGAAGATGACGATGCTAGGTGTCCAGAAGTTGCACATGGCGAGCAGGAATTAGCAAACAGGGTTATATCTGAGGAGACAAGGGTTGGGCCACCTCAGTCCGAGGTTATAGCGCCTGGAACGACTGAGGATATCCAGGAGAACCACATAGGGACTTAAGGGATGGTGAGGCCGGCAGACCAGCTTTTGAAGAAGAATGGGCTGTTGACTGCACGTTGTCTTGTAGGGGCGAGTCTGGAAGTGTTCCAGTGAGGCTTGTCAATGTAAGTGACGTCCCAGTCGTGGTGCGCAAGAATGTAACTCTTCGTGTGTGTGAAGGAGTAGAAAGGGTTGCGTCTTCCGGATTTAGTAGTGACGCTGACGCCAAGGACTCCGTCCAAACACGATCGGTCCCGACACACAAGGAGATATTATATGGGAAGTGTAGGACTGGACAATGCACAGAAAGAGGTGGTCCGAGGACTGCAATGACAATGGCAGGAGGCATTTGCCAAGGACGCTGCAGACCTAAAAAGGACAATTGTAGGCAGGCATACTACAATCACCGGAGCCCATTTTCGGATTAAACAAGCTGCTAGACGTTTGCCGATTCACAAGTTACATGAGGCTAGCCGAGAATTGCAGGTCATGATGTCTGATGAGGTGATAGAAACATCAGGCAGCCCATGGTCTTCGCCTATTGTGCTCGTGAAGAAAACATATGGCAGCTGGTGATTTTGTAGGGACTACAGGAAGCTCAATTCGGTGACTGTAACATTCAGATCCATTGGACCTTATCTGTCAAAGACTTCTTTGTCAGGTTTTGCTACTGACAGGACACCAGAATAGCTTCGAGATCTGCCAAAGGCCGATGATGATTTGAGGTTGATATTCTAGGCAAAAGAAATTAATCAACGTGCTTTGTGTGAGGGGGTGTCAGGTGGAAGAAGAGCTCTCGAGAACTACTTGTCTACTTGTCTCGGTGGGAATGTCTGTTCCTGAAGGATAATGTCCTCCACATGCGCCTTGAATCACCAGACGGGGAACGAATGGTGTGACAGTTGGTTCTGCCGCAGTCCGTGAAGCAAGAAATGTGTAAATTGCTCATTGGAATCCCCTCTCCGGACACTTGACGGCAAAGACCTGCTGGATCAAAGAGAGAGCACATTGGAATGGATTAAACCGGCATTTGGAGAGGTCTTGTGATGTGTGCGTGGGATTCATAAAAGGGAACCACGTTCCCAAACCAGAGCAAAAATGAAAAAATATGTATCAAGGGAAGCACTACATAGGATTGCTTTGTATATCCCTAGACCTTTGCCTACCACACCAGAGAGAGAAAAGTACATCCTAGTGATAGGGTATTAATTTACACAGCGGACAGAAGCCTTTGTATCGAAAAATCAAGAGGCGGAAACCGTTGCAAGAACGCTGGTGGAGGAATTCATTTGCCGGTTCGGCATACCAGATGAAATTCATTAAGACCAAACCCGACAAATCGAGTCAACAGTAATTCAGGAGATGTGCACAATGTTACAGATACAAGAAACGAGGACAACCGCCTACCACCCGTAATCTGATGGGATGATAGAACGATTTAATCCGACTCTTAAAGAAATGCTGTCGGTGGTGGTGAACTCAACCCAAAAAGACTGGAGTACCTGGCTGCCCAATGCTTACAACGACGATATTCAACTGGATGCTCTCCTGTTGAGCTAATGTTCAGAAAATTGGCCCAAACTCCTGTGAGTATGATTAGCCCTCCCATTGTTCAACGTGAGTCCGGTTCCTATCCAGAATTTGTCACTACTTTGGAAAACAAGATGTTGTCCTTACGTGAAAAGGCGGTAAAAGAGTCAACTGGCCATTAACAATTTGATTGTTGTATTTTGCAGGAGAATATCACAATTATACCGCAAAGCAATTCAGATTAACTTTGTTTGTGTGTTGTGTTACTGTATGTCGATTGGTAAGCTACTGTTGATACATTCATCCCCACGATTCTGCAAATTGACAGATCCCCTTAGTGACATAGAAGTCGTCTGTGTTCCCTGCCAACCTTTACCATATATAATTTAGCCAACATACTACCCTTCAATCAAAGGAGGCTCTTCATTGAGACAGGCTACACTTGTATTTGACATTTCAAATTCTGCAGTTCGATCTCCTATAACTGCTGAAAAATGCCTCAACTGGACCAAAACTGTGCCTCGTGTTACCCCCAAGGAAGAAGACTTGTACAAAGTCATGTACGCAGGACGACCACCTCTGATTTTTGCTAGCAAGCCAGTGGTGGAAACACGCCAAGACAGCCTTTGAAGTCACCATGTCAGTGTCAGACGGTGCAGAAGTAGCGGAACTGGTGGGTCTACATATCGTGCGCAACCCAGACCAAATTGGACAACTTAACGTTAAACGCGACAATAGTCTAGTCGTGATAAGAGTTACATGCAGAGATATATGCATATATATATATATATGTATGTATACTGTATATACAATATATATACAATATACATACAGTATATATACAATATATATACAATATATATGCAATATATATGCAATATATATACAATATATATACATATATTTGTATATGAGGGGCTTTATTGTGACTTCTGGTGAACATTACAAGTGCATATATATGCTAATACCTAAGTTATCATGTTAATATTTTTATGTTTCAATTGATGACACAAGGTGACCTTTCACCTCCTCTTAAAGCAATAGGGAACACCCACTACCCTATAGTAAATGACCATATACATGAAGAAGTAGATAAAGAAGAGTAGATAAAGATGGTGGTATTTAAAACAATGAACCATAGAAAACAGGGATGGTTTGATAGTTTGATTTCTGGCTGGGACAGAGTACATTACGATACAATCTTTTCCCTTCTGAACTGACCTAGAGTAGTGAAAAAAATAAACAAATTTGATTTAAAATTGATGAGTTGATGGTCACCCGACATGAAGCTGTGATAAAAAGCCACCGCTTTTCTCAATATAATTTGTCGGGTTGCTTAGCATTTTAAATGAAGTCCCTCAAGGTCTGTTTTAATCCTTAGGCCAAGTATGTGATCCTTCACAGTTATCCTTTCAGTATTTCAAATATGTGTACAGGATTTTGATGTTTTGCAATACCAAACAAAACAAGAAGAATTGAACTTGCAGGCAAGTACATCGAAGCCCATTGGGACTGTGAACGTATATGCTGCACCCATCATTGCAGATACCCACAGTAACACGTACGGCTTAGGCTACGAGATATGTACATCTAAAATGAGATTGCCAAACTGTAACACAAACCTGACCAAGATGGTATAACGGCACGCACACGAAACACCACTACAGTGAATTCACAAATGCCAAGTAATGCCTGCATATATATTAACCTACAAACTCTGTTAAAACCGAAGCGGGAGTAATGCTAGGCCTAATAAATTCCGCCAGCAATGGATTCTGGTGGTAAACTGAAGATACTTCTTCAAGTAGCGAAGTGAAAAGAAGGAACACAATGATCGCACTAATATATCGTTGGTCGTAGTATGGTGGTTATCACTACTACCGGGCAGCTTGGGCGTTAGCCGCATGTGTCACTGTCAGTTCCAATTTGAAGCTACAATGAACAGAATGCTGGGTAGGTGAAAACGACTTGAAGCAATCAATCAAATCCCCTATTTTCCCTGAGTGAAAGTCGGTAATATTTCGAGAGGGTACGGTGTTACACACTATGCTAAAATTCAAAGGGTCTTGCAAGCAGGCTAAAATGGCGATTAGCACTTAATGAAACAATAGAAATGTCTGCGTCACTGTTCACCTTCCTGTTGAATATGCCATTATACTTGTGTGCTCAGGAACGTATAACGCAATTATTCGTGGGCACCAACGCAGGTGAAAAAGAGAAAAAAATTCACCCGACGAGCTGAGTAAATCCAAGAATCGAAGCTAGGGGCTTCGATTAATTTGCCCTCCACAAAATTGTTGCAGCTCATCTACCTAATATTAAGAATGCATATGTGATATGTAAGTACAGATGAGAGATCACTAACAGAGATACTGTAGGCCTACTTCTTGAGATTTGTTATGTGGTTTTACATTTTGTGATCTAAATGACTTTTGACCTCCAACATAAACAACAGAAGTCAACTATGAGATCATTCACAATGAATCATCTTGGAATAAAGTGTTTAGAAGGTTTTGACCATTTTATATATGGTGGTGTTCTTGTAATCGACATGTGGTACACTAACTGTATAAAACAAACATGCCGGCTGTCGACTGAAACTTCAGTTCTTCAGATATCGGCAAATTACATGGTTTTTGCGCTTTGATAGTTACTGCTGGTGGGAATGTTCGGCCTTTGACTTCCACCAAAAACAGTAGAGTTTTAGCAATGAATGTGGTCCACTTATATCACAATATATCAGTTTCATTGAAGCTTCTTCTCTTGTGATACAGTTCAGTGTTTCATAATAATTTACCAAATGTCCAGAAAACAACCATTTTATGAAATATGACTGTCCTCAAAAAATAGACCCGCACTGAAACAACATGCAATTAAGTCATGGTGATCTTGGGGTGGGGTCAACGTCATTGACAAACCACCATGCATAAATCTGTGGGTTTCCTTATTTGAAAAGTGGGTGTGCTAACACTTGGGAGCCAAATAATGTCAAAGGCAACATTGCAATTGTGAAGGGATTTACCACAATCTGGGGGTCAATGCATGGGTCGATATAAAGGGACTGTTGCTGGAGCTTAGAAGCTGTACTCTCCAAAAAATGTTGCTTTTGAGGAGTCCATATCCAACTGACAATATGCAACCATTATCATCCCAAGTGGACGGCTAATGGACAAAGGAGGAGGCTTGATAAGAGAGGAAAGGAGAAGACAGGAAATTTAAAATAGACCTAGAAGGCTGTTCATGAGTGTCTGTGAATTCTTTAGCCATTCCCCTATGGCTATAGACAACAATATCATGGTTGAGAATGATCTCATGTTCATTGGTTTAGAGTAATGAGTTTGAAATGATTTCTCCTAACACTGACAGGCCTATATCAGGTGAAATTTTAAATTTCTTAAGTTAAATGTACAAACTTTTGAAAGAAATTATGTTATCATGTTTATAAGAACCCATTTATAATTATCAACATTTAAAACACCTAATAAAGAATTTACAACACTTTGAATAAAATAATATTTTAAAAGCGTAGAGACTGTCATTCTGTTCTTCCACTAAAATGTTTGGATCACGTTTTGGTTAGCCTGTAGTACAGGCTTATAAATTTCATGTTAGGCAACGTACAACGAAACTTTCAAGCCACCTCGAAGGAAAATACCTCGAAGCAAAATACCTCTGGGAGGAAACGTTCAAATTAAAGTTTGTGCACGTATTGCAGATTGTTAGTTTAGGTTCTTTTGCACATAAATGTTTTTGACATTCATGGCTGGTTTTTTCCTTTTTATATTCTTGATGATTGAGCTTGCTTCGTTGAAATGTTGGGGATTACGTAGTATTGGCAGTACAGTATAAAGTGTGTACAAAGAGACTACTACAATTTTGTAATATTGAACCATGTTGTTTCGGGGACTGGAATCTCTGAGTCTAAATTCTAAAACTTTGAATACATTTGTCACAATTTGACTAGCCTAAGTCCTGTGTAAATTTATCTTCATTTTTTCAATTGTTAAATAGATTTCGATCATCGAGATAATTTTGAGAGCATTGGCCCACTAAAGTTGCAGTCAACCACAATTAAATTTTCAATTAAGAAAGGCAAGAAGCATTAATGACGCACAAAAAGCCTGTCACTCTAGCGTAGGCCTAACTATTCTGTATTGACATGACTATATGGGCCTATATCTTTTGAGAAGGCCTCCTTTGAAAATGGAAAGGTTGGGGAGACAGTGAACAGATTCACATTTTGTGAGCCGTGCACGGAAATAGGCCATTTGTTGGCAGAGAACCGCTGAGGGAAAGAACAGCTAGAAGTCCGCAGTGATGACTGGCTCCTTAAAGGGAAATAGGGCGCTTGTTTGAAAGAAAACGTCCATATTTTTGAAACCAATGTTTGTAGACGTAGAATGATAGACTATTTAAAAAAAGGAAGGACAGTAGCCTTCTGTTTCAGAAATAAGCTTTTCAAGGATAGAAATTCAGTTATTTCTTGCTCAATACTTATTTGTTCACCCAAACTTTTCAAAATTGAAATGATGCATCTTCCATTACTCATCACATGCATAATGTTTTGAGGAGATGAAGCTTTGGCAGATGGTCCTTGATGAGACTGAATGGTTTTGTAATGACTACCGCTATTATTTTGCGCTATAATACACTACCAACTTAGCAAAGTTACGACAGAGCTAACAACTCTGTGTTTATGTCCTTTCTTCTTCTTTTTTTTTTTGCACTTGGAAACATTTGTTCGTAACAACTCTATCTGACCCTAACAACTCTGTACCACGTGTGTATGTTCTTTTTTTTATGCACCTGCAAACATTTGTCTAGACGTACGTTTGTGATAGACGCTAGATCATGGTACCTCTCCATCTTGCACACAGTGTGTCAATGGGATTTATCTATTGAGTTAACTGTATGTGAGAAATCTACGTTAACAGCAAATTGGCTGTGTCATTCTTATTTCCAACTTTGACTTACTTTAGTCGATTTCACTGTGGGTGCTGGCCAAAGGAATATAAACACTGGCATCCCTCAACAGAAATAGTTGTCTATTTATTGAAATGATATCGGCTAATACGGGGTTCTAAAGTATGATGTCATATGGACAATACCACATTGAAAAAAAAGGGTATGTAACTGGCTGTCTTCTTTTAACCATCTCTTGTAAGTTTTAAACAAAGTTGCTAGCGACATTGGTATGTCATTTAGCCACAGTCGAAGGGTCAGATTAGCAAAAGATCCTTGGTCATTTTTTGTCTATTTATTAGGCCATTTCCTAATGTTTGTGGTCATTCCAATGACTCAAATGACCATGTTCCACTCCAGCCTCAGAAGCCCATCAATAGATATGTTGCACAAACTAAGTTATATCATAGAAACAAAGTTCTCTAAACAGGAGGCAAAGTACCACCGGTTTTCACCATTTGAACTCTAGTGACCATACCGGACTTTGGATATAAGTGAACAGCACAACTTTCATGACCTGTCACCTTCTGAGTGTTCTCGCCACATTTGAAAAGATTTGGATTTAACCACAAGCAGTTGAAAGCTTTTTTGTGATTTCCCTTTTTGACCCCTCATGATCCCGGATGAGGGGTCATGTTCTTCTTGTTACCATCACTTAAAAGCTTGTGATGTGTACTATAACCTCACCAAGTTTCACAAGGAACACACAAAGAACGTGCGCACAGCAGCCCTTTGACCAATGTTGGCGGGCAGACAGACAGACAGACAGACAGACGTCTTGTTGTTTCTTTTCTTGTCTCACCGTTTTAGTGTTTTTATTTGAATTTTGTTTTCTTGGGGGTGTTCACGCTCATACGCTTTGCTAAGCTTCCTGTGGATAACCCTCGGTCTTCAAATTGCGTAGGCTACTTATGTATACATATATCTGAAACTGTTTATATAACGTGACCGAAATAAATGTTTGTTGAATTTTATATACAAATACACATATAACCAACAAAAAAATTATTTGAACAAGAAATACACACTCTGGATTTCGTGGCTAAGTTTCACGGTTCATATCACAAGGTGAACGGCTTTAAGTCCCATCTTGGTGGAGTCTATAATTTTTCATCATGTAAGATTTTAAAGCTTCTATCATTTCGTTTCTGGTTTATAAGTGGTTTATAAACTTACCTAACGGCAGTCGGAAATATTTCAGCTGTATACACGAATAGAACTACAAAACTGACACTTATGTCGAATTTGGCCACGAAGATCATAAGAGCTCTCCAAACACCAGGAGCTGTGGGAAAACAAGAACATATACTTGAATCTTGAGGAGTTTCAATTTACAGAATGCTGGCAAACTTAGAATAAGTTCAACAAGAATATTTTTGCCAAGTTCTTCTGCTGAAAAACAAACATACCTACATATATATATATATAAATATAAGTAAACATAATAAAAAAGTAAACATCGTAAACATATATATATATATATATATATATATATATATATATATATGTATAACAACATATAAACGTGTCACTGTCCAAAGCAGAGTGCTCAATACAATTAGTAGAGCTATGGTATAGATGAACGTATGAGACGTTTACTACATAGTTGTCAACTATGTAGTAAACGTCTCATACGTTCATCTATATATATATATATATATATATATATATATATATATATATATATATATATATATATATATATATATATATATATATATAATCATATATACTTCAACTCTCTGTGAGCACCCACCTGTCTCTACTCATTTTTTCTTCATTGTGCAATTCAGTTCACGTATAAGTTTATTTCAGTCTTTCATCACAAACTTAAATCACGTAAGACTTACGTGTGAACAAAGATACCAGACATGCAACACCCGCCATTACCATAAAGACTGCAGTTGGTTTACGCCGTCCTACGCATGACAGTAGAAAAATACAGAAAATGTAGGCGGGAATTTCAACTGCCGCTTGAATAAAGAACGAAGGATAAAATGGAAAGCCGAGATCGCCCGACATGAAAGTCAACCCGAAGTAGGTCATGCCATGTCCAAACCTGTGGGAGGATTACAGTACAGAAAGATATGAAAAGAAAGAAAAAAACCATAGTGAACAAGAATGATCATGCCACTGAGAAATATGAATAACTGTTGTAAGTTCCACACAGTTCTCAAATGAAAAGGTTTACACGCAATTCAAACATCTCATTAGAAGTTTGGCCTTATTATGCATGGAACGAAGTAGTAGAGCAAGGGTGTAAGAAGGGCTAGTGTGCCAAACGTTTGTGCAACGCTTAAAATGTCTTTCTTGCAATTTTTGGACACTGTCACAAAAATAATAGAGTAGATAAGGGAAAATGGCGTCATAGAACTTACATTGAAGCAACCAGAGAACTTGCGGCATGATATTAACGTTGCTTAACTTGAGTGTCAAATTTGAAGAAATGAAGCAAGTGGACCACGATACTTTAATGTATGTAAGTTTGAGGATTGATAAAGGACCCCTTGTATGTGACGTATACAATGATATAGTGGAGGGCCCTCGGGGGTCAAGCTACTAAGCAATCGAACTACATTCGTTTAACGTATAGCCATACATAATGTATGTATATACTGTATAGGGTGCGGACTGTTATTTTAAATAGTACAGACATCTTAGCAGGGTTTTACGTGCAAAAAGAGAAGCTCGAGCCCTCTCATTGCTTTTTTCTTGTTATATATGAATAAGTAAAGCGCAATGCACCTGATGGTGCCTTTGTTAAATTTCGATATAGAAAATTGGGAAAGAAATGTATTAGGCCTATTACAATAGGCCTCTTGAATGATTGGAGACTATTCCTGTACCTTCTATGGTACCCTCCAAATATACAGAGGACAGAGCAAACATATAGGATTATTCACACTTAATGGAAAGTATAGGTAGATATTATGCTATACCTACCATACAACCACAAGTATACTCGTCCAGAGGAACATTGTCCGATTGCGAAATATGTCGATTGGTTTTACGTCAGAACTGGATTTCTCTTGACTCTACTGATGTAAACGGTTAAATGCCATGCAAAAGGGAGGGAAAGAAAGATAGACCTGAAGCATGGAAGTCCGCTATATATCAGAAACAATATGGCAAATGATTACATTACATTGTTACCAGATGTATCCTGCCTAAGTTATTAGTCTTTTGAATCAGTTTGCTGATCCCTTGAATCATGTATACACTTCAATTTTTTTTTGCAAAATTTTAACGGCAATTACTAAGTAATTACAGAGACTACAATATAAAAAGCGGTGACGTTGAATTCTCCTGACTTAACGAACGGATCCACACGATTGTTTGATATAAAGAAGTTGAAATGAATAAAATGTGTGTTGCAAGATACGGTCAAAACATTCCCCAGAGAAAGTGATTAAGACAACTGATAAGCAATGCATTATTTTTTTATTTAGGAAAATTCCAGTTACACCAAAATCATTTGGTTTATTACCATACTCGATAATGTAAATCCCAATGCACACGGTACTGCAACGTGCCGACATATCGTTTGTTCTGCTCTTATTCATACATAAGTATAATTTCATTATGGTATATAGCCCTAAGTAGTATAGGCAATGACTGCAACGTATCGCCACGATAGTCCCAAAGTCTTCCAAGATATGTGCGAAAAACGAACAAACAAACAAATTTGATAGGTGTCCAAGACTTGTAAAAAAACACACAACATTAAATTACAGAAATGATTTTACGGAAACTAAAATTTTTTCGGCTTTGACTTTTATCAACAACTTCTTCATAATCATTCTGACTAAATTTGATAAGGCTAAACTATATTTTCTGAAGCACCGATCTATCACCTTCCAAAAAATCTCAACTTTTCTTATTACATTCCGACTTACGGTGACGTCATGAAACGTCATACATAAACCGTAAGAGTTTCTACGAGACAGAAGCACTTAGGACAGACTGCTGGTGAGAGGGGCGGTCGTGAATTATGACAGGATATTTGAACGAAATCCCCAACCCTCTGCAAACCATTACTGGTTCCGTGATGGGTGTTAACTCCATTAACGATTATGATACACCATCTCAAATATTATGTAATGTAAAACTAATGTAACTGAGAAACCCATACCATTGGTTCAAATGACGTTTCATACTCAACTTCACCAACAGAGCTGTTATACATCCAACATAGGCTCAACAACTCACGTTTACGTTGATACCAGAAGGACATGTCACATTACTTGAGAACGACCTGGTAGATATCTCTCACAGGCTATATACGAAGCCATTGTGACGACACATTACCGTGGGCATGTCCAGGATTTTCAGCAGGGGATCTGGCCGGAGGGCGAAGACATTTTGCCCCCATAGCATGGTAAGACTCTCTAAGCCCAGCGCCACATCGGTTGGCGAGGAGCAAACAAGAACTTTTTCACTTTACAAACCTCCCAGACGGCCGGAAACAGTATAATTTACCGGTGTTCTGCATGTACCGATCATGAAATAGGTATCTCATGTCTGTAATTATTTCTCAATTAATAACAAAAAGTTCAGTCTGTGATAGAAGTGTAATAACTTTGATTGCTTTTATCCAACGGCGTGGATCCATCTCCAAAGGTGAAGGGGTGGGGACTTTTCACTATCTGAATCGCCGACCTCGGGAGGGGTCTAAGGGAGGATCCCTTCTCTTTGGGAAAATTTGAAAATTGAAGGTGTTGGTAGGTATTGCAAATGGTGCAATATATGGGCTCAATTTAGCTTTTCAAATGCAGCGTTACCTTTTACGTAAAAAATTGAAACCCTCTCTAAAAATCAGAGATGATACTGGCTCATATTCAGTAAGCTCCAAATAAGTTTATCTGAAACAATTCCATCTATTGAATCGTTTGTTAACCTTGGACACCTTCCTGGTTACACAAAAATACATTCGTTTCATTTCGATTTCAGTATTTTCCGGAGTTTAAACGTTTACCTCTGCCAGTTTGGTTTCGTCAACGAGGTCTTTTCGGTAGTCTGGCGGCATGGCCTTTCCGTTTCGTCTCGCTATCATTTTTAGAATAATTTCGGCTTTCTCAATCCGACCTTTCGCTAGCAGCCATCTTGGTGATTCTGGTATGAGGCTGCAATTGTGCAGGGTACCAAATATATCGAGAAGCTCATTTAGTTGGTTCACAAAACTGATAGTATTCTGTCACACCTGTTGCTTTTACCCGTATTTTGATGGCATATGGCCAAAATAAAGAAATTTTGAACATCTGACACCCAAGTGAAGCAACAATCACCGGGTTATTGTTGATCAAAATCGTTTATTGTAAGTCTGTGACCAGACACACTTTACTATGTATTAACCATATATGGAACTCATGCTCATAAAAATACTACAATTTTCACATTTTCAGTAACTGTAAGAAGAGATACATAATGAATAAGGCTAATAAGAAATATTGGTAAGTAATGGTTTTCTTCAGACTCGCCACAAAATAAACTATTTTAACTCAATGAGCCAATTTAAAGAAATAACAACCCCCCAAAAATAAAAACAGCAATGAAATTTAGCAATTTTCAACGAAAAAGTGGCCTTATTGTCAAACAATAAAAAATATATAAACATATAATGGTTTCTTTTTCTTCAATTATTTGTCGCTTGTTTAGCAACCAAACTGTAGAATAAACATTTGCTCACATCTCCCCTCAAACCATTTCTAAAACTTTTAAAAGACGCTAAAAAAAGCCCTTTGAGAATATTTTGTGCGTGTAACAGCTTCTTCTTTCAAATATCAGACCTTTGCAAGAGACTAAAAGACTGTTACATCGCAGTGCTCTATATACACAATCCAGGAAGATCCCCGACAACCACCAGGGAGATGCCACTGCTTCAAGTGTAATGCTAGTCACTAAGTAATGATGCCACAGCAGAACAGAACAGGATAACTGAATAGTTAATTTTGGTACAGTAGCCTATTAGTATTCTTCTAGTTTGAAAAATATATTCATATTCGGGTCACGAGTCGAGAAGCGAGGGACAAGGAACGACTTGTTAGGAGTCTAACACAATAAACATGTCAATTTCCCTGTCACATCATAAAAAACGTCAACCTTGGACAAATAGTCATAGAGTTCCAATCTATACATATTTAATTTCACTGCTGCAATGACCTACATTCAACGGTCACTGGCTGCAATAGTAAAAAAATACACGTCCATGGATCGAGATGGCCTGATAGAAGGTCCAATTGAATGAAAAATGCCAGTGTCAGTACTAAGTGATGAACACTAAACACGTTAACATTATTCCACACACACATCGACCATCCTGGCAATGAAACTTCAAATGATATTTAAACAGCAAAGCAAAAAGAAAAAAGCTTTCCAAAGTAGAGTTCGTAGCAACGATAAAAGAAAACACGGGTTAATGTTATTAAAAAAAATCAACAAAAAGTGCGATAATTTACTTACAAAAGTACTGGGTAGGTGATAATGTGAATTCCAATCACCACAAAGTGAAGGTACATCCAATCACGTATTGTCCATGACAAAGCAGTGATTAAAACGTATCCACCTGCCCAGAACAGCTCCACGAACAAACCAACGAACATCCTCTTGCTGTGGCCGACAATTTCGCTAACTGTTGCAAAGTATTGTTATTAAAGAAAAGCCAATAAATATTAAACAGTTATCCCGACAGGAAATGAGTTTTCAGGCTCATTCAAGGCTGTTTATATTAATTATAATTTCATTTCTCTGGTAATAGTTGGGCCTTTTTTCAGGAACCTTTCTCCACCCCATCCCCCCCCCCCCCCCCTCCACACAGAAACCAACAGTCTAAGCGCAGTTTCCGATAATTTAAATAAAAAGTCCTCTCTGAATAGAAGGAGACTAGTTTCCTTATTCCAGCTTCTAATTGCGTATCGAAATTGTGTCAAACGATTATAATTTAGCAAGTCAGCCCCCACCCATGACGCCCTAACGCACCCCAAATATTGTATTATTTTTCTATACGTTTGTAGTTCATAACCTTACAAAATACAATAGCGACACTACGTGAAGAAGTACACTTTTAGAAATTTTCAGGAAATTAATTTTCTGATTACAAAAAATGTACAGTCATGTATGCTAGTCATATAATCATAGGCACACCCTAGAAACTGAAATGAACCATAATTGTATCCTAAACATGCTAACACGGACGTCTGACCAGTCCTATAATCTGCAACACTGAAGTATTATCCGACATAAGAGAGTACTGCATTGTTGCTAACGTGCACTATGCAGGAACGCCTTACAGACACCTTTGCCAGACAAGAACATGAAGAAGTTGCAAAATGTCACTGGCATATAGGTTTGCATACCCTATATAGCAGTTGGGAGATTTCGCTTCAAGTGATCAAATGTTCGCCGTGGCTGAAAGGCCCTAAAATCAATCTTTTTGATTCCTTGCCGCAGGCAAAAGGAATCTATGCAGTCCTGATGTCGTGTGTGTGTGTGTGGGTGCGTGGGTGTGCGTGTGACGCTTCTTGTAAACACTATATCTCAAGAAGGGTAACCATGACTGATCTCATACTTGCTGTGTGGGTTGGTCATAGTAAGCAGAAGATCCCTATTGTTTTTGGTGGAGGTCAAAGGTCATTTGAGGTCACCAAAGGGCAAAATGTGCAAACCTTGTAAACATGATATTTCAAGAACGGTAGCTGTGACTGATGTCATACTTGGTGTGTGGGTTGTTCATCGTAAGTAGATGATCTCTATTGTTTTTGGTCGAGGTCAAAGGTCATTTGAGGTCACCAGAGGTCAAAATGTAAAAGGTCTTGTAAACACAATATCTGCAGAAGGATAATTGTGACTTATGTCAAACTAAGTGTATGGGTTGTTCATATTAAACAGATGATACCTATTGTTTTTGGTGGAGGTCAAATGTCATTTGAGGTCACCAGAGGGCAAAATGTAAAAACCTTTTAAACACAATATCTCCAGAACAGTAACTGTGACTGATGTCATACTTGGTGTGTGGGTTGGTCGTATTAAGCAGATGATGAGTATTGTTTTTTGTGGAGATCAAAGGTCATTTGAAGTCACCAGAGGTCAAATTGTAAAAACCTTGTAAACACAATATCTCTAGAAGAGTAACTGTGACTGATGTCATACTTAGTGCGTAGGTTGTTCGTATTACGTAGATGATTCCTTTTGCTTTTGGTTGAGGTCCAAAGGTCATTTGAGGTCATCAGAGGTCAAATTGTGAAAACCTTTTAAACACAGTATCTCTAGGAGGGTAACTGTGACTGATGTCATACTTGGTGTGTGGATTGTATATAGTCAGTAGAATACTCCTTTTGATTTTGGTGGCAGTCAAAGGTCATGTGAGGTCACCAAAGGTCAAACTGTGAAAACCTTGTAAACACATTAACTCCAAGAGGGTAACTGTGACTGACGTCATACGTAGTGTTTGGCTTAATCATACTAATTAGATGATCCCTATCATCTTTGGTGAGGGGCAAAGGTCATTTGAGGTCACCAGAGGTCAAACTGTAAAAACTTGAAAACACAATATCTCCAGAAGAGTAACCATGACTGATGTCATACTTGATGTGTGGGTTGGCCATACTGGGTAGGTATTCCCTGTTGCTTTTGGTGGACGTCAAATGTCACGGTCATTTCAGGTCACCAAAATAAAGGTCATTTTGGGTTAAAGGCTTGTGGTGCATCAGCATCAAGAGCAATAACTGCAGTTGATCTTATACTTGTCATGTGGATAATTCATGTTTGTTATAATACAACCATGTAGCAAGGAATCACAAAGCCTTTTGGCTTTGTGGTTTAATATGTTAGCACAGCATATTTGTTTTTAATTTGAATTTAGGAGCAGGCGGGTTGAAGTATGTGTAATGTGAAAATTTGGCCAATTGACCCAATTTTGACGATGTAAGGCGTTTTTAGGTCGACAGAGGAAATATTTGCATAAAACCTCGTCAAGCACCGGGTAGATGTTCAGACAAAATCAACACATATACCAATACATCATCTTCGGACGACAAGCGGGGGACGGCCTCCACCTCTCCCCCCCCCCCCCCCCCGCCTTCCTTCAGTTACGCCACTGGTTAAAGACAACGGATCGTCTCATGAAACTCGTGAATGCCTGTTAAGCGTGTGCACTGTGTAGTTTCACCTGCTGTGTGTATATTATTTCGGTATACAAGTCAACTGTTAGGGACAAATCCTGCGATTCGAAGTGCAAAATATGGTAAACTAAAATGTGGAAGTGACGTAACGAATTCTTCCACCCTTTATTCTTAAGACATGTTAAAACGATCTGTTGCCTTTAATTTCTTAAATACTCTCATGAAGATGTTGGGTAAAAGTTTAAACTGGCTAGTTACGTAACTCCGTTCAAAGTTTACACGACAGGCTGAAACCCAAAGGGACTGTAAAGTAATTACCAACTGCGATATCGATTAATCATATGCAAGACATATTCAGACATGATATCCCAATGAAACAAACATTTGCCATAACTAATAAATTTGGTAAGAAAAAAATATGAAAATTTGCCACCGATATTTCATTGTTTAGGATTTAGTTGGGCACATTGACGTTGACAATTTGGCGTCAAAGCATGAATTGACAGTGACCTACAAAATAACCAGGATCCTTCTCATCCCTTTAATACTACATCTATAGCATTATAAGCATACATACTTACTGTACACAAACGGAATAATCCAAAGTGCATAGTTAGACATGGCCATTAACGTACGTAACGTTGTGTACGTCCAGAAGTTGTTCGAAAATAACATCAGAATAGCAAACAGAAGCGACTGACTGATGCAAAGACCCCAGGCGTAAATTCGTCCAATTCTATTTGATATAAACACAATATATATTATATGTAATAGTTTTCTTCATGTAATTTCACAATTAATCTATCTTAGGCTATGAATAAAATGTGTTCATTCATTTTGTAAGTGCAGTTACGGCCAATTACAAAATCTGGGTCAGTGTCAAATGTCTTGCCACGAAATACATATTCATGTGTGACTTCGACATTATGTACCACAGATGTTGTTGCCATAGTATATGATTTTTTAAATCTTGTCAACACAAGGTTCTCTCGGCATTACTTCTATACTGTGTATGATAATTGACCAACTTGCAAGGAACTGTAGATAGACAATTGCACACGGTTTTCACAATCTGTGACTATGTCACGTTCAGAGTACAGTTATTGACTGTGGAACTACCAAAAGTAAAACAATGGAAGGTTTCAAAGACTGCAAAACTCGAAAAGTGCATTAGAGAAGAAAATGTCATACTCTCCTGTCATACAGGAGAGCCTGCAAAACTAGATACAAACAGCATGCATGCAGGCTTCGTATCCACCGCCTGTTGCGGGTTTGATTTTCATAGCTCCGAAAGAAAAAATTGATGCTATTCAAGTTCGGGAAAGGTGAGGCAATCGAGATTAGGTGATTGACTGGGACAAAAGATCAAAGATCGGTGTTCCACCGTAGGACTGCGACCGACACTGCAGGCAAATACATTAATGATCGACAGGTGGTAGCCAGACAGTCATATTATTATACTAACGTTAAAGTGATTGACTTCAATTGCCTTCAAAAACAGTATGATAAGATTATATTTGATTTTGAACTGTTCTTTATTTTCAAATGCAAAAGCCGAGTTGTTCATAAACAGAGATGTTCAATGTTCGAAAATGACAGTCACAGCTTTAAAAAAAAACACATGAAGAACGATGTAAATACAGTAACAACCAGAAATCATACTTGTACATTAACAGTTCTTGTCTCCATAACAAATATGCAACACTACAGGTCTGACTCGTGTGTGAAATCATACAAGAAGTCGTCGTTCCTCGATCGGTATCAGAAATTGAAGTATTTAGTGAAACGAAGCTCTGTATTTACGAATAACTGAGCTCTACATATACTTTTCATTAGCTTGTTGAAACAAGCTCATGATTAAGTTGAATAAAAACTGTCAAGCAATACATTACCATCTTTACACTTCTTGTTGTGAGAATTTAATCATATGGCAGGATCTATCACCTGAATTTGTTTTCTGAAACTGTCTTAATAGTGAAATTAAAAGACAAGCTTTTGAGCATTAAATTTTGAAGTTTTTCCTAGGCACGTAACCACATCAACGTCACTCTAAGACTCAAAAGTCCAGGAAAGGATTATATATCGGTTCCAACATGAACCAGACATACATGTACCCTAATAGCTCCCCCCCCCCCCCCCTTCATTTCCTCTCCATTTTTTTTTTTATAAAATCTAAACAACTTTCCTTATGCGTCGTGTTACAAAGGTGATTAAGATATAAATACAGAGATATATTACGTTATAACGACACTTCAAGTGCATCAGAAAAGCAATACAGCCTTACTGCTTTACGCCGATTTTCACATTAACTTATTGTGCAAACATGTTGTCGTACAAAAGTTAAAGCTATCTGCAGTTTTCATTGGTTAGATATATTTGTTCACTATCCTCACCTACACCATGAATCACGAATCGAGTTTTACATTTCAAGCAGTAATGAAACTGACCAATAACATGTGTTATCAGCCATGTTGCAAGGGAACGAGTAACACAAGTGCATGACAACAGAAGAAAAAATCGTTCATTGGAAGTTATATGTAACGTGATTTATTCTAAACTTTCCATCTTTTCATAAAATAGTAAGTATAGTTACGGATTATAAATTTTCAAGGTCAATACCTATACGATGATGTTCTAACGTACAATTATATCAATATGCAAAATTAACTTACCTATCCGATAGCGTTCCGAATATTGGGCAACCAATCAAGCAACCAATGAAGTAAAGTGATTGCCCAATATGAATTAACACTTCCCTGTCACAAACGAGGTCATACTAAAAATAGAGAAATAAAAATTCATTTATGTTCATGTATATTTTTTTTCATAAATTGTAGGAATATTGTGAGACGGCCACACAAGACACACTAGTGTATTACCATACAGTCCAAAACAGTGAAGAAGTTGTAAGATGGAATGGGATGTATGCACCATAACTCGATACCACAAAACAGCACAAAACAACACAGCCCCATGGAACATACCCCCAAGCAACACAGCCTCATGGGGGGTCTACCCGATGTTTTCGGGATTGTTGTTCCCAGGGTTCGATGTTCCCGTTTATGTATTATTTCAATGGTTGCTGATGAAAGCAAGGTTCGTTATTCCGAGGGTTCGATGTTCCCAGAATTGTGGCACTGAAATTAACCAGGTTCGCTGTTCCCCATGTTCGACGGTCCAAGGGTTCGGGAACATTGACTTAGCTGCGCCCAATAGCAGAAGTCAAAACAATATAAAAAGGGAATTCATATCATATATGGTACATTGTTTGCAAAGAATCTCATATCTTCCTGTGAGCAAAATGGCTTTTTCTTGGCAGAAGCCTTGTTTGTCTCTGCAGTTAATATACCGGCAAACGTGGACTGGTATAATAAGTGTATCGGTATCGCAGTCAAGAATCCATGTTTATCAACGTATAGTTCAGGTTATAAGCTTGGGTTACAAGTTGATAAACCTGGTATTTCGGTCCATTATCCAGGTCTATTAACAGATCCAAATTATAATAACTGTTTTGACAAACCTAATTAATGCACCAGATTTTTCAACCGATAATTCTGGTACAGTATTCGTTAATCCACTGCTTATCCAGGTTCAACGAGTGATAAACCTGGATTATCAAATGATTAACCAGGATTTCTGAGTAATAATCCTGGACTGTCTATTATTACAATTAGCTTGCTATGTAGACACGTGTTTTAAGTCGTTCATGAGGCGCCCAAAGTGGAAAAAAGATAAACTTTGGTTTACTATGTCTAACGTATCACATGTGCACATGAAGCATCCGTTTGGCATTGAGCTCGCCAAGCAAATGGTAATAATGTGTTTCAGTACAAGAAAATACATGAGTTTACCACCTTCTGGAGCTTACATGCTGAGCATAGAAAGGGCGATTTCCGGCTATATGAGGGGTATTTTTACGTATTGTTTTCTGGTACGCTCCAACTGACAGTGGCGCTCCTTTTCAATACCAGCCCACCTTGTTTAACAGTTTAGGTGCGTCACTACAATAGACGCATACTGTACTTTAATTCCATATTACACCGTATCACACACCGTCAATGCCCTCATTCATGAACCAGCCTAATGAGAAAAATTCCAGCTAGAGAACGTACGTCTAGTCTCTTGCAGCCAACTGGAAACATCTATGTGACTCAACTGTCTGTATAGCAACAGTGTGAGACTAAAGATCTTGTTCAGTCCCACCCGGTGCACCTCGTGGAAGTGCTTTAAGAATAAATGAAAGAGGATGCATAATTCATTATGCTTTTCGTATCACCTAAAAAAAAAAAATCCTTATGCACTGATTGCCAACCGAAGTTTGCCCTTCGTTTAGGGAGTTCGGCCACACCAAACTCCACGCTCCTAAGCACATTTTGTATTATTTTCTATATAGGCCTACTGTGCCCCTAAAAGCCATTTTCGCCCCTCTGACCGAAACTGGTAGCTCCGCCACTGGTTTTTATTACATCTTTGTTTTGAATATGTAAGAAACGCCACTGATTTTTCGCCAAACAATCTCATCTTGGCTGATGCCATAACGACACTATCTTCATTTAGTTGGCAAACTGGACCTGATCTTGTCATCTGGTTAAATGAAAAATCTTTTCAAGTTTTCGAAAATCAGCCTAGTGTGAATTGTCAAACGAGTCTAGGCAGAAGTAATATGTTGCTTTAAAGGGAAATATAATCCAGGAGGACCTGCCAGAGGAATGTCTCTTAGGTTTTAACAATACATAGGTCATGCGGATAAAACTGAATACCATTTAATTCGTATATTTTTACGAACAACATTTTTGTTTTGTTTTTTATGAAAAGGAAAGGAGTGGTTGAGTCAATTCCACACGCAACTTTCAGCGGGTGTGGGAATTCTTTTCTACCGAAAATGTGGTGGATGTTCTCAAATACAATATCCGAGTGTTGGGAAGAAATTGTTGTTATGTGTTGTTAGCAAGAAATTCTTGTTATCCTTGTAGCTATCAATGGTGGGGCGGAGAGGGTGTCTGCACCTGCTACCTACCCCTTGCGGAAGCAGATTTAAGCAATATCACCTGGTAGTATTTGTTCAAAGGCTCATATATATATATATATATATATATATATATATATACTTATATATATACTTATACTTATATGTATATATATATATACAAAACGATATTGTAAGTCCAGCAAAAAACTCACGACAGAGTGCTCAATGGTTGACCAGAGCATATACTATAATGTAATGTAATATACGTTAATGAAATCAGAAGTTTTGACTCATACTGATTATTACTACTAATTAGTTTCGTACAACACGTGAGGTACGTGGTGCCCTCTTCAGGTAGTATGACAGTAATGATTGATTCAAACAAAGTTAAATAAAGCAGGAAACATTGTGCGTATTTATATGTGGATTGGTAGTCAACGGGCGCCGCTGCGTAACAGAGATTACATTGTAAAATATGCATGCTTCAAACGTCGCTACATAGCTTTACTACGTAACGACGTTTCTCAGCAAAAATTTCCTTGCGTCACTAGTCACTAGTTCGTTACGCTTATTTAGGGAAGCTAAATGCTGTTTACAAATGATATAGTATTTCTCCCAGAGGCACAAGTTACATCTATTGGGAGAAATACTTTATCATTTGACGACCCATCATCCATATATATAGAGAGAGAGAGAGAGAGATGAGTTTGAAATTCATGATGAATAAAATATATTACGCCAATATTTCGTAAGAATACACCTTACATCGTCAAGGCGAAATAGCAAACTGATAATACAAGTCAGTACATTACAAAAACAGCTGTAACAGAAGTAAGTGAGTAATACCAGCTCAAAATAGCTGAAGATTAAAACCCTGGACGTTTCTATTCAGGGTAGGTTGTAAGTCCTTAATGACAAGAGACTCCATGATCTTGCGTCTATACCAGGCATTCTCTACATGGAGAACTTTAATATCACCTGGGTTTGGAAGTTTATGGGACGCCGTTTTACAGTGATCGTGTATGGAGCTGAATTCTTTGAAGTAGTCAGCATTTACATGTTTTTAAATCTATCACAAAGCCTGAGTTTGGACTCCCCAATATAATTATCTTTACAAGTTTTGTCTCCACAAGGAATATGATAAATACAACCACTGCTTTCAAGATCAGGAGTTTTGTCTTTAACCTTGAAAAATGAACCAATTTTAGAACATCTGAAAGAGATTTAAGAGGATAAGCGTTAAGAAGAAGGCAATTACGAATATGACGAAGTTCCTTAAGGAAAGTCATGATACGTATTTTCTCTTCTCTGCACAGGTTACATTCCGGGGTCTACGGATTTGGGGGGGGGGGGGTTGGCTATGATTTTCCAGCTGGAAAACCAGTCAAGCATGTAAGCACGAAACCTGCGGGTAGTGACTTAACGTAATCCCACGTTGTTGTTTGTTATATACCAGCTCTACTCTCATCAAGTATTGAGCACTCTACACCGGGAACGCAAATCACTTGCATTTATATATGTATATGTATATATATATATATATGTATATATATATATATATATGTATATATGATGTAACTATCCATTTGAATGATGGTTTCCTTACTACCGATGTTTATGCTAAGCCTACTGACAGTCACCTCTATCTGCCTTTCCCCAGCTCCCACCTGACTCATTGCAAAACGTCAATCCCCTATAGTGTGGCCTTACGCCTCCGTAAAAATTGCTCTAGTGACTCCACATTTGCCATCCGTAGTACAGAATACAAATCGTACTTATTACGACAAGGTTACCCCTCCCATATTATTGAAAAAAGCTTTTATAAAGCAAGCTCGACCAGTCGTGCATCCCTACTCCGCCCTTCCAAAAAGAACATTCAACGGAAATACCCCCTTGTCTTGGATTTTAATCCACATCTTCCTGATATCTCCAAAATTCTACACAAACACTTTCCCTTGTTAAGAAATTGTACCCAGGTCAAAGACCTCTTCCCCCAAAATTCTATCATTTCCTCTTATCGTAGAACGAAAAATCTCAAGGAGATTCTCGCCCCTTCAAAAATGCGACCCCTTCCCTCTACACAGCATACCATCACCAAAGGGTATTTTACTTGTACTAAGAAATGTGATCTCTGCAAAAACTTTTCCAGCACATGTTCTTCATTCTCAAGTTGCACTACCGGTAATTCATATATGATCAAAGAAAATATTACTTGTACTTCATGTAATGTTATTTACCTAGTTACTTGTCATAAATGTAACATGCAATATACTGGCTCAACTTCTACTGCATTCAAAGTCCGTTTCCGAAATCACAAGTCTGCCATGCTTACTAACAAAAAGACATGTGAGGTGGCTATTCACTTCAACAGTTCCCCTCACAGCTTATCCGATTTCGTTTTTACCCCATTCGAACAAATCCAAAGTATTAGCAATACCAATAGAAATCTCCTCAGACGTGAAATCTACTGGACAGCACAATTACAAACCCTTAAACCCTTTGGCCTCAACAAAAGAAATGAACTGCACTCTCAAAAACGCATCAACTTTACCTCTTAATCTTCTTTGCCCTTTGTAACTTAAGCTCATTTTTCCTCTTTACCTCTTGTAATCTGTCTTTATCTTGTTCAAGTTCAAGTTCAGTAACTTTCTGACATTTTTGCTTCGACAGTCATTGTACTTCAAGCTCCACACTGAAGAAGGTCGAACGACCGAAACGTTTGTTTTTAATAAAATTTTGGAGTAACAGAAGTTCAGTTTCTTTCCTGTCACGTCTTTTTGCGTTTTTATTCTCTCTAATTATGAAAGTTACTGCTTGGCATCCCTGGTGGATCCTTCTGTTAGGAGCACATTGTTTGGAACTGTTGCTATTTGCTATTCCAACCCTATATATATATATATATATATTTATATATATATATATATTTATATATATATATTTATATATATATTATTGAATACATTTTCAACGTTAGATAGTGCTTATATTCGGCGTATTAAGTCCTACAAGCCTGTTTTAAAGAGATGTGATTAAGTGTCTCCTCTCATCAGAGAATCATTCTCTGCAACGATTTGAAAATATCAAATGTGCGTGGTATTTGCGCGCATCCACGCGCGGTTGCCTAGGTTACGCCGGTGTACTTACTAAGCTTGAACTTAGACGCATGTCGGCATTTGCTGACTAGTTCAGACCGTTGATTTACGGAGGCCATCGTTGGATAGCGGATAATAAAATACTTTCCCATCGTACGCAATTTGCAGCGTTTGCTGACATTGAAAAAGGTGAGGCTCTTCTTAAAATCTTCCCCTTAATTGTGAATTTCTTGCTAATATCTCAGAGAGCAAATGTGTCTTGACAATTCTGTTTAGTTTTTATACCTTTCTTTATTGAATGACTGGTGATAGCTTGCGAGTCTTGTCTTTAAACTGGTCTCGGTTAGACATACATATGTCTCCTCGCTGTCATCTTTAAACTGTTGCATTGGTAATTCGTAATTGCACTTGCAATTGCATTTGTAATGTATTAACTTTACCAATACATATATATATATATGTCCATTTTCACAATCAGTGGTGTAGAACTCAAAATTTGTAATGTATTAACTTTACCAATACATATATATATATATATATATATGGCCATTTTCACAATCAGTGGTGTAGAACTCAAAATTTGTAATGTATTAACTTTACCAATACATATATATATATATATATATGGCCATTTTCACAATCAGTGGTGTAGAACTCAAAGTTGGTACCTTTTGTTTGCTAACTTGGTGACGGAATGGTCTGAAATCTTATAACTTTTGTTCTGTAATCATTCTGGATGGGGCTACCTTGGTTGGCTTAATCAACTTTCTCTGTCACTCCATTCAGTTACAGTGACAATAAATATGATGGAAATATGCTGCTTTTGCTGTATACACAGACATACAACATTTTTGCAAGAGCTGGTACTTTTCTGTGGTAATAAATTCAAAGTTCTTTCTTGGCTGTTTCATTAAATGTTAGATCAAACTTAATAGCCACTGCATTCACCTGGTGTCCTGTCTTTTCCTTTTTGATAGACCAGATAATTGAACTTAACGTTTCGGAGGTGACATTTTCCGTTAACAACTATTGATAATTGCAGGTGGTGGAATACTACTCTGTAATTTTTTTCCTTTCATGTTCACATTATTAGAACAACTAGTTTGGCTAAAAGTTGGGACTCATACATTTTGTGATTCACAACTTTTATTGTACTTCAGGTGAATGTTAAATCCATTGTTAACTTTTCCGTTAACTTTTTCGTCACCTCCGAAACAAATGAAATGGTCTCTAAGTTCTGAACCATCAATAATATGTTGTCTTTGTGCAAATCAAAATGAAGCCTATCACCAAACATAATACTGAAAATAAAATTGAGGCAATACATTTGGTTATTCAACTTTTTGGGAGGTTCTTATTTTTCCGTTAACACTTGTCACCTCTGAAACACTTTGTCACCTCCGAAACAGGCTCTTCCTGCCCCAACACTATATAGCAGTAACATACTATTAGTACATTGAACAACAAAATGATTGCTAGCTATATGCACTACAACATGGTCATGTCTATAACAAGAAGGAAGAATTTTGTGTTTCGGAGGTAACAAAACAATGTGAACAGCCTGTTTTCAACACTTTGATGCCCATGTGATCTAATCATACTTAGTGATGGATTGCTTTCTTTTGAAAAGCAATGTAAGAGACTGCAAAGTGCATTTGCCAAGCTCTAAAATGCATGATAAGTAAAAACCAGCATGTTTTTTGTTTATGTAGTCCGTTTTGTACTCTGAAACAGGGTATGTATTTGCGCATAACCAATTGTAATATAGGAGTATGGTGGAATCATGTACTTTTCTATTGATAAGAGTTATCTCCAGAATTTTTGGTGACACCAGAAAACATGTTCAATCTAATATTGGACAGATATTTCCCACTTTTGCACACTTTGCCTATGCTCTTTGCTATTGTTTCGGAGGTGACATGAAGTGTTTACATAGAGGCTACTGATTTGTCAGAGGTTTAACCCAACACAAACGAAAAAAACAGTGCAACTCTTGTTGCTGCCATTGAGATACTACATTAGGAGTAGTCAGTCACACTGTCCTGGAGACTGCTGCTCCAATTGGTGGTCTCTGATTGGCTGATCAACTCTTGAGGCTATTTTTAGAAATCTTATTTTAATTTGCTGAGTATGGCATGGTACTGAACCACACTTATAGCCAAATTTTGCTTGAAGTTATTGTGTATAGATCTGTTGTTTTGAGGAGTTGTGGTTTTAAAGAGGCAATGAGTGTTTGTTCTCAGAGAATTTTCGGCCACCTTACCTCACAGCAAGGCTACTAGATCTCGAAAATTACTAAAAAGTACGAAATTTGCGACAAAATTTACCAATATCCTCCCAAAAATGATGAAAAAGATGAACAAGAACAGGGCAATTTGTAGCAAATTGTTTCAACGTGCTAGAACCGAGAGCCGAAAACACCTAATAAGTATTCATTACTTACAAAAAGACCTTTCACCTTACCATACCGAACTTAACCAGGCTCAACTGTGAACAACTTGAAGACACACAAGTGACACATGATATTACCTGCACAGTGCCATGATCGAACTTCGTCTAACTTTGACAGTAGTTGTCTATGCTACATTCCAATAATTAATATTATTGTAAATCTCTATTCAAGCTGTGTCTTGATGGTCAGTTTGCTAATATAGGTTTGCCTATGATAGCTTGTTAGGCTGCATTTTGAAATTTGTCTAGACTAGGCCTGGATTTTCTTTGGGTATCGTTCCTATTCGGTGTGGTAAATAATGCCCAGCCTATACAGTATGTAAGTCATCTAGCGAGTAACATTAGGTGACTTACATAGGTCTAGTGTCGAAAAATTAGCCTAAGTCTAGGCTGTCCGCGTCAGCAAACCACTACCCAAAACGACTTGAATACTTAGGGTGGACCAGCCTTCAAATTACGCACGAACGAGCAATATTAATCGCTTACATTCAAGTTTTAAAGAAATTTACATTTCCGCAACAGACACAACACACTTTGTGTATCTCGACTGACAAACAACAACCATGAACACTACAGACTACAGTGCAGTACACACTACAGTGAAGTTACTTGTAGTTTTACCGCAACTTCAGTTGGCGAATTCTTTAGCTCTGTTTGGTATTGCACAATGTTGATACAGAGTGTCCTGGTTGCATGAATTCGTATAAAAAGCAGTTGAATTATGTATAAGAGTCGCCCCAGTACGTAGTAGATGGTTGTATGTAAAAATTGGCGACATTAACGGACGATCACACAAAAATGGTACAATTTCTTGAAAATTAGGCAAATTTCCGTCTGAAAGTTTCGTGGAAGCTATAGTTTGTGTCTAACAAGGGAACCAAATGGGAATATCTCAGTTTGGTTGAAAAAAGGGTAAATTTTAATCCACAAACAATGATTGCCCCTTTAACCAGGGAGTTGCCCCTGTTTTAACTGGATACACAACCTGAGCTCATGCTGTATACACAAGTTCAACAGCTGTAAGGAAAGGTTTTCTGTTTTATGATAACAAAGCCCTGTACATAGTAGAGCTGCACTGACAACTTGGAAATCTGTGGCTGTGTTCACTCCATCTAGTTGTGAAAGAAGACCTGATGATTTCTTGACTGAATTACCAGGTAAATATTCCTTGGTACCAGTAAATATCTAACACTGTACATAGAATCATGCATCTTACTTAGTAAGTCCAGTCCAGTACTACTGTATGCCTAAATCGCATAATCATCACAGAGGCATTAAAGCTTGAAGTGCGGTGCCATAGGACATAGTCACATAAGATACACCATCTAGATGCAACTCCCTCCCTACAGTGGTATAGGCTGCTTACACCTTAAAGCTAGTAAGCCATTGCCCCAACCGTATTTTGAAACAGCAGCTAAATTATAAAAATCTTCTCTTATTTCCATGGCCTTTTTTTACTTTCCTTATGTTAGGAACGTACAGTGTAAACGTTGCGAACTTGAAGGAACACCACATCAGTCGCTGCACCTGAATTTAAAAAAGTCAGTTACAAAAATACTGTCATGTGACTAGAAAGAGCCATACATGACTTAGAATACTGGCACACACTCATTGAAATTAGGGTGACTGCCTTTTAGGCCTAAATAAGTTTCCTTCATCGCTGCATTACATTATGTCTTTCTGTCCCCAAATGTCTGTATTTTAACTTTTTAGAACATCTGTAAAAATCACTGTGGTCTTGCTGTTATTTGTTGATGTGACCTACATGATCAAACAGGTCTAACTTACTGTGTGGCTTTTACAGTTGGTGTTTTCTCTTACCTGGAGAATAGAAATTATATCAATACATTTTCAACCTACCTTTTCTCATTGTTTACTACTGAAGGTTATTCAAGACTTTGGCAAAAGCAAATTATGGGCAGGACCAAGAGAGATACTCATCTAATTGTGACACTTTTTTCCCCTGTCAAAAGTGCTACATCTGATGGGCCATCAAAGTCAACTGGTTGGAGATCTATAGTTGAGAGCTGAAAATCCTGGAAGATTTGAAAAACTGAGAAAGCGGGACAGAGATCGTAAGAAAAAGCAATATTATCTTGACCACAGCAATGATAGCAGAGATGGAAGGCACAAGAGAAAAGTGGCAAGAGAGAAGAATACAATTAGACAGCGCCAGTGTACAGCACGGTGGAAGGCAGCAGCAGCAGCAGATGCAGAAGTGGGTGCTCTTGTCAAGACCAAGGAGAAGAGATCAAGAAAGGAATACATGCGAGAATACATGAGAAAGCGAAGACAGAATCTTTCACGACAAAAGAAGCAGGCTCTGAAATCTAAAGACAAGCAACGTAAACGGAAACTACCAGTAGGTCCGCAGCTAACTTCCACACCAAATAACGCAAGTATCAGTGGCTATACTAGAACAGGCAGACACAGGAAGGTGAAGCAAAAACATGCCTGGAAGCCCTCTTAAGTTTGCTGATGTAATGGAATCCCTAGTGGACAGTTGCACACCTGAGAAAAAAAAAAGATCTTAACAGGAAGGGGGCTTCTGATGTCAAAAGAGACGAGAAGGAAGAACATGCTACTGCATAGCCTTGGAGAAGAGACCAGGAGGTTATCAAGAAACTGCAGCCAAGATGGAAGTGTTGCAGCAGGTGCCGTCATGAGAAGCTTGAACCAGTGCGTAGCTAACATCATCCGCAAAAAATACAAACAGAATTTCATGGAGTTATGCTCCAAACCAGTTGGGAGTTCACTGGAGGCAAAAGAGGAATTGCAATGATGATGACAGTTGGAAATGCAAGACCATCAATTCCAATTCAATATCATGAAATTTGTTTTAGAATTTTCTCAGCATTTTCCCCAACTGTTTTCCTACTGCACAGTTGTCAAATATATGAAATACAAAGTAGTTTGTTGTTCAGAATTACTGTTTATGAAATAACCTGCTTACATGTGTACACATATATTTCTTCCTTGTTAACTACAAGCGTCACCTCCGAAACAAATCAACTAGAGGCTGTAGAGCATGTACAGGTATGTGTGTAAAGTGCTCTACATAATAAGTATATCCACTACTAGTCCAGTGGATTGATATATAGGGAAATAGTTGTCTATGGTGAAATATGAAGGATAACCTTACAATACTTTGTTTAAAGATGAATTATATTTGATGAGAATTGCAAAACAGGACGAGTATTCGCAAGAACAAGAACCAATGCAGAGTATTTTCTTAGATTACTGTATATACATAGTTCAGAACTGCAACTGCAAACTGAAGACTTTTGCTGTCAAAGATTAGCAAACAAAGATAATTTGACAAGACATTAGCTATTCCATAGTAAATGTTGTACTGTACTGTATGTTTATCCTAAGATCAAAGAAGCCTTGATGGCTCGTGTCGACATCACTTATTACCTCCGAGACAACTAAAGCAATAGTTGAAAAGTGTTGTTAAAAAAGAAAAAATGGGCAAGAGCCATATTGTAAACTTGTATTGCTTTTGGCCACCTTTCAATTCATACTCAAATTTAACTAACTCACATTTTTATTTTCTCCTCTAGTTTTAGTGAGAACAAAACGTACATGTGCTGTTTCATAAATCAATGACATTTCATTCATGCTTAACATTCATGTATTTTGCTCATTGATGGGAGTGTTTTGTATTATTCATGTTGCAATTTCATTAAATGTATTCCGAAAAAGGAAAATCAATGTTTGTGTGTGATTTTTGCAGTTTCAGCTATGGAAGTAATGTGCTAACATGATATGCCACCTCCGAAACACACATAAAATGTTAACGTCACCTCCGAAACGTTTACATGTTAAAATTCCCCAAACAAGAACCAATCTTTTTGGAATTTGCTAATAACCATCAATGAGGACTTTTTATACAAGCTGTTTCACTTGGCCAGTCACCTAAGGAAACATTGTAAAGTAGAAAAATTTAAGGTAAAAATGCATATTTTTCTGAAATTTAAAAAAAAAACAGTTATAGCAGCAAATTCATAAAGGAGTGCACCCTTTTTTTTTTAATTTTTGAAGTATAATCCCTCTACTAATATTTAGAATTTATTTCACAAAGACTAGTGTTACAATTTTTTGAGAGTGATTTCCTTTTGTAAAACAGGTTTTTCCTACTAATTATACCCATAGGATGAGGCCATCACCAAAATACACCCAAATTAAAAATCATTAAGCTTCAAAAACTGCAGTATACACATGAATGGGATGTTTGAAATTTTGGCCTCCAGTATACAAAAGTTACACCACTGATTGTGAAAATGACTATATATATATGTATATATATGTGTATATATATATATCCTATATATATATAGCCTATATATATACCCTATATATGTAATCATGTATTGGTAAAGTTAATACATTACGAATGCAATTTAAACTTTTCATTTTTATAGTTATCAGAGTTTACCAAATGTGGATATTTAAGAGTCACACATAACTTGGTATCAGTCTCAGCTTATCATGAAAAAAAGATGTATTTCAATTAAGTGAAAATACTGAGAGGTAATGACAGGAACCTTGAAAATGCTTATGCTGTAATTACTCAAACATGTGAACAATTTGAACTTGTTTAATCTGAACTTAGTTCACCTATCCCTTTAATTTAAAGAAGGATGTTTACATCTGTAAGAATCACTTCAAATAGTGTTTACAATGTTTCTCATCAAAACGAGCAACATCCTACAAAGATTATGAGTATAATCTCAATAAAAATTTGAAGTATTGGTGAACACATTCTCTAAAGATCAGGCAACTAGGCCTACACAACAGAAAGTGATTTTTGGAGGATATTCCAGATTTCTGAAATCAACAGAGTTTAATTGGTTAAATAACTTACCTTAGATGTTAGAGTTCGCCCAGTTTCCCTTTCGTCATATTTCCAACCGTTTTGACATTTAACAATATCTAGATTGTCTCCGATGAGATCCGAGTCAAATTCCAGCCCTGTAACATTGTACATTTCGCATTCGGCGTATCCGTGATCATCGGACCATGGGATGGAGAGGTTTCTCTGAGCCTCTTCGCACTGGAGGTAATTCAGCCCATACATCTCGCAGTCATCGTAGTCCCACGAATATACGTCGCACCAGTGAGGGAGGGAAATTGTAAAAAACACCTGGGAGAACAGAGTGACGGGACATATCACACTACCCAGACATGCCAAAATGAAGATGTACCATTGGTATCGTCCGAGCTCTCCGATACGCATTAACAAATCATCCAGAGCCATTTTATTTTTCTCTGAAATTGATCTCCGTCTATAACGTTGTAAGATCCACAGGCGGTGTGTGCGCGTGTATATTAGCACCTAAGTAATCGCGTTAAAATATAACGTTTACACCTTTTGAAGTTGTAGATCATGGGCATGTGTGTACAGATCTACCATTGAACTTTATATACGACCATATACGTTTAATTACCCTTTGATCGAACGACTGATAACGTTCCAGGTAGTAAACAGAAACTCCCATTTAAAGAAACACAGCCTATGAATAGACACTTATCCAGACCCTAGTCCAGCCTACCAACCACTTTTTGTGAGCATGTAGCTCTATGTTCAAATAAACTGAAAGAAACAGAGACATAGGAAGACGATGAAGGATGGCTTGCGCCGACGACGTATGGAACCCTACTGTGTTACAGTTCACGACTTAGAGTAGTTACACAACTTTTAAGCATTTAGAGATTAAACTTCAACTTTGTATCATAAGCAATACATTGAATCTTAATATTGCAAGAAAGTCACACAATAGTTGGATAAGACTGCTGACACGAACCACATGACAACAGATGTTAAGATATCTAGACATTGTAATTTCACGCAGCCTGAGCATAACTTTGCCAACAGAATAAGTCAGCGGTATCTCTGCTAATCAAGTATATTTTCATATACGGTTAATACTGCAATCTTATTTGGTCATATTTTTATCGGAAGGACATTCTTTTTTAGCCTACTTTAATGACCCGGTGTATACTTGTTTCAGTTACTTCGAACAGCCCCCTTCCCACTTCAGCTGAAGTGAGCTGACAAATACATAAGAATATATGTATATGCCCTCTTTATATTCAAAATTTTGTACTTAAATTACGGGTCTAGGAAGTCCATGAGACTTAATTTTTTACCCAGAGATATGCTAAGACCTCAGAGTTTCCGGGGGCTAGTCCATTCTATACCACCAACACACTTTGCCGTTTGGACCCTACAAGGGGGTCATCAGCTTTCGTATTTGAAGTACATTATCCTGAGACTTACTTTCCACCTAGCGATATGATGAAACCCCAGAGCTTTCAGGGGGTTCCCCCTGGACCCCTACCCGGGCTTTGCAACTAGACCCCATTTGGGGGCCTAAGTTGTCATCCTGTCAACTTACAGAAGAATAGCCGAAATAATTAAAACTGTTTGGAATCTCTGCGTTTAAACTTTGAACTATTTTTAAAATGGAGGGAACAGAGTGGCGCTGTGGTGGAAGGATTCAGAAGAAACGTCTGGAAGACGGTACTTGTAATGAGGACCTGGAGAAGCGTTGGGGTGGAAGACTTAAAAAAGAAATTTCTGGAAGACGGTGCACTCTGACGTTGAGGCTCTGGACTTTGGAGGGACTGGCTCAGGTGTCTAGGGAAAGGCTGTAAGTGTTTGAGGGGAACTCTGGAGAGCAGGAGACGCGCACTGCGCACTGTACACTGTACACAGAGGAAAGGAACTTGTAGAGAAGTTTCTAAGTGAGTCTTCTCCGGGAGAGGAACGGGAATAATCTCTGTCAAAACAAACAAAAGAAGAAACTGCGACTGATTAGAAGATAGTGTGTCGTTTCGACAAGTTGTCTGTAAGACAAGTTTCCAGTCGGAAAATACACTTTTTCTGTCCAGAAGTAAAATACAAATTTTCAGTCAGAAAATGATTTTTTTCAGGAAGGTCGCTTGACATTTTACTTCCCTGTCAATGATTTTTCCTTTCGATTTTACAAAAACTTTATTAACATACCCGACATGTTGATGGGTCACTTAACTAACAGTGTGGAAAGACAAGAGAGGCACAGCTAATCAGGGTACACTTAACATACACAACTCACTGCCTTCGAAAGAATTAAACATTCCCACTTTGATGACGTCATAACGGCATAAACAAAGTGACGAAAAAGTAGAATATTTGTGCCACTAGTTTATAAATATGGGCTCAAAAATCTCAATCAAAGCTCAAAACTTTGAGTGCATACACACCGAAAGCATACGCACCCTACACTCCATTCACGTGATAGTTCTTGATTAGTTCTATCACCATAATGAATTTTATATTCGTTCGCGTTGACCAGGGTGACAACAATGTACCAATGTGAACCCTAATTACCCTAATAGGGTTTAGCGAAATGTTTCAAACTTCCGACATTTTGTTTTAGAGCCCCCCAAAATAGTGATTTTACCTTAAATGACGGTGGAAAGAGGTCACTTCAGGCACTTTTACCACCGAGGTGAACTAGTACCGGGGATTGATATTATCTAGTGGTGGTATGGTACCCCCTCCCCCCCCCCCAAAAAAAAACAAGGTTTCGCAAAATGACGCATCATACATTACTTTTTGGTCAAAAGATCTGGAGTCGATACGATGTATATTTGCCCCCTTTTTGACTCAATAAAGGGGATCCATTCTCTGTAATTCTCTCCTACAAAACAAAGAAAGATGGCCAAACGTCACTACTGACCCTCCAATGTCGACTTCATCATCAACTGCTGGTCAGACCATCGACTCTGACCAGTCACCTGACGAACGAAGACTCCAGAGAATGAGGAGATCTTCCTGACTGGTATGGTCAACTTCTACTGTACGGTTGATCGAATTGGTATCTACCTACCATATTGCATGGTGAAGGCTCTTAGGCAAGGTCATACGTTGCCATATAGTGCTTGGATTTGCCACACCAACTTGAAAATGACACCCATCGAGACAATTGATGAAAGCGAAGGACATCAAGCGGGTTGATACCGCTTTGATAGGATGTGCCCTGTTCGGGCAGAATGTTACTTTCTATTGTGGCGCTCTACGGAAATTACGTTGTGTATTTTCTTTAGCAAGACGACAAGTATCGACTGTAATGAAGTTGATCACTACCTGTTTTATGGTCGCCCAAAGTCGTAAGTCACTGAAACGTTAACCCTTTCATAAGTACCATAAGTCCAGGTTAATCTGATATAAGCTTTGGTTTCGGGTCCAGTCCTTGATTTGAAGTTTTAAAAATGTTAGGATGGTATGTTCTGTACTCATATCATGCCTACTAAGAAGGCGTAGGCTAGCCGTAGCCTAGGATGTAATGGACGCTTGGACGTGCTGAGGTCACGTGACTATTTTTACTTGAGCTTAGTTCCCTTTTTTGTCCTTTGTAGTGTTTGAATTGCATTTGCCATGCTCTGTCAGAACTTTTCTTTCCTGTCTGTAACAGATTGAACCATTAAATCCACTATTGAGGTACAGTTAATGCGTTCGTGTCCTGGGTTATTTTTTTTGTCGCTGTCAGCGTCAGCACGACAGCAGTAAGGTTGTACGTAGCAGTTAGTGGTCAAGCGGTCAAGATTAAGAAACGCCAACATCCCCTAATTTGTGCGATTAGGTCACCAAGATAGTGATATTTGCGTCAAGACCGCTCTCACGACTCCATCAATATCATTTATCACTTTGTATCACTTTTATTATTCTCACAGTAATGACTTATTTCTACGTTCTTTATTCTAATGATTACAGTGAGATGACGTGCTTTATAAATGTATCTGTGCATAAAAGTTGTCGGTACATATATCTAAATGGTACTCTCACATGGCTTTTTTCGTTCATATTGAAATGATATTTATTTCTTGCAATAATATTGTTTATGCCACATGTTCCATTTCAGTGACGCCATTTGTGAAATGCACTCGTTTTGGATGTTTATCGAAACACTGCCAAGTGAGGAGCCCATGAAGAGCATATGAAGAGCCCATTGTATTGTATGTTTCCTGTAACTGCTTTATAATTTTCAGACTTTTGCATGTCTGCATGTGTGTCATGTAAATGTTACTGTTCGTATTAGAAAATACTTAGGGGGACTGTAATCAACGTATGCTTAGTGCCTTGATTTTGTATACATACGGCCCTCTAAAATGCGGTAGTAGAATATCATAGTTAGCTCTTTTGTATGTTCATTATCCATACATGTAGAACGATCGGTAAAATCGTGAGGTCTTGCTTTTATTAAGTTCATGCGTACGAGTGCACTACCTGGAACGGTCCATACGTGTTCGTATGTGCGTGCGGATGATCATACTTGTATGTGCGTGTTTCGGTACTTACGTACGTACGTAGGTGAGTGCGTACAAACGTATGTGCGTTCGTGCGCTCAGGTTTAGACATACGTACGTATGTCAGCTGCGTGTTAGTTCCGTTGTTGCCTTGTGATGTTTACTAGTCGACTATTAGTGCCGTTGTGATTAGCTAATTAGGTGGCCACACACACACTGGTAGGGAGGGATACCCTATGGGATCACTTGCATTTCATAGACAAACCCCGTAGCCAGAAGGGATAAGGGATGGATTATTTTACTTGTTTATTTGGTATAAATATCAGTGTATTCTTGTTATTTTGTGTGTATTATCCTGCCCTGGATGTGAAAACTCATTTGGTGTCTTATTACCAAGTTCGAGCCTTAACAACGGATTCCCCATTACCTTCACCCGCCTCCGCACGTTACAATGCTATTTCGAGCAGTAAATAAATCGGCTGGTAGGCCTACAGTCGTGAATAATTACAAGAGAGTGAAGCAAAGATTACTTGTGCGCAGAGTTTTCTTTTGAGTATCTTGTTCTTTTAAGCTCATGTAAACAAAGCACGTGCAGACATTATATTTTGTTGTCGGAAGCACATGGAGGTGCAATGCATTTATCTCATCGCCTTATAGGGGCTAGATGAGATATTGTAGTCACTTGGCTAGTGGAGCTATATATTATACTGTGCACCCATGGGAGAATAGTTGCCATGGAAACGCTTGGAGTGTATGAGGAGTGACACCCCAGGGGTACCCCATGGTAGAGTGACCATGGGTACAGGAGGGTCCTGTTGGGTGGTATAAATGAAAACGTGTCCGTGCCAATGTGTGTGCGTGTGTGTGTGTGGGTGTGTGCGTGGGTGTGCGTTTGTTTTCTACACTACCCAGGATAAAAACTTGTCAACTCATCCGTCGCCCGAGGACTTGTTTGCCGTCTGAGGACGTAAACACGCGTCCTCGGAGGAATTTGCCTTCAAATGAGCCGTGATGACAAAATAATGGTAGTAGATACCGATTTACAATCATCCTCGGTTGCACAGTTCAATCGGATTGTGTAATAAAGTGTGTGCTACCGTATGCCTCTTCTACACACACTTAGAGCCGTTTATGGATAGCGCCACCACAAACATGCAGATTGTATGCAAATTAGCACACTGGAAGATAAACGAAGATATTCGCGCCGGTGCTAGCACTGGACGTACATGTACGTATATCGGACTACTACTAGATACTATACTACTAAGTGCAGTAAGACTGGGTGGAACCAGACGTCCCTTTGGTAACATTTTAAGAATGGTTTTCCTAGGCCTTTTTTATTTCATTTGGTCAAAATAGGATACATGCTACAGATATTTAATGGCAATTCGCAAGCATACAAAGAAGCAGTTATTTGCATACAAATGTATAAAGGAATAGTCTACTGAAAGTACGTCCTTGACGTCGTCCGTAGATAGCGTTATACATATAGCTATAATTGCAGAGATAGAACTAACTTAACGTTAGCCAATACTAGTGGGGCAAATGTTACCCTACGTAAAGTTAGAGTTGCGGTGTTTGAAGGATATGTATTGTGACTAATAAACGTTCTACAAACTTCATTTGTGTTGGACCAAGTCAAGTTTCCAGTGTTAGAGCTGGTAATGACGATTAGGCTATAGCTTGTCTGGCGACGTTAGCGCTTAGGCCTGCACTAAGTTAGGCCAGGCTATAGGCCGGGTGATCTTTCATAATTTCGTGACTGTAATTAGCAACGGCTTAGGCCTAGGTAGGGCTATTTAATATTGAAAATAGCCATGTATCGAGGCTTACGTAAGCTAGACGAAGAATCTCACACATTTGGTTGAGAACAAATAGGCCTAGCCTAACCAGTTGACCGAAACGTTAATGTGTTAATCTAGGCCCTAAGTCGTACAGTAAATTACAGTAGGCTAGTACTAGTTACTAACGTTAGGTATGGACTTATGCGACAGTCGATTTAGGCTAGGCCTACGAAGCTCAATAGTCGTTCGTTACGCCTAGACTAGGCCTAATGTTAGGCTAGGCCTAACTTAGTTGTTAGAGAATGATATAACGTTAGGCCTAACTAAGTGTAGCCACATGTGGCGTGACTTTACTGTGACTTTGAGATCTAGCGTAGTACTAGTAGGGGTCTAGTCTAGCTAATAACATTGTATGGGGCCTAAATTTCCAATAAATATACCTGTTAGCCCTAACGTTAGTGTTACACCAATTCACTTAAAACCATTTAACCTTGCACTGGGATTCATATGTACAGCCTCCTACTACTGGCAAGGCTATAGGCTACCTTACCCTCAATATCCTTTGATTACGAACATTTGTCAAAACAGAGTAGGCAACTTGAATCAATTGTGCTCCTTGATTCCTTTGATTTTTGGATATTGGATGCTTATTATGCTGGCTTATTAATCCTGAAAGTTACAAAACTAGGTAATGTCAGTGAACAGATGGGAATGATTTTGTAAGTAAGCTCATGTAGGCCTAACTCTGGAAATTACTTAGGATTAGGGCTCCATTCCTCTCTTTTAGTCTACTAATCAAGCAATTTTTACAGAAAACCAGCCAGCAGAAAATGTTTTACTTTTTTAGCACAGCGATTAGTTCAGGGCTAGGCCTACTTGTAAGTAAGTGGAATCTAATGAGTTCCACATAATATAAACAACAAATGCTTCCTTAGGTACTTTTAATTGCTATGACCAAAAGGATTACAACAAGTAGGCCTAGGTGCAAATCATGAATTGCATTTATAAGCTTGCATATGCAACAATTATTCGCATAAATCCATCAAGTTTGATTTCTTTGTGGTTGCATTAATATCAACAATGAGTTAGCCAGATTGAAGAGAAATTGAAACAATTTGACATTTGGAGAACATGTCCAATGAACATTTGTAGGGCCTTTGGTATTTTATACAACATATAAACATCATCATGGAAATGACAGTTGAGATATTGTATGATGCTGCACTGAGTTAATTTACTGTGTACAAAAATGAGCTCCACTAAAATGCATCAGGATCAGTACAATACAATATGTTGAGAAGATGATTTGATGCAATGAACAGAACTTGCCTACTTGTAGAAATTGTAGCATTAGTGTTATTTTAACTTTCACTTAATTGCAGGAACATTTTAGTCACCTTTCCGTACAATATTTTTAAAGGTCTATAAACATAACTTTGTTTCATTCCTGTGCGACAGTAAATCATCTATAGTAACTGGCATGGATTAACCTCCAGTGGTGACACATAGCTTCTCTCTACTTTGCTATTTAGTGCCAGTACTATATAGGTTTAAAATCACACTTTAAATAAGCAGTGTGTGATACAGCCCGATGTTGATACCCTAAAGGAAATACTACATTTTAAGCTATATATACCAGGTTCAGTTGTAGTTCTTAGATCTTTAATTTCCCTGGAATATCTGGTCAAATGTTTTTTTTTTTAGTTGCCACTTTTTTCAACACATTCTATATCTCCCATCAATATATGTCTCACAAAGGTTTACATCTGCACAACTTAAAAATGTGAAAGAATGACAAATTAGAAAACAACTAGGTGTACTGTAAATTTTAACTGAATCTTTTTTTTTTCCTTCGAAAAGTAGCATGCCTTTGATACTGAATTTGGTACAATATTTGTAGGCGATTCTTACAACAGAGTTATGATTTCTTTCTCTTCAGAGAGGTGCATGATGAGGTTGAGGAGTACTAGGCCTATTCAGAGTTTAAAAATCTCAGCTTCCTTCGAAGATGCAAAACAAGCATGTCGTCTACAAAAAGATTACGATCACTTTGTGGTCAATTTTATAAATGATTTTATTGGTAAGTACAGTACACCCTTTTAGCTACAGTACATGTATTGCATGATCTACACATCTGTTGCATAAGCCTCAGTCTTACACTGCACACTTTTATGAAGTTTAAGGCACTCTGGCCGCTGGGTCACACCTGATGCTTCGAATATAGTAGGCCAAAATTTACATGGATTAATGTTATTGTGTGTAATGCAGTAGTTGATGTTCAATATCAGTTATCACTAAAGAGTTCTCTTTCATGCCTTGTAAACACTCAAAATTGTGTTGTTTGTATGCAGTTCATTGGCCACAAAAGAAAAAACTGAGGTCAAAACAAAAAACTGAGTGCTACTGCCATGCGATTGTCGTGTCATTGTTTTGAGTCAGTTTTAGGGTTACGATTTTAAACTACTGTGGAACGTCGTGGGTCATTGCACATCATTATGCAATCACTTCTCCATTTTCATTTTGCTATATGATGGACTGCAAAGTACAGTCTATGGATTTTTATTGATGTTTTGTTATGATAAATGTCACTTAACAAAGACGAAATTGACTTTGGATTATTGATATGTGTTTCATTCAGGGCTGATATACTTTGATCACAATGATTTCCACTGCCACACCTTAACATATTGGGAATGTAGACAAAGACACTTTAATAAAATACAGTTACTTCCATTGTAAATGTGTTATCACCAAAGACATAGAACATACAGTTGATCTAAGGAATACATCTAAAGCTTAGACTAGAGTACAGCAGTGTGTGCTGTATGTTACTTGATTTCTTATTGTTCACTTAAGATTTGGCTTATTTTTACCAAACATCATTTCTTAAATGTTCAGGGTATGGTGTCTTTACGAGAAAAGACATCGAGGAAGGAGAATTCCTGCTAGAGTACAAAGGTGAACTTGTCAGTTGCGAAGGAAGGTCGATTGAGAGAAGTAAAATACCCCCCTGAAGCAGGATCTTTTCTCTTCTTCTTTCAACACAGTGGTAGTACAAAGTGGTAAGCTACAGTAGTCTCCAGTTTTCCATCTGTTTTACAGTATAATGTTAAACATTTGTCACTACATTTGCGCCTCTTCCAGAAGATAAGTTATGAAAGACTGGTGAGTTATATAGGGAGTTGCTCTTAGAAAAATAGCAGCTACCTGGTAAGGACACTAACATTTTACCTATGTCTACAGCCTCTTGGTTTCCATCCTGGTTCTACAGTTTTAGAGGAATGTTGGCTGCAGGTGGCCAGTCTTCTTTTATGTGTATTTTGAATCCATTCAAATGTGGTAAATGTTGCACTCATCACCAGTACATTGGTGTCCTATAGTAAATTGGGCCAACAAACCCTAAACAAGCCAACTCATAGTTCATTTCACATTATAAAATACTCTCAGTAATGTACTATGAAATGAATACAAACAACATAAGGACTTGTTGAAAATAATTATCTCAGAGAATTTGCATTGAGGATTAAGTGGTGTAACCAGTCGTGTAATGCAGTCAGATTGATGGTGCAGGGAAGACATGCTGTGCATATTAATGAAAGTGCAGCTGAGTATATATTCCCTTTTGTTGTTACTTTGGATGCTATTAATAGGAAATAGGGCATGAGACATGACACCCTTTCTTTGCCTACTTCCCATCAACTGATCAGTTCTGAAGTATTTCCAAGTTTGATATGGACATCAGCTGTACGATGACTTAAGCTTGAAAGGAGAAAACAGATAACATTGACTAGATAACATTAAACCTTGTTGTCTTGGAGAATTCATTCTTGTCAACTGTAGTGTATGAGTACAAATGTTGAAATTTATTTTTATGCTGACTGTCCAACATTTTGAACACCCTTAAAATATTGCAAACTGTGTGTTGAATTGTTTACTTGTGAAAATATGTTTATAATGCGTACATATGCTGGAATAGAGTCGACTCATTTTACAAAATTAATGGGGAAAATTCTAAATTGTGAGGTTAAATCCATCCACATTTTTTTAAAATCTGTTGCATCAATTCTATGATTAAGAAACCATGAACCTGTTTTGCATGCATAAGAGTATCTTGTAATGTTTGGTGCATTGCTTGCCTATGTTACATTGTATTATGTAACTGCATGTCCATGATGCATCTCTGTAAGATACGTGAAGATCTGTTGAAAAACTAGGACTTGGACTTATTCAATTCTAGCCTTCAAACTTTACAATTCTAACCTGGTCTACTTAATTCCAGCCCTACTAGACTTTTTTGGAAGAATAATATCATAGACTTGGTTGATTGAGAGGGGCATACCTTAATGTATATGTTAATTGAAAGCTGTATGTCAGGAAAGGAAATTTAAGGGCTTATGGAAAAAAAAATCAGTTGTATTGACATTATACTGGCAAACGCAAGTGTTCTTCCAGCATATCAAAAGTAACTGGGCAACTACTTTAAAGCACTTGGACAAATTTTTCTCACTCTGAATACATGCAAACCTTGTTAGAATTGAATTCCATAGCAAATGTTTGTTATAGACTTTACATGTAGGATTGTGGTTTCACCATATAAATCACCTGTTTTTGGCTTATTTTACAGTATCGATGCCACAAATTGTAAAAACGGTGCCGGAAGAATGGTGAATGACTCCACAGAACCCAATGCAATCATGAAGGTCATTATTGTAGACATGAAACCACATCTTTGCCTTTTTGCAAAAAAACCAATACTGAAGGGTGAACAACTAACCTATGATTATGGTGTCGATGACCTTCCATGGAGAAAGGTTAGTAAATCACTTTGCTGTGCTAGATTATGAGAGAGGTGTTCCAAAACATAATAGGTTATTTAGTACTCTGGTTTTCAGAAAAATGAAAGAGATGTGCCTAACACCATAAGATCACCTGCATATAATTCAATGTGATTTTTAAACTTCACTGAATTTGTCCGAAGGCATTTGCAGTTAGGCAGTTTGTTTTCACTTGGGGGTAAATTCTAGGTTAAGTAGTGTAATGTAATCCACAGCTCTGGAAGGCTCTCAACAGCATAGGAGGCAACACAATCTTGGTATATGTTGAGCCCTCCTGTGATAGATATTTTAAAGGATGGGCGTATATAACACAGTTAGAGTAAAGAAAAGTACCCTAACTAGACCAAGGTTACATTGGGATTTATGTTTGTGTATATTGACTTTGATGCAATACGTGATGGGTCCTCAATGGGATAGTAATTTCAGGGGGCTAATAGACCAATGGAAAACCTCTGTTGTATATGAATATATGTTTTGTGTTTATAAAACCAAGGAATGTTACTTTTTGACCACTCCTGTGATAGATATTTTAAAGGATGAGCATATATAACACAGTTACAGTAAAGAAACAAAGTACCCTAACTAGATAGACTAAGGTTACATTGGGATTTGTTTGTGTATATTGACGTTGATGCAATGTGTGATGAGTCCTCAATGGGATAGTAAATTAAGGGGGGCAAATTTACCAATAGAAGACCTCTGTTGTATGGAAATATATGTTTTGTGTTTAGAAAGGCAAGAAATGGTATATGTTGAGCTCTCCTGTGATAGATATTTTAAAGGATGGGCATATATAACACAGACAGAGTAAAGAAACAAAGTACCCTAACCAGATAGACTAAGGTTACATTGGGATTTGTTTGTGTATATTGACGTTGATGCAATATGTGATGAGTCCTCAATGGGATAGTAAATTCAGGGAGCAAATTTACCAACAGAAGACCTCTGTTGTATGGAAATATATGTTTTGTGTTTAGAAAGTCAAGGAATGGTATATGTTGAGCCCTCTTGTGATAGATATTTTAAAGGATGGACATATATAACACAAGTAGAGTAAAGAAACAAAGTACCCTAACTAGATAGACTAAGGTTATATTGGGATTTATGTTTGTGTATATTGACGTTGATGCAATATGTGATGAGTCCTCAATGGGATTGTAAACTCAGGGGGAAAATTTACCAATAGAAGACCTCTGTTGTATAGAAATATATGTTTTGTGTTTAGAAAGTCAAGAAATGGTATATGCTGAGCCCTCCTGTGATAGATATTTTAAAGGATGGGCATATATAACACAATTATCTAGTAAAAAAACAAAGTACTCTAAATAAACTAAGGTTGCATTGAGATGTATGTTTGTGTATATTGAAGTTGATGAAATATGAGATGGGTCCTCAATGGGATAGTAAATTCAGAGGGCGACTTTAACAATGGATGACTTCTTTTGTATAGGAGTGTTGTGTATATATATATTGTGTCAGGTAATATATGTTATAATTAGGTCCTCATGTGGGTAAACTATTGTCAGGAGATAAAGATAGTAATTGTTAAAGAAGTAATACAAGACCTTAGATGCATACAGTAGTGATTCATGTTTGTATCTATTGGAATTGATGCAATATCTTAATTATGCCTTCAATCTAGTAAATTCGCCCAGTGAATTTACCAATAGAAGACCTCTGTTGTATGGAAATATATGTTTTGTGTTTAGAAAGTCAAGAAATGGTATATGTTGAGCCCTCCTGTGATAGATATTTTAAAGGATGGGTATATAACACAGTCAGAGTAAAGAAACAAAGTACCCTAACTAGACTAAGGTTACTTTGGGATTTATGTTTGTATATACTGACGTTGATGCAATATGTGATGGGTCCTCAATGGGATAGTAAATTCAGGTGGCTAATTTACCAATAGAAGACCTCTGTTGTATAGAAATATATGTTTTGTGTTTAGAAAGTCAAGGAATGGTCTATGTTGAGCCCTCCTGTGATAGATATTTTAAAGGATGGGTATATAACACAGTTAGAGTAAAGAAACAAAGTACCTTAACTAGACTAAGGTTGCTTTGGGATTTATGTTTGTATATATTGATGTTGATGCAATATATGTGATGGGTCCTCAATGGGATAGTAAATTCAGGTGGCTAATTTACCAATAGAAGACCTCTGTTGTATAGAAATACTTGTTTTGTGTTTAGAAAGTCAAGAAATGTTATAAGATGAGTCCTCAGTGCGATAGATTTTTTATAGGGTGGAAATACAACACAGTTAAAGACAAAAACTGATCACCCCAGACAGTTTCAATTCTTAGAAGCACCGACGTCTAGTCCCTCCCTCAGCCTGTCTGAAATTCCGCCACATGTCAATCAAAACAATGGATCCCTGTGTACGTTGTGTGTGTAATATGAGCAACTCAGCATCTTTCGAATTTGCTGTCAGTCAAAGAGTACTGTAACTTAGAACCAGTTGAGAATTTTTTGGGAAGTAAATATATAGCTTAGGGTGATGCGTTACAGCCTTTAAAGTAAAGGAACAAAGTACTCTAAATATACATTTACCTCGGTTGCATAGTAATACATGTTTTGTATATTGCAGGTCGTGCAGTATGTGATTTTCGTTCAATGTAATAGTAAATGTAGAAGGTGATACGTGCATAGGAAAAGATGTTTTGTGTATACTGAGTCAAGTAATGTAAATAAGGTCTTCAGTTTGATACCTAAGGAGATAAATAGCAAGTGCGTGGTCAAAATAATAATACAAAAAATACTTTATCTCAGTTGCAGAGGGATATATGTTTGTGTATATTTCAACTGCATCTAATATGTTGTGAGTCATCATTTAATTGATAAATTCAAGATATGCTGTAAATATAGTAACTTGAGGCAGACCTCAATGCATAGGGGATATGTTTCCTTTTGTGTATTCACAATAGTATTGACTATCTGTTCTTTCCTCATATAGGTAAGTCAGGAAATAAAAAATAGCAGTGGAATGAGAGAGATAATGAATCACTTCAAGACCTATGTTACCCACAGGGTGAATATGTAGTAGTCATGTAGTATATGTTGGGTAGTCAACAGTATATTAAGATACTCTATAATATGAGTCTTTCTCCAATCTGTTGTATCATTTTCCTTTTTTTTTTTGTGAGAGGGGGTGGGAGTGGTTTATATTTTAGCAAGGCAGTTGCATACAGTCATTTTAATCAGCTAAATTTGCAGTCCTTGCATGGTGAAGATTTTAATCACTGCTGTCGGATCCCAAATAGCATAGCTAGGATAACATGCCTGCATTGTTGAATACCAGATTACTGTACTATACACACATTTGCTTTTGTTAAATTTGCTGATGATTATTTTGTTTTCCAATCAGATAAGATGTTATTTTTATATTTTCAGATCCCAAACACGCAGGATAAACCTCAGAATAATGCACTGGCTTCTGGTGGTGGTTCCACTGATAAAGCTGGCAGTGACGTAAAGGTAAGTTTTACTGAGCTGGATCTCTGCAGTGTTCTGCCACATGTATTCATGTCTGCAGTAATAGCTGTAATTCACAGAAGGTGTAGTATGATCCCCCTCACACAGTACTGTAGTTTGTAAGGTGTTGTGCAGTATATACATTGAGTCAAGTAATATATGCTAAGTTCTCATTTGGATAACTAAAGAGATGAATATAACAGTTGTTTGGTCAGAGGAATAACACAACAATACAAGACCTTTATTTTCTCATTGCATCATTCCTTTTATTTTTTTGAAGGGGGGGGTGTTGAGGGAGTGGTTAAAGCAAGGCATATTCAGATCATCAGTTCAATGTATTTTAAGTCCTCATGTGGATAAGTAATAACATGAATATAACAGTTGTAAGATCAATAGAATAATAGAATACAAGCCTCAGTTGCATAAGGATATTTGTTTGTGTATATAAGTTGATGCAATATGTGATGGATCCTCAATGGGATAGTAAATTCAGGGACGAATTTAACAATAAAAGGCCTCTGTTGCATAGGATGTTTTTTTTTTTTTGATATTGAGTCAAGGAATATACTGTACATTAGGTCCTCAGTTGGTTATATAACTAAGATGTTTATAATGTATCATTTTCTCTTTGTCTTTTGGAGGGGTAGGTCGGTTATAGCAAGGCATTTGCAGATAGTTTAATCATCTACATTTGAAGTCCCTGCATGGTGTAGATTTGAATCAGTGCTTTTGGTTGGATCCTCAACAGCGTAGGATATCATACCTGCATTGTTGATATTTTTATTCCATTAGTCTAAAACACCTTATTAATTGATGACTAACTGAAATACAAAATGGTTGAAGAAAACTGAAGTTTCTTGAGTTTTGATGGTAATCACCAAGTCCTTGTTGCAATTCAAAGACTAAAGAGTTAATGAATGCTGCAAAACTTTTTACAAGCATTTACAATTTCAGTGAATGCAAAGCTGAATAAATTCAACTAAGTTAAGGTCAGAACATTTGTCTTGTACAAGTCTGACCAGTTTTATACACACAGTGTCCTTGGATAAATTTGCTCATGGTTGCTTTGTTTTCCAATCAGATAAGATGTTATTTTTATGTGTATATGTGTTGTATATATTGGGTCAAGTCATACATGTTAAGTCCTCACTTGGATAACTAATTTTGGTAGATCAGTGGAATAATACAATAACAAGTAATCAGTTGCATAGGGATATATGTTTGTGTGTATTAATATTGATGCATGTAAGCGATGGGTCCTCAATAGGATAGTAAATTCATAGGGCGACTTTAACAATAGATGACTTCTTTTGTATAGGAGTGTTGTGTATATTGTGTCAGGTAATATATGTTATAATTAGGTCCCCATTTGGGTAAACTTAACTATTGTCAGGAGATGAAGATAGCAACTGTTAAAGAAGTAATACAAGACCTCAGATACATAGTGATTTATGTTTGTGTCTATTGCAATTGATGTAATATGTTAATATGCCTTCAATCTAGTAAATTCAGGGGGCAAATTTACCAAAAGAAGACCTCTGTTGTTTGGAAATATATGTTTTGTGTTTAGAAAGTCAAGAAGTGGTATATGTTGAGCCCTCCCGTGATAGATATTTTAAAGGATGGGTATATATAACACAGAGTAAAGAAACAAAGTAACCTGACCTGACTAGACTAAGGTTACTTTGGGATTTATGTTTGTATATATTGACGTTGATGCAATATGTGTTGGGTCCTCAATTGGATAGTAAATTCAGGGAGCAAATTTACCAATAGAAGACCTCTGTTGTATGGAAATATATGTTTTGTGTTTAGAAAGTCAAGAAATGGTATATGTTGAGCCCTCCTGTGAAAGATATTTTAAAGGATGGGCATATATAACACAGTTAAATTATGAAACAAAGTACCCTGACTAGACTAAGGTTACTTTGGGATTTATGTTTGTATATATTGACGTTGATGCAATATGTGATGGGTCATCAATGGGATAGTAAATTCAGGTGGCTAATTTACCAATAGAAGACCTCTGTTGTATGGAAATACATGTTTTGTGTTTAGAAAGTCAAGAAATGGTATATGCTGAGCCCTCCTGTGATAGATATTTTAAAGGATGGGCATATATAACACAATTATCTAGTAAAAAAACAAAGTACTCTAAATAAACTAAGGTTGCATTGGGATATATGTTTGTGTATATTGAAGTTGATGAAATATGAGATGGGTCCTCAATGGGATAGTAAATCAGAGGGCGACACAGAGTAAAGATGCAATTGATGTAATATGTTAATATGCCTTCAATCTAGTAAATTCAAATTCAATTCATATACAAACATATATCCCTCTGCAACTGAGATAAAGTATTTTTTTTATTATTATTTAGACCACGCACTTGCTATTTATCTCCTTAGGTATCAAACTGAAGACCTTATTTACATTACTTGACTCAGTATACACAAAACATCTTTTCCTATGCACGTATCACCTTCTAAATTTACTATTACATTGAACAAAAATCACATAATGCACGACCTGCAATATACAAAACATGTATTACTATGCAACCGAGGTAAATGTATATTTAGAGTACTTTGTTCCTTTACTTTAAAGGCTGTAACGCATCACCCTAAGCTATATATTTACTTCCCGAAAAATTCTCAACTGATTCTAAGTTACAGTACTCTTTAACTGACAGCAAATTCGAAAGATGCTGAGTCGCTCATATTACACAACGTACACAGGGATCCATTGTTTTGATTGACATGTGGAGGAATTTCAGACAGGCTGAGGGAGGGACTTGACATCGGTGCTTCTAAGAATTGAAACTGTCTGGGGTAATCAGTTTTTGTCTTTAACTGTGTTGTATTTCCACCCTATAAAAAATCTATTGCACTGAGGACTCATGATATGACATTTCTTGACTGTCTAAACACAAAACATATATTTCCATACAACAGAGGTCTTCTATTGGTAAATTAGCCACCTGAATTTACTATCCCATTGAGGACCCATCACATATTGCATCAACGTCAATATATACAAACATGAATCCCAATGAAACCTTAGTCTACAGTAGTTAGGGTACTTTGTTTCTTTACTCTAACTAGTGTGTTATATATGCCCATCCTTTAAAATATCTATCACAGGAGGGCTCAACATATACCATTTCTTGACTTTCTAAACACAAAACATATATTTCCATACAACAGAGGCCTTCTATTGGTAAATTAGTCCCCTGAATTTACTATTCCATTGAGGACCCATCACATATTGCATCAACGTCAATACAAACATAAATCGCAATGTAACATTAGTCTAGTTAGGGTACTTTGTTTCTTTACTCTAATTGTGTTATATATACCCATCATTTAAAATATCTATCACAGGAGGGCTCAACATATACCACTTTTTGACTTTCTAAACACAAAACATATATTTCCATACAACAGAGGTCTTCTATTGGTAAATTAGCCACCTGAATTTACTATCCCATTGAGGACCCATCACATATTGCATCAACGTCAATATATACAAACATAAATCCCAACGTAACCTTAGTCTAGTTAGGGTACTTTGTTTCTTAATTTAACTGTGTAATATATACCCATCATTTAAAATATTTATCAGAGGAGGGCTCAACATATACCATTTCTTGGCTTTCTAAACACAAAACATATATTTCCATACAACAGAGGCCTTCTATTGGTAAATTAGCCACCTGAATTTACTATCCCATTGAGGACCCATCACATATTGCATCAACGTCAATATATACAAACATAAATCCCAACGTAACCTTAGTCTAGTTAGGGTACTTTGTTTCTTAATTTAACTGTGTAATATATACCCATCATTTAAAATATTTATCAGAGGAGGGCTCAACATATACCATTTCTTGACTTTCTAAACACATATTTCCATACAACAGAGGTCTTCTATGGGTAAATTAGCCCCCTGAATTTACTATTCCATTGAAGACCCATCACATATTGCATCAACGTCAATATATACAAACATAAGTCGCAATGTAACCTTAGTCTAGTTAGGGTACTTTGTTTCTTTACTCTAACTGTGTTATATATGCCCATTTATTAAATATCTATCACAGGAGGGCTCAACATATACCATTTCTTGCCTTTCTAAACACAAAACATATATTCCTATGCAACAGAGGTCTTCCATTGTTAAATTCGCCCCCGGAATCTACTATTTCACTGAGGACCACTATGCAACCGAGGTCTTGTTGTGTTTCTTTGTTCCTGCATTTTAAATATAATTCATTCATCTTTTAAAAATATCTTTCCCATTGAGGACGCAACATATGTTCCTTAACGTTGAAAACACACAACACATATTCCTATACAACAGAGGTTTTCCATTGTAAAAGTCACCCCCCCCCCGAATTTACTATCCCACTGAGGACCCATAACATATTGCATCACATTAAATATACACAAATATATATCAGCATGCAAACGAGGTCTTGTAATGTTTCCTTGTTTCTCTGATTTAAATTATGTTGCTTACATCTCCTCAGGTGTTTATCTGAATGAGGACCCAGCATAAATTTCTTGATTTTAGATACACAAAAGATTTGTCTGTACAACAGGGATCTTCAACTTAATTTTTCCCCTGAATTTACTATTCCATTGAGGACCCATATTGCATCAACTTGAATATACACTTGCAGTTGGTGCAATATGTGATGGCTCATTTTTTTTTAAACCATTTTTTAGTGTATGAAGCTCAACAAGTTACTGCAATGTTAATACTGCAAAGCTGCATTAAACACATTATGTGTATACTCCTTATAAGGCAGGAAGGGACAGGCTCTAGATCAAGCACTGGAAGTTGGTCAAAAAATCTAAGTGTGATGGTGTACATAACATAAGAAACTTGGTTTACAATTTCATTTTTTTTTCTGTTTTACACAAGATTCCCAAAAATTGTGGAGGATGTACATCCGAAGTTGTGTATCACTCAGCTGATGAAGGAAGTAATCAGTCATATGTCATACCACTTCCTGCGAGACTTGGATTTGTTTCAGATGAAGTGACATCTACAATCGTTGATGAAGTGTCATCTACCAGTGAATCCGACTGCAACCCATTTGAGCTCACACGTAGAACCAAAACAAGAAAAAGAGTCCAAAGAATAAGGAAGAGAGTTTCATCAGTTAGCAGCGAGTCTGATCTTGATCCATTTGATAATAAAAGTAGGAGCAGAACTATTGCAACAAAAGAAGTTCACAGAGTTAGGAAACATCCTTTGACTGATGACAGTGATGATACTGATTCAGAGGATCCCTTTGAATTGGAGGACTCAGGATTTAAGTCTAAAGGAGGCAACCTTAAACGAATGAGATTGGAATGTGACCGTCAACATCCCTAGGCAGTACATCATGTGAGTGACTCAAGTGAATCGGAATGCAGTGCTGACGAGACATCCGCCATCGTTATTGACAGTGAGTATAGAGTTTCACCATACAAAGACAGTCCTGCAGAACAAGATTCTGCTGTGTCTTCAACTGCATCTAAAGTTTTTGTTCTTACAACTAATAACAGGCATGGGAGAAAGTGGGATAAGAAACACTTTTGTGTATTCTGCATGGAGGAATTTCCAAAATTACCCAGGCATTTTGAACAGATGCATTCTCAAGAGCTATCTGTCGTAGAGGCTTTTAGTTACCCAAAAGGGTCAGAGAAAAGAAAATGCTTGCTAGACGTATTGGGCAATAAGGGCAATCATGCTCACAATCTTATTGCTTTAAAGAATAACTGTGGGTACATTATTCCAGCTAAGAGACCTACTTTTAAAATTGAAGCTACTGCCTACCTACCTTGTGATCAGTGCTTTGGTTACTACATAGGTAGTGACTTGTGGAAGCATGTGAAAACATGCCCTGCTAAGAAACCTACACAAGATAAGAAGAAAGAAAGACATCAAGCCAAGTGTGCATTGCTTTTGCCTGTTTCTCAAGCATCGTCCAAAGAGTTTCAAAAGAATGTCCTTGGTCGGATGATTACAGGAGAAATATCATTTGCAGCCAGATACGATGACATGATCAACAAATTTGGTGAAAGATTGTACAGCAAAATGGGTAATGAAGTACATCAGCACCAATACATTAGTCAGAAAATGAGGGAGCTAGCAAGATTATTAATAGCACTGAGAAATTTGGATCCAAAGTTTCAGGAGTTTACTATGGCGGATTTTATCCGTCCTGGTCATTTTGATTCAGTCCTGGAGTGTGTTCGCCAGTGTGCAGGTTTCAGTCCCGTCACTTGCAAATACAAAACGCCATCCTTAGCCTTAAAATTGGGGCACTCTTTGAAAAAATGCGCCTCAATTTTGAAAGCTGATGCTATTCGCATGGTAGATCGCACCCTTAAGTCAGAAGCAGAAAGCTTCATTGAACTCTGTGAGATTGAATGGTCACACAAGGTTTCTTCGGGTGCACTCACAACCTTAGAGGAACGCAAGTGGAACAAGCCTGACATGCTGCCACTCTCGGAGGATATCATGAAATTCCATGCGAAACTAAACTCAACGGCAACACAGGCAATAAAAGAAATGCCACAAAAAAGTGCCTGGATAGAATTGGCTGAAGTTACTTTGTGCAAGATAATTCTTTTCAATAGGAGAAGAAGTGGTGAGGCACAGCGTCTGAAGGTGGAAGATTTTATTGGCAAAAGACAAGGAAATGTCAATGAAGATGCCCTTCAGTCCCTGACAAAGTGGGAGCAAAATTTGTGTCAGGCACTAATAAGAATTGAAATTAGGGGAAAGAGAGGACGCAAAGTTCCTGTTCTATTGACAAAGGAGATGAATGAGGCCATACAGCTTCTTGTAGAGCATAGAGCAGATGTGGGTGTTGCAGAAAATAATACATACTTGTTTGCTCAAGCCAACTTCAGTTCAGAAGCATGTATAAGGGGCACAGACTGCTTGAGAAAGTATGCACTCAAGTGTGATGCCAAGTTTCCAGAGCATCTCACTTCTACGAAGCTGAGGAAGCAAATTGCAACAGTGTCTCAGATTTTCTGTCTTCAAGACAACGAACTCGACTTGCTGGCTGGATTTCTCAGACATGACATTCGCGTACATAGAGAATATTAAAGGTTGCCAGAAAATGTGTTGCAGACAGCAAAAGTTGCCAGGCTACTGATGCTGATGGAGAAAGGAACCATATCAGACTTTACCGACAAGAGGCTGTCGGAGATAGATGTATGTCTGGATGGTAAGTGAAAATGATGGAAATAATAAGTGGGGAAATAAACTTATTAAAAAATTACTTACATGTGGTTATTCAGCACATGATCAATAAGAAAAATGCATAAAATTGCCTTCAAACATCACTGACATTGTTACAGTTTTACTTTGACTGAAAAATGCTACAATTTGCAAATGTGGAATTGCACACATTCATTAACCTTTTCACAGGTTGTAATAAGAACTTTTGTGAACCATATGTTAATCTTTGTATATGTTTCACAGATCCAAGCTACATGGACACGTCTGATGATGACCAGGAAGATGATTCACCACCAAGAGCACAGCTAGACCTTGAACCTTCAAGTGTAGACAATGTTGAGCTGCAAGAATCCATCGATAGTGACGAGAGCAGTTCCCATTCCAAGCCTAAGAAAGGTCAGTTTACTACAATAGCGAAATTACTTTTTTTTGTACCGTCTGCAACGTCAGTATAGGTAAGGTAGGAGAATTAGGTGAAAACTTGTTCTTAACATTGCATCCTTTCAAGAATTTTCTCAGGTACAGAAATTACAAAAATAGATTAACCACTGTAGTCCGTAACGCTAAACAGTCCCACTATACTAATTTTTTCACTGAGAATAAAGGAGACAGCAAGAAGATATGGACTGGTATAAATAAGTTATTAAATAGAGGGGATCCTAGTTCTCATTGTTCAAGTCCAAGTATCACTTCTACAACAGACTCAAGTATAATGGACTATGCTGTCAAGTTTAATGACTTTTTTTCAACTGTTGTTGAAAACCTAGCCAATGAGATAGGTGACAGCAATGTCAATTTCGAGTCATATTTAAATGAAATTAATGTGTCTAATACCTGCATTTTACATCCTGTAAGCCGGGAGGAAGTTATATCTACTATTCTAAAATTACAAAACGCAAAATCAGCAGGCTATGATGATATAACCAATGAAGTACTAAAACATGTGTATGAATATATTGTAGATCCACTTACTCATATTTTGAACCTGTCTTTCAGAGAGGGAATTTTCCCGAATGAGTTAAAGATTGCTAAAGTAATACCTGTGTATAAGTCTGGTGATTCGGATATGGTATCTAATTATCGCCCTGTGTCAGTGTTACCAGCTATTTCTAAGATCTTTGAAAGACTCGTTTATAATAGACTGTTTAATTTTATAAATAAGCATAATCTTTTATATACCGGACAATATGGTTTTAGGGAAAATCACTCTACATATATGGCCGCCTTAAAATTTGTGGACGACATTGTATGTAGTCTGGATAATAGGGCTTCTACTGTAGCCTTGTTTATGGATCTATCAAAGGCATTTGATACCATTAATCATAGTATTTTACTCAACAAATTGTATAAGTACGGAGTACGGGGTGTGGCACTAAATTGGTTTAGAAGTTATCTCGAAAATAGAAAACAATTTGTCCGGTACAAAGGTAAAGATTCTGACATGAAGGAAATTTCTGTCGGTGTTCCACAAGGCTCTATTTTGGGACCTTTATTATTTATTTTATATATTAATGATATGTATCGATCTTCTAATTTACTCAAGTTTGTACTCTTTGCTGATGACACTACTGTCTATTGCCACAATCGTAATGTATACTAAGCCCTTCAAGTGGCATCCTTAGAATTAAACCGTGTTGCTGAATGGCTAGCTGCTAACAAGTTATCCTTAAATATTAACAAAACTAAGTTGTTGGTTTTTGATAACAGCAGGGGAGATAACTCTCATTTTTTCTTAAATTTCAAAGATACCATAATAAAAAATAGTAATTTCACAAATTTTTTAGGTATCACAATTGACAATAAGCTTTCTTGGAAAAATCACATTGACAATGTTGCAAAATCCGTTTCTAGAATAGTAGGTGTTATGAATAGATTAAGGTATCATCTCCCCAGTAACACTTTGTTGACTATCTACAACTCTCTAGTAGTCCCACATCTTACTTACAGTATTTTACTCTGGGGAAATTCCTCCCAAACTTACCTCGATAAACTCCTTGTTCTTCAAAAGAGGTCTGTCCGCTTAATCTCAAATATTCCACTTTATACCCATACACGTCCGTATTTTTATAACCTCAATATTCTCACTCTAAAGGATCACTATAAATATCAGTTAGGTATCTTCCTATACAGACATCACAATAATCAACTTCCCCATGATTTAAACTCGTTTTTCCACTCACACAGTACTCATCATAACTATTCTACAAGGGGAAGAGATAATCTGGTACAACCTTTCACAAGAACAATGTTTGCCCACTCTCAGGTGAGAAGCTATGGTGTACACCTCTGGAATTCCCTTGACACAGAATTACGTAATTCCTCAAATATTAATTTGTTTAAGCAGTACTTCAAAAAACATCTACTTTCTTTATACCTTTCTTAATCTGTATCTTGTGTATTTTGAGCCTAAAATCCCTTACGATTCATTTTTGCGTATATATGCGTACATTATTCCATTATGTTTTGTAATATTTAACGTTAATTTTGGATTGGACCAGACTAGAAAAGCTCTTAGCTTCATCTGGTTCCTTTTTTTTTCTTTGATACATACGTTAATTTTTTTTTTATGTACACTTCATCTTGTATAAATTTTATTTATGTACTTCAATTGGAAAAAATAAACAAACAAACAAACAAATTAAGCAGTGTGAACTGTTAAGAAAACATTTTCAGTTGATTTCAAACCTGCAAGCAGAACACTGTAAAGGCTAAAAATAATGGTATTTTTGCTTTAATGTACTTTTTCCCTGTTTGTATCTTGCTCACCTCAGGCATGAAGTGCAAATCATTTTGGACCACCGAGGAAACAAAAGCAGTTCAGAAAGTCTTTGCCAAGCATATCAGGCTAATGATAGTTCCAAGAAAGAAAGAATGCGAGACTAGCAAAAATGCTGAGAGAGTTCTCCGGGGAAAAGACTGGAAAACCATCAAGTACAAAGTCTATAATCTTATTAAGAACAATAAAAAAGGATCATAAAGTTGAATATATCACATAGTTCTTAATATTGCATCCTGTCAACAATAAAGCAGTTTGAACCCGTACGAAAACATTCTCAATTGATTTCAAAATTGCAACTCGAACACTGTGAAGGCTAAGAATAATGGTATTGTTGCTTTAATTTATTTCTTCCACCAAGAAGACAAAAGCAGTTCAGAAAGTCTTTGCCAAGCATATCATGCTAATGATAGTTCCAAGAAGGAATGTGAGGCTAGCAAAAATGATGAGAGAGTTCTTGGGGGAAAAGACTGGAAGATCATCAAGTACAAAGTCTATAATCATATTAAGAGCAAACAAAATGGATTATAAAGGTTTCTCACGTTTTTCTGTAGCACGTGTTTATTTTTTATGAAAGTATTCTCAGTTTTTAAAAAGAGTATTAAATTTTATTCATGTAAGCTTTGTGGTACGAAATTACTTTTAATTGTGAAAAGATTCTTGGGCCTGTTGATATTGTGAGCATACAGTATTGACAATTTTTATCCACACTTGATATTATATATTTAATTCACAGGACAGTTGCTTGAGGAGTAAAAAGAAACTCCAACGAGAGTAAAAGTTGCAAATTTCATAGCATAAAATTTGAAAAAATACATTGTTTATTGCAATACTTCGAAATGGAACAAAAATCATTAAATCAAAGAATGTGAGGTTGGCAAAACAGGTCTCTTTTGGAAAAGTGGTGTCCAAGTTCAAGTGTAATCCCTATGACCTAATTACTTAAAGCTGAAAAGGTAATCAGGAAGTTAAATATCACCTGTGGAAGTTGAATATCACTTGTCAATTAGGGAAAAATTTTGCATCTTTGTTTAAGAATGGTCTTTGCTTCTCAAGTTTTCTTGAGTTGTTCATATTTCTACAGAAAGTATGTGTTAATATGACTGTCATTCATGTAGGCTTTCTTGTATGAAATCGTTTTAATTGTCAAAGGATTCTTGGGCCTGTTGAAATTGGTTGCACCCGATATTTGCTGATATTAGTCACACTTGATACTATACATGTGATTTCAGGACAGTCACATTAGTAGTAGGAAGGAACTGTGGCAAAAGTAAAAGTCTGGAAATTTCATAGCATGAAAATTTAAAACCTACATTGTTTGATGACAATACTAGTACATTAAAATGAAACAAAAACCACTGATTGATAATTTCTGATTAAAAAGATTAGCATGTCCAACAGATGAAAGAGAATGTGAGGCTGGCCAAAAAAAAACAGGTCTCTTTTAAAAGAGTGGAAGTCCAAGTGTAATGCCTATGACCTAATTACCGTGAACTAAAAAAGTGATCAGGAAGTTGAATATCACCTATGGACTCTTCCACTAGGAACATTTTGCATCTTTCTTTAACAATGTGGTTTCTGCTTCTCAACTTTTCTGTCAGTGTTCGTATTGCTACAAAAGTAAATGTCATTTTTAAAGTATGTATCAACATGAATATCATTCATGTAAAGCTTTCTTGTACAAATCATTTTTGCTTTTAACTCTTACAGATACATTTGTAGACGTATTTCAAAAATATGGCTTTTTGAACAGAAAATTGTATCATTTCTGCGTTTAACTCTTACAGATACATTTGTAGACCTATTTCAAAAATATAGCTTTCTGGACAGAAAATTGTATCATTGCTGTTTGCCTCTTCATTTTGCATTGGATCAAATATGTTAATGTAGTAGAGCATTAATTACCAATTGTACCAAAGTACGAAGGATTTACTTTTTGAAAATATTTCAGCAAAATTAGGCAAATGGTCAACCAAATCTTTAATTGAGTAAAAGAGTATTCATTTTGCAGTGGACCTTTTAAAAAGTAAAGTTGGTTGACGCTGCATCAAAGCCATGCTACCCTTCAAAGTTGTCCTAGTCATTGCATTTTCTGTTTCTTCTAAAATTTGACAAAATACACGAATACAGTGAATTATTACAGAAATTCCACATGAACAAAAACTTTTTCCTGTGCTGTCTCAGGAACGAATATGACTAAAATAGCAAGTAGTTGATTCCTCATCACAGGGTTGATACCTAACTCAAATAAGAGAATCGCAAACCCTTATCAAGCTAAGGGAGCCTTGGCATTAATTTACACCAGCTAAAGCAGATGGCCTAGAACTATAGATAAATATGTATCCTCCATATACCACTTGCACATCAATCTACTTGCCACTGTGTAGTGAAGATTAGAACGGTTGTAACTAAAAATAAATTTCATAACAATGGTGGGTCATTCACCCTTTTTACGGGCACTGCTTTCAAAGTTAGAAGAAAATTAGCCAAATTGTAAAAATCATCCTCATGATTACTGCGAATAGCAATATTTTACAAGCAATAAAGCTGTTTCACAGTTTAAAGATGATGACAGTAGGCTTAAGGATTTAGATAGATTTGATAAGTTTATTTTATATATAAGTTACTTGGTAATAAAAGCAAAATGTCATGGAATAATATAAAAATTAAAATCAATAACACAGACAAAAGAAATCAACTGAAACAATATCTCCTCCCTGTATACTACGTATAGGGATGAGACAACCAATATGAAGTAGGCTTAAGTCTTACAATACATAAATGAAATCCGCTTTCTTGCACATGCCAAGACAAATATAAGCATGTACTGGTTAAACTGCTAGGCTGTTGTGAAGAGTAGAATATGTAGCTGGAATACCAAGTTTAAATTCCAGCTATAGGCAGCGTCACAGTGATGCTGTAATGCACTTTCCTGCAGTCCAGGCTACTCAGTTTAGCACCTATCAGTTGCCGAGGCTGGCATATACGAGCTACTGTAGGCGTATCTGTTGTACAGTATAAACTGTTCGTGATCGCTTTTCCGCCATTCGGGAGTTCGCCTTTTTTAGTTATGTAACGTCATTGCAAGGGGGCCTATATAGTAGTTTAAGCTGATGCTGTATGATAAGTCCTCAGGTGCATCGTAATATCCAACTTCAGTGGAGGGTCCTCGTCTGATTAGAAGAATATGGCAAGTCCTCAAGAGAGTAGCAAAATACCATTTGCACGACATAAGGGAAATCTGGAAATTTTAACCCTTCAGAGATTTGATGAAACCAAACATAACACAAGTGTTGCACAGAATTGTTCAATTCGTATGTTAAAGGGTAGTCCTCAGATGGAGGTGCGATGTCAAGATCCTCCATGGCATAGAAAGACACGTATGTGTGTATGTATGTGTATGTCCACGACGCCCTACCTAGTAAAGACGATATCTCAAGAGGGAAAAAATGAACAGATCTCATAATTGGTATGTAGGTGAACTACACAAAGTAAAAGAACCCTTGAGTTTATGGTGGAGGTCATAGGTTATTTTGGGTCATCTGGGTCAAATTGTGAAAACTTTTAAACACGATATCTCAAAAAAAAGGAAGCTTGAACAAATTTTATATTAGAATGTAAGTTTACCACATTGATTGGAAGAACTTGTTTTTTGTAGAGGTCAAAGGTCATTTGGGGTAAACATGGTCAAATTGTGGAAACTTGTAAACACGATACCTCAAAAAAAAAGGAAGCTTGAACAAATTTTATATTTAGAATGTAGGTTTACCACATTTGATTGGAAGAACTTGTTTTTAGTAGAGGTCAAAGGTCATTTGGGGTAAACATGGTCAAATTGTGGAAACTTGTAAACACGATATCTGAAAAAAAAGGAAGCTTGGACAAATTGTATATTTATGCTGGAGGTGTACCACATTGAGTTGAAAAACTCTCTTGTTTGTAGTGAAGATCAAAAGTCATTTGGGGTCAACAGGGGTTAAATTGTGAAAACCTTGCAAACGAAATATCTCAAGAAGAGAAGCTTGGACAGATCTCATATTTGGTGTGCAGGTTTACCGCATTACGTAGAAAGCCCTGATTGTTCCTGGTGGATGTCAAATCTAATTTTCTCTCAACAGGGGTTACATAGTGAAAAACTTGTAAATACAATGTCTTAAGGAGGAAAACTTGGGCACATCTCCCATTAAGAATCAGGTGTATCTCATTGAGTATGCAAGAATTTCATTGTCTTTGGTGAAAGTCAAAGGTCATTTGAGGTCAACAGAGTCACATTATGAAATTCTTGGTAACGTCATATCTCAAGAATATGTCAAGAATGGCGGATGTCACATTCAGTATGTATCGTAAACCCGGGCTACTTTGAACAGCAGGGTTCAGAAAATGTTTTTAACTGTTATTTACAGAGAAAATAAATTAATAAGGTGTTTTTTATTTTACTTTGTATGCGGCAACCCTTTGCGGAGTTTCTAAAGCAATAATGGCATGCATGGAAATTATGGATACTGACACAGCCTGATTCAAAATGGCCTACACCTGTTGCTGAACATGTGTTACTCTTGTAAACTTTCTACCCCGTACCGGTAAGTAAAAGAGTTGACATATTTCAAATACCACCATAACGCAAGGTACCATATTCTCTAATAGTACAAACACTTTACGGCCATGTGGTAGGAATGCAAGGATATGAGGGACAAATAAATTTTTACCCCACATGTTTGCTCTGTGAGAGACCTTTTACTAAATTTCTTTCCAAACTGATGTGTGATGTCAAGCTAAGGTGATTTATAACACTGGAAACAAAAAATGCATTGTAGATCAATCAATTTTGCTTTGCTTTACACATTTACACTCATTTAATTGTTCATAGCCCTACAAAAGAGATAAACCATGGTGAGGACATACAAAAGGTCGGACCAACCAGCAGCAGAAATAATGGTGAAGAAGCTGATATGAACGATGATGAAGATTCAGCGGATGATAATGACGAAGACACTGAACTGAGCACTGGACCAGTGAAGATGATAATGAAAATGAAGGAATTGGTCTTGAAGATGAAATCCAAGAGCAAATAACACCAATGATTGGGGAGTTCTATGTTGTGAAGTTTGAAATGAAAAACTGAATTTTTATGTAGCCCATTTAATTGATCACAAAGAAAAAGGACTGTAGAATGAAGTTTCTCAGATCATCAAAGAAAGTTTTTATTCCAAATTTGTGTGGTCTCTTAAACAAGATGTAGGAAATGTTACTGAAGAACAGTTGGTTAAACACCCAAGTCTAACCCAAAGGAGAAACACGTGGTGGTTTCTTAATTCCTACACCTGAGCTTCGAAGCTACACAAATATCCAGTACAGTTGTAAAGCTAAATTTCAGTTTGTGGACGCTATTGTACTATGCCTTTATTTCAAAACCATATGTAAATTCCTTAACGGTAATATGGTTTTGTATTTTTCAGCTTCCTTCTTTTCTACTTGTTGTTATATTTACCAAATATTTACCAACTTGTGTACTAATCATTGCTTTGACTTAAAAAATTCCGTCCACGAGACAAGATATACTTATCTATTTATTCAAGTTGTGAAATGTAATTTGAATAAAGTATTCACAAGCACTCACAAGAAAAACTCTTTTCAGTCACTTTTTTTTTTAAATAGTGTGGGATGTTCAAAGTAGCCCCAACAGAGAATTACTGTGAATAAATATGAAAAATGTATGTGCGTTCAAATTTGTCCCTTTCGTGGGAAAACAAATGTTACAGAAAAATTTGAACGACTCATTTCATAAGCTCTATTTAGAATTGTAATTCTTCTTAAACAATAGTGTTTGTGCGGGTCGAAAATCCGTCTTGAAGACAGCGGACAGCATTTACTGCCACACCGTTCTTGTCGTATTGTTGTATAGAGATGGTCATTCTGCCCCACCGTACGGAAAAGGTCGTACAAAGTTCAGTCTTCCGGTGTTTACCCCAGATTTATTTAAGTTTTTCTTTATTTCCCCTCAGACAGTCAGATTAGACAATAAAACACATTAAAAATAGTAAACTTAGACCCTGTTCTCAGAAAGGTTGCGCAATCCTTTCGTGATTGGTAGATCACGGATGGCAACCGCCTCATTCGATTACGTAGGTCAACCATTTGACCTGTGATTGGTCAGTGTCAGCAGTCTATCCCATGATCCTTAGCAGTTCGGCGTGGGTTGATCAATCGACCTCGCCACGCCGCTGACACCGGCTCTATGGACATCACACCGTAAACTTCGTTTCTGTCTGTACACTATGTAGGCCTCCGTTATCTCTCCGTTCTTCAGCTCTTCTTGTCATCGTCATGTAACTTAACTGTATACGTTTTCCTCTCGGTCTGAATCATCATCGTCAATTTAATTCTCGTTTTAATTCATGTGCCAGTCGAATCAGAATAAAATGGAACTTTAATCGCTAATTATCTCTTTCTGGATTTTCCCGTTCTGACGTCTCTCTCGTCGCGTTAACATCCGTCGCTGGGGCAGTCATTCCACGACTGTGAACCCCTAAAACCCAACATATTCTACAATATTATACTGTCCTTGTCTAGTGTCTCTGTACAGGAACTTCCGGCACATCGATTTTCCGGCGGCGGCAATTGAAATACCATACACTCATGGCGGTTTCATGGATCTTCAAATTTCTGCTGTTGCCTTCTTTAATGCCTATGCCTCGTTTATAACACTTTTTCGAACACCACATAGGATGCCGTAAAATATTATTGGGGAGGGTGGCGAACATAAGGAGACTCAGATCATACATTTTCTAATACAGTCCGGAGTGCGTTAATTCTCCAATGGGCATTGCATTGTTGACTAAGACTAAAGAAGATTGGTAAACTGTATAGTACTGGTTGGGAATGTTTCTAATATAAGGCGGGATCATTGCACTTTGCCCTGTTTATCTAACCCGGATCCAACTAGTGCAAACTTTTTTACACAGTACCGACACGTGACAACGCTAGAATTCCAATTTCAGAAAGAGCAGTGTAATGTACATCTACGTAGATATCGCAAGATTAATGCAGCCGATCACATGCATGATAAAACAATGGCGTACCAGTTTTGTGTTTAATGTCGTGTTTTAATCGTGCCTTTTCAGTTCCAGTGACGTATAAGAGAAAAAACATTGCGCGATAGTATTGCAATATTGCATGTGGAGACCTGTTTGGAGGCCTTGTAGGTCTTTTAAGCCTCTAGAATTGTTATCATCTTAGCAGAGTTCATATAGGCCCATTACAAATTACGTGGTGCGTGTATATGGAAAGGAGGAACAAAGTCAAGAGAGAATAGCTTTTTATTACATACGTGCTGGGAGAAATTAGCATATGAAGACAGTCAATATGAATGCAGTCTCCAGTATAGTCATCCTGAGTGGTTTAATTTTTGATATTGCTGGATTTGAATTTACAATTCTCCACACTAATGATATTCACACTCGTTTCGAGGAGACCGATAGCTATGGAGGAGAGTGCACAAATGAACTTGCTGCATTCAATCAGTGCTTTGGAGGTGTCGCTAGAAGAGCAACAGTTATCAAACAGTTGAGAGAAAGTAATCCTAATGTTATCTTGATCGACGCTGGAGACGAATTCCAAGGACCAACACTTTGGTACTATGTTTATCATGGACTAGCTACAGCTCATTTTATGGATATTCTTCAATATGATATTATGGTGAGCATGCAGAACTATTTCAAGAGGTTTCAGATTTGATGGAATTAGCTACTCATTAAAAAGCTCAAGGTTAAATGTCACAGGCCTTTGACCGTAAACCTTACGTTGAACATTTCTTAAAATTTAAATCTGTAAACCAGCAACCCTTCCCGAGTAACTATTGTGTATGAATGTCATGGACGTGAAACGTCATTTTAGGTAATTTTTTAGATAAATTTGAACTTCACGAAATTCTATAACAGAGGTCAGAGGGTATTTACAGTAGGACCAATAATTCAAACAGCCAAACAGTCAACATGTTCATTTAAAATGTTTTGTTACAATTACTTGATTTCTGGGAAATAGCGTAAAGGGGAAAGAAGATAAACACGGGCATTTTCTTTGAACTGCCGTGGTCATTCGGCCTACCAATTCTAAGAAAACGAGTTTTTCATTAGTAAAGAATGCAAGACACTGAAATAAAGAACCCATTTTGCTATAGTCCGTGGCCATATTTATTTTTATGAAGTATATTTTTAAGAACATGTATATGAAGAATATGTCATCACACATGATACTCAAAGAGGAAACACGTTTATGAAAGTGGGCATTGTCTGGATTAATGTTATTTAATCTACAAAAATATATAAAAATATATTTGAAGTTCAAAATGAAGGAATTGATTGGGTGCTTTTCATCTGTAATATTAGCAAAATAAATTAAATCGGTGCTTAACACGATCGGATGTTTAAAGTTTACTGGAAAGAGCACCATAACAAAAGTTCTTGGTTTTATCACATTGCTACAATAAGTGAGATAATCTTTCTGGTGTGACAGTCGATAGTGTCCGGTTGTGACATTAATTCACTGAGATTGTGTCCGTATGATGATTATGTCGGGTGTAATTGTGTCCGGTGAGTATTGCAGTAAATGCAACAAACTATGAAAGTAAGTCCAAAATGCAACAAGAAGGCAATCAACGGAGTTGCATATCTTATCGCCAACAAACATTTATTTCAATCAAGTCTTAAATACAGGTCATGCACATGGGGATTTGTACTACTCTACTGCAACCACATGTCACTGAAACCTGAACTAGGAACGGAATACTTGCTGTTGTTAGTTCCGGGCACTGATTCTAAATTAGAGCCAAAGTGTTATCCAAACATAAAATGGTGGAAAGCAGAAGAACCGAACATAAGACGGTAATATTGATATCTACCGTAAGGTAGGACACCTGATGCCACTACTTAATAATAACGGCTCAAAAAGTATATGTGGATATTAGGTTACATCAAAATTGGAATAACATTTGGTTATTCCATAGGCATAGTTGGTAAAGTCAGGAAGGATATATGGGCATCCATCTGTGGTCTGTTTGTACGTAAGTCTCCTATTTACTTGTGCAGGACCTGGTTCTTCTAAAACTATTTTTTAACTTAAAAATAGCGTTCCCATAATTGACAGGAATTGGCTAAAGTTAAAAGGTGATGGCCTATTGACCCAGATGTTAACCAATCATCAAATTCCACCATTTCCTATAAAGTGATATACTGTTTCTTCATTACTGTGTTTATAGGAAGGGTCTTGCAAAATTTACATACTCAATTAGCTCTCAAGACATGGTGGAAATAAAATTTTGAGGCAAAATTGGCATTCTCGAAAATCAGCACTGAGATTTCCCTGGACTTACCATTACAGTAATATTATGTTCAACAATGTGTTCTCATGTAAATCCATATAAATCTTTAAGTTGATTTGTCTAATAGTTCTTAAATACAAATTTTGGTGCAAAATTGACCAGCAGAAGTACTACATCATTAAGTTACTGGAATATTCAGCATTTTTGAGAATGAGTATGCAAAGCGATAGGGGTGATTTCCAATTCCGTGGATTATCTACTTGTTATATTTTGCGTTTATACATACTTGGGAAGAATTCTCAACTCCTATTTTTATAACTCCTATATTTGCCGATTTCAGTCAGGTGACCGTGGGTTATCTGCTGACAAACCAAGAGGACAAACTACCGTCAATCACAGGCGAATGAATACAGTAAAACCGTATATCGACAGTGTTTTCCCAGTCCGCTCTATCTTACACGAAACAATGACTAATGCTACTACTAATAGTATAATAATATTCGACTGAAGTTCGTACACCTAACGTTACATAGGCCAAGCCGCCTGAAAAAGTAAAATGTAAATGTACGTAAGGGTTACGTAACAACAATACAGTGATACTGTCAGTGGTAATTCTTCTGACAGTAATCTTACCTTTCTAAATTTCAGAATTGTGTCGCGTACTTGTTTACCTTTTCTTGTTTACCTTTTGTTTATAATAAAATAAAAATTTGGTTATTAAAGGACCAAATTTTCATTTTCGTCTTTTTTAAACTTTTTTTTGTATGTATGAACAAGGTTAATCAACTTTGGACCACACTCCCAGCTGGGTGCATTCGGGGTGTGCCCTTGTGCATGCTTTCATTAACCTCCAATCGTATATAATCCTACGGATAATACACGTTCAAACGTTGATTAACTTTTAATTCATACATACTTGAGAAGAATCCTCAACTCCTATTGGCCCATTTCAGTAAGGTGAAAGTTATAATGTACTGAGTTGGGTATTAACAAAAGCACGGAAATTTACATTGTTATTACATATAATGACTAAGCTAAAACATAGTTGCATATATTGAAATGTGACATTAACATTTTGCCGATTTAAGTCACATTGCATAAAAAAGCAAAGATCTGATCGGTTGTGTTTACATATCTCGTACTAAGAGAACCTACCATACTAAATTATGTGATGTAATACAACCTATGACGTCACAACATACCATAATCAGGTACCAAACGACCAAATTTGAAGTTAATTAGACTTACTGTCTATATAGAAGGGAATCACGACACAATTTTACAAAATATTTTGCCGATTTGAGAATTGACCTTTGACCTTAAATTTTGGTAAGAGACAAGTCAGATAATACGTCATCTATCTAGCAATTATGAATTTGATCAGCATTGCGGTCTAAGGAGGGGATGCAAATGCAAAAGTTTTGATGTCAACTTTGACGTTCGACCTAAAACACATATAAGTATGATTTTTAGATAAAGTCTTGTATACCGGTCATATATTTGAAGATCACATGAAAATAGCCATTTTGGATTGAGAAATACAACACAAACAAGAATATCAATAACTTGACGTTTGAACTTTGACTTCTGACCTTAAATTTAATGGGAGACACAACTTCAGATCATAGGTCACCTATATACCAACTTTGAATTTCGTCAGCACTGAGGTCTAGGAGGAGTTTCGGAGGCAAACATTTTCGTTGTACGTCAACTTGACCTTTGACCCCAAAGCACATATAAACATGATAATTAGATAAAAGTATACCGTTCATATATTTGAAGGTTTCACGAAAATAACCATTCTGGATTTAAGAAAGAGAGCAAAGATAAGATTTTCACTAATTGCTATGGCCACTGAGAGAACAATAATACTCTCTAACAGTTAAGCAACTACAATATCTCACCGCATACGTTATTTGTACAGGGATGAGATCAGCAGAACTGAACCTGCAGGCTCCTGCATGTAAATGGTATCCTTATTGGAGGTGTCAAATGTCACCTGGTAATAGACAAGCATACTTTGTTTTGAGAATTCCGAAAAAGACCGTTACATCTTGTATTTTAAACGCTTCATCTTTTTCAGGCACTTGGAAATCACGAATTTGACAATGGCGTGAGAGATGTAATTGACTTTTTGAACAATGTCTCATTTCCGGTAATCAGCTGTAATATTAACAGCAGCAACGAACCCGACATGACTAATTTATTCTCATGTAGTCATGTTGTAGATATTGATGGTCAACAGTTGGCATTCGTTGGCTATACGACTGTAACAACGTCAGACTTTTCCAAACCAGGTAAGCCAACCACTGCGTGTAATACCAGAAAGTTTAGAACTTAAAAACAAAACTTGATTTCAGCAGAAAGCTGTTGTTAGGTCACATAGTAATCTGTATTTTGTATCGTTCTTTAAATTTCTGTAGGAAGTAAATAAAATATGGTATCTGTCGTCTGCCACAGTTACGGTATAAGATAGTATGAGACGTAGGAAAGTAATTATTTTGCCTAGGTGTCTTGCGGTGTCGTGCATTACATTACAACACTGAATCAAAACACGAAAAAGATGTATTTCAGAAAAATTCTCATCTGGTTGACAAACTTAATTTCCATAAGATCCACTGTCTTTTTCTCCGTAGTTTTGTTTTTCACAATTAAAGTGTATTGCATTCTTTAGTAATCAGTGAAAGTACGGTGAAGCAAAATATACCGGGATGCATTGTCTCATAAACTCACAGGAAAGCTTGTGTTTGAAGACGAAATACCGGTACTACGAAAAGAAGTCGCTCGCCTTCAGGATGCTGGGATAGATAAAATAATCGCTTTGGGACACTCTGGAATTGACAAGGATTTGGAAATTGCTCGCCTCGTGCCAGGAATTGATGTGGTGGTTGGGGGACACTCGAATACATTCCTGTACACAGGTCAGTGACATGGTGAACCTTCTAAAATATGACTCTTGGATTGGTTGTTTTTTTCTCAAGAATATGACTGCGAGACCTTTCCAAGATGTTGAAATCTAGTTTCATGTGATATTAATCCTTGTTGTGAACATGTAAGAGAATCGATTTTGTATGAGATTTCATCGTTGTCATTTGAAAAGTTCAGAAACAAACTCTTTCACGGTTTTCCATGGTCTCCCATTTCTCCTACTGTAGACATATACAAATTACTAGATGACAACACTTAACGAATAAAGTTACAAGCGGAGAAAAGAAAAATAAGCACGTCAATTAAAATAGAGTAGCTTATCTGAACCAATGGCTCCTTTTACTCAGTAATGGCTATGCTGTATGACTGGCAGGATTTTAATGGGTGGGTTGTTGAACTCTCTAACTGTAGGAATGAGAGTAAGATGAAAAGACAGGTAAAGATAAATAAAAACTTCTATGCAAACTACTATATTTCGGTCTTCCCAAAATATAGCCAACATCACTCACTAACACAGTCCGGTGTCTACCACTCTTAAATTGAAAATGCTATAAGTCTTTAACACGTGAAGACTAATACAATATTGGTTGTTGTTATGAACGGACACTTTAAACTCTTATTTTTCTACACATAGTATTATGGTAAAAAAAAATCGACATCCCTGGGGCAATCATTTTTCTCTCATAATCATGAAGTTCATATAACTGTCGTTATTCAATGCAAAATTTAAGAGCTCTTACTTTTCTCCAACTCTTGAACATTTCTTAATAACTACATCTTTTGCATATTCAATTGTTTCCATAATGCCAAGAAGATATGTGTCTGACGTTATGCATGAACAGATCAAACTGACATCCGATAAGATTACCTGCATTGATATACTCGGGTTTGAATACAATGCGATTTACCTTACATAAGCATTGATTCACTGCTGGAGTAACCTTTAATAAAATGTTTTTAATGATAAGTTTAATATATACAGTTTCTATTATCGTGGGAGTTATGGAGATGCACTTTTACAAGTGGCAGTTTCATGTAGGATTCAAAAGCTGTGCTATAACATTTAGAAAAAACAAAAAAACAAAACCACAATATGAACCAAGACTGCACTGACTTAATTCACAACTACTGACTGAGGAATGTAAGTGGCTTATCCCAAGGTGTAATTTCTTGAACATTTTAGATCTGACTTTGAAATTTTTTCACGGATCGTGAAGGTTTGTGGCAGTTTTGTTTTGAAAACGCATGGAAGGATTCAATAGAATATACTTGTCATAGAAGAATGTGCTGTTTGAAGATTAAAACAATGCCTCTAATCAGGCCCGTATGCAGCTTTTTCAGTTCGATTTTACCACACGTGAAACATTTTATACACGAAAATTATGACCAACAATTTAAAACTCATTAGATACGTAGCTAACGTAGACCTATACCATAAACTGAGCGGAACTACAGAGCTGGGGGGGGGGGGTGGGCTCGTCCTAATCCCTGACCCGCCCTTCTGGATACGGGCTTACTTTATCGTTAATCTTTCATCTTCTCACCTGTTTATTAAAACCTGGAAAATAACATTTACGCCATGTCTATTTTCGGAGAATTCTTATTGATGATATTATTATAATAATTATGGTATACAGAATAATTTTTTGGAGGGGGCAAAAATTAGCGAAACGGTACCCTGTGGTGAATGTGTGGCACTTCCTTAAGAATAACCACCCCCTAATGCAAACCGTGTTTTGAAAATTTGGCTATATTTGGACAAATAGACCACAACGTGGTAGTCTCATAGCTTTTTACAAATGTAAGATTACAGCCAGTTCTTGTCCTTACTTGTCTAGTGGTATTCATAGTTTACAGCTAATGATGTATACAAATACGAGACTGGATCACTACATAACTTCGCTCTTTATGATCACTGGCAGGACTTACATCCCCTTCCGTTCTATCGACCATCGACGGAGAATAAAAAGCAACGTAAACAATGTGAAAAAAATATGTTTTCATCGACATCCGCAACCAAATTTACAAGTTTACTTGACATTGTATTTGTTTTATTTCAACTCGCTGTTCACGGTTAATTAAAATTTTAATTGAAATTAGTCATTAATAATGCACTTTTGGGGTTGATGCTATCGCTGGATGCGCCCTCGTGCATCGCTTGCATTAACCCCGATCGTGCATTATCCTACAGCTAATACACGTTGATTAATTAAGGAATATATCTCAGAAACTGAATTATGACTTCAAATTGTCATCATTTTTAGCACCTTGATGGGAGATGTCAGCATTGTAATGTGACATGAAATGAATATCATTAATTATATCATTCCAAAGATCTGTCCTGGGTTCAAAAACCCAGCATGCGATACTTAGTGAGTTTTACATGTCCTGAATGTGAACATATGAAAAGATAAAATGTCACTCATGTTAAGAAAACTTGCATATTTCTATCCTATTGCAAATCTGCAAAATGTAGATCTATGTTTAATAACAGAGATTGCTGCTAGATAGACTTGTAGAGACTTGTGTAGATTTGTGGAACATTGAAAGTCCATTTTCTACGCCCTCTCCAAACAACCACTTAACACATCTAACACAAAATCTTATCACATTTTCTAAGAATTCAGAGAATTGTTCCCAACAACTTCCTGTCAAGTTTAAAATCAAGTTAAATCTTTACATCGGTCATATTCCGCCCTAGGTTTTTTTTTTAAAGTTTGCTTCAAGTTGCATTATAGGGTATATAAGTACAGACGTTTTAGCTACTTTCTAATTTAAGACAAAAAAACAATAAAAAAACAAATATTGTCATAACAGAGTGACATTACACTAGCAGTGTTTTGCGAGAAAATGATAACATTCTGTATGTAATTAATTACTGAGACTATTTTTTTAATTGTATGTGGTTTTTGCACCCCGTTCATTTGGTAGCTGCTAAGGTCAAAATGGCGAACAAAACAGCTGTGATACCCTCAAAGCTATCGTTAGAAGTAACAAAAATAGATTGATTTTCCTGTAACAGGGACTCCAGTTTCCTTTGTGGGCTCACGTACTGCATGTTGTTCACCTTTTCTACGGAAAGGATTCTATCCCACTCTATTTGGTGCATGACAACCAGTCCTGATCAAACAAACACGGCTTATTACCTGACACTACTACAAGCTCAAGGAGCCGTGTGTTACTACCCTAACACGACACTGGTACGGTAATAGTTCCTAATAGTGGGACGCTCTCACCTGAATAGCCTCTTAAAGATACATTCGTACCTGATAAAGGATATGAAGAAAACGTCGAATAATAAACAGATTCTGAAATAATGGAGCGGGACGCTAGTGTGTCCAGTTCCGTCTGAACATTCTTTCCAACAATTTTTAGGTCAATTAAGAAAGGTGGATTCCTTTTCTGGACTTCAGTCGTTTCTGTTTGGTAAAGGCCAAAGCCCTCTACCTGCTCCGTTGCTAAACTTGTACTTGTAACTCCTTGAAGGCGCTGATCATCCTCGGTACTGCTATCACGCATTCTTTCCTCAGTTGTGTTGACCTGACGGTAGTACTGATAGTGTCGCCATGCATGTTACTTTCGTTTTCTTTTAGGTACCCTCTGAATGTGATCTTTTGTCCCAATCAAACATATCGTGTCTACATATCTGCAAGATCTGGAAGAGTGTTCGCCCCTATGGCAAGCCGTTTTAACATGTACCTCGCAATTCCACTGAAGTGAAATACATTTCACTTAAGTGAAATGCATTCCACTTTAGGCATAACAATGGCCATAAGGGGGGGGGGGGCGGGGCAATCCAGACTAAGGTTGCAGTACAGAGCTTTGGAAAGTGTACTAAAATGGCTTGGAAAGCATTGTTTCGAAACCAGGGACCTAAAGCACTATAGATTGATGTGGATGTAGTAGCTAGAAACATTCGTTGCTTGGTGCAAGGAAGTGTTTCAAACGGTGTACTGCACAGAGTTTGGGGTGCAGTAATACACAGAACGGCGGTGTACATGCTGTAATCGCATTGAAACCATTTTAAACATGTGGGCTATAGGCTAATCTAGGACGATGTACCATATACTGCCCTGTGCGTTGCACACAGGCTCACTATACTTACATTACACTGTTTACAGGTATACCGTAATGTTACATTGCGCAAAGCAAGTATGCGCTTAAAATACTATCACATGGGAACTGTCCTGCTTTGTATAATATTCTAAGACGGTTCTATATATATGACAAATACACCCGCAGTAGTTCATCATTTAAATATGTTACGTTACTCAGTCTTCAAAAGCTTACCATAGCAGTGCATTACTGCTCCGTAGTAGTAAGACGTGATTTATAACACTTATTGGCTCCACGGATGCGTCGTCGAGTTGTCCTGGGACAGTAAGTACACCCCAAAGAACTAGAGAAAACGAGAATGACGTCACCGTAACTACTCACACACTGAACAAATGAAGCCGGACAATAATCGACTCTGTTGGGCAAGAAAGCCGTGAAGTCAACGTTTCCCGTATATAATGCACGTACGACCCGAGAATTTGTTCGTTCGATATCTAGGCCACTTCTTTGAGGAAAACACGAGTGAATGCAACCATTTAATTCTTTGAGGAAAACCAATTACAGATGGGGAAAACTACGCTTCAGCATGTAACTTCCTGCGAGTTATGGTATCCTAAACTTTACCCGACTTCTGCTCCGATGTGACCTAAGCAGTGTTACTGATAGTAGTTCCGCTACGTCGCACAGTTGCGCATTCTCTGGTATGTAAACAAGCTTGGGCAATCAAATAAGCACGACACCCAATGCAGTAGGACTGCACTTCTGTTGAAGTAGAAACGGTAATGTTAGTTGAACTTACTTGGCAAGGACTATCATGGATCACGGACGATATTTTCGTACTCTTTATGTATTAGTTACACCAGAGAGTTGTTACAAGTAACTGGTTTAACCACTCTGCATTTTAAAGTATGATTATGAGCGATGCAAGTTACAACTTTGAACTTAACATTCATTTGATCTCTAGCTACATGCTAGTTGTACTGAATGCTGTACAGTAGCATACTTTTGAAGAAGCAGGACCAGTTTGTTCAATTAATGGCGTCGCCACGCTTTGTTTGCAAATGCTGTTCTCAGTGTGTACTATTTTTCATAATAGAAAAGAGGACGGTTGATGAATTGCATCAGGACAGACATGGAAGAGATAACTACCTGAACACACTATCAGCCTTGTGGAATAACTTGAAGACTTGAACTGATGGTCTCATCAAACCGTCTTTGTCTTTTTGCGGTAACAATGATGAGAAACTGTGAAACTGTTCAATTTGCAACTATCACTTACAAATTTCAGTTTTATAAGTCAGCAAGTGTGTATAATGTAAATAGCTTTATTTGGAAGAGAGAAGGTATTGAAAATAAGGTTTCCGTGTTGGGAATGTTAACTTTGCCCCAAGAATGCTCTCACTGTTGACTGATTTGTGTAACATCAAAAGTCACAGAGTGAATGTTCATACTGTGTTCTGTGGGAAGCTCAAAGGAGGACTTCTGAGCATGTACATTTTTTCTGTAGTTGTCAATTTCATTTTTTATGAAGTCTCACTTCAACCCACTGAAGTTTTCCTCAAGCAATCCATGAACTTCTTGTTTAAGATAGCATCTGTCTTTCATCTCCTGCAATAGTGGAAATCATGATTTGATATCATCTGGACTTGAAATCTGTGCAATGTCTTTGGTCTCTGATATTGTCAATTTTGGGGGATATCCTTGGTTTCGATCAGACAGTTTAAGATGTTGTGGGAAATTAAAGATAGTGGGTACAGAACCCTTAATCTTAGTTTTCTACCCTTGATAATATTGATACTATTTCAAATGTGATATCATTCGTCTGTGAAATGTTTTCTGCATGTAAAGCTGTTTTTGGTTGATTTCAATCTTTTCCATTCACGTGGTGAATATATCCATTCTGACATTAGAGTTTTATCATTATGTGGAAACATTTAGATGAGTGAAGAAAGATTATAATACATACTTTTAGGCTAAAGAAGTGGGAATGTGGATAACGTGACACAAAAATGCAGTCAAGTAATAGAGTCGCAAGCAGGCCCCCAAGCAATCCGCACCTTTCATAAGAATAGTGCAGTGCTTGTCAGTTACAATAAGTTACTAAGACAAGTATACACATTTTAAGCTGCCGCTAGGAAATCCAGTTGTAACAGTAGCTATAGGTTTCAGAAAAGAAAGTGTCCCTACAGCATACAGGGCATTCTTACTGTGTCCCCACAACATGCTGGTCATTCCCTCTGTCTCAAATTGTTGATCCAAATGCAGACAAGATTACTGTATAAGAAAGGTATATAGGCCCACTAGCCAGTTGTGTTCAGTTTTATAATGAAGTATTGGGAATTGTGAAGAGGGGCTGTCTAATATCTATGTAGTACTGTATGGAGAGGCTGTTCCACATTGTAATAGTTCAGGAGTTTGCTCATATGTTATGACTGTCTTGGCTGGAACTGAAGATTTTGAACAACTTGGTGCTGATATGGTGAGTGTAAGTTATGTACTTTGTGTACGTAGTTTAGGCCTACCTAGACTTTAAATGAAATGCAGCTCAGAGCAAAGTAGAATCAGAATTTTTTTTATTCACTTTCATCCAACATTCAGGTTACCATTTGGAACATAGAAGTGATGCTCTACAAGCAGGCAGTTAGTCACCATTTAAGATTTATGGTCATCAATGCTATGTAACTCTGATTCACAATGGCCAAGAATTTACTGTAGGCTACTTCAAAAAGCACATTGTCCTTCCAAACGTTAAGTAACAAGACTTCCAAGAAAGGTTTTTGTTCCTTAATAAGGACTTGCAAACAAAGACCTTCATTGATATTTTGCCCACTAGTATTCTTTTGCTTTTCAAAGTTGCCCATCTTATGCAAGCTAGGCAACTACTAGTTAGGATGCCTAGGGCTCGATCTATAGTCTAGCCTTTGTCAGCTGTTTAGGTTTTGTGATTAGAAATAAAATTGGATATTACCTCAAAAAAGTTTGCTAACAGAAACACAGCAGCTACTCCTAGACTCACAAATGTAGGCCTTCCGTTCGTTGGCGTACCCCCTAACTGTAGGCCTATACGAATCCAGACAAATGGTAAGAATAAGCACCTACAGGCGTAACTATCATCATTTTCTTGTGTGATGACAATATTATGCCCACATTTCTTTGTTACTGGACATTTTATTCACATTCAAAGCTTATGAAAGTTGTATGAAGTATTACTACGTCAGTTGGCATTCAGAATCATTAACGTTAGTACTGTAGCAGCGCAGACGCACAGGTGACCTTTGTTTACAAAGCATTTAACTGAGTTACAGGTTTGAGGCACGACTGATAGTTGCACATTGCATACCTCTCGGCCTAAAATGTGCTGAAATTTGTCTTTGTCAACGCATTACCATAAAGAAAAACAGCAGGCTAAGTTACCGGTGGAATTGTACGTTACTATCGGGGTTGAACCGATTATTAAAACCGAAAGCTGTGCAAGATATCACCATTTTTGTGGCTTTCAACGTTGGTCACTTCTTTACTCCCATTGAATTTGTGTTACGCGCCGTTCCGTAAGAAAAGTTCTTGCACAACTCCGTAGGACGCCCCCAAAATTTCTTGGCTTCACTTTTCGCTCAATGACGTCATTCTCGTTTATCTAGTTCTTTGGTACACCCAGTCACATTAAACGAAACGACTGAAATCCGATCCTAGTGGGTACACCTAAGCGAGCTTCAATTTTTAACAAGTCTCCCTACACTGTAGGTATAGAAGTTTGCCCAAATTAATAATCTTGGCCCCGTTTTTGGTGGGGTGCCCTCTAATAAGTGCCACCACCGCGCCCTGTTACAACAGATAATGTAAAAATTAACCAATAATGTAAAAACGACCGATAATGAAAAAAAAAAATCGATAATCTAAAAGCGACCGATAATGTGAAAAAAAATTACAGATAATGTAAAAACTCTCGTTTCCCGATAATGTAAATAAAATTACCGATAATGTAAAAACTGTCCTAAAGACGATTTCATGTGGCCCCACGTAAATGTGTGTAAGTAGGTGGGTAGACATGTATGTAGGTATAGGTAACACACTTTTTAAAGATAATGTAAAAACTGTTCTAACGACAATTTCATACGGTCCTACTCACATGTGTGTATGTAAGTGCGTATGTACGTAAGTTGGTAAATGGGTAGGCAGTGCGACAGCGTACAGGCGGGGAGGCAGATGGATAGGTATGTTTGTGCGTCCCTGCGTGTGTGCGCTATGTGAGTTTATGAGAGTAGGCCTAAATAAATGGGGTCACAAAAGTATTAGTGTATTTGTGAATGTTAAGCAAAGTAAAAACATGAGGGACCCTAACTCACTAAACACAGCATACATAGCTAATATGTTGTGTCTGAGTGTAGCCAAAGTGGTTTATGACTAGGTTAGGAATTCTTCCTTGTCGCTCCAGAAAGGGGCATGGAAAAAACGCCGGAAAGCATTGTCTGATCGGAAACGTTACTCGTGATATTAGTGGCCCACGCTATTGGACATGTATACTCACTGGTCTGTCGTTTTCAAACCAAAAGGTCACCAAGATCACCAATGGCAAAGAGAGATTCAGAATTCCGGGAAGAGAAATTCATTCCTCTGTAAGGGTAGGGGTGAGGATGATAAATCAAACAGGATAGCTATATACTATACATATATACATATCAATATGTATATATAGTACGTGTGTATTAATTTAAATGTATCCATTATGTATTTTCACGCAGGAGCGGGAATTGACATATGAAAGTGAGGGGGACCCTGATGGAATACCAAACGGCGTTGAAGACGCCGCAGGGGCATGATACACTGAACTGTGTAGGGTGGGGCCCGCCTGAGGACCCTAGTGAGGTCCAGGTAAAGAGCTAAAGAATCCCCCGGAAGCTCTGAGGTATTTACGACATTGTAAGCATTAAAATGAAGCATTTTCAAATGATGTAAAGTCGGCACTTAACTGACATCTAACAGACCACAAGTATCACAATTTGACTATTTTTAATTATATTTTTATATTATTTACTTTCTTGAGGAAATCCTACTTCGCCCAGGTGTAATTTTGGTACGAGCAGCACGTGGAAAGAAATATCGAGAATTGCGATTCCCAATACATGGGTAGGATTTGGGATTTGGTTTGCGAGGACCATGGTGCATGTGAAGACTTACACTAGTACTTTCAGTGACCCTTACTTCAAATCTTCAAGTAACAATAGACTCCCATGATTTGAAAGAAATTGTATGGTGCACAAACCTACCTATCTGCCTCCACGCCTGTCCACCTGTCGCACTGCCTGCCCATTTACGTACCTTCCTACCTACATGCCTACGTAGATACGTACTTACATGCCAACATGAAATCGTCTTTATAACAGTTTTTACATTAAAGGTAATTTTTTTACATTATCGGTAAACGACTGTTTTAACATTATCGGTTATTTTTCTTTATATTATCGGTTCAAAGAGTTTTTTACATTATCGGTAATTTTTTTTTACAATATCGGTTGTTTTTACATTATCGGTATTTCTTTTTTTTTATATTATCGGTCGTTTTTACATTATCCCTTAATTTTTACGTTATCGGTTGTAACACGCCCCACCACAAACCACGTACTATACTACTCACGACACTCTCAAAGTTAAGACAATAAGATACAGCCTGCTCCTATTGCCGTATAAGGAGAAGGAGAAATCAGACTTTTAAAATCATCTTTCTGGTTACATGTGATGATTGAATGGATTCTTTAAGTCCCATTTTAACGCATAGATTAAGTCAAAAAGATTACTCTCTCTTTTAAGCCTGTCGATCAATTTCAACAATTAAATGTTTAATCACTTTGAAGGTATTTTACCAGCCAGTCAAATTGTGGGAAAATACATTGATATGATGCTTACTTTTCTTTCCCTCAGACACAATTAGAGTCTGTGAACGTTTCCTAGTTAACTTGTCAAAAGTGTGTTTCATTTTAAAGGCGATACTCCTTCAACACAAATTCCATATGGAGAATACCCACTAGTCGTAAGACCCGATGACGATCCGAGCAGGACAGTACTAGTTGTACAGTCATATGCCTACGGTATGTATTTTGGTCATTTACACGTAACGTTTGATGAAACTGGAGAGGTGGATTCTTTCGACGGAAATCCTATCTTCCTCGACAGCACCGTTGGAAAAGGTAAGCAAGTCTGTCATGTTCAATTGCATGTCGACAATCTGTGAACTTACAACTCATCTAAGTGAAAGTTCCTCCTTATTCATTGTGGTAGACATTGGAATTTCAAATACAATAAAAAAAATGTTTTATGTCACCTTACACCTCAAGAAGAGGGTTATTTAGACAACAAAGACTTAGTTTCAGGATGACCGTTTGGTACAAAGGCCGGTAAAAATCACCATTCCACTGACAGATGCTTTATCTGCCTTCACTTTCTTGGAGCTATTTCCCACTTTAACCGAAAGGTGGGAAGGCATAAAAGCATCTTACTTCCACTGTAACTGGCATGCGTCAACAATTGCAGATTAATGAAATTTATTATTGTCTAGAGGAAAATCAACTAAAAGCAGAACAACCAAATGTTGTCGCAATCACATCAAATACAGAAGTTTATTTGAAAGTTCCGTGTGAGATAAGGTGTCAGCAGACGTTGCATTTATTCATTCATTCATTTGTTTCCCCACATTGTTTAAATTATACAGAAAGAAGATAGAATACTTGTGGATGAAAGTAAACTTACAACCCTTATGGGCTTAACAACGAAGATCATTCCTGCAAAAAGAAAAAAAAATAAAGTTAGCTACAAAACGATTACAACAAGTACCTTTAAATAAATACCATTTCCACTTACTTAGTGTATACCCACCCACCAAGCTATACGTATGATTAAGAGTACGTTACCCTCTTTAATGAACACCATTTGGTTGTATTAGTTACATTCAACCACCAATAAAGAAAACAACAAATTTCTTCTATTTCTTTCAATTTCTTCAAACTAATGGATAACGTAATGCTGAAGGGCATGTTCTGAAAGTAAGCAAAACAGATTGATTTGCAAGAACGCTGATTGATAACAAATTCTACAAAGAAATAGACCTATACCTGAGACTAAGCTGGCTACGAGAATTACAAAGTGTTACGAAGTTTAAACTGATTACTTGCATGGAAAACAGGGACAATGGGCCAGGAACAGAGGACAATGAGCCAGGAAGAAAATTATTTAGACAACAATACGTTAAATTAGCTACGTTTAAAGATACGAGATCGTTTAAGTTAAGTAAATGTAAATGATGAAATATTTTGTTTGTGCTTATTACGTGGTGACGCACAGGTGTTGTTTCTAACCGCTTTTTGCTGAAGGATGCACAATTGATTAAAACTTGTCTTGGTTGTACCAGATCAAATCGATGAGCAGTAGGAAAGATGAAACAATACAAGGCTTAGATAGAGAGATCTCATAATTTTCTGTGTTAGTATTACCTACTTCATAAATATGCGCTGCAGTTATCCGAACATTCATTTTTTTTACAATTTAGCCAATTTTTCTGTTATAAAAATGCAATGCTTTCATCTAGTGCCCCCCCCCCCAGTTAATATGCAAAGCTACGGTTATAGCTTCAGACAATTTTAATGTGTTGTCCACTTCAACTTGAACGTACCGTGATTCAGCCCACAGTGAAAAGCCTACAGAGAATGACTAAAAATTCCAAGTAACTTAAATAGTGCCCCATTTCAACGGGGGGGGGGGGGTTCCATACACCAGAGACAGAATTTCCCGCACTTAACACAGTTCTCCAACCAGATTTGGACTTATCATATATGTAAAAATTAAATGAGATGGGGAATTACCTATTGAGTTCCATGCAGAGGAAATTTCATGACTTCTTTCAATTAATTTCCAATGACTTCTTTCAATTAATCGATTGTGGAACTTAGCGATGGTAATGACCTCTTGCAGTTTGTTTTGGGTTTTCTCTTACATTTCATAATATGGACAAATAGTCATGTTCACAGAATCATCATACTGAAATTACAAGAATTAGATATGCTGTTTCCAAAAATTGAATTTTTTTAAAATTAACCTTAAAGATTCAAACCTTTTCAAACAAGACTGTGACTGTTTGTTTACAGCTCTCAAACGAATCCCCTTGAATATAAATATCATCCGAATAGCCCACCGCTGAGGGATCAATTTGGTTTAAGTAGAAAATATTGGTTTTGTTAATTTTGTAAATATTCTTGTGGCACAAGAAACATAAATGTCACTCTTCCGTTTAGAACGTAAATAATTTCTGCATCTTCGATCGGTGTTTACAAACTAATACGAACTAGTGAAACTACAGATACCGCAATGATCAGTCTGTTGCTTTTCATTTATAGTTTTGGAAACGCTGTTTAGGAATTAGTCCAATACCTCAGATTCTGTATGAAGATTTGATTTATTAAAGTAGTATAATTTAGTTGACATGTTACGCAAGTTAGTCAGTCATTTCAGAAAAGATGGTAATCCATGTTGACGTTATCTGGCCTAGTTACTTAACCAACACTGATCTAATGACACAATATCAATGACATGTGCCACAAGAGCTAATAAGCATTTACTTTGTGTTTTCAGACCATAGTCCTATTGATGTGAAAATATAGTTTTGTGAGTTAAAGAATTGATTTGCCTACCGTGCTCATATGTGAGACACAAACCTTCAATGTGAAACTGGACTTACGCGTTGCGTTTTATATTGACTGTATGTTTGGAAATAGTTTATAGGCTATGGTTGACTTTTAAAGCAGTTTAATAGCAATGACTATTACAGATTTGTGGTTGAAGTGGCTCTGTGAAAAAAAAACACACTTGCGCGACTATTTACTTTCAGTAGACCTATTACTACAAATATTACTTGTTGAAGTAAAACACAGTTTTCAAAATAAGCGTCATTGAACACCCTGATTAATCAATTTGAAGGATTTGTTTTGAAGTTTGAAGTAAAAAAAATTCTTGCATCATTAGATAAGCCTCATGGTTCACACAGCTCAACTAATCCGAAGAGTGACGTGGCATATAAATGCATCTTTGCGTACCTCCTAATAAGCTTTAATAGATTCGTGTGTTATAATGTGTGTTAAACCCGAGGTGCTTAAGAAAGCTACGTGTATTAAAACATGTTGAACAAGCAAAATTTGGTTGTCAGCTACCTTGAAGAATTTACACAGGGGGCTTATAAAAGCGGCAAAATCATAACCTGTTTTGGTTAGTTATAACACAGAGCAGTTATAAGCTCATTATGTTAAGTATGTTCGACATGGGTGTTACAGTTAATGTAATCATATGGAAGCCTCAGCAAGGTCCACTTATCAAACTTTAACGTGACCAAACCGAAAAGTATCTTTTTCGTCTTCATACTATCATGCCTTTGCCCTTTATGAAGCGATTTGTCAAGATGAATCTTTTTGCCTTAAAAATGACCCAAGAAATAGTAAAAATAACACTTTAAACATTGACGTGGGTGAATTTTTTCCCTTTTTAGCTTCCAGCGACTCAGTAACACAAGATTTACGTTACAAGTTTGTTCTCACGGAGTACAAAAGTCTTTGGGATTCTTTTTTGATTAATATAAGAGTTTTTTCAAAAGTCTGAAGAACTAATATAGCTAATTCTGTACTAAAAAGCTTTTTATAGCCTGGAAGTATACCTTGCCTTACATTCAGTGGGTATTCATCACAGAAACAGAGTAAACTTCTCAACAAACTTATCTGCCGGAAAACTGAAAAGATTAGAGGCCCTCATGCATGGCTTAAAGTGCTCCAAAAAGGATAAACAAATATGAAGAAAAGATAGAGAAAAAAGCTTACCACAATGTTGGCTGCAGAAATTGCACTCCACTTACTAGCATACCATCTGCACGAGAGGACGTCGCTTTGCATGATTTCATAAAAATGGCCCACACGGTAAATTTGGGAACTTGGACCAAATAATCCTGAACAACTGGAATGTACCACATCCGTAGAAGTATTTTGTGACATGCCATACAATCTGTGGGAAAACGATCACTTTGTATGATTTCATAAGGTTTCAGCAGGTTATCTCCTTTCCCCACACTCTAAACTCACTATGGTCACACCGATCCAAAATATGGTCAAATTTGTGATTTACGTTGACCAAGTTGACCATATTTTGGATTGGTGCATCGTTAACCAATCTATGGTCAACTCTGACCATAGTGACTTTAGAGTGCAGGAACGCTGAGGAGATGAGTGTCAAACTAGGTGTGGTGTTAATAAAGTCACATGATTGTATTTGCACATTACTAAAATTACAATGTTGCATAAAAGATTCATTGAAATATTTCCTCATTTTGCACATGAAGAGATCAGTTTGAAAGCATCTTTTGAACTTTTTGTTTACAACATAATGATTACATAATTATTAAGAGCAAATGATGCATGTCAGAACTCAGTGAAGAGACCACTTAAGCGGAGGCATTCTTTGATCAAACACTGCAGTCTTGTTTATTCAGATCCAGAAGTATATGCAGAGATGCAGCTATGGAAACAGCAAGTCCAAATTGTTTCGTCATCTATCGTCGGTCAGACGGTGGTCTACTTAGATGGAACCTTCAGTTCCTGTGGGATTGGTGAATGTAATCTCGGAAACGTTCTCGTTGATGCAATGGTCTTTGATTTCTTGCATTATCAGTCAGATGTGAAAGGATGGACTATGGTGTCTTTAGCCATACATACTGCAGGAAGTATAAAGGCATCACTACCACAAGGTATATTTTAATATTAATATGACTTAGTCAAATGGTTGAATGTATTCATCTTGTATAGCTTATATCTGTAATGCGTTTGAAAGTAATATAAGGCGTAACTTAACATCGTAACGCACTTAAAGTTTGTCACATAGTGTTATTATGGCTTTGTTGTATGTTACAGGTGATATTCGCATTGGACAATTAAACCAAGTCTTACCTTACGGTAATGCAATTGATATTGTCACACTCAAAGGACGACATCTGATTGAAGTACTCGAGACAGCTGTAGCTGGTGTGACAGAAATCGAACCAAGTGACTCTTTTCCGCAAGTGTCAGGTAACTCTTTTACCTTATCGATTCGGTTAAAACTTTCCCGTGTATTCATTCTCGTGTTGCCATGTATAAACTTCATTCTGCTACCTTTGTAAAAGAATGGAAATGTAATGCAATAAGAGGCTGTCGATGAAACAGAAAAGTAGGATTTAGATCTTAATGGTTATTTATGAAGGAGGTTTAGAGAGGTTGAGACTAGATTTGCTTCCACTATGTCGCGAAAATCCCAGTACATTTTCTCCTCTCTTGAAGGTTCAATTTTTAATACAAATACAGCTGAAATCGACTTGAAGTGTGCTCTTTCCAATCACAGGGAAATATTGTTCATCACCCCTGGTTCTTCTCAGGAGCAGGTAATTTGCCTGCCTGCTGTCTTCTTCTGATGTAAAAGTCGTTTCTCGGGCTCCATTACCCGTCATGACTATGATACCCTAGTAAAAAGTTGATAGAGCAGAATTTTGAAGGGTATACAGGACAGTGCAATGTATGCAATTATCCACAGTCCACACTATTCTGAAGTTGACACCAGATGGACACACGATGTAGAAAATGTTCAACTTCGACTCTGATCGTTAAACGATCGTGACACACATGACTCTACCTTAAGCCATCGTATGACAGTTGATGACATTTTTCTGGCTTCGGGATAACTTTGAGAGCGATGGCAAAAGCCTTTGAAATGTCAAAAATGTCCGAAGGTCTCGCGAAGGTTCGTTTTCGCGTTTAGTTCGTGTGTTCATCTTGCTCATCTTCAGGTCATCGTGAGGGCATCTTGTCAAATCGTGTCACCACACTTGTTTTCTTCGTGTGTTCATCTTTGCCATCGAGTATTTTGCCCCACGCGAAGACATCAAAGGAAAAATAACAAGCTTCATTTGTCTGCCAAAGCCTCAATTGCAGTCAATAATTTTAATTACGATTGAGTTAAAGCAGAAAGGCATACTTTGATGTTGAAATAACTCGAAACAAGAAAGCAGCAGCATTGCTTTTTTTTTCGATGAATCTCAGAAAACATAATGAGCAAATCATATGGGCCCAGTACCTTCTCTTGCATGTAGAGTTGTAGTATATTACTGTGTAATTTATTGTTGTTTACCTCTTAAACCTCTTCAACATGACCTCATGACCTGAATTTCCCACTACTGGTAGTATGTGTCTATAACATCGATGGGTCGTGCGACCCCTTCGTGATCTACTTCAAATCCATCGTAGTACCAAGATGATATGCCGTGTCGCCTTCATGGCTCCTTCGCCTGTCCTTCAAGTATAAACTTACTTAAAAATATTAGTAAGTTTGTGTTGTCTTCGTGTGTGGTCCGTGTACCATCGTGCACCGTCTGTAGGCATCGTGCTTGCTTCGGCTATTGATTGGAAAGTTGAGCAAGATCCGGACTATCTTCTCGCAAACTTCCAAATTTCACATTAGTGTGTCCACGGGGTGTCGATTTCGGGATAGAGTACCCCTTCACAACCAGTGAAGAATCGGTGTCACAAAATATGGGTGTTCAATTAATTGCAATTCGTTAATTGCAATTAATTGCAATACGGTTATTAAGTCTGATGAAATTGTGCCGGTGTATAGTATTTCCTGTCCGATCGGACACTTTTTGATAGGGAAACTAGTTCGTATCTACTAATCTTTTGTCCGCGTGCATGTATGAGTGCAAAAAATACGATGGTGGAAAAAAATGTGCTACAAATCAGCATTGCAAACCTGTCACTGAGCTAATGGGGTAATGTATCAGAAAATGGTACACTCTCCAGAACTCAGTGACGTGACCAAAGTGATGTCTCGGTAAACAGTATGGGGCTGTAAAACCTGTCAAGTGACCCTTGGGTATTGTAGGGTGGAGAGAACAAGAAACCAAGGGTAGGTCTGGTTTTAAGGATGTGTAACTTAACTCGGTTGTAAGCCATAGCTGGTAGGGTATTACTAGACGCGTTTCGACCATAAAATATGATTAGTGACTGGTCAGTAGTGGTATGGACAAAAATGGCAGTGTTTGCTATTGGAAATACAGTGTCACAGAAGCATGTGTTGTTCAAACGTGAGTTATAACAGACTCCCAAACAGAAGGTGTTTCGTGAAAAACGTCCGTGTATTAAAAGGCAATCATGTTTGAGATCTGTGGTTTTGATGGTTTATCACATTATTAAAATTAAAATGTTGCACAAAAGATAAGGTTTATCATGCCTGAAAATGTGAATTGTCTAAGCCTATTCAAAGCTAATTGTGCAATGCCCAAATATTTCATTACTTAAGCCACCATCTTGGCGTTCTATGGATCTCCTTCCTCAAGGCTCGGAATTTCTGCTGTACATGCTGGGAACTTCTAGTCGTTTAACGTTATTTCTAGAGAGTGCTAGGTAAAAACAGGCCCCTTTCCAATGTTGCACTCGGGACTGAATGTACCATGTGAGCAGTATTTCTGCAGCCAACAAGGTATTAAGTAAAAAAGATCCTTTAAAATTCTTTCAACCATTTAGTATTTACATCAAAAGTGAAGAGCGCCACGTTCTACCAGTTTTACGGTAAAGTCAGAACTGTCACCTCAACTTGATATTATAATTTGATATTATAATTTAATAGAACGTTAGGGTAATTTGTTCTAGATTATTAAACAAATTCGGCGTTTCATGATGCATTTTGTCATGAAATTTGTAACATAGCTTATATAATTTCTTCAAACGGAAGAAATATTTCCACTACTTGGTTGATAAATTCCTTTGAATAGAAACGGTGAAACCTTTGCTTAGGTTCCTCTTTCAGAATGGTCTTCTGTGAAGTTAGCATGTTTGGTATATTTTGTGTATATAATTTCGGTTACTCCAGTCGAAGTTGCTGAGTGAGGATACATGTTTTACTTATTATTTTTCTATGATGTTAAATGAAGCATGGTTCATTGTTAAATTTACTTTGATCTCTGTGTAACGAAATGATAAAACGCATGTTACTGCGTTTAACTCCAAATCTGAAATTTGTTTTTCGTTCTTTTGAATATGCACAAGCCGTATCTTTGTTATCTCAATAACGAGTAAGGAGTAAAATTGGGGTGTTCACATTTAATGCCGTTTGCTTATTGCATTATTGCCGGTAAGAAAAGGGTGACAAAGATGTATGCGTATAACTTCACTTATTAAGTAGGATTATTTGCGTATTCAACAAACCTAAACTATCAAGTGTTCCGTTCACTATGAAAGTAATTTAGTGCACAGTTGGCTCCATTCTATTGTCAGCTGAACTATAGTAAGTGGGACTGCGGGTGTTTGTATTGCAAAGGCAATCAGTCGGTTACCGGGGCTTAATACAATGAACAGTCATAGTAATGTGAAAATTTCAGTCATATTTACAAAAATATTTGCAAGTCCCAAGCGCGCACCCTCAATTTCCCACAGGTACATATGGACCGTTTAATTTTAGTAAGTATAAGTAAAGTAATTGTGAGTGAATTGAAAATAATATATAAAATAAATGTATAAATATAATGTATATATCTATTTATGAGAAACGTCACAATACCTTCATTGTATGAATATTTATTACTGATTTATGTGATGTATGCGAACGTAAATTTCTTACTTTATTTCGCCATATATGTTGATGTATACTTACAAATGAAACTTAATATTCATTCTTTATGTAATTACTTGGAGAGGGGGCTTCAATGTTACCGGTAGGAAATGAATTGGGATAAATTAATATGCACCTCTTTTCAATGTTGTTTTTACGTTCGTGTTTCAATTACTTCTTTTTTTAATACTGTAGTTTCCCAATAGAGAGGCCGAAATAAATTTATGGGCCCCACCAACTACCATTTCAATTTTCACTCCTTAATTGCTGTCACAATATTAAAAATAGCATAACATTAAACCCATGTCAACATGTGTCCAAATATACCCTTATAGGTTGTAATATTACAAGAAAAACAACCCCGCTGTTGCCGATTAAAAATTGTCGACACACTGCCATACTTTGTGACTGGATTCCCAAATCTTACTTCAGAGGATAACATGAAACCCACGCCCCTTTCCAAGGAATTTTGTCCAAGATTGCAGCTTACACTCTCTGTACATTCGTACTGTTGTCATCCCTATACTTGGGACACTGTTAGTGTTTATCGATCACCTTTATCGTCGAGGCTCAAGTTGCAGGTAGTCGACGTTAATCGCCAGTCGCATTCTACGCCAACGTCGTATCCAGCCATTTCAGATTTGCGGTCGCCCACAGTGGTCGCCTACGACACCACGTATTTAAGGTCCAAGCTGTGTTACAAGCTACCATGCACCACCCTAATAGTTCTGCTGAATTGTTAAGCTTAATTGAACACCCTTATCAGTTTAGCCAAATCAAACTTGTACATTGTAATCTGACTCTGTCTAAACCTGAAGTCTTGCAAGTTTAAGCAACACTTTCGTTCCATTTGTCATCTGCTTGGGTACATATTTATTAGCATTGTTTTCTGTTACCATTCCGTGACAACACTCACTCCCACGAAATGATGTCACAGATGACATTTTTTTCATTTTACTTATTTTTTTTTCTGTCACAATTCACCATCTTCCACGAGCGAATCCAGGATTTTGTTTCGGGAGAGAAGAGAAGATTGCACTAAATTCGCGCATTTGTGACAGCGTGTCTTCCATCTGAATTAAGATTCACATGAAACCAGTGGTAATACGGTGTACGAATGTGGTGTAGGAGTAACCTCCCCCGCCTTTCTATCTCCACTTTATATTCTTGAATTTCTACACACTGGACTATGGTGATGGAAAAACAACATCGTTGGGCCAATCATATTACTTTCGTTATTATGAAATCCATGTAAATTGCTATTTTCCATGGGCTTCTGTCTTTCTTCAACATTTCTTACAATTACGCTGTCGACGATTCAACCGCTTTCATAATGCTACCAGGATGCTCTTTATATATGTTTGAAAAGTTGCCAAATTGACACGAATATGTGTAATATATCCGCTATCAATATCCATAAGCATATTTAGATGTGGATACAAACTTGAATGCCTGTTAGAAATATTCATGTAAGCATTGATTCACTGCAGGACTAACATGTCCCGTTTTTAAAAATAATTGTTGTTCGTATTGATTCTGTCATTGTGGGAGTTGAAACCTTCCATAGTAGGTTACAAAAGCTTTTATAGAACAAAATTAGAAAATAAAAAGAACGGTATGGACCAAGGCTGCAGACTAACTTCACATCGCTGTTGAGAGGTAAAATAGAGCCCGACAGTTATCCTGGGGGTGCTTTTTCTATTGAAAATGCTAATAACGTATATCCAATTTTATTGCTTGTTTTGTGCCGGCTGCCAAAACTTTTGTTCAGGATCACATTATCTCTAAAGCAGCTTCCAAACCGTCTGATTATCATCTGCGTCAAATTTATCTCACTCCTATAATCTTTTCAACTTTTCAATAACAAGAGCAAACTTTCTAGCCGTTTGCTCGGATGAGACGTTTTACAAATCTGCGAAGTGATTCATACTAGCTAGTGTGGAAAATTACGTTAGGCATTTCCCACTCTATTTTCTGAAACCGATCAAATGAATACAAACTTAGGAAATAACATCTGTCTAGAAAATTAGCCACTGACAGTCTATGGCGATGTGAACGCCAGATTTATCGTCGCATAAAAGAGAAAATGTTATGGGGAAACCTTTGGTATCCACGTATTCACCATTAACCTCACGTATGCTAAATTACATGATATACTAAATTTATTCACAGTTTTAATGAACTCCATTTCAATGTTATACTCTTTTGTACATAATGTTTTAACTCACAGAATGTGATGATTATCTCTGGGATATTGATACTAAAACATTGTGTTTAAAGGAAAAACCTGAAAACCTCATTAAGGCTAAAAGGAGGCTATAAAGCTAAATATGTCTGTCCTTATACAAAACTGATTCGGCCTTGACTCTCAAAAAAGACTTGTATAAAGTGGTTAGACTTCTCGCTTGTTTTCTAGTTTCATATTTTCTTTTTTAACTTCGATGTGAAACTTTCTTTCAGGGATGAGGATAGAATTTGACATATTAAGAGCACCAATGGAACGAGTTCTCAGCGTTCTTGTCCTCTGTTCAGCGTGTAATGTCCCTGTATATGAACCAATGATGGATGATGTAACGTACAAAGTAGCAATGAACAGTTACATGGCAGGAGGAGGAGGAGGTTTTAACGTTGTCAAGGATCACAGACTTAACAAAGAATCCGGTAAGACGTCATGAAAAGATCACGTACTATAATTTATTATACTTTAATTAAGTTTTATGTGCATACTATTACTTTTAAACTGCTATGTCTTAATACAGATCAGAGAATAATGCGTTACAGTAACAACTTTATTTCCTTCGTTTACATGTAACATACGGGTTGAAATAATGTAGTTCTGTTTGGGTTAGAGGGTTTTATGTCTCTCTCAGTTGCCCCGAATTACCCGAATTTGCATGTTTTCTCCCTGACTACATGGAACACAGTTTATAATTTAATTCTTTGATCAAGTGTGTCGTCCAAGTTTATTGAAAAGATCGATCGATTTGCCATTATACGAGGTATTAGGTATAATTCTAGCAGCCCTCTTCACAAGCTTTTCCACTCTATGTTCCCAGTGATACAACAGTCATCAATTTAAAGTAAAATATATCCATTAAAATGCAAACTACATGTTTGTATATCAACATACGACTAGATTCTTCTTAGGAGTGCTAGTCTCGAGCTAATGGTCTCTCCCAGCATTATTTTTTTTATTCGTCCCATATGAGATTTGAATCAAACTAGACTTCCAGTAGTCTTTTGCTATTCGTACTGTCTACTCCTTGATCACCCATGTACACATCATGAAAGCTGTCATCATCTGAAAAGGAATTTTGTCTTTGTTTTGAACAAACCAATATACTTTAAGATTCTTCTTAGCAGTGCTAGTCTCGAGCTAATGGTCTCGCCCAGCATTATTTTTTTTATTCGTCCCATATGAGATTTGAATCAAACTAGACTTCCAGTAGTCTTTTGCTATTCGTACTGTCTACTCTTTGATCACCCATGTACACATCATGAAAGCTGTCATCATCTGAAAGGGAATTTTGTCTTTGTTTTGAACAAACCAATATACTTTTTATTTTGTCGGTATTAATGACAAGTTTAAACACACCATCGATGAATATTCGTAGGTTCTTCTTTTAACTTACTTGAAAGTTACTTTGCTATTTTGCAATAAACAGGAAAAAGTGGTATCGTCAGCGTACATATCAGAAGAGCAGTGAGAATGGGTGGGCTGTGTAATTTTGTCTAAAACTGGAATAATGTAATTTTTTATGCTTTAGGTAATACTCTCACTACCTTTTAATTGTCGTGTGTACACTAGAAAAAAAGTTTGAGAAGTTTCACGTATGTTTACACGTTCATTTAAGCTCACGCATGTGTATACAGCGATAAATAGCACCTCTCGATAGTTAAAAACCTCCCAATATATGAATATTTAGAGCAATGAGAGGCTAGATTGCCGAGAAATAAAAACACTTTGACTTCTGCATATGGCATTTTTTTACCTTACTAATGGCGAAGAAGCAAGAATATGCCAGGAGACCAATGCCTGTAACTCGTCCAATGTAGGCCTAATTAGGTAAGCAATCAAAGAAGATGACAGTATCAGTGTAAAATGTAGAAGTTATTTGTTAATATTTACACTCGATTTTATCATTTGTTTCTGGGTTTTCTTCAATACATGAAACCAAGACATGCACCATGCTTGCCACGAGAACAGCTTTGCTGTTGAGATGTGTACAACGAGTATAAGCCTAGGTTAACCTACAACGAAGGCCTAATGTTAAGCTAGCCAAGACAGGCTAATAAATGAACCCTTTCTGTGATGTCAGAGGCTGAGGCTATCGTAAATAAGTCACTCGGATAGGCCTAGCCTTGGGGAAGAATCAAATAGTTTCTAGGCTTACGAAATTTTCCCCATACAAAAGCAGTGAGTCCTAGGCTCTTACTAGTAGTCGTCCAAGAAAGTTGGAACGTAACCTGTATTTTCCCAGTGGAAGAAGAATGCAATGAATAAATACGCAAGTACACAAGTACGCTGACACTTTTTGACACCTTTTCTTACAATGTTCTAGTTGAAACTTTCAGTTAAATCTAAAACGTTTGAGGGGACGATAAAGTTAACATCTCATCACCCTGCCAACAGTGCGTTCGTTCCCATATTTTTGTTCACCTTAATCATATGCAACCTTTTTAACTCAAAAAGTACAAGGTGACCTCCGAACTGCACACATTTAGTATGAGTGAACCTTTCCGCTACTAGTAAAAACATTAGGCTGCAGGCGAAAAGATTTCAAGGAAAAAATACGGCGTTCAGTAGCTGGCTAGGCCTATTCTGTCGTGATACCAAAACTAAGGAAGCTCATATACTAAAAAAAACCTTGGTGTCATTTCATGCTTTCAAGTGAAGCATTTTCACCTCAAATTAAGTCAATTTGAAGGAAAATAGTTGTGAGTCAGTGTAGTACTTATTTGGTATCCGTTGCAATGCAAATGAGCTTATGACGAATGTCACGAAAATTTGAGATGCATGAAAATAGGGGAACGTGCCATACTTCCAGGGTTAGCAAGGCTAAGTAGTGGGGTAACTGTTACATGATGACGTGAATGGGTATGTCTAATCTTCCAATTGTGGAGTGGTACTGGTAAAGCAATTGTCTTTGAGAGCAAGGGAGGGGGCCCAGGACCGTACTTGCCTTTCAGTTTCACACAGAGATCTTTGGCATATGGAGGTGTATGCCAACAAATGCATGCATTGGAAAAGTGCAACAGTTGACGTTGTGACATTCAATTATAAACACCTTCATTGATTAAACTAGCAGAAGTATCATGTAAGCACGGCAGAAAATTCAGCTGCAAGTGACCCAATGACTTCCAGTGGATAATTACATGGTTCAGAGTATATGAGAATCATTAGTTCTTAGCCTATTTACTAAATAATATAATGATTTGTAAAGTTGTAAGAATAAAGTACAAATGGTTATCCTTTGTTTATTATATTTTTCAGCTTGTTGACAGTAAATAGAAAATCGTCTTGACATGATACTTCAAAATACATCTACCTGTAGATGTAACTTACAAGTGTAGGAGAGTGGGAAGCATTAAGCAGTTTCTGAAATGCATTGGGGGCAACTACTGATATGGTGACTGTGCTCTCCTTAGATTCTGTAGTCTGGGTTACAAATACAAAGTAGGATTGGGATATGGTTTTATACAGTATGGATCGGGGGGGGTGACAGAAAGTCCCGGTTTGTCAAACAAAAGAAGCCATTTTTGCAGAGTGATATGTGACAATTATTTTTTAAGCTGCAGTGGTGTGGTCCAAGAGAGAAGTTGGACCAAGAGATGAGTGGCCTAAGAATGGAGTGGTATGAGGGAAGGACAATATAGGTTGGCTAAAGAAAAAAAGAAAAGAAAACAGCAGTTTGTTTTTTTGGGGTAGACATTGGTACACTTTTATTTATGTTGCTCCAGGTCTGGTTTGCGCCCAGGAAGTTGTCATCATGGATTTGAGAAACTGAAGCTCATCTTGTAGTCTACGGATGGTGCTCTTGAATTCATTCAGCCTGGCACAGACAGATTCACCCGGCTCTCCAAGGAAGTCTAGGCCAACACCCCATTTCTTCGTAAATGGCACAACATGATTCTCCAGGATATGCATCTTTGGGGGCACAGGTTTTTTGGGGAAGGTGGTTCTAAAAAAAAATGAGGTAAGCTTTGCTTGTTTAGTCTGTAACGAAATTGTATATGCATACACTTACATATATACTTATACAAAGACATTACATTTTGATAGTTCATCACTCAGCAAATGATGTAAAATCTCTCGTAGTAACCAGATGTATTTCAACAGCTGGACAGATTCTTATACTCACTTAGTTCCTCTGTTTACTTTTCAGTGACCATGTCAGCGGCGTTGTGGCCACGGTGGCACACCCTAAATAACCCGAAGTAGGGTATTATATTCAGTGGCAATCTTTGTGGCCCGTTGCTCAAGTTGTGGACAGAGTTGACGCACCAAGTTTACCACAGAGTTGGTCAGCAGGTCGATGTCTTCTTTCTGATTAGTGTAAAGTGTACGTTTTTTAAAATAAATATATATATATCTGTCAGTTAAATAATCATTGCATGATTGTGTACATGCAAGCAAGTAAAACGTTAAAGCTTCAGTCAGTTTCTCACCTTACAGCAGCAATGTACATGATTTCCAACAAAGGTAGGCCTGTCGACAAACCCTGAACTTTTGTAGTACCAATTTTTCTTCTCTTCCATATGCTGGGTAATTGCCTCTTGATATATTTTTGCCTGCATTTCCTCATGGGCAGTAGGGAGGTGTTCCAGCAGAATACACTCACTTTCCTCAAGGCCAGCACTAGTTCTCTCCAGACCCAGGGCTCTTTGGTATTAAGACAATTGCACAATTGAAAGCCCGTGAAAATTCGTGAACATTGTTGATATTGTTCATCATTGTTATTTGTTGGTCCAGCAAGTGGCATTCCTTCTTGAAAGCATTGAAGTGCTTCAGATACAGCCCAAGACTAATGTGGAGATCTGGAGGACACACCTGCTGTGAAACATAGTAAGAACCCAATGAGTTACGCTGATACAGAAAGCATTAATCTATACTGCAAAGTATCAAATGACTGAAATCATTACCTGATCTATGGATACATCAAACAGTGGCTGTGAAATGACATTGTTGAAAAACTTGGCATGCAGGTTGGGCACCATCATTAATGAACTTTGCTAAGTCAGTCTTCAATAATGAAAGAGTCCGCAGTTCAGATTGGCGTTTCCCTGGGGTTCATTCATTTCCTTTTTACAACAAATACACCACAAACAGCAGTGTCGACCTGTGTTGTGACACACAAAAAAAACTGAATTGAGTATTTTTTCTATACTGATGGTTATTGTAAGCTATGTGAATATGAAGATGGGGAAATTCAAATGAAGAGACACTTACCACTTGCACCTGTTATGTCATAGACGCTGCGTAAGTATTCCTAGTCTCCAAACATAAACGCTCTTAGTTTCTTGTTGCTGTAATCAGATATTGCGTCATCTGCAAGTTATCACGTAAGAGTATTAGAATAGACAGTTTACACAATTACTTCCATTGAGATACCTGCAGTAGTTATACTTCCTCTCTGTGATTTTGCCGAGCAAGTTTTAGATTCCCATCAGTTGGAAAAGCCACCACAACAATTGTTCTTGGTGCATTTGGATGATTTACATTTGCGATCTGGAAAGCCTGAATGTTTCTCCTCCTTTATCTCCACACAGTTTTATCTTTGAGGGTGGTATCGTGTTGTGCCATGTTAGGATTTCAAAGCTGACAGCATACAATATTTTCTTTGTAAAGTAAAGCACATCATTCCCCTTACCTTCAAGTTTCCACAAATTGTAATGAAGCTATGCAACACTAAATTATCTTAGCTGTATGATGATTAATTTATTGAGTGATTGATGTTTTTAGTGGGTGTAAAAATGAGTGAATTACTGGTATAATTGTGGAATAAAGGTAACCATTTGGATTTGATATTGTTGCCCATGATTTCTCTTTCCTGAGCCATCTGTTGAGTAATAGAAATGATTAGACGTGTTTTAGTGTAAAATGCCAAAAGCCATTTCGAATCTGCCAGAAATTTATTATTATCAGACTAGTTCAGGAAATATGGTGTTACATTATTTGAGACAGATGGTAGTGAAGTTTTAGTCAGGTATGTCTTGGTAACAACAAATAGTAATGGTGGATGTTTTTTGTTTACCTCTTTAACCGTCTGGATTTCCTCTATGTGGAGCGTGTGTCAGTCTTTAAACCAAGGAAGTCACCTTTGGGTATAACCACCTGAGAGAGGTGTAAGTCATCCAATGAGTTCGTCTGAGAGCTGCATCGAGGATTCACCTTTGCTTAGGTATCCCTTGTTTGGGCAAGGACATTTCATCTCTTCCTCGTGGTAGCAGATTCAGGAGAAGAAGTACTTTCTCCTGGTTTTGCAAGTGAATGAAGTTAAGTGGCTGTAAAGAAAATATTTGTATTAATATTAGTTTGGGGACTTTTCATATTTACAAAGTTAATTTTTTTTGTCTTACATGTCAGGCAGATTATATCTTGTTGCTATTTTATAATTTTTATTAGACCATTTGAATCCTCATTCCTCCCCCTCTTTATACTTGTATATAAAATTGCAAATATGCATTTGTGTAATGTTAAAATCTTTACAGTAGCAGGTGTGGCAGAGATGATGTAGATGTTGATCAACCTCATCAATATTTACATCCACTGCCATTGTTTTGGTAATTTGTTTTCGTATGCATCCTTTATCTCGATCATACCAGGATTGAACCCTTCCTCGATGTGACGTTGTAAATTCATTGTCCTGTCAATTTAGATATGGTTAAGCATATATCATTTCACTGTTTACCATTTTTCTACTATCACTATCTGATGTGTGTTTGCAATTCTATTTACATTTTGTTGCAAATGTGTCATTACAGCTATATTTTTTACTTTCGTAATTCAAGTATATTGAATATATTTATGTAAATACTGGCTGTTACAAATAAAAAGAATGTTGTTTTAATAACAGATCTTTATTCATCTTTTTTTTTGGGGGGGGGGAGGACAGAGAGGGCGATACATTTACTTACATTAACTGGTCCCCTTCTTCTGTAGTCTTTTCATTTGTTTTTTTTTTTTTTAGGCAGGGGGTGGTCTGTCCTAGCTAAAAGATGGGCCTGATGAAGGCAGTGGATGGTGACAAACTAGGTAATTAAAGGCAGTGTTACTTGGGACTATTTCAGGGGAAAGTGATGTTAGGATGTAAATATCTAACTAGCCGGGCAAGCTGTAGACCCTATGAACCCTCCCTTTCATTGGACTAACCTGTAGAAGAAAATTGATTTGAAATTTGATACTCTTAAATTTGCCTGCCCTTTGCTTTTCTCTAATTATTCACTCCCATAGTCTTCCCATCATATGCAATGTTTTACATTTTACTGTCAGACTCCTTCCCCGCATACATACACCACAAAAAGTGTGACCCGCCCCTATTAAAATCGTCGCCCAAACTTCCCTAACCCGGCCATATATCTCTCCGGAAGAAAAAAAGGTTAAAAAAAAACAAAAAAACAAACAAGTCACCATGCAATGTTCCTAAAAATTTGTGTAATGTGCATTTAAGTTTTTCTTTTTCAAAATTAAAAAACCAGGGGCTTAAAATTTGTGAGTTTTCCCGCCGTTTACTATTATTTCAGGCGTCGTCGACTGATTTGTTCACGCCCTTGCTAGCTCATTTAATTCGTAATATAAATAGTCATAACACACTTGAAACGCGCTTGAGCGTTGGCTTTGTTTATCGTAAAATAGGTAGGCAGTACGAAGTGTGACCATACGTGGTTTACAGTACGTTTTGGCGGAAAAAGAAATTAAAGGGGAAATCAGGGTTTATTTTCACAATTTATTTCACTACAATTCCCCACCGGTATCGTGCAATGAGGTATAACTAACAAATATGATCAAGATTATCTCAAAACATTTGGACAATTTCGAGAAACGAGTCAAATTCCCCCAAAATCGGTGAAGAACTCCAAAAGTCTGTAACATCCATATTCATTGGAATCAATAATGAATATTCAATAGTATCGCCTTTTCAAGGTATGAGGAGGTGTAGCTGAACAGTTTCATACGTAGCCTACGCGTGCTGTATGTATCATCAACTATCACTAAACTCTTGTTTACTTAGCATTGCGTGATGCACGAACAGCATGGGAACCGTAAACATTCGGTTATGTTTATTAATTTAACGTCTTCTCAGTCTCACGCTGTGACTGGTCATCGTATAGAGGAGGCTGTCTTCTCTCGTACATGAAGGGTTTATTTTTTGTACCCTACAACTATTAAGAGTTCTCATTCAACAGTAATTAACACAACAATTACCGTTTCTCCTACCTTCAAACACCTCCCCAACGTCTCTATATTTCGGTGAACAATCAGTTTAGAAAGAAAAATCAACTAAAGGTGAATTGTCACAGTCAAACCTTGATTTCCCTTTAAGTAATGCAAATGATCATGACGTGCCTCTTAGAACTATTACAAAAGGGGAAATAAAGAAACTATAAGGATTACTTGACACATACGCGATCTCTGCCTTTTAAATACTTGACTCGCAAGTAACTTATATTACACACGCACACTTGAGTACTTTAAAGATATGGTATCACGATGCTAGATACGCGCTCGGGAAAATCCAACATCATTTTTATGACATGTACAACTTTTTATGACATGTACAATTTTCAAACTTTGGTAATAAAACTGAATTTTAGGCGTAATTTATGTGAAATCACACAGACAGAAAATAAGAACTAGAGAACAAGTTTCCTCAGTTCAGTGTGATTGTATGGAGGGTCCGCCGCCATTAAGAAAGAGGCCTAAGTTTTTGCCGTCATCTGCTACACACTGTAGAAAGCCAATGAGAAAAAAATCGAACACCAGTCATTTGAGCAGGAAAATGCCTCTATTCTGCGTTACATAGCTTGTTTTAATCAAAGAGAGCAATTAAGTGGAATCTCACTTCATAGATAGGCACCTCAGTTTACTATCATAGGTGATTTATCTGTAACTGAGTCATAAATTAAACAAGAGAGCAATCCACGGAGTTGCATCTCATCCCTATCGTTGTCCATATCATTCGCTCTTTTAGATGTATGATTGTCTATCGAGAGTTTGATCGAACACCCAGCCCTTTACATTATACACGATACGTAAGTACACGTAGCTAGGCGCACTTGGCCATGAGTGTCTAAGGAACGCGCAAGTCTTGTGTGATTGTAGAAGTCACCTGCCCGTCCAATAACATACAGGTATTCCCATGCAGATCGTGTGTGCGTCAAAGTAATCCTTCCTTTTCCTTTACGTCTCAAACAACGCGTTGCCACTCTGGGCGTTTGTAGTAGTTCTAAGAAACACGTCACAGTCATTTGCATAACTCAGTTTCTTTTCCTACCAAAATGTATTTTAAACCACTCAAATCTTGGCTAGTGTATACAGGACATGTTACAGTAAAACATACTGAGTAGTGGTATTATCAAAAGCATGGAATATGACATTGTTGTTAGATATAATCGCTTAGTCCAAATATGCATTGTATGGAAAAGCAAAGATCGAATAATTTATGTTGTACCTTGTACAAACAGAATCTACCGTGCTGTATTATGTACCCTATTGACCTATGACGTCACCGATCGGGTGAACACTACATATCATAATCAGTTGCCTAACGACCAAGTCTGAAGTTCATTAGACTTACTGTCTAGAAAGAGATCGCAACACACTTTTTAAAGCATTTTTTCGATTAGAAATTGGACCTGTGACCTTAAATTATGTTACCAATTTGGATCCTCATCTGCCTTGCGGTGTAGGAGGTGTTGCAGACGCAAACTTTGTGGTGTTAATTGTGATTTTTGACCCCGGACTTGACATCTAACTATACAAACATCATTTTTTTAGATAAAATCTTGCATATCAACTATATATTTGAAGGTCCCATGTGTAGACATTTTGGATTAAGAAGTACAGCAAATTTAAGATTTTAACTAATTTGACCTCTGACCTTTGATCTCTGACCTTAAATTATGACGGGAGACACAATTTCCGACCATGGGTCACCTATACACCAACTTTGACTGTCATCAGATTTGCGGTCTAGGAGTTGCGGACGCAAACTTTTGAAATTGAAATTTTCTTTCGCACATGAACACACAGACACACACATTTTAACACCTTCCTTAATGGGGGTCTCATATCACCTTAAGTACCTTAGCAGGTTGGACCCCCCATGTTTTCAGAAGACTGCTCGAAAAACAGTTTAGGCCCAATACTACATAACGAAGTAAACACAGTGGCTGATTAAGCATCGATTGTTACACTTTTTACGGTTTATAGCAAGTTGATAGACCACTTGTCCAGGCTAAACAATACTTTAGGACTTCAGTAGGCCTCTTGGCATTGTTTTTAACTCTGCAACTAAGCGCGATTTATATGATCTAAAGCTTTGCGTATACAGTGTACTAGTTTTTCCCCACTGTTTTTACGTACGTATGTGTACACAGAAAGTCTGTGCTTGGACCGCTTTCGTTATGGCGGACAGCTCCCATGAAATCACAGCTGCTTAGCATTAGCAGTCTTGAAATTGAAATTTTCAGTCTTTATTTTCTGATAGGGTGCCTATATAGATATAGGAACCCTGTTAGCAGTATTGAAAGTCCTGCTACTTTCCTGTACTTCTTATTTTTCGTCTCTATCTGTGAAACTTAGTTTTCGGCAGTTGAGGACTACTTGTCACGGTTTTCTGGAAACCTGAAAAATGACGTCAGGAGTGGAAAACAATAAACCAGCTGTTCGACGTCGTACGTTGTGCTGCAGAGAACAGCGTGCAGTACTAAGCTACATCGCTTTCACAGGCTGACGTGAAGAGAGAGGTGGCACTACAGCCACAAATTGCACTAGACGTTAATGAGTAACGTTAGTTGTGTACTCGGTTCATGCCAAAGAGCATATTTTATAGCCTCTGTTCGAACACACACAGTCGTTCAGATGAAAAATGACCAAAGTGTGGTATTGTTAATGATTGTAGTAAAATAGCCATGGCGGGGTATTCTCGATATTCAAGGACGAAACAAAATTGGAAGAGTTTGTGTTGGCGGGCATTTCTAAAACTGTTTTCTGTTCAGAGTTAAACCATCCTTCAAAAATTGACTGTCATGAAGTCTATTGTAAGCAAAAGTTCCCTCTGATTTAGTCGATGGTGAGTCAATAAAAATAGCAATGGATTTATTAGATAGAGTCGAACGTTAAATTACGACAAAATTGTGTATTAGTGAAACCAAATTTTGCAGAGCTATATAGGTGTTAACTGTGAATACAAGTACAGTAGGCCTATACCGAACTTAAGGTCAATATAAACAACATATCGGTTGCGCTCCGGTAAGACCAGTGAAAACAGATCCGAAAAGATAGCAGCTCACCGCGAAAAATTCCTACATTAGATATAACATTTATACCTACACTAAGCTAGAGGATTTGCGATCTTACTATTATGTAACTAAGTTAAGATTCTGACGTCGATAAACTTAGTAGGCTACAGAACAGTGGGAGCGATGCCGAGATCTTAAGCGGGCCTTTCAAGTTCCGGTGCATGTACACCGCTGTTTTGTACATGGCAACGTTGCACCTACTTGCGCCTAAACTCCTTCTCATGAACAGTATCACTGGCTCCGTTGGGTATCTTCTTCACACTTTAGCACCAAGCATAATTAACCAAGCTCAATTATTAGTATTGATAAATCTTGCTGCCCACTTGCTGAAGTTGCACATTTAAGAGGAAAGTGAGAAAATGAACCCTTTTCCAAAGTAAAAAAGTAACTAATTTGACCAACAAATGCACTGTTTGAGAGCGTTTCCGTACGTTTCACTTTTAGCCAGTCACAGACTGCGTATACTGTAGTACCTGACGTAAACATTGGTTTGTCATCAATGACAGCAGAGGTCCTGGAGAAGATAGAGTTTTATTCCCCATACAATCTGGGATTTCTGGCGATATTCGAATATTTCAACAGGATACATGAAATATCGACAATCTGTTTATGTGTCAAAAGATTTAGTAGGCAGTCCGACAGGAATAACCAGGAATTTCTCAAAAGAATTCGGCGAAGTCTACAATGCTTCAAAAAACCAAGTATAGCCATGGGTGTCTACAAAACTAAGACCTAAGACCCACTGCAAAACTAAGACCCAACCAACTGTAAAACTAAGACCCTACTGCAAAACTATTAAAGTAGGGGTGGATAGACTCATTCACTATTGAAAGTACTTGTTATGATAATTACTGCCTTCATGAAGTACATTCTCATTACAAGGAATGTCTGAATAATATGTGTATGCATTTTCATAAGCAATTACCATAGCCATTGAGTGGGCCACTGAGTGGGCCATTGTTTTGACTATTTCTGATTGTTCATACAGTATTTGACATCAACAGCCAGTCACGTCTTGATATTACAGCTGTGAAAGCTTGATCTATGTGCAAATTTAGAGAACAGTACAGGTGGGCAGAAAAACATATCAACGTAATTTGACTTAATAGAATAAGATTACTAACAGTAGTTTTAGCCTGGGTAAATTTTGCCACAGAGCAAGCATTACTGAAACAAAATGTTTATTCTGGTTTACCCTTTGGCTATAGTTTGCAAGGCATGGGATGAAAAATAAAAAGAACATTTTTCCCGGTTTGGTGAACTAGAAACTATTCAAATAAACAACAGGACTCAGGAGCCATACGGATTACGGTACTTACTGGGCCAAAGACAGTCGTAGTGCATTGCTGATGTAGCATACCATTAATTATATGCCCCATTGACTCACCCATTAAATCAGGCTTCTTCCTCGCATGGCCAGTCCCACACTGGGAAAAAATTTTTTCTCCCCACTCCCTCACTCCATGTTGAAGTTTTCAACCTGGATTTTCAACCTTAACTTTGGTTAAAGCTCACAATGTGGGGCTCTTGTGGCACTTTCAAATTTCCCCATGACCATTGGAATTTTAGGCTAGAGGCCTTGAATAATAGATATGTGTTTCCAGTACTGATATACTCCAGGGCCGTAGCCTGCGGGGAGAGGGCGAGCAACTGCCCCTCTGAGATTTCCAAATCGTACATACACTACGTGCTAAAGATGGTGGCACTCTACATACGCAGTGTATTAACTGCCCCTGTAGAGTTTTTGCCAAGGCTACTGCCCTGTGCTTAAAGATGGCACTATACAGTAGTAGAGTACATACATAATGCGGTACATAAATCCTCTTTATTACATACATACGTAATACGTAATCCTCTAAACCATACTGATAAAATGATCAGACAGTCAGAAACAGCATCCCATAAAATTTTGAAGGGACTTCATTTGTCGGTCAACATTTTCGTATTAAGAATGTTTGAGTTAGTCATGGTCTGCTAAGTTTCAAGTGAAGCTAGCTAGCTCCCTCTTATGTTGCTACACTAACTTTGGAAACTAGTCTGACCTCTAACGCTAGCACAGCTAGAATTCAGCAATTCCTCACAAGATTCAGCCTACACCTGCAGGAGGCCTGAACCCAGGGCGAATCCTGCACTAGCTTGATGGTTCAGGCTGGGTAATGTAGAATGGAGCATGCAGTTTGATACTGTTAATCCCACTTGCTGCACTAGCAAAAGAAAATATTGTGGGGCAAAAAGTTTTTGCACAAAACCAAGCGTGAAGTGTTGAGTTTTTTTGGTTGGGAACCAGGGGCCGCCATAGGGCCCCTGGCAGGGTCTACCCGATGTTCCCGAGGTTCAATGTTCCCAAGGTTTGATGTTCCCCGTTTTCGTGTTATTCAATGGTTGGTGATGATTTCGACTTTCGAGGTTCTTTATTCCCAGGGTTCGATGTTCCCAGCAACGCATGTGTTAATGTGTCCATTAACATCGAACCCTGGGAACAATGGACCCTGGGAACATTGACATAGCCTCCCCCCGCCCCTCAGGATCCATAAGCAAAGCCTCTGGAAGCAGTTGGAGGTTTTTACATTATCGGTGAGTGTAAAAATAAGCCTTCTTATAATAGGTATTTTGATTTAGTGGATGGGTTCTTGGGGCAAACAGAGGGCAGCTGCGTCTCCTAGTGGATGATTCCATGGACAAGGCCCTAGTCCAGCAGGCCAAGCCCCCCCCCCCCACCTGAAGCTTTGAGGTTTAAGCATATTTTTGGTGAAAAATATGTCTCGGGACAGATACATTTTGTTTTGGTAGATGCCTTCTGGCTGTCACCAATGCTCCAGAAATTTTGAACTAGTCCAATTTTTGCCCAAATAAGACAAAAGGTACATGTATCTGCCACGGTGAGGTTTCTGGCATTTGGAGGCGGGGTGAATGCCCTCCAGCCCCACACATCCGGTCAGTACAGCCATGGATCAGCCTAAGGGGACATTGGAACTCTGAGAAATTGGGGTAATTTAGATAGCCCTGATTGTGGCATGAAATTCCCGTGTGCTTATTGAATTGCTTACAAGCAGATATTCATCACCCAAGACAGTTCCAATTCTCCCAAGCTACTTCTCGTCTTTCCCACATCCGTTTAAAGCTCATCTTAATGATACAGACACAGTTATAGTTTATATTGTTCAGGACATACCCTAGTGAGCATACAATTAAGGCCTTAGTGTGTAATCAGAACACTCTCAGTGCATGCTACGTAATGAGCTATATACTCTGCATTTTTTTTAATTTGATGTCAGTCAAAGAGCTGTACCAATTGAGAGTTTTGGTATACCCCAGGTGAAGTTGTCACTTAGTTCAGGTTTGGGGTGACGAGTGACTGCCTTTAATAAGCTGCTAGGTTACCATAATTAAACTACCTTACAAGTGTGATAACAAAATGTGCAAACTCTGAGGTAAAATGATGTGGAACATATTGCAAGTTTGTACATCATAGGCAAGAGGGGTCCTAATGAGAGCCTGCAGCCAGAAGCGGTTCTAGGGACAAAATTTTAGGGGGGCTAGAACGGCATATAGAGTATTTTCTGAGCACATGTATGTCTTCACCACTACTAACTTACACACGTTTGCAAAATTTTTTTTTTTGGAGGCCCCCGTGGAACCGCGCCTGGAACCAGCCCTCCCCCCTTTCCCCCTTGCCACCCCTCGTCCCCATATACACGTTAAATTTTGATTAGGAAGACTTTGGTAAATATTACGGTTGGTACAAACCGAAGGGCTGAGGATCAAAATCACAGGCATGATACAATTGTAAGTTACTGCTTGTAGGCTACGTACTTCAGTGCTGTTCCGTTACTCTTTCTAATTGAATCATAATGTAAATGTAAGAAAAGTACAAAAAATACAACTTAAGTTCAGGGTACATGAATAATGATGATATACAGTACAATGATATACACAAGCCTGATGTACAGTGCCTTACCTAGTGTCATAGTCTGTGTTAAGTAATATGTAGCCTTTAGTCTACATTTAATGTACAGGTGTATTTATCGTAGCAAATAAATAAATTGAACCTTTGGGAGAATATTCTGTGCTGTCTTCATGGTTTTCTGTCACCTCTGTTTACAGGTAGGCCTATGTTACCATTACCAGATTTTCATGGCACTGCTACTCAGTGGGGATATCTACCTTATATTACAGCAGCGTGTCCATAATCTTTTTTTTTGGGGGGGGGGGAGACAGAAACTGTGATTCCTTCAACTGACATGAAGAGCACCACATATGCACCCTAGGTGCACTGCGAGTCCACAGTACATGTCGATCTGCATGCGTGGAGGTGGGGTCCAGGGGATGCGGCCCGGCTGTAATATTAGAAAATAAGACACCCAAAATTGGTGGAGGAAACAGATATTTTTTCAGTTTTAAATTAAATCTTGGATAATCCAGGTCTTTACTTCGAAGCCATCAAATGAAACTTATGTTTTAAAAAAATATCAATGACTCCAAAAAGTATTATAGCTATTTTTTGTTTAGCCACAACGTGCAATCCAAGTGTGTAGTGCGTGCGAGTCTACCACGTGTGGGGTTCAGGCATCGCATCGGACTCCTTGCAGGTGACCAAGGGCCGAAGAACTCAGCAACCCCTGCAGTCTTAGAAAATAAGACGGCAGAATAATTGGTTCAGGTTTTAAATGACGGAGAATTCAGATTACTGCAAAGGGTGTATGGTTTTAGTTTTGCAGCAGTGTCTTAGTTTTGCAGTTGGTTGGGTCTTAGTTTTGCAGTAGGGTCTTAGTTTTGCAGTTGGTAAGGTCTTAGTTTTGCAGTAGGGTCTTAGGTCTTAGTTTTGTAGACACCCGTATAGCCATACCTTAGGACAGAGGGTTTTACAAAATATGCTACCATTGTTATTGACCTCTCAAAACAGACACTAGCACTTGCCTCGGAGACTTAGTCCTAGTAAAAGAAAAGCCTCACAAGGGCAAACAGAAACCAAAGGTAAGCTGTTATTGTGAAAGATATAAGCCTTGAATAGAAAACGCCAACGGTAGGCAATATTGTTTTAAGCTTACCCTCGGCGAAGATTACATTATTGTATGTAGTGTTACAGTCAGTTTTGCAGGCTTGGCTTCATATCGACATCATAATGTGTTTGCCACGCATTGCTTATGAGATATTTGACGTGACGGCATTATTTAAAAAAAATATGTTTGCTATCAGGCTTAAAATATCATGCCCCTAAACACCATGATTGTTTGATATTAAATGTTGGGCAATAAAAAGGATGGTGACCTTTTTTCAAGGAAGGAAATAGTTCGCTGTTTTTGTATCTTATAATTTCATCTCTTTAAAATTTTCAGATGAGGCAATGCTTATCACCAGTGACGTCGCCGGGGGGGGGGGGGCGGGGAGCACGTGTCCCCCCGTGGAAAATCTTGTGCCCCCCGTGTGCCCCCATCTGAGATTTGTGGTGCTAGAAAAAAACTTTTGTAGACAGTCACTCAGTCAGAATATTGTACTCTAAGGTTTCCATCTTATTTGATTCTAATTCTTAGGACAAGAAAGGGCAACAAATTGCATTTTCTTTGAATGAGCGGCGAAAACAATTAAATCGTTCATGGCCCACTCCGCCCACCTCAGAAAACACACGGTGATCAATTCATAGGTCGTGTATCGGAAGCTCGGAGCATCCGTCCTGGTGCTACGTAACGCTCGTCGTCGCAACAGGCGTAAACATATATACCTTAATCTGTTAATGGTGTACCTAGCTAATATGTCAAATACGTAGGTTTTGTTGGAAGGGGCTAGGGTAGGGTGAAACGACCATGATCTGTCTTAACAGTGTGTGGTTTGTATTTCCTGGAAAATTTTGCATCAGTCACCATCTAGTGGTGCGAGCCCATGGACGTCCGCAAAGGGGGGGGGGGGACGCAAGTGCCCCCTGGAAAAATAGGATGTTTCAGTACTCTGACTTAGGCTATCTTCACTGGAGATGTAATTTCACTGGTGCAAATAAGAATGAAAACATGTTTGAGCATATTTTTTTTTGTAGGGGTGGGTGAGTAAGGCGGACATTTGTCCCCCCATTTTTTGGGAAAAATTTTCAGAAAATTAAAATCATTACCTGAAAAATAAGAATTTCCAGAGATATATTCAACTTAAATTCAGAAACAAATGTAGAACCATTTTGCAGCTAGCCTAGCCTACGTGAGCTAAACTTTTCCGGGGGAAAGGGGTCTAAGGGGACACCCCCTCCCTTTAGACCCCTCCCCCATGACACTGATCCGCCACCCATGGTGGTCCCCCATCAAATTGCTGTGCCCCCCCCCATGTGCCCCCAAAAATAAAAAAGTCTGGTGACGCCACTGCTTATCACTTGAAATGTATTACGTGGTAAGGAGTGACAATGTTTGTTGGTTGGACTCCTTTGTAGTGGGGGCACTTCTTATTTAAAACTTTGATCAGAAGATTTCAGTGCACCTTTAACCCCAAAGGGGAGAGTGTGGGGTGAAAATGTATTTTTGCCCCACCTGCTGTTACCAGCATCATACAGTTGTTTTTCTAAAATAAATTTCAAATCCTATTTTCTATGCTGTCATTGTAGTTTTTGCCTAACATATTGTACAGTTTACAACCCCAAACCGTTCAGTCACCCTTCTATCACCCAAGAGTAACTCCTAGAATGTTGCCTGAGAATGACAATTCACTATACTGGTGGTAGGCTCAAGCAGTATATTATCCTACCGTTAATAAACAGATTTGGTTGGCTACCAAAAAGAAAGGGAGACTGCGGGGAATTGAAATATATGGGCTATGGCTAAGTTTAACCATACTGCTGTGTAACTCTTGTCGTATACCTGTGCTGAATCCACACCATGTTTGGTAGGCATGGAAACCAATGGGGTTATTTCAATTTCAGGGGGAACTGAAGGGGTCTATGCGACAATGAAATTATGACAAAGGCCCGTATGATCTGACGTCGATGTCCCTATCTTTGTAGATTACTAGAAAACACGCCTTACCCTATAACACTACGAACAATGTAGTTTTCCCTTTTACACCGGATCCATACTATGTGTGTGAATAGGCACCTGCTGCGTCTCTCTCATTAGATTTACATGCACCTATACGTAGCAATATGTACTGCTAGTTTATTTGCCTCAAGAAGGGAGCCCTTGTTTGTTGTTATATGAGGTCAATGCAGCGGGGTCTATAAGGTGCAAAGTCTCTATTGGAAGGATATAGCTCAAAACAAAGTAATATATATGAAAAGTGGCTCTTAAGTTACCATATTATGATAATTCCCATTTTATGATAATTTAAGAGCCTTAATTGCTATTTATCCTACTGAATATCGCAAAGAATAAAACACTTGAGGTATCGTACGTCCTAAATAAAATATTAGGTCATTTTCATTACATCTTATATTTTACACGCCATTAGACATTGATGGACATGTTAGCTTAGTTTACCACATTCGCAGCAAAGAAGATAGTGACTAAATAGATGTTTGCAAACTCCTCTGAAAAGACCGTTTTCGACTAAAACATGAAAGACCTATTTTAGACTCCACAACAGTAACGACAAACAAATATTTTTATTTTTATTTTATATTTATTTTGTTATTGTTTACTTAGTCATTAGCTTTGCTTTCAGACTATTTTGCATACATCATTTAAGATTGTTTGAATATCACAATATTTTAATGAAATTCGTGAAATGTTATGCTTTTTTTTACAGGGAAACTCGACCTTGACGTTACGATTGCCTACATTTCAGCAAATTCACCTATTCGCACTGGGAATGAAAACCGTATCACTGTATATGACAGTCAACACAGACCAACATCTAAAGGCTACAGGATTTCAAGATCACAACCATTTTTGATAACTATCGTTGTTTTCTTAGTTGCTGCCAGATAGAATTTTCAGCTTCTCCTCTTCATCATGATGCGTGTAGAGGTGGTTAGTGGTAGATATACATGGATACTAATTAGATTAAGATTTCACGTGTAAACAACATTTCCATGGTGATATTTGCCATGAACGAAGTCGATTATGGTAGTTTGCAGTAGTTTAATAATACCTGTTTTTTGTAACAATTCCATGACAAACATCAAGAAAGTTATTTTTGTCTTCCAGTCAAGCTAAACGGGATTGTGTAAATTGGCAAGTAATATTTTTGCTTCAAATAGAAAACACGTTTTGTAAAGCTAGGCAGGTTTTGGTTTATGGTCAGAACTTGTTTATGCAAAAAGGAAGTATTTGAGACAAAGTAATTACGATAACTGCTCTACATAGACCTTAGTATAAATTTTGCCGCTGTTAAAAAGTAATTCATTTTTCCATTCTCCTTTACTGTGGACTTGTTAAAAATAGTACAACAATACACATAAGATCATTGAAAATTATCATATGTGTATTTTCAGACCACTAATAAAGCAAGACACTTAATATACGTTAAATTTACATCAAAACTGTCAATAAGTATTTCAGTTCAGGACCTTGAACAGTTGTTTTAAGACGCTGAGCAATCACACAAGTACCGTTGAAACCTGTGCTGTTATATTACAACCTGATTGATATGTAGTATATTGATACTTGGACGTTTCTGTAAATTGAAGCAGTTCTTCATTGTATATGTATTTCTTTATTGTTTTTATTCAAGAAGTAAATATTCGACTTCCAAAGAAAACTGAAATTTATGAAGGAGACTTGAATCATCTACTGTTGTATTATTTTGTTTACAATTGAAATTAAAATACCTTGCATGGAAAAAAAGGAACATAACATGAAGTGAGACGTCGTCATGATAACCAACTACTGTGCATAATCAAAGTTGACGAATGATTTACTCGAAAGGAATTGAACTCCAAAATTCATCTAAATTGACAAAACGAGAAAAGTCATCAGCAGCCTTAAGCAAAACTGTACAGGGTGCAATTTATTTTGAATCTTATGGAGGAAAATATTTGTGCCTAGTATTTTAGGAATAGACTCAAACTGTGGATAATGCATCTTGCAATTATTACATCAACAAAAGGTGATGTGAAGACATCATTCAGATTGACATGGCCTAACGTACTTAACACATTCATGCTTGAATTTCTGAAACATATACCTTTATTGCTTACGAATACAGTTGTCATTGTTTTGAGTATAACTTGTGTTAAATTGAACAAATGACAGGCCTGTAAAAATCAGTCGACAATGTAAAACGAACCGATACCGTGATAGAAAACATAAACGATAATGTAAAAATGAACTGATGACGTAATAGACCTAACAAATTAACCGACAATGTTATAACCGATTATGTAGTAAAAGATAACCGATAATGAAGTAACCGATAAAGTAGCAAAAAAAAAATAACCGATAAGGTAGCAACTAATGTAGCCAATGTCGTAATGGAAAGTATTCATAGTCAAGGCAAATGGTGCACAATATAGAGATGAAATTGTGCAATTTGGGTGAAAAGCAAAAAACTTTTTACAAAGGTAGCCTATTGCATACAGTAAACCAAGATTATTGGCAATCTCAGTTTCAGTTTGGTAAACCAAACTCAAAAGACCGCCACGATTAAAAAAATAGCACTAGTTTGAAGTTTTCAGGTAGTGTATGTTGTGACAGTCGAGCAAAATACAACAAGTCCAAAATGGCTGTCAAAAACAAAATGCCCGCTAATAGCACTGAAAACAATCAAATCGTCGTATTTTAATACAAATGACATTAAAATGCGTTGTCCAGATGGAAAAAGCTATCACTTAAGTAATAACACGGCAAACTTAGATGGCTGCCGAGAATGAAATGTCCGACATTATAACAATCTATAAGTCACAAGCAGGGTCAAACCAACTGAAACACCTTGACGTGAAAACAAGTGACAGGTTCCGAATAAGTACCATTAAAACCAAGATGGTTTCTAATGTTTTTGGCAAAGGTCAAACGCCATGTAGCGTCAACAGAGGGAAATAGTGAAAACTTTGAAAATACAACACCTCACGGAGAGGAGCATAGACATATCTCGTATTCAGTATGTAAGTGTCACACAGACAGACAGACAGACAGACAGACAGACAGACAGACAGACAGACAGACAGACAGATGGACATATACATGGACAGATAGATAAACAGATAGATGGATAACCACTTGAGAATGTAATTATGAAGAGTGTTTGTGGTATTAGGTGATAGTCTTACATCAGATATCTGTGGTAAGAAAGATTCAGCATGTGGGTGTAGCGGCTTCCGGTAACTATTTTAAGTATATCTATAAAGACACGTTGTTCTATGATATTGTTAACTACCAGGGATGCGCGTATCGATTAACTGCTTCATATTACTGAAAAATGCAACATTTCTAGGCCCTATTTGGTACTATAGGGTGCATGTGCGAATTCAGTTAACAGTATAATGGTGTTTAGAAACTACTAGCATTTTCATTGTGACGAATTTGAACTAAAGGGCAAGATGATGCTGTCATATCAGTAGTCGGAAGTGGTTGAAGGTAGGTGCAACATTTTGGTGTAGTGGTTTTCGGTACCTCTGTTAGGTAACCATATAAAAATGAGTGAATGTATCATATGTAAAGTAATACTGTAGCCAACACTGAAAAGGGAAGCGAAGTGTATAAACGAGTGTCGTCTAAAATTGTAGCTAGTGCAAATGACTCTGGTGTCTTTATCAACAAAAGGATTTGGCAGAGTGACAGAGTTTAATCATTGACAAATTTGCGTTGCAACTTGAGTAACATGTGAACACCGATATTGGCTGCACATTCATTGATTAGAGTGTACATTCTGTCAGCGTTTATTCGAAACATTGTCCGTAAATCACTGACACATAGATCGAGTTGCCTACAGTACACAATATATGACATGGATATTCATATTTGTCACTGCTTTTGCATTCACCGGACGAAATGCAGTCTATAATTACAGGTTAATTAAAAGACTAAACGTTGAAAGCTCATATTTCTTACTTTGTGTGGCTATTGTATTTATAATCAAAAATGAGAAAAATATCAGAAAAACAAAGAAAATCAGAAAAATCGTGAGAGATAGATTTAGAGATTCAAAGAAAAATGGGAAAGAAGGAACTTGGAAACAGCAGAGAAAAATTATACAGACAAAAAAAACCTCATGCAAACAAAAATTTAAATAAAAAATAAAGCAAAAATGCCACAGAAATACAACGAACATACAAAAAAAAATAAACTAGGGAAAAAAGGAAAAAGGTCAGTCAAATAAAATTTTGATTTACTCTGCGTCCAATTCGCTTGATATCAGTTGAATTTCTATGGTTTATCCATACAATGAATGTGCATGGAAATTAATACAGTGGGTCACAATCAATGGGTTCCGCACAACCACTGATCAAGGTATTCAATATCTCTTTAGGTTACATGTGTGACAATATTCATTGCTATTATTTTTTACCATTCAAGACTGATCATGATCGATGTGCACTGTTTATGCAGACCATTAAAAGGGAGGGCTTCCGCTGTTCTCTGTGTTCAATTAAAAGAAGATGTTTGTTTAGTATAGACTATACTTGTTTCAGGAATTTCAAACATCACTTATGACCGTCCTATCACAGAAGGCAATTCAAGTGTTAAGTGCAAATTGAGACCACATATTTCAACATTTGAACAAAGTATCACAGAAAAAAAAAGATATGTTGAGAACAAACATGAGATATGTTGGGAATGTCGCAAACATACATAGATTTCAAATCCAGCAAATATTTTTTAAATTTTACACCTTGCGTTGAAATTTGTCCAGAGAATAACAAATTACAAACGTTCAAACAAATGAAGAAACTTCGTGTGGAATACAGAGAAGACACATGTAAAGTATGAAGGTCACCAGATGTCTCAGGTCCCTTTTTATCCCGGAGCATTTACACACCAACATTGATCATGACAAATAGGATGTTACTAAATTCGATTCAGATCTCAACGTCAGGATTTAAATATAGAGGCTTTATCACTTGTTTTATTATTACCGTATCTCACACTTCATGATTCCCTCCGTCCCTTATCGTCTTAAAACAAAGCAATACCACTTACTAAAGCTGTCTGTCTGTCAAAGTTCCCTGAGGTCGTTACATTTCTATCGGTTTCACAAATACCACACAGCAGAGGCACATAATACCGGAGCATCACAATGGTGCATAACAATTACATAACATTACAACATTTCACAAGAAAGTTTAGACGGTTCGAATCCATACACCTGCTCCTATCATCTGAGCGCGTCACACTCGAAGGACTTAGCTCACTTTAATGATTGGGCTATAGACCACATAACCGAAATTTTCCGATGTAGGAGTAACATACGACACCTTACGCAACAATAAACAAGAGAGCAATCCACGTAGTTGCATCTCATCCCTATCGTTGTCCATATCATTCGCTCTTTTAGATGTATTACAGTGGATCAACAGTTTGATCAAACAGCGCTTTACATTATACACATAGCTTTACAGCGCCTAACATTATATACATATTTAGTTAGTTCTATTCCCATGGAAGATTATGACCTTCATAGCTATGTCACTACCTTTGAAACCAATTTTCGAAATATTATGGATGTCCATGCTCCTGTGAAAATGTGCTCCAAGAAATTGATTTCAACATCCCCTTGGTTCAATGACGATATTTATTCTGCTCGTAAGTTACGTCGCCAGTTCGAACGTAAATGGAGGAGAAACGGCAAACTCGAAGTACACAGGGAAGAATACTGCAAACAACGTGAGGTTGAAGCTACACTTATCAGACAAGCCAAGGTCCGTTACTACTCATCGGAACTTACTAACAGCTCAGGTGATCAAAAGAAGTTGTTTAGAATTGTTAATAAACTACAACAAAAACCAAATAATCCTGTGCTCCATTCAGTTGCATCTGATAGATTTTTAGCCTCCAGATTTTCACAATACTTTGTTGAAAGAATTAAACAGATTAGGAAAACCTTCATTCCATCCCTTGACAGTCAGTTGCATTGTAGATCTTTATCACCTACAGCACTATGTACTTTTCGTGTTACTAGTGAAGAAGAGATCAAGAAAATTATTATGAAATCTCCCTAAAAATCATGTGAACTTGACTCTATTACAACACCGTTAATCAAACAGTGTATTGACTTCTTTGATCCATATATTACAAATATTGTTAATGGTTCCCTTTCCTCAGGACCCTTTCCAGAAAGTCAAAAGATTGCCTACGTTACGCACCTTTGAAGAAAGTTGGTTTAGACAAGGAGATACTGAAGAACTATCGGCCTGTCGCCAACTTAAAATTCCTCAGAAAAGACTATTGAGCGTGTTGTATCTAGTAGGATTAATGATCACATCACTGCCAACAATTTATTGTTTCGCAGCATTTTTAACATTTTCCAGCTAGCATACAATCAATACTATGGGACAGAAACGGCTCTTGTTAGAGTTAATAATGACATTTTATCGACATTGGATGAAGGCAACGTTACTGCCCTTGTACTTCTTGACTTGAGTGCAGCATTTGATACTGTTGATCATAACATTCTCCTGTCGAGACTCAGAAATCATCTCGGTTTAAGAGATGAACCACTCAGTTGGTGTAAGTCTTATCTATATCAAAGACCACTGCAGTATGTGTACATTGGAAATGCTATCTCTGATCCTGTTGTTCTGGATTACTCTGTTCCTCAAGGCTCAGTTCTTGGTCCTCAAGTATTCACATCTACACTTACCCAGTTCTCCATATTTTTTTTTACGTACCGCCTCCAGTATCATGTTTATGCGGATGATACACAACTTTAATTTTCGTTTTAACTTTTCCGTTAATATCCTTGAAAAATGTAGTCAGGAAATTCGTCAATGGATGCAGCAAAATTTCCTTAAATTGGACGATTATAAAACAAAATTCTTACTTTTTGGTTCCAGTCAGTAGCTGTCTAAAGTCAGCATACCCTACATTACAATAGGAGACTCAAAATTTTTTCCTGCCTCACAAGCTAGAAGTCTCGGGTTATTTTTGATTCTGCGATGATCGTGGAGGCTCATCTTTCCAGCGTTATGCGTTCACCTTCAGTTCACATTCGGAACATTGGTAAAATCAGGAGGTTTTTAAACAGTGATGCTACTGAACAAATCGTTCACTCATTCATCACGTTTCGGCTGGATAACGGAACTTACTCTTGTCTCCCACAGTGCCAGATAACTCGACCTCAACGCATTCAAAACACAGTGGCACGGATTGTTATGTTGTCTAGGAAATCTTGCCACATAACACCGATACTCTGCGAATATCACTGGTTTCCAGTTTCATTCAGGATAATGTTCAAAATTCTACTCATTGTTGTCAATCACTCAACGGGATGGCCCCAGTTTATATTTCTGAGCTTGTTAGTCTTAACTCGCCACCAAGACATCTTCGTTCAAGCAGTGTGTGTCTTTTACGGAAAAAGAGATCTAAACATGCTTGGGGTGGTAAGTCTTTTCATGTTGTTGCCCCTCGCTTTTGGAAGACACTCACACTGGAATTGAGATCCTGCAATAGCATCTCGGTTTTTAAAAGACTTCTTAAAATCTCATCAGACAGGCTGTCCCTGATTTGTTGTAATTGTCTTCACTTCACCATTTTTCTGTTCTTTGCGCCATTCAGGGTGGATATGTTCGCATTATAAATTATTATTATTATTATCTCATCGCTCTATAGGGGCTAGATGAGATATTGTGGTCACTTGGCTAGTGGAGCTATATATTGTACTGTGCACCCATGGGAGAATGGTTGCCATGGAAACGCTTGGAGTGGATGAGTAGCGACACCCCAGGGGTACCCCATGGTAGAGTGACCATGGGTACAGGAGGGTCCTGTGTGGTGGTGGTGGTATAAATGGAAACGTGTCCATGCCAATGCGTGTGTGCGTGTGTGTGTGTGTGCGTCCGGACCTGTCCAAATTGTGGTTTTTCCAGAATAGTTTGAAAAGCATATGAGCGATTAAGTTGAAACTTGGTAAGGTTGTGTATGATGCCAATATGTACAAGATGTATTAGTTGTATGGTAAATCAAGTCAATTTTGCTGATTTTTTAGAAAAAATGTCTATTTTGCCCCAAAATTGCTATTTGCAGCATATCTTGAGAAGTGTTTGAGCATTTAATGCAAAATTTTGCAAAAAGTTACCTGAGAATGAATAATTTCAAGGTATATCACTTTTGTAGTAAAGAGAGTGAAATTTGCTGATTTTTTAGAAAAAAAGCAAATTTTGCCCCAAAATTTGTATTTCCAGCATATCTTGAGAACTATTAGATCAATTAACTTACGGTTTTGTAAGTACTTACCTGAGAACACATTGTTCAACATAATATTACCGTAATGTGAAACTGAGTCAAATTTGCTGATTTTTTAGGACAAAAAAGCCAATTTTGCCCCAAAATTGCTATTTCCAGCATATCTTGAGAAGTATTTGAGCATTTAATGCAAAATTTTGCAAAAACTTTCATGAGAATGAAATATTCAAGGTGTACCCCTTTCGTAGTAAAGTGAGTGAAATTTGCTGATTTTTTAGGAAAAAAAGCCAACTTTGGGACAAAATTTGTTTTTCCAGCATATCTTGAGAACTATTAAACCAATTAACTTAAAGTGTTGTAAGTACTTAGCGATAAACTGTTACAAATTCCCATGTGCAGGCCCTGTATTGAAATCAATGTGCATGTTGGCGATGAGATACGCAACTCCGTGGATTGCCCTCTTGTTATTCTTTTCATTACATCCATACATCACATCTCTCTTTCTTTCAAGTTTGTTGCAAATAAATGGTTTAGTATTTCAGTTAAAAGAAGTTTTTTGTAATGTAGCTTATGTAATGTGCAACAACTAGTATCAAAATAATTATAATAAAACAAATTAACACAGGTAAATTACAACACAAATGACTCGTGTTATCTTTACTTACTGGTACAAAATAAAGTCTTTGAAATGACTTGGTACATTTCTTTTTCTTTTGCATCTTTCTGATTGGATATTTGTTTCATTTTCTTGTGTTTTCTCAATACCAGGGTTTGGATGGGTTTGTGTTGAATAGGGAACCATAGAATCTGATAGGTGTGAGATTTTCTGGGTCTGGCCATCAGTATCAAGAGCTGTAGACTGAAGATTAAAACAGACCTCACGAGAATGGACCCCATTCCTTCTTAACTTAGATCCAGTTGGTATTATTATGTTATAGGATCTTCTCTTCTACCTTGGCTGGCGATAATTTCTTGTCACCATACCAAACTCTGATGTGATCAACTGACTTGAAGGATTGAAGCATCGTAGTTCCCTTGTCTTAATAACGTTCTGCTTCCTTTGCTTAGTATCAACACATCCTTTACAGTCTCAGGAGCACACGGATTTGGTTTCAATAAACGAGAGTGGATAGGAAGTTTTGAGTTAATTCTCCTAACCATTCAGAGTTGAGCTGGGGATTCACCAATTTTCTCTATGGGTGTAGTGCGGTATTCAAGACGGGCAAGTCGGCAAGATATTGAACATCTGATTTAGCAATAAATTCTTTACTGTTTGAATATATCTCTGCTAACCCATTTGAACGAGGGTACAAGTGAGGCGAGGTTATATGTTCGAACTCCCAGCCTTGAACAAACCTTCGAAACTCCTCAGAAGCATAATAAGGACCATTATCAGTCGTCATGTGTCACTGGTATTCCATGTCTACTAAAGACTGATTTCAATGCTCGAATCACTGCTTGTGAAGTAATATCCTTTCCTAGTTTTACAATTTCAGGATACTTTGAGTAATAGTCCACAATTAGAGAATAATGATCACTTTTAAATTGAAACAGATCACTCGCAACTTTTGCTCATGGCTGATCTGGAATTTCATGTTCCTTCATTGGTTCTCGTTGTTGCTATTTAGCATACATATTACACTTACATAACCATTTCTTCTATTTCAGACAATAACCTCGACCAATACAAAATTTCTCTTGCTCTCTCTTTACTTCTAAACGTCACTAAAGGCGTCTCGAAACTATTAACACACTCAGATGGTTCTGTTTGCTTAGCAGTCACGTTAGCATCTTCCATTTCTTTAAAACTTTCTTCAGTTTTGCTCCAAGGGAAATTGGAATGTGATTCTTCCTCACTGCCGCTGGTAGTTGAGTTTTCATCTAGATCATGAACTTCTCTTCCAACGTTTGACTCATTCGGCCTTCTACTTGTACCTCTGCTGCGTTTAGATGTAAGTATATCTGCACCAAGGGTATTTGATTCGCCGCCTCTGCCGTGACTGCGTCTAGCCCTATCTAAATGCTGATCACTGCTTTCTGGTGTGAGCTTTGTACGACAGACACCTTCAAAATGGTTGGCTCGTCGACAACTATGACATGTTTTGCTGTTAGCTGGACACTCCCCATATTTGTGTTTTCTTCCACATTTCCCACAGACTTCCTTGACAATAGGCTTCGATTTGACCTCATGAATATCCGATGTACGGCCTTGATTATGGGACAGTCCAGTCAATTGGACAGTTGCCGCTCATTAGCTCTGCATGTGTTTATGGCGTCTTTAAGTGTTAGCTTGTCTACAAGTAGTAGCCTACGCCTCACTGAATCGTCCATAAATTAATCTGTCTTTGATGAGAGATTCTGTTAAGATTTCAAACTCACAGTCATTTGCTCTGTTCCTTAAGTCGGTAAAGAAACTCTCAATTCTTTCTCCTTCCTTCCTGGGACCTAGTAAAGAACTGGTATCTCAAATATGTTACATTCTCACGCGGCTCAAAAGAGCGTGTGAATTGTTCTTTCACTTTAATATATTTGTTTACGTCTTGACCATTGGCCCAATGGAACGCATTGTATATGACAATCATACGTTCGCCCACTATGTGTAACAGATTTGTGAATTTTACCGAATCCGATTTCTCATCAACTCCGGTTGCAACGAAGTACGTGCTAAAGCCTGCCTTCAGCTTTTACAATTTAAAGCACAGTTACCTTCAGACGTCATTTCTTTTGGTGCCTTCAATTTATCCATTTTACCGTCATTTATAGCCAACTTCTGACACCCTGTAAACAAAGCACGTTCGGATAGGTTATATTTTGTGATGTTGTGATGTCGCTAAAATGTTCTATTGACCCCCGTCTATGTTCAATTACACATATTTTGCCTATCGACATGACACCTAATACCCCCTGTACTGCAACTGAAGAAAGCGTAGACATTGATATACCTATACTTTACGAGATCGATGTTTAATTGACCATGTGAATCATCACAGCATGACGTGATAAAAACCGCCCTAAGGTGATGAGAATTTGCAAAAAGTTAAACCTCAGCATAAAACATGAAAGAGGTGAGGTTGGAGAGTTTCTCATTTTCATGTTTATTTTCATCGTTAAAGTGGGTCATTAGAAACCAATAAAAAGTGGGGTCATACTCCTTCTTATTACATAATAGATTAAAATGCCCTCTTTCAAATTTTCCGTCGACACAGCCAGAAGCAAAAAAGAAGACAATTTGGTACAAACCAGTATGACAAAAGGAGAAAAACTCATCAAATTGTCCGTACTGCATTTGACGTTAAAACAAAGAAGCTGAAGAGTAAGTATAGATGACGGTCATGGTCGTTGATGCAAAAATCTGATAATTGTCTGTTTTTTAACAATGGTAAATAAAATGTCAACTTCTTTTTTCTCCAGATGATTATTTTTGGGATCACAGTGGGTCACATTACTATCTTTTAACAATGACAACATTGTTCAAGCCCTAAATCTGATTACATGCAGACTTTGTTGTTTACAATGGAATTATCATGACCGTGACACATTATAAATTATAGATTGTTATCACGTATAATTTATAATATGTCACTAATATTATTGATGTTTGAATGTGACACTTACTGTTAACTTTAATTCATAATTGCCTCCAGTGGAGTATTCCAATGTGAAGTAAGAAACAAAAAAATGTTTATAACTGCATGAACCAAACGTTGGAACTCACTAGATGGTAGACTGGAAAATTGCACACTTGCATAGTTTTACAAGTATGTATATACAAGCAACAATTATCGTTCACAGAGAAGGGCCAAAGTTCATATGCGGTCATCAGAGGCCATAATGTGAAAAGCTTATGTTGTTCGTTTATGCTCTAACTTTTGAAGGGAAGGTGCAAGACAGATCAAAGTTGGTGTCTGGGGAGGACATATAAAAGTCCCGGTTGAGGTGCAAGTTAAAGGTCATCTGAGGTCACCCGTAGGCAGAATGTAGTCTAATCAGTATCTCAGGAACCACATGCTGCATAGACTTCAAACTTGGAGGGTGTGTACTTCCTTCTAAGTAAATGAGATTGTAAAGGTTTTTTGAGGTCAAAGGTCATATGGGGACATCAGAGGTCGTACAGTGAAAAGCTTGTGAACGCACTTCTTTCAAAGGGGAAGTAACCCTGCACTGTACAGGTGGGTTAATGTGCAGTGCATAACATTTTTGGGGTGTGGTTTTGGTGAAAATTGGAGGTTATTTGGGTCACTAGGAGGTGCAAAATGTTAGCTCCCAGCAGGTGCTTTTACTCTTCTCTACTACTAGTGGGTATACAAGTATTTGGTGTAACCAGCTGGCAAAGACTCGCAATACTTGAAATGTTTTATAAAATTTAGTTAGTAGTTTGGGCTAATGAATTTGGACTTTTAATGCAATGCACGACAGAAAGAAGTACATACCTTTGTCATCCTTTTATTATTAATCTATTACTATTTACTGAGCTATTTTGATAGTTATAAGTACAAAATTCCTAAAAGATAAACAGTTGGTTTTTATTGTTCTTCACTAAGATACAATTCCCCCCCCCCCCATATACAGAGAATTTTTCAGGCTGATAAGTGACCGTACTTCAAAAATTACGCAAGTTACAATAAGGGCCAATGAACCATGATAAACTTCACACTATACTAGGGGCTCTATACCCAAGGCCTAGAGAAGGTGAATGTTATGTTTCATTTTTGATTCCTTGCCGAAGGCCGAAGGAATCTATGTGATGCTGATGTCGTGTGAGTTTAATTATCACTTTAGTATAATTGAATTCAATGGATAACCCTTACGTTGGAGTATCTTCATGATTTAAAGTATAATTACGTAATTGCCTCTTTGTGTAATGTAAGTTTTATTATTATTTCATTTCGATTTTCGTGTTCTGTGTTAAAGCGAAAACAATTTGTTAGAATGGAACTTCTGCTTTCTCCTTTTCTGACATTTACTTCTTACTTGTATGATCTGTACTATTTGTATTTGATATTCTGCAGGAAATAAACTGTCTCAGTCATTCATTATTGCATATTGTCTCCGCATAAGGTGGCTTTGATAACACATTAGAGACTTTTTATTTTTTCTTCTCTTTGTGTTTTAACATTCATATGTATTTGATTTTGATGTACATTCATTTGATTTGGAAATTTGTATTCATAGCTTTGTCCTTTAAATGAAGTTGATATTCGTGTCTGATGTAAATACTACACTTACAAAATGCAACCAAGTTCACGGCCATTATTGCCCATCTTCTTGTCTAAAGGGGAAATCAGGGTTTGACTGAGAAAATTCACCTTTAGTTTATTTTTCTTTCTAAACTGATTGTCCACCGAAATAAGAGAGACGTTGGGGAGATGTTTGAAGGTAGAAGAAACGGTAATTACTGCGTTAATTACTGTTGAATGAGAACTCTTAATATTTGTCCGGTACAAAAAATAAACGTTCATGTACAAGACAAGATAGCCTCCTCTATGCGATGACCAATCACAGCGTAAGACTGAGATGACGTTGTATTAATAAACATAACCGAATGTTTACGGTTCCCATGCTGTTCGTGCATTGCGCAATGCTACGTACACAAGAGTTTAGCGATAGTTGATGATACATACAGCACACGTAGGCACGTATGAAACTGTTCAGCCACACCTCCTCATACCTTGAAAAGGCGATAGTATTGAATATTCGTATTTGATTCGATGAATATGGATATTACAGACTTTCGGAGTTCTTCACCGATTTTTTGCAAATTTGACTCGTTTCTCGAAATTGTCCACATGTTTTGAGATAATCTTGATCATATTTGTTACTTATAACTAATTGTGCGATACCGGTGGAGAATTGTAGGAAAATAAATTGTGAAAACCAACCCTGATTTCCCCTTTAATTAAGCCTGTTCATGAATTTTCAGCTAGGACAGAAGTCCCGTTTGTGCAATATGGACCATCAATGAGATGCAACCCGAGCACTCTACAGCACATAAATGTAATAACAACCGTAAATGTAATGTCCTTCATAAATGCACTAATTTTTAACGATTAATGTGATATCTACCATGATCATTACAACGATCATTAAGAAGATCGTAAGAAACACTCAGTTTATTATCCTCCTATTAATTAGATCATAATTTAAATCCTGAAAGATTTTAAGTTTTGGGGACCTTCACGTCTTGACCCACGAAAAGTGAATGTTATAGACCTACATTGATTTCACTGTGTGGTGCTTATCAATAAATTGTTGTTGACTCCGTCTAGTTACTTCACCGGTGGATCTGTACTTTGACTTCGTTCGTGAATCAAACTCATGGTATCGACCTTACCATTTTGTATGCACTTATGGTAGGTCGGTCAAATGAGAGTGGAGACAGGAAATTGATATATTAGTGTACGGTTCTTTTGGCAAAGCTCCAACATTGGATTTTGATATTTGCTATAGTTAATTATTGTAATGAAGTAAAATTTCACCTGATTACAATGGGAACTTCATTAAGGAATTAATCACACTCTGTCAGTGGTTGAAGTGGAATTTTACACCAAACGAAGCGGTACAGTCCATGGGTCGTCATCACGGGGAATGACCCCCCCCCCTTCCCCTATGAATGTCATTTGACATGTTTGATGGAAAATTAGAAGGACGACCCTTAGATTTGTAGATTCATCACAATTTTTTGCTTTCTCAGTGAGTATTTCTACACAACTCATTCAGAAACATTTTCCTGTTTCTCATTATTTTAAGTGGTGGTAGATAGAGATACTGTGTGTGTTTTAAATAATAGCCCCACGTATACCCCTTGTGGTATTCAATCGAAACTAAGTGGGTCAATGTCCGTATATACGATATTTTAAACTAATGCAAATTGGGGTATCAGAATGCTCCCTCAAAATTAAAGGTTGGTTTCACTTCTTCCCCAATGATCTGTTCTGCGGATCTATGAGTGGGTGGGTGTAAAAAGATACACGCAAGTGCATTTGTGGCGTAAATAGACGATACTTGCGAGACCAAATACAAGTAAACTGGGGAATATCATCTGCAAATTGGGAATATTCCCGATGACACTATTTAAATCCTATGCCCCAAATTGGCGACGTAAACGTGTGGGTGTGTATACAAAGAAGTGTGTCACGACCACAGATCTGTGCAGCAACTGAATTGGATAAGTAACTCATTCCAATAGCGCCTCAATATTCATTTGACTGTGTACAGTGAAGCCAACGGATGTCGTGGTTATAACATTAATGCAGTGCACAAAGAGTATCCTTTCTTTTGGATCCGATTAGTTTTCATCTTCAGTTCGAGGGCTGAAAAGGGAGACCCAGTTAACCCATGCGGGGCTATTGCACTAAGCACGTATCTGTCGAGGATGAGGTAAAATAAGTTGAAAGGTCTGCTGCCTTTGATATATATATATATATATATATATATATATATATATATATATATATATATATATATATATATATATATATATATATATATATATATATATATATATACGATGACTATACACTGTATTTGGACTTGTGGCTGCAACTCAGAGTTTCATGCTTTCCTCGCAATCTTCAGGCAGCAAGTGGTTCGCTTCAGTGCTTTTCCTTTACGGCTCATCTTTTAGGTTTTTTTGTGTGTCTGCATTTCGACAGAAGCTCAGTTCTGCGGTTGAGTAGGCTGTTGTTGTCTGCTAGTGAGATCTCCAGTTTTTCTTCTGTGCAGAGGTTGCATTGACCTGATGTTCTTTGTTTGGTGTTTGATAGTCTTAGGATCTCCCATTCAATATCAAAACTCCTTTCTTCTTTCTTGAATTTCCAGATATGCTTGGAGAGTTCGGTGTCCTTTGCGTGTTTTTCATGATTGAATGATTTCTTGTGGTTATAGTATCGCTGTTTGAATGGGTCCCCAGATATCCCGATGTAAGTCCTGGGTTCGACACTGCACCCAGTGACCGTGGCTTTGTAGACAAGCGCTGGGGTGAGGCATTTGCCTCCCAAGGGACAAGAGTCCTTGTCCCTACATCGCATGGGCCAGTACCATCACCAACGTGCCTTAGACCAACATCGATACCATCCTGCACGCTAGAAAATCTCTACTTTATGACCACGCAGGGAAACCGTGGATGAAGAAAAACACATCTGGTGCCTTTGATGTAACTATGGGCGGATACGATGGAGCAGAGGTATGTGAACTTGTTGGCCTGTTAATCCTTAGCACGCTAGAAAAGGAGATGGACTTCGAAAGCGTAGGCCTCTACAGGGACGACGGTCTCGCCGTGCTTAAGAACGCATCTGGCAGCCAGGCAGACAGAGCCCGGAAGCGGCTCACGGATGTATTTAAAACATTCGATCTCAAAATAACGACCGAAACCAATCTAACTGCCGTTAACTATCAGGATGTCAGCCTAGACCTTAAAACAGGATGCCACAAGCCTTACATGAAGCCAAATAACCAACCAGTGTATATACACGCTGAATCAAACCACCCTCCATCGATAATAAAGCAAATGCCCAACGCAATCGGCAAACGCATCACCACCTTGTCATCCAACCGTGAATTATTTGACAGGCAGCAGCAGACTACAACAAAGCTCTTGAAGCTAGCGACTTCAAAGAGCAAATCCACTACCAACACAGCAACACAAACGAAAGCAAAAAGAAAAACAGAGGCCGGAAAATAACATGGTTCAACCCGCCCTACAGCAGGACAGTCAAAACGAATGTCGGAAAGGCTTTCATCAAGCTCATCAAGAAGCATTTTCCAAAAGAGAGCAAACTCAACAAGATTTTCAACAGAAACACCTTAAAATTAAGCTACAGTTGCCTCAAAAACATGCGAGCCATCATAAAATCACAGAACAACAGGGTCATAGATGCCGCCGAGCAAAGCACACCAGAAAAATTGTGCAACTGTAGGGACAAGGACTCTTGTCCCTTGGGAGGCAAATGCCTCACCCCAGCGCTTGTCTACAAAGCCACGGTCACTGGGTGCAGTGTCGAACCCAGGACTTACATCGGGATATCTGGGGACCCATTCAAACAGCGATACTATAACCACAAGGAATCATTCAATCATGAAAAACACGCAAAGGACACCGAACTCTCCAAGCATATCTGGAAATTCAAGAAAGAAGAAAGGAGTTTTGATATTGAATGGGAGATCCTAAGACTATCAAACACCAAACAAAGAACATCAGGTCAATGCAACCTCTGCACAGAAGAAAAACTGGAGATCTCACTAGCAGACAACAACAGCCTACTCAACCGCAGAACTGAGCTTCTGTCGAAATGCAGACACACAAAAAAACCTAAAAGATGAGCCGTAAAGGAAAAGCACTGAAGCGAACCACTTGCTGCCTGAAGATTGCGAGGAAAGCATGAAACTCTGAGTTGCAGCCACAAGTCCAAATACAGTGTATAGTCATCGTATATACATAGCTCTGTGCCTAGCATATAGAGCACTTTGTAACCTACTTTAGATAAATTCATCTCATATATATATATACATATTTGCCTTTGCCAACTTTTAACCTCATTTTGGTGTCAGGAACTTTCTGGTATGTCATAATTTTCACATTTCGTTTTGGTATGGTCTCTTTCTTCTCGTTTCTTCTTTCTAAAGCGATTGCGTATGTTTAAAGAAAAATGAAATGTTGACAAGGAATCATAAAGTCTTTTGACTTTCTGGTAAGAGAAGAAGTAAGGAACTCTAAGCCTTGGGCCCTACATCAATCAAGTTAATGTGCTGTAGCCCGGCCAAAGTTAACCTCACCTTTACTCCCTTGAGGCCTAGGCCAAATCCACTTAAAGCTTAACGCAAGGTGAATAGCCTAGGCCTAGTACTACTAGGGATTCCAAGTACCAGGTTCATTGTCGATCTCACACAGCTTACCCTTATGTGTTATGGTCAGTATTTCTTAGGGTTAGCCTAACTTAGGTCTTCCGTCTCGCGACCTCCATTCTAGCTCCTGTTCGAGTTTTGCCTCCCAAATCATTTGAAACCCGACAAAGGCACGTCTGTGGAAACCTTAAATGGCGTCCTGTGAGGGTGTGTCACCTCTCGACCAATGGCTCTGTCCTATGGAACGCGGAAAGGGTCAACGTGCGGCGCTGTCAACCACCCAGAAGTCGTTGTTGATTCAGAAGCCGTGCATTCATAAATCGTCGTCCAAATTCAGCCGCTGCCATTTAGAAATCCCCGTTCCAACACAGCTGCCGTCCACTCAGAAATCGCCGTCTAAACGCAGCCGCTGCCATTTGGAAATCCCCGTTCAAATACATCATAAATGGCGTTTGGACGATGATTTATGAATGGACAATTTCTGAATCAACGACGACTTCTGGGTGGACAGCGCCGCAGTTTGACCCTTTCTGTGTTCCATACTGTCCGACATTTAACTGCGCCGCGGTTCAACTGGGTCGATATTCAAATGCGTTGCCATTCAAGTGCTCCGTGCTAAGATGGCTCCTTGGTTAAAGTGTCCCGAGGTTCTACTGCTTCGAAGTTCAACATCTCCGGAGTTCAGCTGGGTCACACAGGGGATAAACTGCGCCAAGGTTCAATTGCGCCAAGGTTCAACTTTGCCAAGGTTCAACTTTGCCAAGGTTCAACTGTTCAAAGGTTCAACATCTCCGAAGTCCAACATCTCAGAGGTTCAGATGCGCCGACGTTCAACTACATACTGGTTCAACTGAGCCAAGGTTCAAACGCGTCGGCGTTCAACTGCACGAGGTTCAACTGCGCCGTTGTTCAACTCCGTCGAGGTTCTACTTTACCGAGTGGTCAACTGCACCGATGCTCAACCTTCAAGGAACTCCGTTGTCAGCCTCGTGGGCTTGTATGTCGGTAGCTGCGGCTTCCCCTCTGATTTTCATGTACTAACAGGTATTTAGAAAAAAAAATAAACGGAACGTAACGAAATATGGGATTTTGAAAAACAGCACAAGCAATCGGAGAAAGAGCAGTTCACAGTGCAGTATGGCTAAAGTCTATAGGAGGGTCACAGTGTAGTCTGTTCATGAAAGGATTAGACTCATTGTATGAGTTAGTGTTACGGGACAAGTGAAGCCAATTAAATATGTAGTTAAAGTTATATCGCGTATGATTGTTGGGAATTTACTATCTTCTGTAAGAAGCACAGAAGTCTTTGTGTTTGTAATCTTACCTGGAAAGAGCATGTTGTAAATTAATCGAAAAAACTCTCCAAGAGTATTGCAATAATACGTTAGGCAAGCTATGTATTACATACTGTATTACACTCTGTATTACGCTCTTTATTGTGCTATCTTCTCTCCGTATATTATTTTTTTTTTATGGAAGTATAGGGAAACACAGGTAACACTATTACAGCTACAATATTCTTGTTACAAAAGAAAGAAGGTAATGCAAAAAGAAGGTAAGACATGTTACGCTAAATACTTAGCCCACACGGGTCGAAAATGACGACTTTGAATTGTATGTACAAGCAACAATTATTGTTTACTTAAACTATATTGTTTAATTATTATTTTAGTATAATTGAGTTCGATGTTTAACCCCTTCGTTGAAGCATCGTCATGATTAAAACTATTATTACGTGACTGCCAATTTGTGTGATGTAAGTGTTATTTTTATTTCACTTCTTTTTTCGTTTTTCGATATTAAATGGGGAAACAATTTCTACTTGTGGAGCTTCTGTTTTCTCCTTTTCTGACATTTACTTTTTACTTGTCTGATTTGTATTGTTTATATTTGATACTTTGCCCTGAAATGATTGTTTCATTCATTCATATATTCAGTAGATATAGCAAACATTTCTTTGTGTCAGCTTTATCCAAATAGTTATATTCAATTTAAAAGTCATTAAAAATGTTCACCCTTAGTGTCACATTTAATGGTGGCACTAAGGGTGACAAAATGACACCTAATCATTTCTCACCCAGTGGCGTAATGAGGATTGTTTGCAGGATAGTGATCAAGAGACTCAACGTGTACTCGGAGGTAGCTATTTTTTTGTCTTTTTCTAGCCGGGCATTGGAAATAAATATGGGGTCCTCAACCAGTGAGATAAACAAATACAGTATGCCCCTATTGCAGTTCAACAAGAATTTTGGAATAGGAATGGACTGACAATTGTGGGAAAACTATCTAAGTTTTTCGCTGTAAAGTCTGACAAATTGTGTCCATTTCCAGATGAAGACTGTAAAACTTGCTTGAATTCTGAAGTCTGAATATGGGGAACACCATCATCATTCCATTATTCAATTTTACCCCTTCTTTGTCTGTCTTTATTTTATTTTACTTTTTTCCTTTTTCGTCCTTTTTTTCCCGATGAACCGTGTAGGGAAGGACAGCACCCCTTCATGCGCCGAATACTGGGGGGGGGGGAGCTTTTGCTTGGTCATGTTTTTAAGATTACTGTCACTTTAACTCACTTGCTAAGTGACGGGACCCATACCTTCTCTGGGGCTACAACCAATAGAGTCTTATTTTCCATAGCCATATAAACGATGGTCGATGCCTATAGACGAGATCCTTTCTACTGTAATAAGCCTAGAAACATTCATCTAAAACTATATCCTACGGGGGTGAGAGTCTGACCACTGCACACGGCGTTCACATATACATAGTGTGTAAACATGTCTTCAATTTTCACAAAAAAGAAGGGTTTTGTGATATAACTGGACTATAAAAGTTACAACTAGACCTGTTGTTACATTTTAAGTTGATGGCACCTCAAAGCTCTGTATGTAGAAATAAAAGTGTTAAAAAATGCTTATCCATATAAGCGTACGTCTAGATGTAATTTTGGTAATGCATCCAGGTTTTCATACAAATATGTGAGTTTATGTTGTTTCTCAAGTTATCGTGTGCTGAGTAAAAGTGAGATGGTTTTTACGGAGGTCCAGGTGTCTGTCTTACAAGGTTTCAGTCCAACAATTTTTAAGTCCGAAAATTAAAAAACGATTTTTCAGTCCGAAGTGAAACACACGTTTTCAGTCCGAAAGTGAATTTTTTGAGGTCGCTGACCTTTGACATTGCCCTCAATGATTTTGTCATCGATTTGTAAAACTCTTTCGATACACTGGGCGTTTTAGATGACGTCACTTAACGACCACAAAATTTTGAAAGATATGAGAGGTACAGGGGACCACGGTACACTTAACATGCATGCAAATTTAGGGCTCTAGCTCCCTGCCTTCTGAAAATTAAATTTTCTCACTTTTAATGACGCTATCACTGGGTAAACCAAAATGGCGAAAAAAATATATATATATCTGTTGTACCACTAATGGTCCCGCATAGAATGAAAGCTCAAAACGTTAGACTGCCCTCACATCGAAGTTAGACATCCACACGCTAGTCATGTGGCAGCTCTGGATTAGGTCTATCACCATCCTGAACTTTACATTCGTGCGATGTCAACTGACTACAAATGGAACCCTTAATAAATAATTAATAATACCCTAGTAACCAGAGAAAAGTTAGCAAGTTGAAAATTTTCAAACTTTCGCCGTTTTGTTTGAAGCAAGATATAACCAATGGCGTAATCTCTGCCCCTCTGATGATGTAGAAAAATAAAAAAAAAAAGAGAGTGTATGAAGGAGGGATGGTATTACAAATGTCGGGGGGGGGGAACTGAGAAACATTTACCTCAGAGATCTCATCTTTCTATAATATTGAAAACTAAGACAAAGCATAACAGCACAATTGAAACAAGGAATTCATAAAGATGTGAAATCGTTGATTTGGCATTTCGATTGGCCATATATGCGCCTGTTGCTTATACGCAATTTGCGAGCATCTTGCTAGGGAAACGGTCGGCATATTTATTTCACACAGGACTCATTTGCATATACGCCTCCTCGAACAGTCAATAAAATGTGCGAAATTAATGATGTTATAGATTCTGGAAACATTGTTCCTGTCTTTTTCCCAACTAGATTTGGTAAAAATAAAAATAAATCTTTCATAAAGTATTGGTTGTCAATACCAACTAAGGTTATTGCCAATATTCTGTCACATTATTACTTAAAGGTAGGTCATTTCTACAACTTAAAAGTGCGTCGATTCTGCTACTTAAAAGTATGCCATTTTCATATTTTTTTCTTAAAGTTGAAAATGTTTCACTACGGGATAATGCTACCATGTTATGTTTTCCTAAAACATTTCAATAGGGTTCTGCGTCTCTTCGTTGCGTTAGTGTTCAACTCCTGTCTCTAAAAGCCTCTTTTATTTTCGGACTTAAAACGGGTCACCATCAATCACTAAAAAGTAAAGGTACAGGTACAAAGGTACAAAACGCTAAAGGGGGAATTTGGATAGAACTGAGTACTGACATTCAAACGTAACTTTCCCATCGTTTTGTTGTCGTGCAGCACATGTAACGATACATAGACATACATTGAGTGCATTACACGTATTCTCACAACACTGTACGTATAAATACAGTCACTTTAAAAGTCAACATTCTGACTTTTCAGAGAGCCCTTTTTCTCTGCATGTCCCTATCGAGCTACCGCAGGAAGGAACTAGACGGAATTGTGTACTAAATTTAGCAGGCCTCTCAGAGTGGTATAATATTTTTTTTAAAAAATCAGAAAATATAGTTGAAAATGGACATGCAGTATTAAATACCTTACAGTAAAGGGTAAATCATAAATGCTTTTTTTTTATAAAACGTTGTACTGCTTACATCTCTCTCGTCAAACTATACTTAATTCTCTGTAATGTCATAGGTGTACATATGTTTTCCATGTATAGCTCACAATTTTGTTGCAAGTTAAGCCTTCTATTGTCCTTGTATGTAAGTGTAGTAGTGAATACAGAAAACACCATGGTTTGGCAACAATACATAAGCCTAGAGCTGATTTAAATAAAAACAGTGTTCCTCTAATTCCGTAGGTGAATCTGAAATGGGATGAACCTATGGCCTACATTTAATTTCTAGAACAGTGTGGCATCCCTCCTCATTCCAAAGTCAAACACCAACCTCTCAGCCTATTTAGAAACACTGCAGATATTGTTCTTGTGAATTATTTACTCTGTAGCTAAAAAAGAGAGATTATGCTGGTGCAAGGATTTAGCAGTGAATACATATACACACCATCAGTTTTCTGCGCAGAAGCTTGGTCATGTCAGTTAGTGCTATTTAATGTTAACACTCGTATTTAAAAGTAAACTCATAGTGCGCATTGATTTGATTATCATGGGCTCTGCACTATTTATGTGTTTTAATCTTAACTTGATCAGGCAAACTCATAGTTAATGTGTTTATCATAGTATCTTCTTGCTCCGTATGCTGGATGTGAGGTAAAAGGAAACCTGATTGCATAGTTTCAGTTTGGTTTCTCCCAGCTAAGTCTGTTAGGTGGTACCAATATGGGAAGGGGCATGGAGGCAGTGTGCCTCCCAATCATATTTTGACCCCTAAAACTAAATTTCCTTGAAAACGGAAGTTAGTTGTAGAGGGTGGGTGAGGCGTAACATAAACAGACAAAAGGGTTTGGAAATGCCGTTCCCTTTGATCTGGGTGGTATTTTCGGCAAAAACATTTTGGTGTCAACTGATGGTGGTGGTGTAAAATACATAGTAAGTGCAGGCGACTGTAAGAACTATCGCTTGTGCTAAATTAAGACTTTTTAAGGTAAGTGTGCCGTCGCGGAACGAGCAAAAGACAGTTAATAGTTGAAATATTCGGTGTGAAAACAATTCAAATTATTAAAAGTTTTATAGATTGATGTCTTACTCATTAATTGAGAAATTTCAGACAGGAGATCCATTTTCAGGCCTAAGAATATGCAGTGTTAGACACCCGGAAACTGTCACTCTTGGCCATCTGAGGATTTTCCAAACCAAAAATTTTCTTGCACGCTCCATGCCAACCTATGGACTTCGTTTCGCTCCACTTGGGTATCTATTCCGGTCACCTTATTTTTTTTTTTACTCCCGTTGACGCTCAGTCACTTCGTATGTGGAAATCTGTTACAGCTTAAAATCATCCACATTATCACCACTTTTCATAGATTTATGTTTTCCTCACTAATTGAGAAATTTCAGACATGATATCCCTAATTCAGCTCTGGGTACATACAGCTTAGGGCACATAGGCAGCGTTGTTTCTGGCCATCTGGGGGTTTGTAATGCCACTAAAGCCAAATGTTTTCTTTTACCAAAAATAATCATAAACAGTGGCATAAGCATAAAATTTTGGACAAATTTGGTGCAGTCCAATATTCTGAGACACTGTTTTACAAGGCTATTTATTGCAGGGCTTCTTGCGCGCTCCGGGCCAACCATTTTGGCGCTGCGTTAACATCGTCCACATGCGCAGCATGAGGACTATATGTTAACGGAGCGCTGCAATAGGTTACCACCTTCAATCCGTCACTAAAGCCCCTCCTATGTCGTTCGTATTCATTCCTGCTCTTCCTCTCAAACCTCTATTTTACCTACGATATATTGACGACGTATTTACGATCTGTCAACTTGGCATTAATTGATGACTGTAGGAGGCAGGGGATGTTCTAGGCAAAAGACACACGTATCTCATATGTTTCTGGATGCATTAAGATAGGAGAAATATAACATTTTGAGTTAAAATTTCTGAAAACTCTTTGCTTTCATTTTATTCCATAAGGGATCTTGGTTTTCAAAGCTTTGGAAAAGTCATGCCCTATCTTTTTGTGTAGGTCGTGGTTTTCAAGAGGTGGAAAAGCAAGATCCTTGGTTTTTCACCAAAATCTAAAAAAAGAAGGATGGAAAACTATAAATATCTTCTTAAATGAAAAGATCGGACATTTCATCGCAGTCTATATGCGTAATGTAGTCCCATATGTAAAATGTGCATAATTTGGATATGACTGTGGGTGTTCTGGGCAAGAGATATATGTATTTCAGATATTTCTGGATGCATTATCATAGAAGAAATAGCATTTGAGATAACATTTCTGAATCTTCTTTGTTATTGTTTATTTCATAGGAGGTCTTGGTTTTCCAGGTCCGGAAAAGTAAGACCCTTCGTTTTTTCACTAAAATCTAAAAAGAAGAAGCATGGAGAACTGTAAATATCTTCGTTAATGATTTTATAATGATTGATGATAATGATTTTAAAGAGGGTCTTTTTTTCCAGGTCTTAGGTATTACTTTTCCAGTCTTAGTTTTCGAGACACCCCTGATAAGACTAGTGAGGCGAAGTAAGCTACTACCAATTGATGAGTCATGGCAAAAACATTTAGGAAGTATTGTTTAGTTGAATAGAGAAAATAATGGGGATTCTAGTTGTTTGTCCAGATTATGCATATTCCAATTAATGTACTGACTTTCCTTGAGTTTAAGCTGTAGAGCCGAGTCAATTATTTTGAAGGAGTTGTTTAATCGCATTTTGCTTTGCATATCCGTGTTTGTAAACATGTGAGTACATATCGGATTTTAGATGCTCATCAATCTTTGTAGCTAAATGTTTCCCCGATATATCAAGCGTTACAGTTGGAACTATTGAATTGGTAGAGTACGTGTTGTTTGAGATTTTTTGGAACAGAATCCTTGTTGTGTGTGGTTCGAAAAATGTCCAGTGTAAGGAAGCTAGTAATATCTAATGTCTAGGAAAGCCTCTTCGGAAACATTCTGTATTAATGTTTCACTGTTTAAATATATACTGTTTTGAATATATATAAATGTTTTCCATCAAATCAGGGTGGCCGGTGAATTGTTTCATTTATTATCTGCACTTGTGCTTTGAAGATTTATATATATTTCTACATGTAAAAAGGAGGAACCAGGAAATTAGGCTTTAAAAGATTTCAGTCTGATCCTTTCAAATAGAAACTAAACAAAACAGGACATGAAACTTAGATGTATTCATAAATATAGAATAAAGGGAGCATTAGATAAAAAGTAAAGTGAGAAAAAGAAGGACGCTGGATTGATTCTATCAAATTCTTTATCAACATGATCTTGTAATTCCCAGTACCCACCTGTAAACACAAATTAACACACACTAAGAAAAAAACAGCAACCTTACAGCAATCCCAACATGTAAGTATTGAAAAGAAGTTGTTTCTGTGTTATTCCTTTGTTTCCACTTAACTGTTTTGTATTCCTCTCAACTTATGAAAATCTAGATTTTAAAGGAAAACTCTAGAATGGCATCACCTGATTCGTCAAAGTCACGGGCAAAGTCGTTAAGTGTTTTGTGCCTTGTTTAATTTTGAAGGTCGCATTTCAGGGTCGAAGGTCGAGTTCAGACAATGAAACTGCACATTCAGTCTGTATTGTATAACGCACACAGTATGTAGTGTCATTCAAGTTACGAACAACACAAAATCAGAGTATCATGGACCAGTAAAAAAGAATTGGTGAGTAATCTCTACCATACATCATCTATCCACTCGTTGTTTTACAGTCGTTCTGGTGGTTTCTGTTTCGATTTTGTATTTAGCTAGGACTCATAAAGAGAATTGCATTCTCCAATTAGGTATTCAAGATAACATTACAACGAAGCTCTGTGTGAACTATGTGTACAATATCGTATACTGTACGTAAATACTTGATTGCCATTTTGTGCACTGTGCGTGAGATACAAATACTAAATTCAAGTGCAGTCAGGCATAGCCTACCTACGTATTCATTTCGGTTAAAGCTTGTACACTTCAATGATTGCTTTGCTCATGCTTAAGTAAATAAGTTCAAGTTAAGTTGTACTGTAGCTCACGTAGAACAACCCATACAGAACGAAAAACCCCGTGTTGAATATATATCCTTGCTTCCCAAACAGTCTGAAATGACGGATTTCCTTGGTGCAAATCCTCGACTGCAGTTAGGAAATGGAAATGTTTGTAATAGTCTATCCAGTTTTCCTTTTGAATATCTTTAACGTAAAAGCATACTGAGTGCTCTACTAAACTTGGAATTACTTCCTTTCAAGCAAAAGCGTTTACTACGTACACCTTTGTTTTTGAATTCTTGTGAGATCAACTTGAAAGGTCGAGGGAATATCCTTCTTCAAGTTCAGTTGTGTTTCAGACTTACGTATATAGCCTTATGGGCATGGTCCAAAGCACTTGAATGGATAGATTGTAAGGTATAAAAACTCTGCATTCATGAAATAAATCGGATGTATGATAATGAACATTTAATTTTTACCTTTATTTTTTTTTTACCTGAGATGTTACCGAGTTCTTTAGCGCAACCGAACACACATATTATACATATATATAGTTTTGGAGAACAGCAACCCTCAACAAAGACAGACAATCCAGATGTAGCAACGGTCAAACGAAATGTGGATTGTTCTCTTTTGTTCAGTCTGAATTATGATTGAGAGACTTGTAGTAAGGTAATTATGTTTTCCAATGATATGCTCTTCACATGGATAGACAGTGCGTTTACCTAAATGGATAACTAAGCACAAATGTAATCTCGTCTTGAAAGCAGTTTGACTGATGGGATACAGACGTGGGCAGTCAAGTTTAAAGGCAGTAACTCGATCGTCACTCCGAGATATATTTTGTTTGATGGATAACAAAATTCTCAACTGGTCCTGCTTTTTGACTGACAGCAAATTCGAAAGATACAAAGTAGCTCATATTACACAGCATAGGCCCTACACATGTGAATACATACGTGGAGGAATTTGAAACAAGCTGTGGCAGGCACTACGTCATAAGTAGTGGGAGAATTGAAACTGTCAGGAACGATGAATCTTTGTCTTTAAGAAATTTTATAACAATTCGAGCCATTAAAAGGATGGTCCAGTCACAGAGTTAGCTTGGATATGTTTAAGAGTAAGTTAATCCAACCATTCTGGTGAAACTTTCATGCAGTTCTCATGTGTTGTTCTATATACCAGTTGAAGTTACTTCCTTTTCTACCAACTGTGAACTTGAGGCAAACAGAGGTGACATCGTCTCCTCACATAGCTGACTAGTCTTTTGTTTTCTTCATAATTGAATGTATTATTTTGACATTAAAATCAGTAGATGGTGAGCTTAGTTACTGGTTATGTGAAGGTCGCAAAACTCTCATACCCCTCATTCACATTTATGATAGCACTAGATATTGAAATATGAAATTTGGTGTAAAGTTTAAAGAAGAACATAAAATGCATTATTAATGTGGGGAGATGACGTGACCCTTATTAAGAGCATATTTTACCATACTTCATGCTTCTGTTTTTTTTTTTTTTTTTAAAGTACCTGTAAGATATGTTCAAGTCATTATGTACTTGTTTTATGCAATATCTTTGTGATTCATGGCATTTGGTTGATAAATTGAAATATATGATAAAAATTGGGAAACGTTCACTATTTGAACAATAAAATCGTATGTAGATGTTTCTTCCTTCTCAGGGGAATTTTAGAAAATGAGAAAGTGAGGAAGTATTTTACTTCACATGTCCTACTGAGCACAGTTGTTTCCTTTTTCTTTCATAGTAATGGATGAGGAGCACAAGAAGCATCGCCATTATCAGGAGCGTGGTGCTCATAGGATAGTGTCCAACAAACTTCAAGAACGTTACAATGGATACCAGTATGATTGTGTATCTAGAGGTATGAATATTGAGAGTAACCGTATTGGGTCTTTCAAAACTAACTTGTGGCCAGCAAATCTCAAAGGGCTTATTTTCAGGCTGGCGAATGCAGGATTTTATTTCAATGGAAGTGATGACGAAGTGAAGTGTTTTAGTTGCTCGATTGTGCTTAGAGACTGGCAGCAAGGAGATAGTCCCAAAGGAAGACACAAGTCATCGAATCCAACATGTCGATTCGTTAAAGGCATTGATGTTAGGACCATCCCAGATATCAATTACGTACTCTCTCACAATGAATCGAATGTTTCTCGTTTGCGTCATCAAAACGGTTCCAACAAAGAGAGAAATTTGGACATTTTACTCAAAGAAAATGACAGAACTGTAACAGATACAAAAAAAGAAAAAGATGTTGCAATTACAGATACTTTATCAAAATTGCAGAATTATGAGAGCAATCGATTAAAAACATTTCAAGAATTTCCTTTGACTTGTCCTGTTGACCCCTACGAACTATCTGCGGCTGGATTTTACTTAGTCGACAAACATACCGTCCAGTGTTTTGCTTGCTTTCTTAAAATTCGTAATTCTTCTTGGAAGGTAGGGGATAGACCAATGGAGAAGCATATCATATTTTCTCCTTCATGTCCGTTCGTAAAAGGACTGCAGACTAACAATCGCCGATTGACGAAAGAAGATAGGGTAAAAGCCCTACGTTGCGACATCCATCAGACGCCAAAGTCAGAAAAACCAGTTAGGCATCCTAAATTTAGTTCGAGAGATGCTAGAATCGCGTCATTTAAATATTGGGAGTATTCTAACATTGTGCAGCCGCATCAATTAGTTGAAGCGGGGTTCTTCTATTCTGGTAAGTATTTGCAATACTGTATTCTCCTTGCTTTATCATGGTAGTGTGAAGTTTTTGATGTGCCCGTTAAAGGTGATTTTTTATTAACTTTTAGTTGTGTTGATTTCACAAACTTTCAAAGGTGTGGGGAAGAGGGGCCTGGGGCTTCCCCTTTCCAGCCCGAAACATACAAAGGCGGAGATACCCCCCCCCCCCAGTTTCCAAGGATGAAAGCCCTTTTTTACAAGGCGAGAGAAGCTGGAAAGTGCTATATTCTGCAATCTGAAGGCCATTTTATTCGCTTAGCTTAGAGTTATATTACTGGTTGTTCTACACTTTAAGTCTTTGTCCTCCTCCTCTGATTCAAAAGTGAGTGTAAAACAGACTTGTTTTACGCCCCACACTGGAATGCTACGAGTGTGTTTTGTTATCACTAAAATGACTATCACCATCCTTGTAGTTTTTTCTAGAGATTTTTTCCCCTAACAAACATCTATAAATTTGTCAGGAAATATGAGACAAAATTATCACACATTCAAATATTTGGTAGCACTAAATTGAGTTTGAGAGGCTCTGATTCTTCAAAAGTGCGCCAAAGCGGTGCGGACACGAGAGGGGAATGTCCCACAAAGAAGAAACCCTAAGTTTTCTAGCTATTCATCGATATTTAGTTTGTCTGTAGAAGACCAAATTATTTTGGGTTTTCACGACTAACGAGCTCTCTGGCTTTTTTTCAAACAATAATGACAACTGGACTTAAATTTGCAAATATAAATGTTGTAATATGGGAGCTGGCAAAGCATAGCAATCTAAATTGTAGAATTCAATAAATCAGACCACAGATTTTTCTGAACTGTTTAGAAATTTTATAGGATTGTTCAAATTGATGGAAATTTGATAAAAATGTCGATGAAGCTAAACGGTGAAAATCAAACAATTTATGGATCTGGACATGACTGTCAATGAAATTTCGGGGAATTTTTAACAAAGTTCATCAATATCTAAATTGCACACGTAATCACAGGATCTACGGTATCGTTGAAATTGTATGTCTATACAACTCAATTGTTTTAAGACTTTGCTGGTGGTTAGTTCAACATGTGCACTCAGCTTAAAACACCGAAAGTGTAATAACAGCATACATCAACATTTCTTATTCTTTTGATATCACCACCGGAGTTCTGCTATCTGATGTTCGAGTTCCAGTCATTGCCTTTCGAGTCCGAGTGATTGTTTGGCAGAAAAATGAATAAATTGGGTGGATGGGGAGTTAAGTTCACGACTATCAATTAAACCCAGCACGGTTACGGCGGAGCCTAACAAAAATCCCGTGGCTTTTCAAACCACCAATTGGCGGGAAAAGCACTTTATGGGTGTACTTGTGCTGCATATACCCAACCTTGAAAAAGGGATATCATGTTTGCATGAATTACGCAGAATTACGAATATAGATATCATGTCTGCAATTTGAAAAACAATTTATAAAATTAGTTAAACATATGAGGGAATTTCAGGCGAAACGTCTCACAGAGAGTAATTCAAAATCCTCAGTGAAATTTGGAAAAAAAAAACTTTCTTCTGCTTGGCAGAAGATGAACGTGAAGAGAACGTAAACAGGAAATTAGCTGGGCATAGACAGCGTTTAATGATAGGGGGTGCACATATTGCCTATACGTCATTAATATGACATAAGAGGCTCATGTCCATGGTTTTTAGCAGAGGACAGAGGTAAGATCTGCTCTGATTGTGTGGCACTTTTTGCGATTGCTGAGACACACCCAAGCCTTTCTGTCTCAAAGACCTTGATTGCCAATAAAATACACAGTCTTTATACAGTCAGATAATTGAGATAAACCTAACGGCACTCTACAATGCTCTACAAAAATACCTGGCACACCGTCTCCCTTTCAATGTTGAAATTTGGGATTTTTCGAGGCATGCATTAATTTATTACTTGAACCGCGAGGTAGCACATTTGAAACTGGAAAATTATTTCACCTACGATTCCCAAAGGCCGATGTCTTGTGAAAGAAGCATTGCAACAGTAGTGGGTTTACGACTGACAAAGCTGAAGACAAATAGTGAGTGAGAGGAGTTTTAGACTTTGCACAATAACAAAAAATGCAGTTTCAATTTCTTGAATAACTTTGCAATTGTCTTGCTCTCTAATCATAGCAGAAGATAGACACGGCGTAGAATTCTTCGACATTAACCAAATTACTGAAACAAAAGGGAAAAAAGTAGGGGGCAGGAAGAAATGTACCATCAACACCCCAACATAAATAAAAAATATCTATACATCGATATGACAGAAATGATGGGAAACATTAACACAAACGCACAACACTGAAACAACTTCATTGATCGTCCAGAATAAATACTCCTAGACAATCTCAGTTCTTAACGAAAAGTCAGGAAAACAAATTGAGAGAAAATTGCTCATCTATTCATGCATAAGAATAGTATTAAATGAGTCATTTAGATCTAAGGCTTTTCGAATTAAAATAGTTTGAATTTAGACTATGATCATAGTAGTATACACATGTACCTTTTATTTCGGAATTCATTTGATTGCACTTGTTTGTTAACCTGGTAATCATAATAAATAGACTAGTTCAAGGTTTTGTAGTGATGTGCAGACAGTACTGGTTGTGTACAAGTGTCCCATCACTTTTGTCGAAGATTGTAGACTCTAACACGTAAGTGTTACATGGCAAATTACAACGCAGTTACTCAAAACATGAAAAAAAATTCATTTGAAACGACCACTGCTATCATGGTCGCTTAGTCAAGTTGATCCAAAATGAGCGTATTGTAACGCCACCGTCTTCGGTGGTGTGTGCTCGGAAGGGAGAAGAGGGAGGGGAGTCGAGGAATGAAACTGCCTGCAAGAGGAATTAAATTTTGGAACGTCTATTTACTTATCTACAACATCAAAAGGTGATGCGTCTGAAGCGCGTATTACATGAATTCCGTGGGGCTTAATAATAACAATGAAATCCGTAACACTTGGCAATAACAATACATCGCACGATGAAATACTTGTTAGCACGAGGAAATCACAGCGGAGGCCGCAGTTATAGGAATAGAAACCCACGACGTTGACGACGAAGTTCGTGAATGTTGAACCTCATCGCAGTTGAACCTTAGTGTAGTTGAACCTCGGCGCAATTGGTTCCGGACCCTTCAAAGACTTTTACATGAAAACAATTTTCCGTACTTATAACTTGTAGAACAACAGTTAAACCTATACGAACGGTAAACCACACCCAGTCTACCATAAACTGAACAATCAAATACATTTCAGCGACATGTTGCGGGGACGAAACTGTATGGGCTTTCTTTCTAATAATAAAATAACTGGACACACAGACAGGAAATGATCTACATCTCCCTAGGTGGTCAACTTCAAAAGTTAACATTAAGAGGTAGCTGACACCGGGGAGTAATGAATACAGGAGACCTACAAAAGAAAGTAAACGGTACAACGGTACTTCCTGTGTCGTTACAGTATGTTAACTGATTTTGTTATGCAACCCGACCCCTCCCCACCCTGGATGCATCTCCTTTAACTAAATCTCAGCCAATTGTCTATGAGCACTGAAGATCTGTGAATACATTGTTTCAACCTAAAAATCAGTCTTGAAATGATTTCGTGTGCTAAATTAAAACAAATAGACCACTTACTTGGTTTGGTATCACGTTTTTTAAAGATCGTGTGGCATGAAAATGATATTTTGGGCTACTATATATTAATCATTAAAAACGTCGAAAATAACCACAAAGCCCATCAAAATCCATCAAATATTGACATTTTTACAGGGACATATCTGCCTCACACCTGCGTTATAAATAAACATTGGCTAAGTATGCAAATTTGTGACATCAAGAGATGGACTACTATAATATGTCTTATGTTACTCCCTTTCTTATTCACCTTTATTTAAAGGACACTATAGAGAATTTATATGCCCAGAGGGTTTATTTTGGAAGCGTATATTTTCTTCACAAACATCGACATCATTTGCTAGTGTGAAACCCAGTAATTAAGTAATTAAGAGACAACATATTACGAGTAAACAAGAAAAATACTGACACTGTGCAAAACTCCACGTCATCTCTTTAGCATTTTCATCAAAGTTTGAAAAGTTCTCAAAAACAGTAATAGATATGAGCAAAATTCCAACTGATTGTCATTCAGAGTTTCATTTTACAATCTCTGAATGGAAGCTACCTCCTTTCTAGATGTCACACGGCATGTCACACGGCCTTTACGAATTTTTGTTTGCTTAATTATACGTCAGACGATAAACCCCATAGATAATGAGGCCGTAATTATTCTACCTGGACAATCTTGTTAAAACAAGGAACATATGTCTACTATTTTAATGGAATGTACAAACCATGTTAAATAGTGTGCATATAGTTGTAGTTTTAAACACAGAAGATAATTGAGCAATATTGTCGACGGTAAAAAAGGTTGAGCAATTATTTTAGAAACTTATAGAAAACGTAGGAACATTCTACATTATGTCAGAGTCAGAGCGAGAATAACCGAGTTGCAGTGTTGTCTCACACTGCTGCAACGTGCGCTGTAAGTGTAAGTGAACCCACATGCGATATTTTTGAGCGCCTTCTTTTTCGAAGGACTCGTTCCCAGTCCCAGACGCAGTTCTCGAGTCCACCGCTCCGAGTCCCAACTCTTTGAACTGCGAATCCGATATTCGAGTCTTTAGAAATCGATTGAAGTCCGATTCCAGTCTCGAGTCTTCTGACACTGTTTTAACTACCATTTCCCTCCGATACTAAAAGTGTGTGGGGAGTCGATAAAACACGTTTCATGAGTTCAAAATGACATTTGCGGCGATAGAGGAATGGCGTTTTTATAGTGTGCTCTCTGGAAAGCGTATCTTTGAAGATCGGCTCTCAGCCACCAGTCTTTGCAAAAGTAATACTACCTGTGTGACTGTACTCATGACTGTGAAGTTTAGGCGTACCGAAATTTTAAATCATCCCAGATCGCCGGATTTGTCCCTTGGTAGGCTTAATCGGACCCATACAAGATGTGCAATTTGGGTGATAAATTGTAAAGTTTAATTTTTATTTTATGCTCAATCACATTTCTGTGGGGGCGGATTTGTTCAGCTGGCCGGACCAGTGGTTAATCACATTATAATACAAAAACAATGCCCTTGTTCTTGCAACCATAAACTTTTGATTAGCCATCATCAAACATATGTGAAAAACTACTGTATTCAGAAATTAAGAGGCATAGCCACACAAGTCTGCTTACCCAAATTTTTCAGTGAAGTTTTGTTAGACTAAAACACTAAAACGCCACAAAGTTTCGACTGAAAGGACTAAGCATCTTTGACTTATCGTGTTTACAGGCTAGGCGTAACATGCACATGCATGCATATACACACACACCATCATGATTGCATATATTCTTTCGGATACTGTCCAACAAAGAAAGAAGAAAGGGGCATTTTAGGTATTTTTAAGCAATATCTCCAGCAACTGCGCCAACATCTCTTGCATGTGTTCAATTCATCAATGAATCCACTTAAACAACTGCAAGTTAGAAAAAAATAAATAAATTTTAAACCATCCAACATTCAGAATTTAGTATTTACCCTGTAGATAGAAGCAGTTTCCAAAGTACTGGGCATGTTGCTTTCAGAATGATGTCATAGGATGATGTCCAAAGTGACACATGTTTCTGTGAAATGAAAGCCGCCTAACTTTGCTTCACCGAACTCCTCTGATGAAGGACTAGCTGCAGTAGCTAAAGGTATACTCAGTGAATGCACGCATCATATTGTACAGAAACTATGAAACCATAAGTATTTTTAACTGCCTTGTGCTGACGTGCCTCGTGTATTTACTGTGCGGTTTGAACACAAAGGGCTAATTTAATGAAGAAAACGAAAACATAACACTTTAATTTTACGTTGAAAAAAAGAAACTCAAAACATGATAGTGCACGAACTTATTGAGACGACCACTGACGATTTGACAAGTAAACAATAGATATAAGTTTCATGAATCCAGTTATGAGCGCTTCAGTCATTAAATTATATTACCTTCAGTGTATTGATCGAATGTGGATTAAAAACAGACCATTTATAAAATAACTTTTAAAAACTTTTCACTGAAATTTGGTTCAACGGTGAAAAAATGTACATGTTATCACACGTCTGTACTCTCTGCTAAGATGTATAGAAATCTGGTCTAAATTGTACGTCTCTGTATTTCAGGCCGAAAAGATTTGGTGATTTGCTTCTGCTGTGGCTGTAGACTGGAGGATTGGCAAATCGGAGATGTAGCATGGAAAGAGCATAAACTATGGTCACCAGACTGCGACTGGTTGAAAGAAGAGTTCTCACCGTAGGACACTCAACTTGAAACGTGTAAGCCATGCCATAACAGACAACAGTACCAACACCAGTCAGCGATGTAGCCTCATACACACAAAAATGCACTGTTTTTTCTTAATATTCCATATACTTAACGTACCTTACAAATAACTAATTAATAAGGGAATTGGCCTATTGTTTAAACTCTTTTATCCCTTTCCTTTACCCTAACCTTCAGGGAAAAGGTTAGGGTTAGGGAAAGAAGAGATTTGTCAGGGGACAATTGTCGGGGGAGGGGGGGGGGGTGAATTGTGTGGGAACAATAAACACATAGGATACAACAGAAGTAAGTATATATGCAGTTTCCCTATTGAAATCACGTTAGACCAGTAACTATGATGTTTAGCCTCTGCATCGCTTGCCTTTGCTTATATGATGAGGTCTTATACATCTATCAGTCTTACAAAATCTATACATCTTAAATTACATCTCATAAATTTGTCACGCATTCGGGACTTCAGCAGATATAGCACGTCATATCATGTATTACCCTATCGGCGATCCATATTTTGAACTCCAGAGATTAAGGTAGATGGTAAGAAAAGAAATATGGAACTTTTTCCAAGTGGAATGATGTTTATGAATTTAGAAGGAAAGACTTCGTAATTTTAATGTGTTTTACATAGAGTCCTATGAAGCAGCTTACTCTTTTTTCTCTCAGGCAACGACTTCCAAACTTTTTTCGTAAATAAAAAATCATTCATTAATATTGAAAAGAAAATTTACCTTTTACAACTGTACGACCAAACTTTTGTTTCAAAAATTATTGTTGACTCAAGACCCGTACCGTGTAACTAATCAAAGCCATTCCTTTTTCGCTGTGAGATCTCGTTGAATCGCATAGGTACAAGCTTTCAGACAGATACTCATCACCAGAAACATGATTTCCCTGCCTTTTTAATCACATCAGCGGTACAAAATTTTTAAGGTGCAGGTTATATCATACACCTATATAACACATTATTTACAGAAAGTGGTCTGATTACTGTAAATGTAGAGTCCTACCGAGATATCCTTCAAGCAAAAAGAGATTTTTGGGTCTGCACAAGGACAACCTAAAGACGGTTGTGGGTAGGAATATAGTTGCAAGTTATTTTACTATTTGCTTAGATTAGTATTTGTCCTTAATTTGACTGTGCAATACATGTCAAATGTGTGTAAAATTAATGTATACATTAATATTGAGATATCTAACAATACTTTTCTTCGTATAATATGATATTGTGGAGATGATCCTCATTACATTTCTCGATGTAAGATGTTGTGGGAGTCTTTAATTTAGGAATAAACAACTGTTTTTGACCCATTAATTTATTCTGATTTCGTTGTGAGGTCTTCTCTCTCAACGTAGTGCCTCCAATAAAATGCCTCAACGTGTAACATGTGATATGTCAGCTGATGGGTAGCTCGGACCCCATACTGTGTTGATATGTATGCAAAGTGAAGTGAGAATACGTGCGTGTCGTTGTACACATGTTCTGCACAACAACCGTAAGCGATGGGAAACGTAAGCCTACGTGCGACTTTTAGAACTCACATCCATTAATTCTATCCAAATCTCCTCGAAATAAGCTAAAAAAACTTTTGTAAGATGGGCCAACATTCTAGGGGGGGGGGTGGAAATCAAACAGAACAACTATCTCGTCGAATTTTGTTGTTATGGTTACTGGAACCTGACTCTTGAATAATTATGGCTTTACATTTGGAGTGATCTGCCGAATGATAGAAAGCTCTGTAAGTCATATAAAACCTTTAAATGTAAATTGAAATATTATCTCATTGGAAATTACTGGTTGTGTACTGTTTATGAAATTTGAGTTCAGTTTTTTTTTGTTTTTAGTTTTCTTTTTTCTGCTTGTTTTGTTTTTGTTCCTTGTGTTTTGTTTTTCCAAGGTCGCTAGCTGTGATAAACAGTTTACTGTTTTTCTAGCGTCCTGTTTATTCCACTACGTTGTTCGACTGCATCTTTCATCAAAATGTGCAAGTATGTTTAATTGAGATAAATGAAATGATTAAATGAGAAATGAAATGACACAGTGACAGAAGTACCGAACTAGTCCTAGCATCTTTCTACCAACACAGTGCTACCAAGAGGCTATTTACAGACAAGAAATGCAATCCATGACCTAGTATCCTGTTTTACGCCTGTAATTACACTAGGTGGCAAGATTAACAGGAAAATGGCTGACAAAACATGCATTGGTTAACTTGAACATAGTACTACTAGCGTGAATTGCACAACTAGCATAGTGTTACTAGCAATATACCATAGGTATAGGCCTCCATAATACTTACTACTATGATGAATATCAATATTGTCATGAGGGACTGGAATTACTGGATCAAGGACTATGTCTCTTTTTATGATACGTTTATTTGCCATGCATGGAAAAAAAAACTTCATCAACACAAACATGCATGGCAATTTGGCTTCATATTTGACTCGCTCGTGGCGTGTAAATTTGGTTTGAGAAGTGTCAGTTTTTCATGGGTAATGTTTTCAGACTAAATTCTAGACGAAGTTGGTTGAGACTGTTCCATTTTAATTTCAAGAAGACAGTGTGTAAACTAGAAACAATATGCACCTTTTGACCGGACAGTTGTCCTTCAAACCAACCCTTTCTGGATCAGTGCTAATTTTGGGACCAATTCAGAATACAGTCATGCGCAAAATGTGATATTATTGTAACACGAAGCTAGGAACTACGGTACGTCCTATTTGCCCCCAGGGGCCTCACCAAGTGGGGGGGGGGCAAATTCCCCCAGTCAGCGCCTTTGCCCCACTAGTCCCCCCCCCCCCCGCCACTCAGCTCCTGAAGTATAGTGTCCTTTCAGGAGTTGTCAAGGCAAAATAATTCACAAATAATGATCCTCCTTTTGGGATCACTGCCAAACCTTTCAACGTAAAACCAGCCTGAGAGCTCTCTGTAGAACTATGCAAGTCACATACTTTAACATCCTTTAATACACTGTGTACCACCTGGTATGCTCGATATATAAACTTAAGTGTAACAGATACATATGTATATACCTATTCCCTGTTAATATATACTGTACATATTGAATTCACATTTCTGTTTTAAGAAAAGTGTAAAAAGTGTCAAGAGATTGCTAATAAGTAACTTTTGAACATAGTATCGCTTTCAAACTTTTCACGTTATTTATGTTGATGTCATGTTTAATTCATAAAATAACTTTTCACTCACTGAAATACTTCTAACAGTCCCCAGCACTTTCTTTCATAACCTTCAACCAAGCATCCTTAGTTTTAAATAGTTTCAGCTGCATTTACTTATTTGCTATGTTTAAATGTGAGTGTGGCACTCAACTTATAGTCACGGTGACGTCAGTGTTGTTTGCTCATACAGTAACTCTTTTTCAAGCATTGAATTTCTCCTAAACTCTTCATCGGATATCTCGATTTATCTCAAACAGTCTGTATGTAAATAACGCACAGCAACAACAGTACACATTATCCTGTTGCTTTGAATAGCAGTTGTTTCGTATATTGTATATTGATAAACAGTTACGTCATTTTTTGTTTACTCCTTAATAACACGTCTCCGATCGTCTAACATCGCTAAAAAGGTTCTCAGGACATTACAAATACCAACGAACAAACCTTGGTTTTAAATAGTTTCAGTGGCATTTGGTTATTCCCGTGTTTAAATATGGTCACACTACAGCAATGACGTCATTTGCTTGTTATCTACTCGTACAATATCGTCGCTTCAAGTATTGACCCTCCTCTGAACTGTTCATACTAAATCCCGATGTATCTCGAAACCAAACAAACTGTGTTTAAAGAGAGCACAGCAGCAATACAAACTAGGAAATGTGGTTACGAATACACCGCAACCACCTCAGTACTGTCCATGATTGCTCCTCATGCCCCAAATAATTTTGGAGCGGTCTAGCAGTTCCCTACGGAAGCGTACAAGGGACATGCAAAAGAAAAAAGAACCATCTCGGCAAAAAGACAAGTTTTGTAAAATTGACATTTTCGACTTCATAAAATCCTTAAAATGACAAAAATTTGAAATTTCTCATTTTTATTGCTTTTCCCCATCATTTTAAAAAGAGCAAAATTAAGGGACATTGTCATTTTGTCGAGATAAAACAAATGGTCAAAATGGCAAAATTCAGAAAATTGTGATTTTACCGTGTCATACCATCTCGTCAAAATGGCAATATTCTCAAAGCTGACATTTTGCCGAGTTTTAACATGTTGTCAAATGGCAAAATTCGGAATTTTGTCATTATTACGAGATCCACTAGTCTAGAGAGTCGGAACTGTAACCATAAGTTTAACTTCACTGTACAGTATGTTGGTATAATCGATTCGCAGTATTGTAGCCTACATGCGATGTTATAAACCAGTATATACTACAAGCTGTATTCACTCTTTCCAATTGAAATCATCGACCGTGACTCGCCGTTTTGATGTTCTAATACGGCAAAATGACAATTTCCGAATTTACACATTTTGAAAAGATATTCTAAATCGGCAAGATGACAATTTTCCGAGTTTTACCATTTTGACGAGATGTTCTAACTCGAAAAAATGAAATTTTCGGAATTTTGCCATTTTTGGCAAGATGTTTTAAGTCGACAAAATGACAAATTTCTGAATTTTGAGGTTTCGATAAGTTGTTTTATCTCTGCAAAATGACACTTTTTTTTAATTTTGTCACTTTAACAAGATATTGTAACTCAACAAAATCACAATTTTCAGAATTTTAACGATTTAACAATTTAATTAAATCGCCAGATTCTGTTTTTTTTTTTTTTGTCATTTTGAAGACTTTATTTGAGTCGTCAAAATATTGCCGAAATTGTTCTTTTTTCTTTTGCATGTCCGTTCTACGCGTCCATAGTTCCCTGGTAAATTTGCTCCGTATCATTGTATTGTCAAATGTCACTGTTTTGTATATATTGCGAGCATCTGTACTGTCTCTGCGGGGGCGTGTTACGTCCCATTTTGCAACAATTGACCAAAATGTAACAACTTGGTCCAAAATGTAACAATCTTGTGCCCAAAATGTAACAACTTTTCAGGTTGGTCCAAAATGTAACAATTTTCTGCCCAAAATGTAACGACTTTCAAACTTGGTCAAAAATGTAACAACTTTCTGCCAAAAATGTAACAACTTGACGGTTCACATACATACTGATGCTTTGTTAAAAGCGACGACATTTCAAAGAAAAATGAAACAAACATGTACCCATCTAAATGAAAGAAGTGACGCCATGTGACTGGAAAAGCAAACCTTTTCAGAACTGGAACTTCCACTGTATAGCATGCCAATGATAGTCTTCCTGCTGAAGTTTAGAAAGTTTCGCACTCGAACGTGACCCGGGTCACATACACGGCACTTTGACGTTGCAAAGAGACGAAGGCTTTCGCGTTAATGACGGATGTTTATGCATGTCCAACTGGGCAGAAGATATTCACGACGTCATGCGACGTCACGTGGCCGTCACTTTCGGTCATTTTGTGAAAACTCGTACCTCCTCCTACAGATTTTCATGGTAATTGGTCAATATTATTGTGGACTGGTGGTACATACGGGTTGCTAGGAAATTTGGGGTCAAAGGTCACCTAGTGGTAATTTTGTCAAGAAAAACTACCATTTCAAGTAAAGGAAGGTTAGGCGGTACATTATCTGGCGTTACGCTCTGTCGGTCAAACTTGCACAACCATGAAAACTTCTTTTAAGAGATTACTCACGAAGGAAAGTAACAGCGCCACCAACTATGGATTACGCTGACAAAAAAAAAATCGTAAGTGAGAAGAATAAAGCAGTAACCCATCATTGGTTTATAAACTTGTTTTTACTCCGCATATTAAAACAATACATTTGAAACGTGTCTTTATAACAAAAATGTCACCTTATTTCTTAAATTCCTCAATTAAACTGTTCCCCGAACAACCAATCATCAGTCACCTATAAAAGGTCAAAAAATCTAAAAGATCTCCTGGACAAATCAAGGTTTGCGAGTTGGATGGATAACGGAGAAATAATTTCAGACGATACTTTCCTTCATACTCTGTTAGACGAAACCACGAATATTTAAACCCAAACGGCGAACGACGGCTTACTACAGACGTAGCTGGGCCCACGGATCCAATTACCCTGCTTCTACTCAAAATTTTCGGGTTCGTCATTTTATCTGCCGTCTTGGATTTCTTATGCTCAACAGGAGACACCCAGAAATTGGTAGTCAGAGTAAAATCAGGCACGAGAACTCGACTTGCGCAACTACCATGCCGATCCGACCTTCTTTGGCCGTGTTACAGCTGGTTAAATGATTTTTACGGCCATTTTGGATTTTTACAACGTCCTCCAAAGCACTCAAGTGGACAGGAAATAGGCTCTAGATCTTTTAGACCGACCACACTGAATTCAACGTAGTATGTTTTAGCCCAAACTGACGTATGACGGCCATTTTGATTTTCATTGCGACACAGAAGACACCCAAAAATACATTCCAGGTGTGGAGTATGTCATGAGAAACACAATGATGTATTTACCAATCCGAACCGACCTTGTTTGGTTAAGTTATGGCACTTTAAAAACATACGACAGTCCACGTTGTTACATTTTGGGCAGAAAGTTGTTACATTTTGGACCAAGTTTGAAAGTTGTTACATTTTGGGCAGCAAATTATTACATTTTGGACCAACCTGAAAAGTTGTTACATTTTGGGCAGAAAATTGTTACATTTTAGACCAAGTTGTTACATTTTTGTCAATTTTTACAAAATGGGACGTAACAGGGCGGGACTATGACCATGTACAAAGATATGTGATACACCGTCGGAACGATTATCTGACTTGTATGTACAGTATACCGCTGGGAGTTTGACATAGGCCTACTCAAATCTAAATTGCGAAACAGTAAAATACAAAACTGCCAAAATAAAAACCATTCTTATTAAGCCATATCACAACCAAAATTTACAAAGAAGTCTCATTCTCGTCTACATGATTTGCTAAAGACAATACGCTCAGTTGTAGATCAAACTACTGAATGTGGATCAAGAAACATTGAACGAAAGAACTACCTCTCGAAAATGAGAAGCGTGCCTAAGTACTGTCCATGACGTCATATACAGTCCAAAGCAAAACATCCTGCTGCTGTGAATAGTATAATTAATGCTTCAAATATCGCATAATGATAAACACTAACGTCATTTGTTTGGCGTTTACTCTCCGATCAAGCAACATCGAGAAAAATGTTCTCGGGACGTTCCTTTGCAACTTCCAACGACAAACTACTTGGTTTTAAATAGTTTCAGTGACATTTAGTTGCTGTTTTTAAAAATGGTACACTGGTATAATTACGTCATTTGTTTGTTGTTTACTCGTAGAATAACACTGACCTCTCGAAGCACTGAACCGCCCACTAACTGTTCGTAGGATATCCCTTCATACTGCCCAATCAAACAGTCTGGATGTAAATAGGGTACAACATTAAAAAACATCCTGTTGTTGTGAATAGTAGGTGCTGTTTGTCAAGGGGCTCATTGAGTTGATATCAGTAACAATTGTGGTGATTTTGAAGTATACAAACACACGACAATACTCACAATTAGCATAGCCTAATTAATCACGTGTCACATCCAATAGTTAAGAAAACTGTCAAATTTTTCGAATTTTTGACCGTTACTTGCTCTGATGCTGTGCATGTGAATGTAGTACTAATGTGAAAATGTCTGGTCACGAATTTTCAAAAACCAAATTTAATCGTTGGTTACTCACTCATTAATGTTCCATCGTGTGTAAAACATTGGGATCCTTTTAGTTTGACTGTCATTAGCATGTGAAGGAAACTTGACCGGTTTAGAAAAATTGAGTGAATTTCACAAAACAACTCAATGAGCCTCTTTAAACACTGCGTATGGATAAACAGTGACGTCTCTTTGTGTTGTTTACTCGTAAAATGACACCTCTGATTGTCAAATATCGCGAAAAATATTCTCCAGATATTGCTATACAACTTCCAACTAACTAACCTTGGTACTAAACAGGTGCAAGGAAAATGATTTTCTGAGCACTTTTTGAGGCTTTGCCTGATAGACTCTTTCCTTAATCTCCTTTGTAAAATATTCTAATGCCGTTTTGAATTTACCCACGACACAGTAATTTCTTTGATGGCAAATTACACAAGACAACACCTGATTTTTAAAATTACACACTACTAACTAAACCTTGGAGCGATAGAAAATGGATCCGTATAAAAGAGTTTATTTGAGAGTATTGATCCGTAGTAAAGAGAATAACTAGTCATGTTTGATTTGTTTGGAAATGGAACCCTTTCCCTTCAGTGAGATACTGTTATTGGTTATGTCATAATGACGTCTGACCTTTTTGCCAAAAGTGAAGGACAAAACTAGGCCCACAGTTTTCTCTATCGGGGTCTCCCACACTGAGCAAATGATATCATCACAAAGACATCACAAATATACTTTTACAAGCCTTGTTGATTTCTACACCACATACCTCTTTACTAATGACTATTCAGCATTAATGAACTACTTGTATTTGGACTCACTAGTAATGCTCCACTGGACATGAGGACATGATCAGAGCTTACTTTTCACCCAATAAGAGTTGATCCTGAAGCCATATAACACGAGGAGAAAGCAGTAATGTCGGTGTTAGCGTACTCATTTAACACAACGAGAAACTAAATTTAAAAGGTACGTAACATCCGTTACCAATATTACCACAGTAGGCCAGTATGACATATGGGTTCGTCTTTGCCTAGTGAATAGCAAACATATACTCAAAGTATGACATGTTACGAAGTTACATAACGACTGAGGCGGGGGGGGGGGGGGGGAAGTTAACTCAATAATTTTTCAAACTTTTTGAGAAATGCAAGTAATTTGGGGGAAAATTCTTCCTTCACCATTTCTCAAAACATTTCCTAAGGTAAAAATTGTGAGACATTTCCGTACATAATGAATGCGTTGGTGTTATGATCAGTGCAGGTTAGTGGGAACTTACAGGTTAGTGAGTGGACTACACAATGCGTGGGGCACAACTTAACAATGGCAGGCACTTTTTGTGACCTAAACTAAAAAGCGAAATAACATTAAAACGTACTTGTCGGTCCAGAAAGATGTATTCGATTACAAGTATCAACATCTTCAACATTATTCAGTTTATAACCATACATGCATGCACTTTATACCCTTTATATCTCTTGACAGACTTGAGTTTCGAGGTGTTGGACGATGATGGGTGTGTCGGTCAATACTTAGTATAAATGCCTAGCAAGCCCGGCTGAATCCTACTGGGACATGATCTTTTCGACGTTGTGACAGAGAGACCATGGGTACGGCCGGATCCTGTTGGGTGGTATAAATGAAAACACGTCTGTGCCTATGTGCTTGTGTTTTTTTTTTCCATAATACCTAGAAAAGTACATGAGCGATTAAGTTGGTAAGGTTGTGCATGATGCCAAAATGTCCAAGATGTATTGGCTGTATGGTAAATTGGGTAAAATTTGCTGATTTTTTTACGAAAAAAATTTGGCCCCAAAATTTGTATATCCAGCATATCTTGAGATGTATATGAACATTTTATGCAAATTTTGCAAGGATTTACCTGATGATGCAATATTCAAGGTATATCACTTTTGCAGTAAAGAGAGTGAAATTTGCCGATTTTTTAGAAAAAAAGCCAATTTTGCCCCAATAAATTTGGATTTCCTACATATCTTGAGGACTATTAGACCAATTAACCTAAAACGTGGTAAGGACTTACCAGAGAACATATTGTCCAACATTATATTACTGTAATGATGCATCAAGAGAAATGTGCTGATTTTTGGGGAAAAAGCCAATTTTGCCCCCAAATTTGGATTTCCAGCACATCTTGAGAATTGTTAGACCAATTCATTTAAAAATTTGTGAGGACTTACCTGAGAACACACCGTTAAACATATTGATGTTATGGTTAATCCAGTAAAATTTGCTGACTTTTTAGATAAAAAACCATTTTTTGAGAGCTATTTGAACATTACATGCAAAAGTTAGCAAGGACTTACCTATAAACATAATAATCAGATAAATTACTGTTATAGTAAATAGAGTGAAATTTGCTGATTTTTTAGAAAAAATATCAATTTTGCCCCCAAAATTGGATTTCCACCATATCTTGAGAGCTATTTGAGCATTATACACAAAAAAAAATTGCAGGAACTTATCTATGAAGATATTCAGCATAAATGATCAAGATATATCACTTTTATGGCAAATTGAATGAAATTTGCTGATTACTTAGAAAAAGCAAATTTTGCCCCAAATTTGGAGTTCCAGCTTAACTTGATAACTTTTATTAGACCCATAACATAAAACTACATACATACATATACATATATATACATATATATATATATATATATATATATATATATATATATATATATATATATATATATAAGAGGTGAATACAAAATATAAGAAGCTCATGCTCCACCAGATATTTCCGTCAGGCATTAACGGTTCTTTGGTTTGTTAACTTGGATAATGCATGTTCATACCGTAATGCCTACAACTGATTGTCATTGTTTTTCTTGAATGTATGTAGCTTCCACTGTCTGTGTGCTCATCCGCGCACTATAAAGTACACCCTGGCAGGGTATAGCACCAAAGGGACAGCGTAGTCTAGTCCAGGAATTCTTGATTGTTTTCTTTCACAGTGATGCCAACCCTGGCAAATGGGTTGGGGCCTGTGCATCTCCTCCACTCCTATTTTGCCTCAAATGTAAATTTACTGAACGCATATTTAAGCTACATTTATTTGTGTAGGGGTAGGAGGTGAGGTCTAAACAAACAGATGAAATGGGGTAAAATATCCCATTTTCTGTAATTTGGGAGTTGTTTTTGGTATGTCATGTTATACCCCCCACCCCTGCAGTTCTGCCGCCACTCTAGCTGTCAAAGCACTAGCAACAATACTCTACTTGCAAAACATATTGTTAGAGTCAGAATGTGGGGCAAGTCAATCATGGTCATTCAAGAAAATATTTATCCCACATTTACTGTCATATTTCTTGGATAAACTGTGGTTAATCTGTTGTGCATATCAAAGGCCTATTTTGGCCCAGTGAAGGGTACTGCCACAGCAACAGCAAAATTTAGAATTCCTTACCCAAATTTTAACTTGCATTAACCCTAACTGTATCGCAATTCACTCTAATTTTATCTAGGCAAAATAGAGATTTTATCATATCAATTGAAGAATAAATTACTGTACTTACTTGTCATGATCACTACCAGTTTGAAACTTGTTTCTTGTAATCATCCAGAGTGCTATAATTAACTAAAATGCATGCAGTGCTGCACTTCTGAGTATCTTCTCTTCATTACTTTTCCCCTCTCATTCATTTAATTTTTTCCTTTATTTTTCTTTTCTCTACAATTGTTTTTGTTGAAAGGGGCTTTGGGGCTGCATGATGCCTGTCTGTGGAGTACGAGCCGCAGGTTGGCAACGCTTGTTTTATTTGAAAAAGTAAACTTATAACAAGCATGCCATGGTTCAAATAAATCGTACATGATGTGTTGTTGGTTTTCTTGTTTATTTTGACATTATCTAAAGCAAATGGCAAGTAAAATTGAAAAGAAAAACATATACTGTATTTACAAATATTAACATATTGCAGGTTACTAACGACTACAGTAGCTGCCACAAATTCATGCATTTAGGTTGCCTTGATGTTAACTTGACATTGTGCAAACTATTTTTAATGTTACTCTCTCAACACACCACATCTATTGTGAAACATGATACTTCCATTTTGCCACAAGTTATAGATGATCTTAAGGTCTTGTGACATGCATCTACAAAAAGAGCTGGCTGTATTCAAAACGTTGCAGAGTGAAATGATGAATGAAAATCCATTAAAAGTGTTTTTATCTATTACCATTATTGAAATACAGCTTTTCAAATTTTCATGAAAATGCAAATATGATGATGAAAACTGTTGTACACTGAATTCCTTTTTGTGAGGCCTATATATTTAATTACTTAACTTCTGGGTTTTACAAATGTTAGCAATATCAATATTTGCAAAGAAGAAATTACATGCTTCAAAACTTAAACCCTCAGGGCATAAAAAAATCTCAAGTATCCTTGAAATGAAGGTCAAGTAAACAAGGGATGCTACAAGACATGTCATACACATGTACCTCTCCATCTGGATGTCTTAAATTTATCTCATCTTAAATCTTAAATGAGACCAAAGTCCATCTAGCAGTGACCTCTGCTATGAAACATAGATCTACATTTTGGAAAATTTCGATAGGAAGTAAATATGCATTATTTTCCTAATATGAGTGATTTAACCTCTTCATATGCTCACATTCAGGAAAAGTAAAACTCTCTACGTCTTACATGCTGGGCTTTTGAACCAAGGACAGATCTTTGGAATGATGGAACTTATTACATTCATTCCATGTCATATTACAGTGATGACAAGTCTCCCATGGGGCAATTCAAGTGACACACATCAGCTGCTCATCAAGTGCTAAAAATGTTGACACTTTAAAGTTCTACTCGAATTCAGTTGCTGAGATATCTTCCTCAATAGGTTTTCATACTTTCAGCTCTGGGGACTTCAAATGACCTTTGACCTCAAAGAAAAATAATAAAAGATCACATACTCACAGTGAACTACCAACACACCAAGTTTGATATTTGAGCACCTTTCCATTCTTGAGATACAGTACAGTGTTTACAAAGTTTCAAACGATGTCCTCTATTGACCTCATGTGACCTTTGACCTCCACAAAAAATGGCAGACATCTACTCATCAGCTGCTACCAATGATAAGGGCTTAAGGTTCCAACAACATTTGGTTGCTGCAATATCTCCCTTGATAGGCTCTCAAAGTTGAAGCTCTGGTGACCTCAAATGACCTTTGACCTCCATGAAAAACAATAAGGATCATCTACTCATGATGGACTACCAAAACACCAACTTTGAAGTTCAAGCACAGTCTTCCCCCATCGAGATACTGAATCTGGTTTACAAGTCAAGACTTTACATACATATACACACGCATACACGCACACACACATGCCTTCACCATCGCATAGATTTCTTGCCTGCCTTAGGCAAGGAATCAAAAACCATGGTGGGAACAATTCAACAACATATTTGTATCAATAAAGTTGATCACCACATCCTTAACAGTAAACTCAATGACTTTGGAAACCACACTGGTAAGGCTCACAGACCTATAGTTACAGAGAAGACTACGTTTACCCTTTTCAAAAATAGGACTAACATTTGCACACTTCCAGTATTTATAAACAGAATGCATTGATTTGCTGAAAATTATGGAAAGCAGATAACAAAGAACTTGAGCAAATTTATTCAGTTCAAAGGAATACACAGAATCAGGACAGGAGCCTTAATCTTGTGCAAATTTAATTTTTGTAAGTTCTTCAAAACAGTCACCGCAGAAAAAGCAACTTATCTCAAAATTAAATTACAGATGCCAGAATTCAACACAGGAATGTGATCCAAACTCTCAGAGGTAAAGACTGAAGAAAAGTAATTTTTCAAACTATCTGCAATCCCTTGACTATATATCACTAATTATGCCACCAGAAGAATGTTGAAGAGGGGCAAAAGTATCCTTGACTTCTTAATATTTGACGTAATATCACATTCAAAAGTAAACTTAGCACTGCAGATCAAATGATTCGTAGAAACTTCCTGTCTCTTAAAATTCTCAAAATGCATTGCAGTCCCAGAAGAACCGAATACAGTAGTTTCCACAGCTTATATCTCTTTTAATAGAAAGTAGTATCTCTCGAGAAATCCAGGAAGGTTTACTTCTTCTAACCTGACCTCATTTCCCAACAGTACAAGCGAAGATCTGAAAGTGAAGATCTAAAATGACAGTGATCATCTAGCCATCAAGAAGTACCAATGCTTACACTCTGCAGTTCCAGCAACATTCAGTTGTTGATATATGTTTCTCAATTGGTTTTCACACATTAACCTTTAGTGACCTCAAATGACCATTGACCTACATGAAAATCGATACAGATCATCTACAGACTATGGACTACCTACACGACGTATTTGGAGTTCCAGCACTAAATGTCAGAGATAACTAGTATGTTTTCACATTATATCCTACAGTGATCTCAAATAACCTTTGACCTTTGTGAAAAACAATAGCGATCACTTTCTGACAAAGCACAAGCTACACATCAAGTTTGAACCCCCAGCAACTTTCTCTTATGGAAGTACTGTGTTTACAACGTTTTCAGATGAAAACCTCTTGAGACGTCACATGACCTTCGGGCTCCATAAAAAATGACAGAGATCATCACAAGTTGCTATTGCAGACAGTTGAAATTTCCAGCAACATTCAGTTGTTGAGGTATCTTCCTTAATAGGTCATCATACTGTAGGCTCTGATGACCACAAATGACTTTCAACTCCATAAAAAACAATTGGGATCATCTTCTTACTATTGGCTACCTACACACCAACGCTAAGTTCAGGCACCTTTCCTTCTAAAGATATCAGTCAAGGCATCACACATGCACATAGACACATACACACACACCCATCGTGACTGCATAGCTTGATTGCCTGCCTTTGGCAAGGAATCAGAAATGATCCATATGACTAATTTGGACCATAAACCCCAACAGTACCACTACCAGTGCACTAATGAGACATATCCTCCACATTATAACACAAAACCTGTGGGAAAGGAGACATTTCATAAAATGGTCCATATGGCCATTCAGGACCTTATACCCAACAACTCTGAGAAACAAAAGTAAAACTACTGTATTTATCCGGCAAACCCTCCACATTGTAACATATATACTAGTCAGAAAAGAAGCCATGATGTAATACTTTGTTGCTAATATGCACACCCATTTCTGATACTGGGTCATCCTGAAGGTACCAATACCATTGTGCTAATGTGAGAAACCTTCCAGATTGTAACCTAAAATATGAAGAAAAAGAAGTATAATTTCCATGATTTCGTACAATGGCCTAAATGGCCCATCTCTAACCATGGACCCCAAATCCTGAACATCCCACAGATCCCACTACAATGTGCACATTCCAACCTACAATCCCTTAAAAAAAAGCTTCTTGCATGATTTTGAAAAATGGCCATATGTAACCACTTTCATAGTACTAATGTGACAAACCCTTTCAATGTAAAAAACAATCTGTAAGGGAAGTCCTTTGCATGATTTCATAAAATGGCCCACAAGGGTTACTTCCACCCACTAAAAAAATCCTTAACACCCTGAATGAACAAGATAGTAGTAATGTGACACAATCTCAACATGGTATTAAACAATCTGCAGGAGAAGCATTTGACAAACTAGCAAACATTGGGCCTTTTGGCCTCCAGGGCCAACATGTAACCTGTGATGCCCAAAGTTCGTACACTCACTGATGGCTCAAAAACCATGGAACATTCCCTCCCCCCATCCTCAAGTTTCAAGAAACTGCATCAAATATTGTTTAAAATAGCATCAATTGTAAACTAATAGAGTGACAGAGAGAATCATTACAAAAGCTTACACAAGTTTCAAGTCAGCTAAGAATGTATAGATATCCTACAGCAAACAATAATTCAAACCAAATGAGTACCAACCATGGAGCAACTCCAATGAACCTGCAATAAGGTAAATTCAATGAATATCATGATGACCAATTCAAGCATCTGTAGCACAAAAATTGGGCAAAATAATTACATCAATCAAACTCCCATTACCTTAACTGTGCAGGCAGATTCAAAATATTATGTACTGTTGCCGCACCATGTTGCCACTAGGAAGTTCCATCAGGAGAGTATGGTAGTCCTATATTGCCATAATATTACTGTTTATAGATAAAATACAACCCCTACCTTTTAAATCAAATTTTCTCAATCTCCTGACCATAATGCATCCATATAGGATGTACAAAATCTGTCAAAGCTTTTCACCTTAAAACATTGTTAACCAGAAAGTCAAAAGACTTTGTGATTCCTTGCCAATATCTTTCTTTTTCCAAACACACAAACAATCACGTTAGAAAGAAGCAATCATGAGAGAAGAAAGGGATCATATCAAAATGACAAACAGAACACAAGAAGGTAAACCACATATGAAAAGTATGACATTTCCCTGCTTAAATATGGGAAAGTTCCCTTTGGAGATGTGACTCAAACAAAGTACTTTTTGACAAGGAGAAAAGGGGGGGGGGGGGATGGGAACATCCATTCTATTGCATTTTGGTGAAGACAAGATGTGCCACCTGACTTCCCCCCAAAATAATGCACAATAGTTTTCTACAAGTAGGTCCACAAATGTCAGATTTTGCTGTAAATGATTATTAACTCTGCAAGTTTAATATTTGACTAAAGATGAAAACATGATTTTCCCAGGCTCCCATGGGACAATTCAAATAACAGCAATCACCTACTCATCAACTGCTACCAATTTTGACAGTTTGAAGTGCAAGTTACATTTAGTTACTGAGAGATCATTCTTAACATGTTTCCTTTAACCTCTGGTGACCTCAAATGACCTTTAACTTCCATGAAAAATTATAGAGGTCATCTACCTACAGTGGACTAACAATGCAAAATCTTTGAGGTTCAAGTGCATTCACCCTCCCTAAGGTGCTGTGTTTACATGATTTTAAAACTATGTCTCCTGTTAATCTCACATGACCATTGACCTCCATTAAAAATTACAAACATTATGTACGAGTTGAATGCTACCAATGACAACACTTTGAAGTTCCAGCAACATTCCATTGCTGAGATATGTCCCTTTGACTGGTTTTCACACTTTAAGGTCTGGTAACCTCAAATGACCTTTGACCTCCATGAAAAACAATAGGAATCACCTACTCACAATGGACTATCAGCACACCATCTTTGAAGTTTAAGCACCTTTCCCTTTTTGAGATATCATGTGTACAAGATTTTCAAAATATGTCCTCTATTGACCTCACATGACCTTTGACCTCAATACAAAATGCTAGACACTATCTACTCATCAAGTGCTACCAATGATAAGAGGTTGAAGTTCTGACAACATTCCATTGCTGAGATATCTCCCGTAATAGGTTTTCATATATCATGCTCTTGTGACCTCAAATGACCTTTGACCTTCATTAAAAACAATAGGGACCGTCTACTCACAATGGAATACCAGCATACCAACTTTGAAGTTCAAGCACCTTTCCCTTCTTGAGATATCATGTTTACAAGCCAGGGCATCACATGCACCCACACACACACCCACACGTGCACGCCATAAACATTGCATAGATTCCTTGCCTGCCTATGGCAAGGAATGAAAAAGGTTTTCTGAGTTTTGCCACCAGTGTCAACAGTTTTGCCAACAGGTTTTAGAACAAAATTAAATCTTGAAACTTCCAAAGATGGCATAACAGGTTTCCTTGTTTTGCAGTTTTCATTTCACACTCATTTGTTTTTAACAATTTTGATTTCCTGCAGGCAACCTGTCTGATAATGATTCTAAACCCACATTGTCTTGCACTACTACAGAAAACTACAGTCTTTAATTTAACGTTTGTGCAGCTCCTACAGTCAGATACAAAGTTGAAAGAGATACAAAAGAAAGAATGAAATTTTACATCTCTTTAAGAGCAAATATAAACCCAGTAGTAATGCATCAAACTAAAATTGCAAACACAATGTCTTTTGCAGCAGAATGAATTGTTTTTCACTGTTGCATTTTTCTTGACTTTTACTCTATTGCAAGTCAGTCAAAATTTTCATATACATGGCACTTCAAGGTGAGTGTAGGCTACCTGTCAGCAGTCTTGTGTTAAGACGATGGTAGTATTTTCTTCTTCCATTATACATCCCATACAGTTCTGCTAACTCATTCATACAGCACGCGCCTATAAGAGTCGATCACTGTTCAACCATCATCTCGTCAGATTCCTCACAGCGGGTTTATGATTCTTGTTGAAATCAGGCCATTTTACTTCCAATAATGGAAGGAACCAATAACATTACCGCAAATGAAAAGATGACAATTCATTATGACATGGCACATTACAATCCACACATCATGCCAATGATGTATCTAGCTCAGACCAATTTTACTGTGTATTACTTGTTGACAGTATGTGAGTGACACAGCGTGGATATGAATAGTGAATGTATGGCCTCCTGTCACTACGTACACACCTACGGACATAGGAATTATCCAAGACTTAGTGAACGAAAGCAACTTGAGGATATAACAGTTCAGAGCCGTACACAGAAGGGGACATACAAGGGATTAGCGTGGACAACAGGCTTTGTGGGAAAGTGGGCAGGAAGGGGAAAGATTCACTAAGTCTTGACCAAGACTAACCTGCCAGTACTGAAAGAGATGGTTTGATTCCTTGAAATGTGTCTTAAAGTTGAATTCAAAATTCCAACACAAGATACCAAATCTGTAAGATAAGTTCATGATCAAATTCACCAAATTATGTATTGCTGACTGGTGCAAACTGTGCCATAATATCAGTTAAGATGATCACTACAATTTCTGGAAAATCTGGGGGAGAAAAGATTACTTTTTAACTTTTCTGTCACACAGATGAAAGGAATACTTAAAAGTATAAAAAAAACCAATTAATATTGCAACAAATTAAGAGACAGTGAAATTTCAGGTTGAAATATTTAGATTATTAACATATTTCAATCAATTTGATTCCAATGACTTCCAAAGACCCCAGAGTATTCTTCCATGACTGAAAGGTATTGCCAATTGTAACTGCAGTACACAGTTTGGTGTGTGATGTTTGAAGGTCAGCAATTGCTTGCCCAGTTGTTGTTTTCACTTAAAACACTTGATTGGCATTAAGATGGGGGGTTATTCTCTCACCAAAAGAGAAAATTCCTCAAAACTAAATCAAAGAGGAACATCCCCCCCCAAAAAAATACAATTGGTCGCACACTGGGTTTAAAATGTAAAACACTCACTGCTTGTAAGCAGCTGAACAAGAACCTTGTTAAACAGTCCCGTTCAGCCACCAATATTGATTCATTCTGATCATAATATATAAACCAGAAAGTCAAAAGGCTTAGTGATTCCTTGCTGACCAAATATTGGTTTGAAATCTTGACATAACTATCCAGCGGGATTGAAACGGTTTCATGTTAATTGAAGTAGTTGTGGTATCTTATTTGTTCCTTGATTGCAAAGAAGGTACAGCTTTAGGCAGTACTGATAATGGTCGATAAGATGGTTTGTTGGAACTTGAGATCTAGAAATAGTGTCCTAACAAACCCAGAAAGCAAGAAATCAAAACTCTCTTAAAAATACTTCCTTTACATGATTCTTCAACCTATGTATGTCTATGAAGAAATTGGGTAAAATAATGGCATTATTTGTAAGCCTGTTTCAAAGGATTTCGGGCATTCAAGATAATGTTACCCACTAATCGAAGCAACGTTGCCTCTTCGATCCTTTAAAACAGTACGTCAATGGCACTGTTTTGACATTTTTCTCAGAGAAACATCAAATCAGACTTGCTCCTACTGTACTCTTTCTCACATTCCATGACAAGAGGGAATATTAATACGTAAATTCCCATTGTAAAAGTAGTGCTCTCCAAATGTGGACAAATAGAAACAAGCCAGTAAGGGTCTCGCAGAACATGCCATGTACGAAAAGGGGTTTTACATTATCTCTGCTTACAAAAGCTTTCAGGAGGCAGGCACCATTTGTGATTGATGTTGATGGATAGGGTTACCATACAAAGTAATCGATGCCTTATATTACAATACAGCAACAAATGTCGGGAGAACGACAGGCTTTCCAGTGACAATGTGGAACTCGACAACTGAAATTAGTACCCCAGGCACACGGCACAGTATGGCCAACCAACACTCAAAGTATGATATCAGTCAAGGTTACCTTTGTGGAGATACTGTTTTTACAAAGTTTTTACAATATGATAATCTACTCAGTATGACAAACCCACACAACAAGTATGAGGTCAGTCAACTTTACGCTTCATGAGATATCGTCTTTACAAGGTTTTCACACTTTGATCTCTAGTGATCTCAATGACCTTTGATCTCCATCAAAAACAATAGGGGTCATCTACTTAGTATGATCAACCAACACACCAAGTATGAGGTCAGTCAACTTTACCACTCTTGAGATGTAATGTTTACAAGCAAAGTGTAACATACATACAACACACTCACACGACATCACCATTGCATAGATTCTTTTTGCTTAAATCAAGGAATAAAAAATTGCGAATTCAACGGAGTCTGGTAAACGTTGTTGAAAAAATTATAATTTTAAAATTTTAATTGTAGAAATTGTAAAAACTGTTCTTCTATATCTTCAGCATTTGTTAACAGCTGTAACGCCCTAGTGTATATATTGTAAATACAGAAAGAGAGAACCAGTTCAGAGCCGATGTCTATTTTTTTTTACTTTGGTGCTTGTTTCCTGTTTTACCCAATGTTAATCTTTTTTTTGTTAAAAGTATTTTTAACTCCCATCGCTAGCGTTCCCTCCCTTTCCGGTGTTTTGTTCTCATCTCACGACCCGTTGCCATGGTCCCGCACGTGGTTGTGATTTGTTTTTATATACTTTGACCTCTGACCGAACGACGCGCACGGAAGAAAAAGAAGTCACGTAGGCCACATGTTCACGGCACTCCGAGGCAGGACGCGATACAGGCAAGACCTACACTAAGTGAAGCCCCTACGGAGGGAAACACAGTTTCGCACGGTAAGAAAGCTCTTCTTTTCTAAGTCTAAGACCCGAGGGAGCTCAGTAATCCTAGGTACAGAAAATTCCAGGGTTTGGTGGTACTGGTACGGATTTGGGGTCGGGATTTTGGACCCCTGGTAGAGCTCGGGGAGTCGGGGAGGATTTAGACGCAGGTATAGCGGGAGGCAGTGGCTCTTGCCGTGCGGAACTTGAAACTACCGACAAGCAGGCACTAAGGCTTGATTTTGGCTTGATTTTCGAGAATCCTAGGTGCAGTAAATTCCAGAGTTTGGTGGAACTGGTACGGATTTGGGGCCGGGAGGTTGGACCCAAGGCAGAACTCAGGGAGTCGAGGAGGACTTAGAATTGACGCCGGTTACGCACGAGGAATTGACAGCGGTTACGCACGTGCACCAACGCCAGTGACGCACGGAGATTTGCCGCCGGCTACGCACGTGCACCAACGCCAGTGACGCATGAGAAGACGCCGGTTACGCACGAGGAATTGACGTCGGTTACACACGTGCACTAAAGTTAGTGACGCACGGGAAGACGCTGATTACGCACGAAGAATTGACGCCGGCTACGCACGTGCACCAAAGTCAGTGACGCACGGGGAGATATCGGTCACGCACAGGGACTTGTCACTGGTGACGCACGAGAAGATGCCGGTTACGCACTAAGACTTGACGCCGGTTAAGCACGTGCCCCAACGCCAGTGACGCACGGGGGAGACACCGGCTATGCACGGGGACTTGCCGCCGGTTACGCACGTGCACCAACACCAGTGACGCACAAGTTGATGTCAGAGACGAACGGAAACTGATGCACTGCAAAACAATACTTGATAAAAAAAAGTTTTGATTACTCACTGATTGTACTTTCGAAACAATTTCTTCAATAAACACCTCAAGTAAGGCTGTTTCCCGAAATCAAAATACTCTGTTTTCTTCTCTTTTATTTGTGGATTTACGACTTAAGCAATTAGTTACCTTCTATTGGTATCAAGATCCTGACGAACCCTAGGCGACGTTACACAGCAATAGAAGATTATCAGCAGGAACCAACCAAAAAAAGTGGGTTAATAAATTAAAGGTCATGTGACAAAATGAAGCTTTGGAGTGTTGGAAGCATTAAGTATTGAAAATGTTGAAAATAGCCACAAATTCCATTCAAATCTGTCAAAGATTGACAAATTTGCAGGCAAATTAGTATCTGACAGTTGTGCCATGAATAAACATTGGCTGAGTATGCAAATTTGTGATGTCAAGAGATGGTCTTCCATGATTTGCCTTGTTTTAATCCTTTGTTTATGCAACCTTTATTTCAAGGACCTTTGAGAATTTAATATGCCCAGAGGGTTGTATTTTGAAAGCATGTATTTTTTTATTCAAAAATATCGATACCGATATATAGGGTTAACAAAAGAAAAACTGACACTGTGCAACATTCCATGTCATCTGAGTTGCATTTTTTCAACTTTGAAAAGTCATATCTCAAAAAGAGTAATGTATACAAAATTCCAATGGATTTTCACTCAGGATTTACTTTGCAACTTTTGCACGAAGGGTACTGTTTGCTAGAGGCATGTCACACAACCTTTAACCTACTGGACAGTGCCACTAGATAAATCAAGGCACTTGATCATAAAACATGTTTGATGAATGATAAGACATGAATGAGAAGGGAAATGTTTGCCCTGTGTCTCTTTTCACACAAATCCATACCACATTATTCGCAGAGAGGATTCCCTATAAACTTAGATGCGCTAACAGAAATACATACATAACACTAACATTAGCCATACATGAACCAGTGATTGATCTAAAGATTTCTAGAAACTGAAGGAGAAAACTACAATTTTAATGGCACCTATAACATAGCTGAGTGTCAACAAATATTCATCCTTGTCCACTTAGTATCTCTAATCAGTTAATATGACCTGGAGATAAAAAACTTGACCACAGATTAGTGATACAGAAAAATCAGATTTTAATAATTTTTGTAATAAACACTTACTAGAGTATAAAGAAAGGGCCATTTAAACATAATTACCAGGAATTACAGATCACTGCACAGCTCAAAGGAGAAATGGTTTCTTAACTTGGGTTTTGACTGTTACTTTCATCACATAGTAAAACAACTACAGTACAACATAATCTAGGAAAGGAAGCAGATGAAAAATGAAGGGCAGTTCACATTGGACTTCTTGATCACCATGGTACTTTTAGTTTCCAGCTTCACTTCACTATGGGTACACAAAATCTGATGTTTCCAATATGTTGCACAAAAAATGCAATGCTAAAAACCATCTTGAGGAACTGTGCTTCCAACATTATACACATGCATCCTTTGAACTTAATCTACTGTGTAGTACCACATTTTAGTTTTCAAAGTTGCACATTTTACCATCTACTGACCCCATACTATCTTTCATCTACAGTTTAAACAATAGTGATCTTAAAACATAATGAAGCTACATACCAAATTAAGATTCAGTGGAAATATAAATCTCAAGATGTTGAGTTTTTCGATACTTCACCACTCCCAAATGAAATCAAACTGCAAAAGATGTATGGAAAAAGTGGAACAATAACGTCTTTGCACTCTACTTTGCCGATATGATAACTACATTACATAATGTATTCTGGTGCAAGAGAGTGTTATGTTTTGACTTCTATTGACCTCTTTATAAAAAAAAAAACAGTGGGAACTTGAGGACAACTAAAATTTAACTGGCAAAATCTCACGGCAGTTGGGTCCTTCAACAGATAGACACCTAATGAAATAATAAAAACATTTCAATGTCATCACATTGGCAAACTTGAAGAGTGACATAGTAACCTTGATATTAATGTGCACACCTGGAGTTCCATCTAACAAAATAGGACAGATTGAGCTTGAAATAGCACACCGAAGTAAATTTTAAACACATTACAGAGTACAGTAACTGTGCCTATTTCTTAAGGCAAAATGGAAAGTTGTTATGATAAAATTGCACAAACAATTTTGAGGGTGCTTAAGAAGATGCTTTCATGTTGGCGATTTTTCCCACAAAGACAATTAATAAAACGATCTGAAATTAATATCTGTCAAGAAGACTTGTCCTCAATAAAACCATCTTCATCTTCATTATCGTCCTTCGGCAGAATCCTCGGAGCAATCTTTTCAAAGGGAGCAGACAGCAAAGTGCCTTTTCCAATAACGTAGTTTTCTTTGTTGACAATGTAAACTTCTTCTCCTACAATTAAAAGCAATTTAAGAGAGAATCTCAAAGTATAGAAGACTAGAAAAAAATACAGAATGCCAAAATACATTGTGGTTTCAATAATGAGTAATTTGAATCCAACATTTTGTATAAGGTGAGGACATGCAACATGATTGTTCTTTGAAATTTTAAAGTAATTTATTGTGTTGTAATGGCAATAAAACAAGCACTACATGCAAAATGAAATCTCCAACCTCATAGACTATTACAGACCATCCCAAACTACATGTCACAAACAGAGAATATTTAATAAGGACCATACAAACCATTTTCCCATAAAAGTAACACCAATTTGGTCCACAAAGGTATTGAAATACTAGTGCATTTAACAATAAATAACATTCAAGACAGCCTCATGAATCATGCATGCTCATGGCATGATGGCATAAAAGTCACACAATAGTTACATTGTTGTCCCTTGTTTCTGGGCAACTTCTATGTCATAGGCTACATCAGCCTATTAAAAATTTAGCAGTTTCAAATGATTTACATCTATACACAAAGACTTGGAGCAGACTGGAAGTTGCTAACCTGTAGTTTCAAATTATTATGAAATTTAAAACAGTATTTTGAATATTGCCTGGTCTATCCTTTTAAGAGGATGACTGTTACTGTTTGTCTCAACATGCACACCTACAAACTTAATGAGAGATATGTCCAAACTTCTGGTCTTGACATTTTAAGTGCACATGCTTTTAAAACATTGACCACTGCTACTAAATACAGCAGGCAGGTATATTGGCAGTTACAATATTGTGTACAAATATTTTCACTTAATGTTGTGTAGGCCATGTACTACACCTATGTAACAAATATGGGATCAGCACAAGCTTCCCTGGCTACTTGAGATATCATGTTGAAAAGGCTTGTACTATTTGACATCCTGGTGGTCCCAAATGAGCTTTAACCTCCACCAAAACCAATAGGTTCTTAAAGTGTAATACGGTACAACTACACTAAATATCGGATCTGTCACAGCTTCACTGCTTGAGATACTGTGTTTACAAGGCTTTCACTACTTGACCGGTGTTGATCCGTAATGATCTTTCACATCCACCAAAACATAAGGCTATGTTGACATAATAAGCTACAGCTACACATTGAATATCAGACCTGTGCAAGCGTACCTTTACTGTTGAGCACAAACAAAATTCAACCTTGACCGAAAAATAGATTTCTTGTGCTTAATATGGTACACCTGCATATTGAATATCAGATTTTTCCAAGCGTCCCTTCTTGAGATATCTTGTTTACAGGGTTTTAGCTATTTGACCCTGTTGAACCAAAATGACCTTTGACCTCCACTAAAACCAGTAGCCTACTGCACCTAAAATAGTGCAACTACAAACCAAATAAGTGATCTGCCTCCACCAAAAACCACAAGATTCCTGAAATGAATAAAGCATACCTAAGTGCAAAATATGAGATCTGTCCAAACTTCCTGTCTTAAGATATCTTGTTTACAAGTAGGCATCACTAAACATACACACACAAACACATAAACAGACACACACACACCATCATGAATGCAAAGGTTATCAATATCATCAAAACCAAAAAGTGAAGTCATAAGATATAATTGAAAGCTCAAATGGAAATGGAAAAAAAACACCTGCAGAAAAGAAATAACAAGAGGGCAATCCACAGACTTTCATCTCATCCCCATTGTTGTCAGTAGTCATTCACTCTTTTACACGTACAGTATGTATTATAGTCAATGGAAAGTGTGATCAAACATGCCGCGCTATACATTATACACATGTACATAAGTACATGGAGCTACAATCTTGGACAAAATTGTTGGGACACTTTGTCGTACGTTGCAAATATAATACTGAATTTTAGGTGAGATGATCACATGAGACCCTGCCCCCCCCCCCTTTCCAATGTTACGCTATAGGAGTAAATGTACACTTTGAACAGCAATCCTATGGCCAACATTGAACAGGGGAGTGGGGTGTCTCAAGATATTTTGTCCAAGATTGTCTGAGTTTTTTGGGAGCAACTTTGGAGCAAACTGTTCAAAGAAAATTGAACATTTTTGGACAAGGTGCATCACAAAAATTAAATATCGAGACCTATGGGTCTGAGGATTTTCAAATTAAAGTATTCTGAATTTCGACAATGAACATAAAAAGTTAAAGCTAGTGATCAAGAATGAATAGACTGTTTCAAGGTGTTGTATGTGGACAGAAATGGTTGCGTTTAGAAATACAGTAACATTGATGGGCAGCTGTTGCATTGCGCTACGAGAGGATTGTTACTGCAATTGTAGAATGGTGGTAGGAATCCAAGTGATAAGATATTCTGAAGTAGATCCACATTCTACTAAAATGCATAAAAGTCAGAACTGTTGATTCAGCTTCATGTTAAAATAATGGTAGAACATTTGTAAAGGCTGGTTTTTTACATTTTTTGTAGCTAATTCAAGATTTAAGACTACAATTTTTACATTGCATGAAGCTTCTTTGTTCTTGTAGTCTATGCAATTTTCCCATGGTTTGCTTAAATTTCCTGTCAAAACATTTGCTAAAACTTGGGTTTCATTAACCTATACTGTCGGACACTATTGCTAAGTCTACGTCAGCTTGGATGGGAAGGCCGGGGTTCGATTCATGGCATGACCAGAGTGTTTTTCATTGCTCAATTATTCATTTATAAACTCAAATGTCTGTCAACTTCTCATTTGTTATTCATTCATATATAATGTAAGGTAATATATATATTAATACAATGATATAGTGCTAACAACAAAAATGTTAATGCACTCTGAGGTCCATTGAAACTGCTTAAAATGACTATCATATTAGTGCACCATGTACGTTACAATAGAATGGGTGTCACAATGTCACTGTTATATGGATATGAATAAACGTAACATCTATTAAATTTTCTTTTGTATAATGATAGCACAATTTTTTAACAAAGATTACCCTGTAAGTCAGGCATAATAGTCATTATGTGTAGTTACTTTACTAACAGACACCACATCATCACTGTGAACAATTTGAATAAGTAACACATACACATCAATCTTCTTCAACTGACCACTGACATTTTAGTGTTTTTTTATGTTATTTTTTACTTTTTTTTGTTTCTTTGGAACCTGTTTCAATGTCAGAGTTTGAGCCAGAAGTATGTTATTTGTATCATTCAAAATGTTTTAAAGTAGTTTACTGGTCGACAAGATGCATTGGAGTTATGATGTTACCTTCCCAATGACTGCATTTTATTAAGTACATTTAGTGCAAATACATGAATTAGACTGACTTATTCCTCCCTTTACTCCATAATAACATTGACAACATTCACAAAATAATATTATGACAGTAAACCAACTTCACTATAGGCCACAAACATGTCGAACATGCACTGCTGATGTTTCTTGTTGCAAGGAATGTAACTCCCCCATTTTGCCGTTTAACTTATTTCAAATTGACACTTCTTCCTGTGCCCGTGCATGCTTCTGGCCCATCGAAATTCACAGACAATCTTGGGCAAAATTGTTTGGACACTTTGTTGTATATTGCAAATATAATACTGACTTTTAGGTGAGCGGATAACATGGAACCCTGCGACCCTTTCCAATGTTGCGCTATAGGAGTGAATGTACACTTTGAACAGCAATCCTATAGCCAACATTGAACGGGGGAATGGGGTATCCCAAGGTATTTTGTCAAGATTGTAGGTGTGGCACACTTAGCCATGGATGTGCAAATAATGCACAAGTGTTGTATGAATGCTGAAGTCATGTGAGCATCAAAGTATCCCCACACAGAAATCATGTGTGCATCAAAGGGAACCTTAGAGTTCCTTTATTTCTCACTAATCAGAGCACTCCCCTCTGGATATTTTGTAATAGTCCTAAGAAGCACCCCACAATCATTTGCATTACTCATTTTCTTTTCCTGCCAAAACTGACGGTAAACAGCTCAATTCCTCGGCTAGTTTATTCACAACAGTGAAACATCGAGTGACGGTATTACCAAACGCATGAAAAATTGTTATTAGACATAGTCACTGATCAGGCCAAACATGCTTGCAAAGGTTGAAATATTAATTCACATTGCATGGAAAAGCAATGATCTAATAGGTTATGTTGATACCTTGTATTAACAGAACCTACCGTACTGTATTATGTGCGATAATAATTGTGACCTTTGACCTAAAATGTCACCAATCGGATCAACAATACATATCATACTCCGGTACTAGACAACCAAGTTTGAAGGTTATTAGACTTTGCGCTAGAAGGAAATGACAACACAATGTTACAAAACATTTTGACGATTTGAATTTTTAACAACTTCAGACCATGGGTCATCTACCTGCTACCTTTGATTTTCATCAGTGCTGTGGTCTAGGAGGAGTCAAGGAAACAAAACTTTTGATGCCAAATTTATTCTTTGACCACTGGCCATGAGCATCAACCCCAAAACACATATAAACATGACATTTATGTAAAATCTTGTATACCAGTCATGTCTTTGAATGTCCCATGAAAATAACCATTTTGACTTAGGAAATTAAAAAACAAGGATTTGCAATAACTTGACCTTTGACCTCTGATCTAAAATATTGGTAGGAGACACAACTTTGGACCTTTCTGGTGTAAAAGTTGACCTCAGATCTCTGAACTTAACCTTTGACCTCAAAACACACACAAATATGATTTTAAGATAAAATCTTGCTACCAATCATTCATTCCAACGTTCCATGAAAGTAGCCATTTTGGATAACAAATACAGCAAAACTAAGATTTGCATTAATTTGAGCTTTGACCTTAAATTTTGATAGGAGACACAACATGAGATCATGGGGTCACCTATCTACCACCTTGGTCTTCATCAGCTTTGCAATCTCGAAGGAGTATCAAACACAAACTTTTGAAATTCGGAATTTTCACGCACACACTCACCTGCAGACACACATACACACATCTTCAAAGATTTTGACCCCTCCTCATATGGGGTTGTTGCGGGTCACCTTAAGAACCATACCATGTAATTTTGACATCGATAAAAAAAAGAGACATTTATTATTTCTACTAACTGTCTTATGGAAATTCTTTTCCTAGTTTATGCCTTTTGGCAGCTTGTTTCTTGTAGCATTTGTATTATGTACTGTAGCTTCTTTATGTAGCCTATGCTTTTTTAGAACTTTGTTTTCACTAGCCTAGTCTACAGTACTGACTTCCCTTTCGTTGCAAAATTTTCAACAACAGTTAAACGTCAGTGAAAATTGTCCTTTTACTGTTAAGGTCCATGATAAACTTTCTTTATTTTTGTTGACAACTTTCGGCTTGATGTGGTTAAATCCGTGATGAAATTTCAATGAATCTGAACTAGATTTCAACGACATTAATTGACATCAAAACCCCAAAAATAATCAAGACAATGAGTTCCGGCAAAAGCGTGGTCTTCACCATTCAGTCCTTTGCAACTGTGGCAGAAGTTTGGGGAAACACATAACTGTAATTATGTGTTAGTTTGTGACCCGGCTTGTTTGCTGCTGTCAGAAATATGATGAGCAACACTTTAACGTTGCTTGTAGCAGCACCTGTACATGTGGAGACCTAACGAATTATTATTTTGTCAATTAAGAAAATGTAGAGAGTGGATTCACCGAGAACTGACTATGTTGGGAAAAACTGCTTGCATATCAGTATACATCTGTGAACTTACGATGTGACTATAAAACCCTAACCACTAGTCCTTCATTTTCATTCTTCACAAATATGGAAAATATTTGAAAGCTGTGAATAGTGTCCACAACTCGTAGCTGCAAGACCCTCCCTCACTTTCTTGATTACTTCTGAGGATGTGTTTCAATTTTGTGAGTAAAAATGTAGAGATATGTAGGCCAGAAGTAGGTCTACGAACAGAGGTTTTGCAAGAGGGTAGCTATCTCAAGTTTCGTTCAGCCTAGCACATTAGCTCAGGTGAAAATGTTTGTCGATTTCAAAATACAATTAATTCCAAAAGCTCCAGTATAATGTTGGCATATGTATAAAAAATTTTTTGAATGTCAAGATAACTGCTAAAGATACAGCATATACAAATGCATAGTCGCAAAACATCTATGCAACGAACAACAAAGTAACTAGACTTGCCCTCTTGATTTATTTATGCTAATCTCCAAGTGGATAGTTTGCCTCCCGCCCAGCCTCCCCCCCCCCACCCCAACCCCAAAGACTGCATCTCCTCTACTACAGATTTACATAACCTAAAATAAAGTGTAACTTCACAAACTATTGAGCCGGAAAACCAACCTGGAGCAGTAGTATACATACACATGGCTCTTACCTCCATGATATACAGTACTATTTTACACTGAGATGCCGTGTAAAAGTGTTGCGTTAAAGTGTGCTTGATGTCAGCCTTTATTTGTATTGGCCACAAATTATAAAAAAAAGTGAGCTGAAAATATTCACCTGAAAGGATTCAGCAGAGTGGTATAAAAAGTTATAAAAGGCGACAAGTGTTTTCTACAAAAAGTGAAGTATTGTGGTATGAGTCTTGAGAGGGTGATTGACTCCCAACTAGCCACGCTTAGTGCTCTCCCTCCTTTTCCTACATACCAGTCATTCCTCAACTTGAGATATCTGCCATTAAATCACAGAACAATTGCCATGTCCCGAGGGAAATCAGGCACTCCGTACAACGATCAAAAGGGAACCAACACTAGGCCTAGGTTATCATAAATGAGGTACAGCAATGAAGGGTAAAGTATTAAGAAATGACACTCTGCTATTTATCAAGAGACAAGTTAGAAAAAAAACTCTCGTTGTTGGCAATCACTAGGGCTCTTTCTTTTATCTGTAAAATTGACCCTTCTGCAATTGTGTTATGCTTCTTCGTAAGAAGTAGTATTTACTGCATATACGTTTTAGGTTCGAGAAGCCTAAGATGAACCTGATCATAGATTATATGCTGACAAGGGATACAGTGTAAATGAAATTTCTGTGAAAACAATTGTGAAGAAATAAATGTACTAAATAGTAAAGAACAAAGGGGAAAACAAATACGGATGACTTGCACACATAGCATTTAACAGAAAGACATAAATATATGGCATGTTTCAATGAAAAGGAATGTTTGCCAATTCTTCATTAACTGTTATTGGAGGGCGCATCATGGACAAGAAGGGTGTATGTATGATCGCTATGCATAGACCTTATTGCCATTTCAAAAGTTGGCAGCTGAAACTACTGATGAATTTCTCAGCTTGAATGTTAAGTATCATTTCAAAACATTTTCACTCTCAACTTGCACTTTCAACATGTAAGTTGTTAAATTTTCTTTTTTAAATTCTAGATAAAGCTGCAAGGTTTCAACGAGGTGGAAAACGAACACATACAAATCCAAGAATAAACTTGTTCATGGAAAATGAATAACAAAAATTCTTTGAAAGAGAAAATATGCCATCTCGAATGAATCATACTCCTGCTAATTCCTTAGACAGTAGCTTATACTTAAACTTACATTCCGACTAGACCATCCCAGGAAAATCACCTTAATGATGATCATTTTGCAACTGGTAACAACAAACTGACCTGTCAACAAGACTTAGCAGAGTAAAATATCACTGTGCACAGTATCGAATTGAATAAGGCCAATTATAAGGCTCAACACAAATATCTTAAAAAAAAAAAGATATTCCACTTCATACACAGAAAATGTGGCTTTAGTCTTTTAGAAAACAGAATTAAAAACAAAAAGGGGGGATGAAAAAACTACAAGATGAGCCCAAGGGCACTGTGGTTCCTTCCAGATGTACAGTAATGTAAATTATGACACAAAGGGAGCCATTTTGCAATATTTTGTACAATAACCATATGGCCCATGAACCCTCACTTTTGTAACATTAAATCTGTAGAGGAAAAAACATATTTCATGATTTTAAAAAATGGCCCATATGGTCCATTACAGACATTGGACCTAACTTTTATACACTAATGTGATCAACAGTCAACAGTGTTACATACACTCTTTGCTGCTAGACCAAAAGACTGGCAATTACGGAAGGTCGGTGGCCAGATACACACACAACACACACACACAATTGCCACATGCTGATCCATTAACTTTTGATGCATAGGTTATGTGAGGTGAAGGAGTACTCACTGTGAATGAAGTATTTTGCATGATTTTACAACAGCCCAATGGCACTATGGTTAATTGCACTTGAAATAAACCTACTGTAAAAATTATATGCTGGAGTTCATAAATATCGAAGAAGACAGTTCAATAAATGCAAAGAAATGAAGACGTTGATTCCTACATTATTCAGCAGTATCTCATTCATTTTGCATAACACAACAGCTGTGAATCTTTCATTTAAAGCCCTTCAGCAGGAATTCTGCAAATTGCAATAACGCTTATCACATCTATGCCCCTTTTTAGTCCACCCAACACTGACAGCACACCCTGGAGGGGCTGATAGAGTCCAGTTTCCTCTGGTAAGAACTCCAACTGACATTTTCTTTCATTGTGTTGCCCACTTTACTGATTGAAAGCCATTTACATCAATGCACAAATCACAACTGAAGCATGAGGACATAAACTGATCCAGCCAAACTTGTCTGATGTGAACACCAACAGTACTTCCCACAGCACTGCTGCTTCTTCATTTGATCATGAAACTACTACCTCAAGCAGCACTTCCATGACTTGCTGGAGGGGAACTGTTGGAACATATAAGCATCTATAGCATAAAAATGGAGCAAAGGAATTTCAGGTCAATTGCCCACAGCATGCACAAAAATTCTAAATTTTCTGTACACTCTAATACAAACTGAAACCAAAAATGCTACAAATGACATTGAAAATACAAATGGCATGGCCCGTCGCACAAAACGGGAAAATTATGGCTGTCACCTCTGTAGCGCTTTGCGGTATTATCTAATATGTATTCACCCTTCTCATGTAGGTCTATACTGTTCAGTAACTGTACAGTTTGATTTTATCTTGTGAACTTTAAAATTCAGGTTCAGGTATATGCTATTGTAATTTACTCAAACAGTTTCTTTTCCGTGGAATTTTGTTTCCTTAAGAACTGGTCGAACCGTTAATTTCAAGATGTCAATGTGGCTTTCTAAATCTCAGTAGACGTGTATGGCAGATGCACTGTGCCGAACCAAAGACAGCTCAAATTACATTAGGTGATACGTGTATTTGATGGGCAAATCGGAAAAAATATTCACGTGGGTGTTATGGACTTCTTTTAGTTTCTCCACCCCATCCCCACAAGTTTTTCCTCCTACACAATTGTTTATACTATTAAAAGTAGAATTTTTAACCAAAAATGTCTTGTCCCGGCCGCAGAAATCATCTCTCCAAGTCTTTAGCGATGTCTTTGCAACATAGCACCTTGATAAAGTGATGAGGAATGTTAAAAAAAAGAAAACAAAAAACAGTTTGCTGTGCCAATGGGTTTTTCTTGTTCCTTTGTGTAAAAAAAGGGCCCACACACCATTTTTTTTGTAAAAGTCTGGACAAGAAACTATTTTTTTTTATATGACCTGATGTATACATATATGTATGCTAAGGAATGATTTTGGGATCACCCGATTTACATATATTACAAAGGTAACATCATCCATGATCACATAAAGAGCAGCAAGCCAGTCACTAATTCAGTAGCTGAAAGTTGATGCAAGCTGCAGAGGCCATGACCAAAAATGTTTTTATTTTTGTTAAACTATCAAATCTATAACATAGCCCGTTATGTTCTTCGATATATGCCACAGAGTTCTACCATAGAGCTACAACTATGTTTCTGAGTTTAACTTGGCCACAAATACTGCTGTATTTTCTTACTTCAATCATGTAGTTTCCTATTTTACCAGGACTCCATGTATTTTATCAACGGTGAGACAACAGTTCTCATTGTGGCCCATCAGCACTGTTGAGAAATAATTCACTTTTACATCATTCAGTTAACCATTCAAAACCACAGCTGTGCAACAAACTTTCTTGGCGGCCAGGCAGGAAAGATCTCACTCTGCATGCTTCTACCCAAGCGAAAAACATTTTTGTCTCGTAGGGCGCATTTTTATGTTTTTTTTTTACTGTTGACCTGATTTGCCTAGTAACGATATGTTGTAAGCTGTGCTAAATGTGGGGTCATATATCCCTTTGCTGTGCAATGGAAGCGTCTTCACATATGGAGCCAGTATGTTTATTTAACGTGTAATGTCCCATTTGAACTTGGAATGAATACTAAATTTTCACAAATCTTTGTGAATTATTGTTTTCCTTTTGTTTAAATACAACTGTCAATCTCTCCCTGCAAATTTTGTAACATTTCAGAACCATGCATAGAGTAAGACAAGAAAAATACACTCAACTTTTTTTGACAAGTACTACATGGTATATATACTGTAGCTTCTTCATTACAAAGGAAAGTAATCTTACAAGGTTTCGTATACTGTAAGGATGGTCCGAAATCCTGCTCTGACCTAAGTGGCAATTACTCGCTTGTACTTGGCAAAAAAACTCAACGGCTGTGGGAACCTAATTGTGACCCTGGAAAGATATTCATCTATCTATCCTCAGCCATTTTAGAGACTACAATGTTAGTTTTGAGCATCATTGAAAAGCATCTTGAAGTAGGGAGGCGATGGAATCGTTGAGAATGCTCAATCTTTTAATTTTGTCACATTTTGTAAAAAATCTAAGGAATTCTACTAAAGGAGGCTATCTTCGAGGAAATTAGGAGTTAATTGAAGTCAGTACTGTACGTAGCTTTTGGAAATTTCATGTGGCTTATTCGTGCAGCGTTTGTTTTTTTTGAAGCTTATGTTTTTATCTTCCTTTGGTCTTATTCTGTTTGTATTCTGTCTTATTGTTCTTTTACACTTTTTGGGTTTTTTCTGTTTTTCTTTTACTCTTATCTGTGCAAGTACTCAAATTCCTTTCCTGGAGCAATAAATCCAGTCAGTCTGTCTGTCTTTCCATTGCTCTGTCCATCTGTTCATCCATCTAGCTATCTATTCATCAAGGACTAACAATGGTTTTCAATTGAAAGTTCCAGCAACAGTCACTTCTTTACATATCTGCCTCAAGAGATTTTCAGATTTTGACCTCTGGTGACTTCAAATGACCATTGACACACCAAGTATAAGGTGAAGTATCTCCCCCCTTTTACGATATCATGTTCACAAAGGTTTCCAAACTATGACCTCAACTGACTGACTTCAAATGATTTTGACCTCCATAGGTAATGATATATATCACCTACTCATCAAGAGCTAACAATAGTGTCAGTTTGAAGCTCCAGCAACATTCACTGCAATCAATCTTGTACCATGTTTTCTCTCAAACTTTTGATTGCAGAATTTAAATTAAAATTCTTTTTCAAATGTATAACTGTTCATACTGTAGGAATCTCTCTTTGCTAGGTTTACCTTCTTTTATGACATTCTGTGCTTCCTCACTGCCATTATTGTCACAGTTCACCTTTACTTCCAAGACCTCTTCCTTCTCTTCCTTGCCCATCTCTGCCTCCTCAGAATCCTTCTGCTCTAACTCTGAAACTGCGCTAGCGTTTAACTCCTCCTGAGTGTTGTCTGTCTCTTTCTCCTCTTCTTCAGCAGATCCTTTGGCTCTCAGTGTTTTCTCAACAAATTCTGCCAAAGGGAGATCCCTGTTGACTTTGGTAAAATAGTTATTGCCCAAAGGGGTTCCACAGAGGTATGTGGCAAAGTTATCCTTAGAGACAGATGCCAAGAATGCCTCACATCCTAGTTTACTTAACTGGTCCACCTGAAATTAGGAATGTAAACAACTAGCATAATGTAATTACCTCAGTGATACATGATACAAGGTGACCTTCAATACATACAAATTGAGAATCAGAGGAATTGAAATGGCTAGAAAAGCAACATTCCACAACCATTTCAAGAATACACTTGTAATAGGAAACAATGTAAAAAACTGACATATGGGCATTTCCAAGGTCTTTCGCATTACACTTCTCCACATTCTTCACTCATTTGATGGCTCTAACTTACGTTAGGGAAAGCCCTCTTCATAGAACTTTTGATTTTTTCCCCCATCACTCAAGGATTCGCTCTGATGGCATTTAAAAACAAACTTGTGGGTTTTCTATTGTGTATGACAACTTTGTGCACAAGTGTCAGTCGCATTACAAAAACTAGCGCAGCAATGCAGCTGTAGCTCACACAATTGAACTGAGGGTTACGGCCCTATGTTCTGACACACTTTTGTTCCCACACCCCATGTTCTGACACTCACATGTTACAACACATTCATTACATCAGGCACCATTTTGGGTCCCAGCTATGATGCTCAGCATAGTAATGACGCATTGATCAGCCGCTGCTGTTGGAAATTTAAGTGTACATGTCGAAATATAAGTGTGTCAGAACATTGGGGTGTCGAAACTTATGGCAGCCACTGAACTAAGTAGAGGTAATCTTTGCAGCACTGCAAAATGAAAATACAGTACTTGGAAGGTGACAAAATGTAACATACAAAAAGAATCTAGTTGACATACTATCAAGCCTATGACATTGCTATGATCTGTAGAGAGTTAAAACTCCTTTCTGCTGTGTGATATGTAAGGATGCAATGGATAATGCAAATCGCAAATAATTCAACTTCCATTTTGAATATTTCATTTCTAAATAGTACAAAAAATATCCATTTTGACAAAGAATCTATGACCAAAGTTTCAGTCAAAATACTTCAAAAATGAAAACTCTGAAACATTTCCAGAAAGTTGACGACATCTGCCTGGCTCTATAAGCTCACACAGTAATGTGTGTGAGCTAAAAAGACATTAGCAAAAAAAAAAAAAAAACATTAATTTGTCAGAGTTCAACTTCTTGCTCAAATTGAAATGCATGTAACAATTTTATAACAAGTAAGACTTGACTCATCAACAGGAGTCTTAAATGGTACAATAAAAAATTTCAAGCAATAGATAACACTGCATGAATATACATTTTAAAAACATTCGTCAGTCGCATTACCATCAGTCGCATTTACAGTTTGTCCATGGCCATAGTCATGTCTGTATGAAGTCAAAGGTAGGTTGTTCTGTGCAAAATTGTTAAGTTTCTTAGTAAATCATTATTCTGTCCATACAAAGTTTCATTCATTTAATTGTATTTCAATTATTTACACTCTATAGTAAATTACTATATCACTTAGACTTAAAGGCTGTATTGCATCACCCTAAGCTATATTTTTACCTCCCTGAAAGGAAAATTCTCAACTGGTTCTAAGTTACAGTACTCTTAGATTGCCAGCAAATTCGAAAGATGCAGAGCAGCTCGTATTACACAGCATACAAAGGGATCCATTGTTTTGATTACACATGTGGAGGGATGTAAGACAGGCTGAGGGAGGGACTAGAGGTAGGTGGTTCGGAGAATTTAAACTGTCTGGGGTGATGCATTACAGCCTTTAACCACTTTAATCCTGAAGGAACTTCACACAAGCTTGAATCTTTCTGAAACGGTGTACATACTTCATGAGTTGTTTCTTTTTGGAATCTGGTAAACTGAAATTTATTAAAAGTGCTACCTCTCTCTTCCACAAGATTGCACCAACCAGGTGCAGTAATTTTCTACTAGTCAACTCAAGATAAGAGTCATACCCAACTGCGATGTCAGTCGCATTACCATTTTTTGAGGCCTACATTGAAATAATGCTTCATACTATTTTGTGTTTGATAATTGTTTTACACTTGATATTGAAGCTGCAAGCATATTCTAAAATGGCATAGAAATAATCAGTTCATTTTACAGTTCAATTTTTTTTTCTGTTTTTTTGTCAGTCACATTACAGCCACTCTTAGGCCACAACAAACAGACTCTCCCATGACTCAATGAGATACATAATTTGAATTTAACCTTGAGTTGTAAAAGATATGGTCTTCCACTAATCATATCCACTGAAGTTTATTTGAATTAGGCTTACTTCTTAGAGGGACAATATGGTTTCACGTAGAGGTCTTTATGGCTTAAAATTTAGGCCTCATGCATACCTTGAAAAATGTTGCTGTTTTTTCCTTATATAAAACAAAATTTATTCCAGAGGTTATGTTTCATTTATTCCAATATATTAGGTATAAGGTGAAAGGGGAAAGACATTCATAACACAAATTTCATTTTTTTTTTATCATGTCCAGGTTTGCTTGGAAATGCCCTTATGAATGTCACTTTGAGGCTTCTGTACTAGGCCATGCAGCCACTGCTATTTACAATGTCGCCAAAACTTCCAACAGCACTGGTACAGCAATGATCTCTGGAAAGAATTACACATATTGAACATGTTCATGACAAATAATGTACAGTCTATGCTCCAAATGAATTTACTTAACAATGGTTTCCAAATTCTTGGATATTCTTGCAGGGCATTAGCTGAGTGATGGTATGAATAATTTTGGTAGAAGAACCTACCATATCTTTAAAACCAAATAAGAAAAAAAAAAGAGAGCGACATCTCCATTAACAATAGACTATGGCCCAAGATGAACTTCTTTTTGTTACTTTTAATCCACCTCAGACAAGGACTTAAATTTACGATAGAACAATCTTCCTAATTATGCGGAATGCAGAAATGCATTGTGGTTTCGATGATCTGCTTAAGAGAATTTTTTTCTGAATTTGATATAATAGCATTAGTATGTGTCTCATTAAGCTATGTATGCTTTATATGAAATATGAGATAAGCTTCCTTCCTAGAGATCATATCTACATGTTCCCATTTTGACCTGTGTTGACATTGAATGACCTTTTACCTACATTAAAGACCATTTGATTCTTGTGCCCAATGAGATACAATTACATCTTGAATATGACATCTGCCGTAGCTTCCCTTCCTGAGATAAGATGTTTACAAGAATTCCATACTGTGACCCTGTTGACCGTGAATGAGCTTTGACCTTCACCAAAGACAATGAAATTTTTGCACACTTAATGAGATAAACCTACAATCTAGGAATGTACAGTGCACGCAAATGTTTGTGTGAAAAGTGTCAATTTCTCCAAGATCTTTACATGAGAACAATTTTTTAAACAAAAGGTTTCTTCCTTTCACAATGATAAAGATACATACTAAGAATGAAAGTATCCATCATTCAAACCTTGAGATATTACAAACGTTTTCAGTATTTCATCTCTAGTGATACAATAGGCTTCTTCCTCTCAATATCACAAACCTACTAACCAAGTATTAAGAGTATCCATTGATCCTACCTGGAGATATTGCATGCACAGGGTTGTCAGTATTTGACCTCTTGTGACCCCAGATGACCATTGACCTCCACCAAAAACAATAGAGCTCTTCCTCTCAACATAACAAATCTACATACGAATTATGAAGAATATGAATCATTCCGAACTGGAGATATCGCATGCACAAGGTTTTCACTATACGACCTCTGGTGACCCCAGATGACCTTTGACCTCCACCAAAAACAATTGGCTTCTTTCTCTAAATATGACAAAAGGTTCTGATTACACACATAAGCACATGTATGGAAGGAGAGAGGTTTTTCTTTTTTTTCTGCAGTTAGGGTCATTAAGTAGACTGGTCTCTAGAGAGATTTAATGGTTGCAAACATGCAGAATTAGCCCAAAATTAACTTTTGTTGAAGGAGTGGCCAAGAAAAACACGATCAAAGACAGAAGAAGTTACAACAGCAAATAAGGGTATCAATAATCACCTGATTTAGTTTTTGTACATACAGGTTCTTTCATTGTTGATAAATGGCTCTGCCATACTACAAAAAGTTAGTTGATTGATGTGGTGTTTGTCACTACTTTGACATCTGGTGTTGAAACATCCATTTCTTAATACTTCCAATGACTACAGTAAAAAGTGCCTGATGGATTTGCTTCAGTTACACTGTTAACGTCAAGATGTACTTCTGTTTATTGATACTTTGAAGGGAGTCTGAAAGACAGCATTCAATCAAATTTCGAACAACACTCCCATTCCATATATCATCTAGGACTACTTTGGCACAAATATATTTCAATCTGTTTTCCTACCAACAATACACAACTCAAGTTTTTGGCATTGGACTCATGGTGACCTGAAATAACCTTTGACGTCCATGCACAAAAAGCAATGGGGCTCTCGCACGTACTTAATGTAGTGCACCCTTTCTACTATGTATGCACCATGGGCGTGGATCATGGAGGGATGAGGGGCATGTTTCCCTCACTTTTTTTTTAAGAGGGGAGAAATCTGTTTCAAGTTTGCCCAGTTTTGGGAGAGAAGGTCTATTTAAACCGCACATGGACCCTTTCCATGGCAGGCTGTAGTTTAGGACACTGTTGCTCATCCTATCACCACTTGGTTATGAATATCGAACATGTATGAATCTTGGAACACACCTACATGCCGTTCTTTAAATAATACCATAGGAGGGCTTCTAATGGTCAATTAATAGATATTTGTAACCTTACTGTTTTGAAATATGTTAAAAGGAACATTTGGAAAATAAAACATGAAGCATCCCTATTCTATGGGTGAGAGAGAGCTAACATAGTAGGACAAGCATTAGGAGAGATGCAGTATAAAAGCTTTAAATGTAGGAGGAATGAGGTGACTGAAGTAATAAACCTTGACAAGAGGTAACTGTAGAATAAAAACGTCAGGAACACAACAGTTGTGCTGTGGCTAAAAAAGGGCTTGAAAATAACACGTAACCATGCTCATTTTCTAACATGAAAATAATACTACAAAGTTCAATACTACAAAGTTCAAATAGTTTGAATAAGTATTTATAGACACACTTACATAAACTTGTATTGTCTCCATTATTTTTTGAATTTGAGTCTCCCTCCATTCTATTTCACTTTCTTCCTCAATCACTGACCCTCTGTCAATGTTTGCTGGGTACCTTGGTGGTCTTTGGGACGGTGCTTCTGAGAAGTAGTAACGCCCATCCTGACTCACTTGGCCTATCTGGGGTGTGCTGTAGTCACTTGAATGTGGCACAACATGTGAATGTGTTTGCAAATGAAGGCCCCCAGATTGGTGATGAGCACTGGTAGGAAGATCGATAGAATCATGAGGGTGTCCAATTGAGGAGGGTGGTCGCAATGTACTATTTACATGTGTCATTGAAGATGTACCTGGTGGTGGCTGCTGAACCACCAATCTACACTTGTTGTTCATTAGCAAGCGAGGACCATGTCCGAGGGGAGTGTTAGAACTTGAAGGGATTGACCTTGAAGCCTGAAAATCTCTTGGATTCAGCTGTCCTGGTGGCAGCTGAGGAGGTGATGCAGAAACATGAAGTTGCCCACCTTCATTATGGTGGCTACTAAAGGTTATCTGTGGGTGGTTCACATTTACCCTCTGTGCAGACTCTGTTGGAGATGCCTGAGCAAACTGGGGGGAGTACTGCATGTGCTGGTTCTCGACATCTCGAATCTCGGCATGCTGTGGTCCACTATGGCATGGAGCCAGTGTGTTTACTGGCTTCCCCTGTAAGTTCACTGGTGCACCAGATGATCGGGGAAAGTATAAGACTTGACTCGGTCTGTGCAAACCTGTTAGGACAAATATACATTGTTACAGTAATTACTCTAATGAGATATTATGCTGATACATTGTTTTTGGATATTCAGGTATGTAGTCTACACTATAATCAACACATTTCAGAGTTGCTACCTATTGAATGCTTGTCTTTCTGTGTATGAGAACTTCTCTATCAACAACAATACAGCTGAGTAATATTCAAGCTAGTGTCATGACTTTGTTTTATAGCAATTATAAATGATTTTGCAATGCCACTTAATCCAAATCCTGAAAGCAAATTTCCCCTCATACTGGCACAAATACTGACCATCAACTCGATGAATAATCATTCCTTTAGCAGACAACAGACTTCTTATTGAATATATAAGTTACCAAAGAAAAAAACCCCACAGGACCAGATGGAACAACATGTCACTAACTTGTACATAAATTTGCTGTTTTGAGTTCATGCAGACATGATATCAAACTCTGTTATGCGATATTCCTTGCCTCCATGGGGAATAACACCTCAGACAATAGCTACCTGTCTTTCCATGTGATTCACGGTTCAGTTCCTGGGTGGATTAATGCCAGCAAGTGCACTTCGAAAATCTCCTCTTACACAGTAAGTAGTCCACGGTATGAACACAGTTATAACTCAGCCAGAAGCGGCTATTAACTGGTTGGTGTTGCACAAGCTACTTAACGTTTGCAGAGACAATGCCAGAAGAAATTTAAGGAAATAGCGAGGGAAGTGAGAAGTAATATCTTGGCTTTGTAATAAGGGTTCCGTAAATAGCCCACAGTTGGGTTTGAAAAGAAACTTGGTCAAATTGAGCTAGGATTGGAATGAGCCTTGAAGTGGTAGCATATTTTCATTGATACGTTTAACACATTCCTATGACAGTATGGGTCAAATTGCACAAGGCTAACATCCATGAATAGTATACTTACAGGTCTATACACAGCTTACATTAGGATCACTATTCATTTCTATTGAACATGACACAAAAAAAGAAACAAAAGTATTTCGATGGTATGGAATGTGACTAAGATGCATAGCTGGTCGTGGTCAGGTTGTACTCATAATTTCGTAGTGCAGTACTCATGTCACTCCAGGGCAATCTGCATCCCAAAATGACTGCATGCTAGGACTAGGCTCAATTTTGCACTTTCACTTTGGATGTTGTGCTGTAAGATTTACATTACAGTGCAGATATGTGGGAGCTTCAACTAGTTAGGCTAAGCATAACTATTACTGATTTACGATAGCAACAACAACTTAATTTAGTCATACTGTAGCCTAGGCATAATTGTCAAACACTGCTTGTAGTAGCTGACCTACAATCTTGGACAAAATTGTTGGGACACTTTGTTGTAGGTTGCAAATATAATACTAAATTAGGTGAAAGGATAACATGAAACCGCGTGCCACTTTCCAATGTTGCGTTTTATGAGTGAATGTACACTTTGAACCGTAATTCTATAGCCAACATTGATAGGGGGAGTGGGGTGTCCCAAGGTATTTTGTCCGAGATTGTCTGAGTTTTTTGAGAGCAATTTTGGGGAAAACTGCTGAAAGAAAATTGCACATATTTGGACAAGGTGCATCACAAAAACCAGTTATCCAGGCCGATGGGTCTGGGGATTTTCAAATTGAAGTATTCATTATATATATATATTGAAGTTAAATTTCTATTTGGGGGTTTATTTGTATATGTTTTGTTGAAATGAGTGATCATGAACGGATAGACTGCACTGGGCAGCTGCTACTTTGCAATGTGTTGCAAGAGGAGTGTCACTCCAATTGTAGAATGATGGTAGGAAACTAAGGCATAAGATATCATGAAATAGTGCCACATTCTACCAATATGCATAAAAATCAGAACTGTTGATTCAGCTCCTTATTAAAATGCCAGAACACTAGAAAAGGCTGGTTTTTTATATTTTTTTTCAGCTTACTCGAAATTTGTAACTACTATTTTTACACTACATTTAGCTGGTTACATGTCATCTTCATTCTTGTAATGTACATCGGCTGATCTCAAAAATTTGCTTAAGCAATAACATCACTTCATTTTTAAGAGTACTCTATATACTCCAGTAATATCCAGCTAATACGGTAAGCTGTATTGTTGTCTTGGAGACTCATTTGTGTAATGCTTATTGCTAAAGGATATATATAGTGTGGTTGTTATATCTTAGCTTGAACTGGCTGCCCACCAGCCCCATGTATGATTTATTAATATTATTTGACTTTATAGTAGCTTTGTGATTCACCGATCTTACCAAACACTTCTCGCGTAGGGGGCAGCTGGTTGCATTAACCCTATAGTTGCATGTTTTATGGGGGAGGGGGTCTTGATTGTTTTTCCTTTCATGACATTGGTGGTATGTGACTTAATAATCGTATTCATGTTCTTCACGGTGTTATGCTGCAAAATTAAGCAATCCAACAAAAATGATATGGCATCATGAAATGAAAAAGATCAATTCTTGAATTAGTGTAAAATGAAAAGTGTGCAAATAAAGTTAGTACCAATGATTTTCAAGAATAACATTGGTGTGAATAGCAAAATGTTAGTCAAAGTAATGTCTTAGTCCTATAGACCTGAAACAAATTTCATTTTATGAATCACCTCTGCCAAATGGTACAAGCAGTGTTGCCAACTTGGCTCAAGTGGCACATTCAGAATGTAACATGTCAGTCGGCATTTAGTTGGGTATATCAAAATTTCGAGATACTCATGTACTTTGGATAATACAATGTTCTTTTTGACAGGAGAACATGAAAAATGTGGAATTATGGACATATTGATATCAAATCTGTGAGAACATTGGGCCATACAAAAAGGTCAGAGCTGAAAGGTGGCGCTTTGCGTTTTTATTGCAGTAATGTAGATTTGTATAGTTTATGCCAATGACTATATGTTTTTCACATTAGCCTAAACTTAATGAAATATTTTGTTGTGTTGTGTTTTAAAAAAATGACCAGTTTAGGTCACAAGTCTTGCAAAAGCATATCTCTTTACTTCTTGTATGTCAGCATTGTTTCGCCATTAATGTGTTTGAACTTGAAGGAGAACGAACTCAGCTTGCACCAATTTGCATTTTACATCAAAGCTTGCTAGTTATACTAAAAACACCTACCTGTTAGCCCAAATACTGGGCCTAGGTTTTCCCTTTTGACCACAAACATTGGCAATGAGTTCTAGAAGTCTGTACGATAGCTTATCTCTGTTCAATGCACAAGCGTTGTCTCCTGTTCTAAGCAGGCTTTGGTGCATGAGCGGAACTGTTCCGACGTGGGACACTTAGGATCTCAGACCAGCCCTGTGTGAAGCTCTGTGATTGTGCAGATATAATTAAACTGCACATGCAATATGGGGCACGGAATGCAGCATTGCAGAGATTTGATATGGTGCCTAACATCTTAGTATTGCCAGTTAAAGCACAGGGAACTAGAATGCACTGGTGAATGTGATATAAACTGTATATATGCCATCATTTATACAATATGGAATATTTCTCCCTGTTTAATTTTCTTCATTATGTGTCCTTGATTCATCATGCATGCATATACATTTGGAAGTTTGAAGTTCTCCGAAGTAGAAACTTCACTATGGAAGTCTTCCTGAGATATCATTTACCAAAAGTGATCATGCAATGATTTGTACTTGACAGAACTAAATATTTACATAATAAAAAGGGTTTATGCTGTTTTTGTGAAGTTTATTGCTAGTGTATTAATGCCAGAGTATTAAGTACATGCATAACTTCATTTTATTTGTGCTTGATAACACCATGGTCTTGTACCTTGCATGAGTACTGTATTGCAAAAATTAAGGATATATATCCCTAAAACTCAACTGGTTTGGATATTTACTGTACGAGTGACAAGTGTATCTCTCCACACAACTATTGCACATCCCACTATCACGCCAGAAACAGCTGCAGGTGACCTTTGATACCCACTTTGCCCCAAGTGGACTAGTGCCTCTCTCCAAAAGTGCCACATACTAGCAAAAGTGTGGCTTGTGAAGATAATGGAGCCTGTCCCAGGTGGGAGGTGCTATCCCCCATGCATGGTTCCAAAGGCCAGGGGGTAACATGGCCTGCTGTAGCATACAGTCACATCAGCTGCTGGCTAAAATTGCTCCCGCGTGAAATGCGGGTAACAGGGTTAGTAGGGTTATTAGTTGAACCTGCCTGTGGTCGATAAAGTGACTCTTTACTAGGAAGTGCCCAAGAATGAGATTGATAAAACCAAAAAAGGTAAACTTTTTACCTTACAAATACAGTTACATTACCTTTTTACCTTACAAATTTACAGTTACGCCATTAAGTAGGCAAGGCATATCAAAAACACAATTAATGACATTAACCATTAGGGGTAGCCAAGTGGAACAATATCACACCTTAACCATTCAGTGATGAAGTTTGGAGGTAGTCCTGGCATCGGAGATGCCCAAACTCTCTACAGGACAACCAAGTTTTGCTTCCAAGTTGTCCTTTGGACACCCAAATTCAGTTAGTGCTCAAATCAAATTAAGATTTTACTTGTAATATCTAAACATTATTGAATAAAATGTGGTGAATTGCTAACAGAAGAATGCAGACTTATGTTAGTGGGGAAGCAACTTCAGGGTTTAATGACTGTGTGTTGGTCATGCCTCTAAATGTGGAAATATCCTTTCCTCCCACTTCCAAACCTTCTAGGAACCAGAAAACACTCATGTGATTGCCAATCTGTAATTGTTAATGGTAGAGATCTACTTCCCTCCTCAAAAGGAAGTTAGGAAAGTCAAAAGGCTGTAACAGGAGCCAAGTTTGGATTCATTTGTTAGCTGTGGCATCAGTCCAAGTACTTGCACAGTAGCAAATTATAAATCCTGACTGTGGAGATTCTTCAGGACTTTGACACGATTTTGGCAATCGCTGAAGTAACCTTTTTGATCAGAGGCAAGTCCGGACATCTGGAGGCTCGCTATATGTAACGGTAAAGAATGTGCTCCTCCTCTTGGAGATTGTATCTAGCTGCACCAGGTGTATGACTTTTTGATCCCCTAATGGTAACACTGTAGGTCCAGAAACCATAGCCACCTCAGTCACCGAGTGATCGAGTTTGCTCTGAACCATTAGGATGAGATAAAGCAGAGGGACCCTCACTCATCCAGGTTGTCCCAAGAACAATGCATCCTGTGCAAAGGGTAAAAGATAGTCATGCAGAATGTTGAAAGTATCGCATTCTCTGGGACAAGAACAGGTCTATGAGCAGGGGAATGGGCACCCCAGAAGGTAAGAGACATTGTTGCAAACTTTGCTTGACAGAGTCCACTCATTTGGGGTCAGTTCTCCCATTGGTAGAATGTCGGCTTAACTCTTCTTTTCAGCGATATGTGACACTAAACAAACTATAACAAACTTCACCGACACCAGCATGGCAGATCCCAAGACCCACGACAAAGCAGAGGAGACTATGTCCCCCATGCCAGTTAATATAGGCCACAGCATGGTCGTTGTGTTGTCTCAGAAGGCAAAAATGGTGACACCTGTGAGGTCTTTCCTGAACGCTGTGAGGTCCTTGCCTCCATCTCTAAAAGATTGATACTGTATGTAGGGAACTCTAGATCTCTGATCACTTCCACAAGGTTGTTTGGTACCATCAAAAAGGACCCCAGGCTCAGAGAGATGCACCAGTAGTTAAAGATTCCAACAACTGTTGAACGGTGAATGGCACTCCTTTGGGAAAGGACTTATTGATGAGTCACCGTGTGACGTGTTCCCAAATGTGCACTAACGTACAGTAGGGACTTAGAAGTCCAGATTGTGTCCCATAGTCGGCCATGTCCAAAACGATCACCAATAGACACAGACCTTGAAGCCAGTCCGCTGCAACAAGATGTGGTCTATCCAGAAGTGTTGCCATGGCTTGTCACAGGTCTGCAATCCTGGTTTCCATTGATATTACAAAACGTATGGTAAAGTCTCAATTTGACCTGAGTTTAATAAAGTTTTATCATCAAAAGATTGGCTGCGGCATGGGAAACCAAGCCTCACCAGAAATCTGTGATATTTTCATGTGGCCTTTGTACAGGCGAATGGGTATTGTTTTTTTGTTGTTTTTTTTCAAATTATTAAAAACTGTTGTACTTTTAAATTATCAAAAACTGTGTTGACTTATACAGACTTCTGAAGAGAGGTGGACTAAGGAACAACAGCTAATATTAAACTCATAAGTCATGTATAAATCTTTACGATGTTCTCCACAGAGTTTTATGGAGAAGGCAAGTGCTGCCTAGTTAGTGTATGAGTGATTACTGGGATTGTGGTTGACCCTCACTGCCAGACAGGTTTGATTGATACCACTTGAAGGGAATTACAGTGCTGCCTTCGCTTAGCTCCAGTTGAAATTTAAAAATGCTAACTTCCATGAAGTAAGCTTCCCTCAGTTGAATTCCTTAGATTTGCAATGAAATATGGTGAATTTGATGATTGAGTATAACAGTATGGTTTATTCGAGATGGCTTATTTAAAATCTTTCACAAATTTTTTTTTTAAATTTTCCAAGAACAAGTTTATTTTTGCATTTGTATATGTTTGTTTGCCGCCTCATTAAAAAACTTTCAGCTGTGAATTTCACAAAAAAAATTTAACAACTTTGAACTGCAATGTTAAAAATGGTGCAAGTTTAGAGTGAAAACGTTTTGAAACATTCAAGCAGCGAACTTTGTCAGTAATTTCTGCATCATTTTGACAGTTTTCAGAGAATTTTGGTTTTAACTTTGTCACTGGCCTGGTTAATTCTAGACTGGAGACAGTAACATTCTTAGAGATTCATTGAATTACAGATTTTGTACAAAGAACCAGAAAGTCAAAACACTTTGTGATTCCTTGCCAATATCTCCCTTTTATGTCCAACACACACAATCACTTTAGAAAGAAGCGACTAAGAGAGAAGAAAGGGACCATATCAAAACGAAAAACAGAACACAAGAATGTAAACCACACATGGAAATTATGACATATCAGAGAGTTTCTAACACCAAAGTAAGGTTAAAAGCTGGCACAAATGAAAACGAATGAAAGGGTAGTTCCCTTGGGAGGTGACTAAAACAAAGTACTTTTTTAATCTTGACATGGAGTTGCTGGAAAAATAAGTTGCTGATAAATCTAAAAAGCTATGTTAAGTGGTGTTACATGATCATTTGGAGAGGAGTACAAAAATGGGCAATTACTAGCTTGTTGAAGAAAATGAGACCAAATTCTACTTACAGTAGCAACGTACATTTATCTGCCATTAAACATCTACTTTTTACCAAGGGGCAAGGTGGGTGGGGGTCATGGGTGAATGGGATGATCCATTATTATGCATTTCAGTGACTAAAGATGTGACACTTGACTTCCCCCAAAATGTTACACAATTTGTAGCTGCAAGTAGGTCCGCAAATGTCAGCTTTTGCTATAAATATAAATCTCTAAGATCATTAACTCTGCAATTTTAATATTAAATATGAAAAACATGATTTTCTCCCATGGGACAATTCAAATAACAGAGATCATCTACTCATCAACTGCTACCAATTTTAACAGTTTGAACTAGTGCTAGTTACATTCAGTTGCTGAGAGATCATCCTTAACATGTTTTGATACTTCACCTCTGGTGACATCAAATGACCTTGAACTGCCATGAAAAATGATAGAGGTCATCTACCTACAGTGGACTACCAACACAACATCTTTGAAGTGCAAGCAGCTTTCCCTCCTTGAGATGCTGCATTTCCATGGTTTTAAAACTGTGTCTTCTATTGACCTCACATGACCTCTCATCTCCATAAAAAATGACAGACATTACAGTATCTACGTACTAAGTGCTAGCAACGGCAACACTTTATAGTTCCAACAACATTCCCTTGCTGAGATATGTCCCTTTTGACTGCATGGCTTTCATACTTTTAGCTCTGATGACCTAAAATGACCTTCGACCCCATGAAAAACAATAGGGACCATCTACTTACAATGAACTATCAACACACCAACTTGAAAGTTTAAGCACCTTTCCCTTCTTGAAACAGCCTCAAACTAGCTGTGCAGTGCCAGTCACACTGTATGTTACTTTGATACCATTGCTGTACGTAGTCAGTAGCGAGACAACTAGTCCAGCTGCAAAAAAAAAAAAAAAAAAAACTAGGTTTACTACAGATGTTTTTGACATAAATGCTGAAGATCATGAATACTGTACATTCAGCAAAGCATGTCTAAGTTTGTTGTTCGTTGCATAGATGTTTTGCAATTACGCATTTGTATAGGCCAACTGTAACTGAAGAAGTTACCTTGGCTTTCAATAAATTTTGTATATATAGGCCTATGTAATAATGGAGCTTGTGGAATTAATTGGAATTCTTCCACCAAATATCAAAGGTAAATTGCACTTTGAAATTTACCTACATTTTCACCTGATCTAACTTCCTAGGCTGAGAGAAACTTGACGTACTGTACTCTCTTGCAAAACCATGGCACTGTTCATAGGCTGTACTACACATCTAGCCTACGTATTTCTACATTTTCACTCACAAAAGTGAAACATAGCCTCAGAAATAATCAACAGAACAAGGTAGAGTTTTGTGGTTACCAGTTGGACAGTATTCAAAGCTTTAAAATATTTTCCATTTTTGTGAAGAATGAAAAAATGAAGGATAAGTTATTAAGGTTTATAGAACTTCACAATAAACTCACATCATGTACATCACAGATGTACACTGTAGTGAAGTTTTCCCATTGTCACCAGTTCTCTGTGAATCTGTTCTGAACATTTTCTTAATTGACAATACAATAAGTTACAGTAGGTCTCCATATGTAAAGGTGCTGCTACAAGCAACGTTACAAATTCGTTACAAAATCAGTACTGTACAATTTGCTTTTTAAAAATGACAGCAGCTTATTGTCTACTTCTTTTCAGACTAACCAGGCTTTTGTAGCCAGGATAGTATTTTTAGGGGGTATTTGCTTTTTCAGGGAAGCAGTAATTCTCACTTGGTTGACAGGCTGCCTCCAATAATCCCATCTACCCAAAGGGAACGAAATACAAATCACTGACAAAGTGACCCAACATTCTTTGTGCAATTTCCGTAAAACAAAATTTGCTTGAAAACAAAATTTAAGCATGCTGTGTAGTACTTACATAGACCTATGTTTACCAAATAGCAGGATTTTTTAAACTAATTTTTGTCTCACCCCTATATTTGTAATGCATGGGATGAGATTTTGTATTTGCTTGATATGGTTAGAGGGTATTATGGTTCTCTCAGTTGCCATAGCAACAGCTGCCATAGTAACATTATTTGTGGATAATATTTGATACATGAGAGGTCTAACCTGGTATGGACCTAAGGTGGCACGCAACACCCTCTCATGGGAAAGGGCTAAAAATATGAGTGAAGTTGTATAGGTGCACGTGCTTGTGTATGTGCATGTGTGTGAAAGAAAATTCCAACCTCAAAAGTTTGCCTCTGCACCTCCTCCAAGACTGACATGCCAATAAAGGTCAAACTCGATAGGTACATAATCCATGGTCTGAAGTTGTGTCTCCTGTGAAAATCTAAGAAAACAGACTGCTCACAGCTGAGACACATTGCAGAAAAAATTGATTCTGAATTATTCACATGTCAATACATACTTGGATATCTGTTGTTGATTTTTCTTCTTTTGCTATGTTCACATTTTCAGCATTTTCAGCAACAAGGTGTTGTGGGAACTTGTGTTAACAGTCAACACTTACTGTATGTCCTCTAACGTTGAAAGTTGAAAGTGTACATAGGCTTAAATTAAAATCACTGTAGATGAGCCAGTTGTCTAAGTACGTAAACACCTTGATGCCCACTCTTCTCAGCTTAAGAACTACTGCTCCAGCTAAGTTGTACCCTGGTGAACACATTTGAGCAATGTTGATACGTTGAACAGGAGAGTTGTGATTTTGAGGTTGGTTCCCTTGTAGTTGATCGTCCGGAAACATTGGGAAGAAGCATTCATGGGATGTGGGAGTATGCATCCTTTGGGTGAACGCTTGCGGCCCATCAGTACTTCACAAAGGATTTCCATTCAGAAATATTCTGGTTGCCAAAAAACTTGCTTAGCTGTTTTACATTAAGAATCAGGCATCACAACCCATTTTATTTGTAATAAAGAAGGTCAAAACAAAGAGGGTTCCATCCCTGCCAGTTGCCTCCATGGCAGTGCGATTTTGGATCAGCACATGGATCTTGTCCTTGAGAACAGTTCCCTGAACCAGACTGGAAGGTGTTGGGGTACAATTTACCATCCCCCCAGATGAAGGAGCTGAGTCAAGTCTGATGTGATAACCATTTAAGACCACATCCAACAGTCACCAGTCTGGCCTGATCAGAGCCCACCAGACTGCAAAGGTACTCAAACTCCCCCAATTCCCTTTCAATGAGTTGGGATCAGGTGGGCACCAGCAGGGCCAGGTACATTGACCTCGACTGGTTGCCACGGTGGTTGTGAGCTTCTGGCACCAGATCTAGCTCTTCCACCTGTGTTGCCATAGTTATCGTATCATGAAAATATATATTGTTGACAAAATGATAGAGCTAGCATGACAGATTACAAAGTGCAACTTTTGTTTCCAAATACAGAGCATATTTTGACCATTAGCATCACACTTTGAAGCAGGGCTGAAATGGCCTCAAGTAGGAAAATCAACATAATTGGAAACAATTGCAATGGAGGATAAGAAAGTTTGAAATGATTGGAATATTCTGAAAATGAAGAAAAAAAAACTTTTCAGTACATTTTTAGCCAATCAGATTGCTCCTTTTTAACCAGAATGCACAAATGCACAGTGGTATCAATGAATTCATTATGAGGATTTTTTCATGAATCTCTCATACTGCATAAGGTAAGAATGTGATATTACAGTGATGTATCATATCACCAATTGAGAAGTACAATGACATCTACTGACCTAAGTTGAGGACTGATACTGTGGGCATCCATCTAAACATGCACAACTGCAGACTACAGAGATACTGTATATGCAAAAGGTCTTCACCACATACCAAATATCAAATCTGTGCAAGCTTCCCTTGTTGAGATATCATGTTTACATGATTTTCTTGACTCAACCTCACATGACCTTTGACCTCCATCAAAAACACTGGGCAATTTGTACTCATTAAGGTATTGCTGCATAGCAAAATGATATCTGCACAAGGCTCTCTCTCTGAGACATTGTGTACAAGGTCTTCACTTATTGACTGCTGTTGACCCTAAATGACTTTTGACCTACACCAACATCAATAGGGTTCTTGCACTGAAAAAGAAGCACCCAGTCACTACATATGGCATATGTCCACGTTTTACCTCCTGAGATACTGTATTGTGCTTATTATCACTATTTGACCCTACTGACCCTAAAATGACCTTTGGCCTCCACAAAAATAAGAGGCACCACAGAAAATATAAGGTCTTTACAAGTTTCCTATATTGAGATATTATATTTACAAAGTTTTCACTATCTGACCCCTGTTGACCCCTAATGACCTTTGACCTTAACCAAAATTAATAGGTTCTTGTCTCAATAAAATAACCCCACTCATCAAATATGTGTAACTTTCTCCTTCTGAGATACTATGTATGCAAATTTCAATATTTGACCCCCACTGACCCCCAAATGACATTTGAACTCCACCAAAAACGATAGGCTTCCTGACTTAATAAAGCTCACCCGCATATCAAATATGATGTCTGTACAAGATTCCTTCTTGAAATACTGTTTTCAAGGTTTTCACTATTTGATCCCTGTTGATCCCAATGACCTTTGACCTTCACCACAAACAACAGGTTTTTCGTCCTTAATAAGATACACCCACTTACAACATATGACGTATAGCTAGTTTCCCTCCTGAGATGTGTGTTCACAAAGTTCTCACTACTTGACCCCTATTGACCCCAAAATGACATTTGATCACCACAAAAAAACATGAGGCTTCATGTACTCAATCAAGCTCACCCACATACCAACTATGAGGTTTGAACAGGTTTCCCATATTGATATCATGTTCATCAGGATGTCACTATTTGACTTCCATTGACCCAAAATGATCTTTGAACTCTGCAAAATAATAGGCTTTTTGTCCTCAATATAAAATTCACCCACACACCGAATATGAAATCTGCACAAGTTTCCCTTCTTGAGATATCATGTTTACAAGGTTACCATTGTTTGACCCTGCTGACCCTCAAATGTACTCTGACTTCCACCAAAGCCAATTGGCCTCTAGTCATTAATGAAGTACACTCACACACTAAATATAGGTCTGTACTAGTTCCCAATCTTGAGATATCATGTTTACAAGGTTTTCACTATTTGACTCCTGTTGGGCAACTCCCAAAAACAAAAGCCATCTTGTCCTTAATAAGGTACACCCACACAACAAAAATAAGACATGCACACATTTCTCTTCTTGAAATTTTGTGTTTACAAGATTGTCACTATTTGACCCCTGATGACCCCACATGACCTTCCACCAAAATAAATAAGGTACTTGTGCTCAATGTGGTACACCTACATACTAGATATTAGACCAGTACAAGCCTCTGTTCTTGAGATATCATGTTTTCAAAGTAGGCATCACAAACGTACATTCTGTACACACACCCATATACACACGCATGCAAACACTCTCATGAATACAAACTTACGATTTCATCAAAACCAAAAATGGAAAAACTTGCGTTCCCACAGTTTGGGTCAGTGTATGCATTTACACAGTATGTGTACCTATTGCATCACATTATCAATATCAAATTCTATTTCCAATGTATCAATATTTTATTTTGGTAATATCACTGCTGCTTACAGTGTGTGTGTAACTGTTATACAACTGAAAATCAAAATGACGATTCAAAACTTGGTCACAACAAGTTATACTTGAAATGAGATGAGCAAAGTCGTCTAGTGTGCATGTAAGCAGCGTTCCTGGTCAATTGGTTTGATATATCAGTTGTATTTGATGATGTGAAAATTAACCATTTTATCTGTCTAGGATTATAGCCAAGATAATTTCTACAAGTAGATTTAGAGCACAAACCCACACTCCTTGTTATGTCTTTTTCTGCAACAACTGTCTCTGTAAAATGCTTCTCGATCAAGGGCTGCTATTAGAAGTTCCCACTTTGGCTGCCATCTCAGTATATCTTCAGTACTGTTTGACTGATAAAATACACTATGATGCTATTTAAACTATTATTACCAAACAGGTGAACTGTTACAAATTATGAAAAGCTCATATCTCTGAGATGAAGGTGCAATAAGTGGAATTTTCATTTAATGAAACAGACAACCTTAAACAGTTTTATTTTGTGACAGAATTAAGTGCCAGTACAGACTTTCAAGCTCTCTTTTTGCTTTCATGTCTAAGCATCAGTGGGAAGTGTTTTCTGAACTCAAATATATTAATATGCCAAAACAAAAAAAAAACAAAAAAAACGGAACAACTATTGGTCAAGTTTGGGTCACTGACATCATCATGAAAAGTTATAAGTGAGTTCAGGGTATGCTGATGCAGCCCTCTTTGTTTTTAAAGGAGCTGCTGACAGTAGATATCAATTCATCTACTGTCATTGCAAGCACAGACTTTTAAAAAACAAGGGAGATATAAAAGTAGAAACTTTTTGCCCATTTTTGAGCAACTTTCATATATCCTTCACCGACATATATACTTCCATCCATGAAAATGTACAAATCAAGTTTGAAAGGTAATTACCTACTGGACTTCGAACCATGCGAGGATGTTTACCAGATGCTGACTGGGGAGAAACTGGACCAACAATTTGCTCTTGATTCACACAAACTGACTGCATCTCTTCCATCCGACGCTTCCTTCTCTGGTTCCCAACCCAGTTCTGGAAAAGGAAAAATGCAAAACTTTTTGTACGTGCATTCAGAGCTTTGACTATTTGCAAATTTAATTGTGGAATGATCAATTGCCACAATGAATGTTTTTAAAGGAATATTCACCCACATATTATTTTGATGCATATCATCCACAAATGCAGTTATACCATGGTGAAAACATTGCTTAGAAATGAAATTCTAGTTGCAGAATTAGCAAGTAAATCCCATTTGGCACCCACTACAGCAGTGAATTAGCTTATATCCATGTATTCATGGTACTGCACATAGCATATTGATACTTTGCAACTCTGAACCTACAATCAAATCAATTGAATAGATCATCTAATATTTCAACCTGTCTGCTACTGCTCTCAGCTACCACTATTCCCTTTTTCTTTACTGCAAGTAAATCTGTCTCTATGCCATGTACTGTATACCACATTTTTATTACAATCGCTACATTAGTATCCAGTAACCCTCCCTCCCTCAATAGTGCAAAGTTAGGTATGTGTTAAAATACTAAATACCAAATAAATCCCTTTGAGAGATAAAAGAGCAATACTCGCACAGTTAATGTGGGAGGGCTGGGTCACCCCATAGCTCCCACACTGTCCCCTGCTTACTTGATTGACTAACATGCTTTGTTACATCCCATTTTGTAACAATCGACCAAAATGTAACAACTTGGTCCAAAATATAACAATTTTCTGCCCAAAATGTAACTTTTCAGGTATATATATATATATATATATATATATATATATATATATATATATATATATATATATATATATATATATTAAGAAAACACAGGATACGCAGACCATATATATATATCACAACAAAAAAAAAGAGAGACATCGAGAGTGTCGTTGTTGACAAGGAGAGTACGGTAATATATTGTAGGAACGAAATTTTCGACTCCCCTGGAGTCTTCTTCAGGGTATACTGACTAACAATATTTACAGCAGTGTAGGACTGGAAATATGGTCCAAAAGAAACTAACAGAAAACAACAACAAAAACGACAAACACACCAAAAACAAAATTATGCATTAACAATAGACTTAAGGTTACTAAGCGGTCCTAAATCTCTGTTTAAACCGATTACGTTAGATGTAAGTTTGAGAATCCAGTGGATTTCGGATTGCTTTCAAAGTCTGGGGAATTAAAGTTGGAAGCTATCAGGGTACACCATAAGTTGTCTATGGAATGATTGGGGAGATTAAAGTGTTGGGTCACGGGAAAGCCTGGATTATTGTCTCTAATGGATTTCTTATGATTGTTGAACATTAATCGAAACGGAGTTCCTGTCTCTCCTACGTAAATACCCTGGGGACAAATATTACAATGGAAAATATAAACTAAATTACTGGAGTCGCACGTGAGAAGGGGGTGTTGTAGAAAAAACTTAACGCCATTGATGAGCACCTGGGATCCTGTGGTAATGTGTTGACTTATAAGACAACGCGGTTTCATGCAGCCTTTATTGCCTCCGCAACCATCATCCGTTTCTGGGGTGGGAAGCTTAGAGGAAGTGAAAAGGGATCTAAGGTTGGGCGGCTACATATATATATATATATATATATATATACTTAAAGAGAAGTTCACATGTACTCCGAGAAAATAAACAGTTAAACAGTGTACAAATGAAAACATAACTGGTTGCCTTGAAGAGTACAAAACAATCACAAAATTTATTCGAAATTTTCGGTTCCCCTGGAACCTTCTTCAGTGAGAGCAGAAAACAATGTGAGCAAGCCTACAATCTTGGACAAAATACCTTAGGACACCCTGCGCCCCCGTTCAATGTTGGCTATAGGATTGCTGTTCAAAGGGTAAATTCACTTCTATAGCGCAACATTGGAAAGGGGCACGGGGTTTCATGTTATCCTCTCACCTAAAATTCAGTATTATATTTGCAACCTATGACAAAGTGTCCCAACAATTTTGTCCAAGATTGTCTTAGAATTTCGACGGGTGAGAAGCATGCGCTGGGCACAGGAAAAATCGTCAATTTGAAATAAGTTAAACGGCAAAATGAGGGGTAATATTCCTTGCAACAAGGGACATCAGCAGTGCATGTTCAGCATGTTTGTGGCCAATATTGAAGTTGGTTTACTGTGATAATATTATTGTGTGAATGTTGTCAATGTGATTACAGAGTAAAGGGAGGAATAAGTCAGTCAAATCCATGTATTTGCACTAAATGTGCTAAATAAAATGCAGTCATTGGGGGAAGAAACATCATAACTCCAATGCATCTTGTCGACCAGGAAACTACTTTAAAACATTTTGTATGATACAAATGACGTACGTTCGGCTCAAACTTCCCAAAACTCTTCTGGTTTGGTTATTTACGAACGACCTCACTTACCTGTCTCAACACAACAACTGCACTCCTATCTACCGTGCTAAGAGTACTGGTAACCTTTAACTCCGCCCTTGGCGCCCTCCGGACTAATACCGGACTAGTGCCTCCTTCCCATGAAGCCATGGTCAATCCTGATGTTCTAGACCTACCCCCGTACGGGAGAGGGGGGTGCAGCCAACAACCCCAGCTGGCACCCCTGTGCCATAACGTTCCTTGTCACAAACATATATGAGAGCGTGAGCCCCAACGAACGCACACACTCCGTTTTGTCAGTTCTAGTGTGATAACCTGAACATGAACATAACATGAACCTGAACATGAACAAAAACCTATGTTACGGCATAAAGTCTAGCATTGCAATATGTACTGTAACATCGTTAAGATGAGCAGCAATAGAATTAAAAGAGTGCCGCTAGGCCAACTCACCATAACAAAAGGCAGCCGCAGGGTTGGTGTCGACAACCGAGCGGAAGAGACACTGTCACCTAAGTCTGGCGACCAACCCACCGTCATGTCCTGTCCTGCCCCCCAGGGGAGGGAGGAAGTGAGACAGGTAAGTGAGGTCATTCATAAATAACCAAACCAGAAGAGTTTTAAGATATTTACTTCACTCCTCACTTACCTGTCTCAACACAACAACTGCACTGAGTAGCACTGTTACGATGGTGGGAGGCCCAAGGGGTGGGACCTACCCCCAGGAACTCCCAACACCGCACGTCTGAATGCCGACTCAGTCGCCAGAGTGTCCGTCAAGTGGCATTTCACAAACATCGTAGGGGTCTTCCATGCCCCTGCCTTCATGATAGCTTGTATGAGTATACCCGTGAACAAGGCCAAAGAGGTCGCCTGACCTCTAATGTCGAGGGCTCTGGCTTTCCCCCTGGCCACGTGGGGGGTGATGACCTCCACCAGCCACCTTGAGATCGCGTCCTTTGACGGCAGCGTGTACAGCCCCCTCAGGAGGATGAAGAGCCTCTGAGACTTTCTCAAGGCTTCGGTTCTCTTCAAGTGCCACTTCAAAGCTCTTACGGGGCACCAGAACTTGTCCTCTAGGACAGAAGAGCTCATCTTTAGCTCCGGAATAAAGATGTCCCCCCGTATGAAGTCCAGCGTCTGGTTCTTTGGGACGAAGGAGAGGTCCGGAATTAAACGCACTCCGTGATTCTTGAACCGGCAGTGGTTTAGGTTGATTGTTAGAGCCTGTAGACAACTTCTACGGCCAGCAGAAGCCGCCGCCACCAGGAATAGCGTCTTCTTCATGAGAAGTGGAAGGGTGGCCTTGTGAATGGGCTCGAAGGGGGGTTGAGCTAACGAATGTAAGACTTCCGACAGCCCCCAGCAAGGGGCCAAGCGTCTCGTCGCTGGTCGAACGTTGGTCATGCCCCTAAGGAGTTGGGTGATCACCCTGTTATTATCTACAGTGGAGCCATCTTCAAAACCCTTGTGGACTGCCTTGAGTGCGGATCTGTAGATCCGTATCGTAGAGACTTGTTTGCCCTCATCAAACAAAGTCTGTAGGAAGGTGCAAACCTCAGTCACAGGGGCTTCGGTTCGGTGCAAGAGGAGCCCCACTCTTGGACCCAGTCCCGGAACCTTTGCAATCTGGAATCGTAAGTGCGAAGGGTTGAGGTTCTCCTTGACTTTGCAGCCAAGGCCGCCATGTCTTCCGAACAGCGTGCCTCTCTGAGGGACTCCCCGATAATCTCCAGGCAAGAAGTTGGAGGACTTTGATTTGTTTGGGGTCTTGCCCCCATTCCGCTCTGTTTGGTTTGTCTGGGAGCAGAACCGGGATGTCTACTAACAGTCTGAGGAGCTCCTGAAACCACGGGCGTCTGGGCCAGAATGGTGCTATGAGAGTGACTCTGCAATTCGACTGAGCAATCTTGGTCAGGGTCTTGTGAATTAGACACAGAGGGGGCAACGCGTACGCGTCTACCCCGTCCCACGAAAAGGATTGAGCGTCTGTCACCGCCGCTTCTGGATGGAAGGTCCTCGTGCAAAATGAGCTCAGCTTTGCATTCTCTTTCCTTGCGAACAGGTCGATGTGAGGACGTCCCCACCTTCAAAAGAGGTTGTCGCACGTCCCTTGGGATAGGGACCACTAGTTCGGGTTGGATACTCCCCTGGACAGAGCATCCGCGAGGACGTTGTCTTCTCCGGCTATGTGTGAGCCTCTGACTCTTATATTCCTGGACTCCACAGGAGAAGGTCTGAGACCGCCTTGTTGAGGGCGGGGTAGTGTGTTCCCCCCTGTTTGTTCACGTAGGCCACTGTCGTGGAGTTGTCGGAAAAGATTGTCACCTGATGGTTGCGCAGAAAATCCTGGAAGGCTTTCAACCCCTTTTCTGCTGCTTTCAGCTCCAACAGATTGATGTGGAGGGGTTTCTCACTCTGGAGCCACTCCCCCGCCACTGTCCTGTCCTGCCAGCCCATGGTCGAGGCATCGGTGGTCATGGATGTAAGGGGGCACTTCAGGTTGAAGTAGTGCCCTTCCGCCCAGACATCGGTCCGTAGCCACCAGCTGAGGTGTTCCAACATGTTTTCCTCCAGCGAGATCTGGGTTTTCATGTCTCCCCTTTCCGGGCTGTAAAAGCATAGGAGATGAATCTGTAGGGGTCTCATCCGAAGACGGCAAAACTCAACAATGTCTACGAGACTGGCCATCAAACCTAGGGCCCTTAGCCAGATGACAGCCCTTGAGTGACCCTCTCTCAGTATGGATGCTACCACTTCGGTCACGGCCTCAATCCTGGTTGGTGAGGGGAGAGCCATCCCCCTTTGGAGTCGAGGATCACTCCTAAGAACGGCACGACCTGCGATGGAGTTAAGTTTGACTTTGTGAGGTTGACCACCCAACCCAGCCGTTCCAGGGTGTCTAGAGTAAGATGAACATTTCTTTTGGTCTGGGCCTCGGAGTCTCCCAGGATCAGCCAATCGTCCAAGTAAGCGAATAGAGGGACCCCTTGGGTCTGGAGAAATGCTACTGTGGCTCCTGCTACCCTCGTGAAGGCTCTCGGTGATGTCAATAGGCCGAAAGGTAGCGCTCTGAACACGTAGTCTGTTCCTTTGTGCCCAAACGCCAGGAACCTGAAGTGTGTGGGGTGTATCGCTACGTGTAGGTAGGCATCTTTGAGATCGATGCTCGACGCCCAGGCCCCCTTTCTTAATGTTGGTAGGATCATCACCAAGGTTTCGATGCGAAAGTGTTTGGGGCGGACAAACTTTTGGTTTAGAGGCTTTAGGTTTAGAATGGGCCGCCAGGACCCATCTTTTTTTGGTTGTTAGGGAGAAAGACAAGCGGAAGAGGGGTCCCTCCTCTCCCGACACCAGTACAACTGCTCTCTTGGCCAAGAGAGCAGCAATCTCCAATTCTAAGGTCTCTTTCTGCCGAACGTCCTTGGGGACGGTTGTCATCTTCCCTCCGCCCCGAGCAGGTGGGTGAACTCGATTTGGTAGCCCTCTGTAATTGTTCGGACTTCCCAGGGGTCCGCCCCTGGGAAGGATCCACGGCCCTTGTTAGCCAAGCCTTGCCAAGGACTGGAGTTGTAGCCTCTGCTCTTGCCTCGGCCTCTGTTTCCCCCTCTCGATTGGTTTCTTTGGCCGCCTCTGTTGGACTTGGGGGCTTTGTTCCCTCTTCCTTGGCCTCGGCCTCGGTTAGATGGGTGGAGCCGGAAGTCGGACTTGGCTAACGTCTCCCGTCTGGATACCTCCTCCTGAAGCCTGGAATTGGCCGGCGAAGAGGTCAGGGCCCCTGAAGGGCAGGGATAGCATCCTGTGTTTCGATTCAAGGGAAGGCCACTTGATAGATGCTACGACGTTCTCTCTCCTGGAGGCTATAGACTTGACCGCGACCCTAGCGAACTGGTCATAAGTAAGCCTGGTGAGCGGGCCGAAAAGGAGGAGCAGTTGATTTACGTCTTTTCTTGGGACCTGGTGTTCGTCCTCCGGTAGCTGTTGATGGTGCCGCATCAGTAGCTCTGCCATTAGCATAAAGATCGAGGTGTACTTCATCCCGACCCTCGCAGAATGTGCCGGAGGTAGTGCCCTGCGCCACTCTTAGTCTTTCCCTTGCTTCCTGCGGGATGGTGGGGGTGCAAAAGAGGTCTCTCCAATCCTGGTCACAGATCTTCAGGGACCGGTCCTGTTTAAGTGGGTATGCCGACCACTTTTTAGCTGCTGCCAGTGCGTCGAAACGGTCGAAGTAAGTGGAGTCAACCGGGATGGAGGGAAGCCAGCGTGCTAACGGTTCGCCTGTGGCCGTGAGTTTGGAAGCCCCTTTGGCGTTGGATTGGAGCCCGTCTTCTGGAGTCTCAAAACCCAGGTGCTCCCAGAAGATGTCTGCTACTCTCGTCGCTAGGTCTGAAGAGATCGAGGGGCCGGCACCGAGGGCGTCTCTTGTAGAAGACTCAGGGACGGCGCTCCCGTCGAGAGTATCGTTGTCCTCCTATGGGTCCTCTCTATCGTCGAGACCCAAGAGTGCTAATGAGGCCTGGCAGTCCAGAAAATCCTCCTCATGCCAGACTTCCTCCCGCTGGGAACCACTCATAGCTGGAGTCCGAGGGTCCGGATACGGGGTTGGGGCTGCTGGAGGAGCTGGTATCGGAGTTCCGTTGGACGTCCCCGGAACCGATAGGTTCGATGGGTCCGTGTCCAGTGTTGAGAGCAGAGCCGAAGATCTTGCTGTCTTTCTCTGGATCAGCGAGGCTAGAAGGCCGGTGAGCTTGGCCAGCCAGGCGGGCTCTTCATCCTCTCTCGATGATCTCCTCTTTCTTCTGACCCTGTGTCTCTCTTCTGACTCGGAGTCAGAACTTATGGCCACTCTCCTTCTTCTGGCCCTCCTTGGAGATCTCGAGCGTGATCTCGACCAGGAACAGGAACGTGACCTGGAGGAACTCCGGGTCCGGTGATGACCCTGTCTCGTGGGTGCCGTGCGGTCGCTCCTGGTCGATCTGGCCGAGTCCGAAACTGCTTGTGATCCTGTCTCGGGTCCTGGTTTCAGGTCCGATACTGGGGCCGGACTAGGTTCTGTTGAACCTGGGCCACGCTTCCTTTTGGACACCGGCTTTCTCTTCGATGCAGGAAGGCTCTTCGTTTGGTTCCTTTGATCGGCATGGGTCCGGACGACGCCGGTACCGACAGCAGGGTTGACACCCGCTCTGAGCGCTCTGGCTCCGGTGGAGGAACGTCTCCCTCCGCTCTCTCTTGGTTGTTGTTTACCTCGGGGCCGGTCTGCGGCTCCCGTAAAACTTCTGGATCCGGTGCGGGAAGCTGATCCAATTGTGCTTGCAGTTTACTCCTCTGGCCTGCTAACCATGTTTCCAACTCTGCCCACTGAGTGGGGGTGAAATCAATACAGAGCATGATCTTGCACTTTGGGCACTGCTGGTGCTCGTCCCAGAGTCTTCCCGGTCTCAACATGGAACACGAAAGGCAACTGGGAACCACCCTAGAAGCCATACTGGGAAAACCTCGTTAAGGGAAGAACCCGAGCTCAACTTTGACGAAACGTTAGATGCATTGGAATCAGAGAGATACGCTAATTAGTAAAACACATACAAACGAACAGAAAACCCAAATAGGGTACGTGAAACACGATAAAGTACTTGCAACAGAAGTACAAAAATAACATACGAATATAACAAGCACGTAACACATACATACGAGAACACCTGCATATCAACAACAAAGCCTCCCGGTATGAGCGGGAAGGCTAGAATTTCTCTAAAAAGGCTGGGCAAAAAGGCTCAGCGTAGAGTAATAAAAGCCTCCCAGCATCAGCGAGAAGGCTTAGACTGTAAGGAATTATCGAAACTAGGTAGGATTACAACAGGAAGGTAATTTCGCACAACTGCACCCTACACACTAAGAGGGGGCGAAAAAACACGCAACCAGGCCTAAACAAAACATGGGAGATTTACTCGAAAAAGTAAAGGATACTTAGCGGAAACGATGCAAAACTTGCGCAAACACTGGTCTAACACCCAACGGCAAGCCAAGGAACACCAGATGGAGTTGAGCAAGAACGATATTCAAGGATAAAAAATGAACGAGAACTCCACACTCCTAGCACATAGGATGGCAGAATGGGAAGGAGATGCTAGTCTGGTATTAGTCCGGAGGGCGCCAAGGGCGGTGTTAAAGGTTACCAGTACTCTTAGCACTGTAGATGGGAGTGCAGTTGTTGTGTTGAGACAGGTAAGTGAGGAGTGAAGTAAATTAAAAGATTAATACACCTTTTTCTTCTGCATGTAGTATACTTTGCAAGAGTCAAGTTCACCGGACCCACAGGGGCAGCTTCTCCCTTGTGCCAGAACTGAGTAGGGTCGGCAAGGTGCCCTTTCCTCCCTCAAAAATTTCTCTGGATTATATATACATTTAGGCATGTTCTACTGAGACAAATGTGATGTACAAAGAAATGCAAAGGTCAGACGATTTCTAGGGGGTGAAAAAAGTAGCGCCATCATAATTGGTGTGGAGTGTACCAGAAAATCATTCACAAACTGTACCCCTCATGAACTTAGGTAATTGACACTAATTGGGAAGGTGCATCCAGACATTCCTTGATATCAGGTGTTTCTTGATATAGTACTTTAATTATCTAGCAGGGAATATTAAGTGTTTAGCCATAGTACTTTCAAATTTTGGAGGTTCTGAGAGGATTTTTATTCCCATATTTTTCTCATGAATTGAGTTACCACTCTGTTGGTCCCTATCATTGAGTGGTCCCCAAAATCTGTGTGAATGGCCACGATGACAGATCAATAATTTTGGATCATTGTTAACTGTTTCCCTCCATTGTAGAGTGTGGGGAGGAAAATGCAAATCTCTGGCATAGGAGTATCCATACAAGAGGTGTTTGTTTCACAGAAAACTATCCTATTTTAAACCAGAAAGCCAAAAGGCATCATGGTTTCGATGATTCAATTCTGAGCACTTCGAATCTAGCATATTGCATACGGTGAGGACACCTTATGACCTTTGATCTCCACCACTCCACAAAAAGGATAGACTAGGGTTATAGTGGTGTCAATTAGGAGGTTTACTAGCACATTTAGCTGCAGTGCTAGTTAGTATATGACAATACTTCCATGGTGTGCATTATCGTCTTCGTGGATGTCCATTAAAACATGTCAACCATCCTATATGTACCATGGTTAGGAAATATACAAAATTTTGATTTGGGAGGGACTATATTATATGTGCTTCACTTACAAACCAAATATGAGATCTGTCCAAGTTTTCCTTCTTGAGATAATGTGTTTACAAGGTTCTCACAATCTGACCCCTGTTGACCCCAAGTGACCTTTCACCTCAACCAAAAACAATAAGGTTCTTTTACTCAATGTACACCTACATACTTTGTACACCTATGTACACCTCAATGTACACCTACATACTTTTACTCAATGTACACCTACATACTAAATATGAGATTTGTCCAAGTTTCTTCTCTTCAGATATTGTGTTTAAAATGTTTTAACAATTTGATTCCTGTTTACCTGAAATGACTTTTGACCTCCACCAAAAACAAGAAGGTCCTTCTGTTCAATGTGGTACATCTACATACCAAATATGAGATCTGGACAAGCCTCCCTTGTTGAGAAATTGTGTTTAGAATGTACTGTGTCTTGTACACACACACACATGCAAAAAACACACGCATACAGTACTCATCCTCACCAACCTGACTGCATAGTTAGTTGCTGATGTAAGGAACCAAAAAGAGCATGAAAACATGTACAGTAACCATAAGAAAAATTTGACGCCAGTATATTTGACTGAAAAATAACAGATAATAGGTGGAGTTTGAAGGAAAGTTGTAGAAAAAATGTATAAAAAGGTAACTGCAAGACCAGGTAGATCAGATATAATGGAAAATGTAGGATAAATTTTGATGCAAAAGTTCAAGAACATTGATGCTCCTAGCACATACCTGTAAGGAATGGGAAGGAAAGCGCTAGTCCTGAATGGGCTGGGACTGCCTTAGAGGCAGTGTTAAATGTTACCAGTACTCTAGGCACAGTAGCTGGGAGTGCACTTGTCGTGTTGAGAGGGTAAGTCAGGAATGAAATAAACATTTAATTTCTCAATTTAAATTGGATACCAAAGATGTTATGAAATGATGGATTTGAAATTTTGGGGGTTAAATTTTGGGGGGGGGAGAAACTTGTAACCCATGTTTAGAGCACTATCCTTATACTTGTGAATCCCTTGAATGGAGGAAACTATTCTACAATGCGTGAATTTAGTGCACCCCCAGGTTGATTCAAACAGGTGTTGTGGCCATCTGCAGCTGATCTGCTGAGTTCGACTGGCGTATCACATTTCACATCGTGTGTAGTTTCTTTGTTATCTATTGTAAACTTTATTTAGGAAAACAGTTGTGAAGCTTTGAGGAAGGAGCTAGGGAACAAAATAATGGCCACTAATTCAGACAAAAGTAACTGAGGCAGAGTGTAGATCTTTTATGCAGCCAAGGGCATACACCTGTAGAGCCTTGAAAGGGGATTTCAGGTGATCTAGGCGATACCTACAGTATTCTTATGTTTTCTGGTGCACTCTATACCATTCCCATTGTGGTGATCTGCTTCTTAGTCTTCCACAATTATGCATCCCTATAGTGCAAAATCCTAGGTGCCAGACTGTACTAGTACTGAGCAATGCTGTTAAATTTCCATATCACACTGAACTAATCATGATCCCTCTGAAAACAATATTGTGACCCCACTGGAGCCAGAATAGATGATGGCCTTAAAAAAGGGCAGTTGGTCAAAAATAGAAATTCAAGCAAAAATCATTCATGCTGGCCTGACCCCCATAAACATTGATCTACGTATGCCTTCAGATGCCCTTTTTCCTGGCCATCTGACCCTATCACATGCTATTTCATGCAGATCAGTGTTAATTAGTTCTTGCATCATTGCAACTGCAAGCACTTAGTTTGGCTTGGAAGTGATAAGTACTGCACATTCAAGACACACCATCGAGGCAACAACATGCTTTCTTTCTGCTGAACTGACGTAGCACTGTATCCGATGATATTTTTGCTTCCTTAAGCATTTGGTTTAAAATATCTGACAACTGTTGTTTTAGTAAAGATGCATTCACACTCATCACCTGCCATCACTACACTCTTAGCTAGGGATAAGCAAAATTTGCAATTGGTTAAATATGCAGAAGCACCAACTCATATACATGTAGAGGCCAACCTATTGTACAATGGCTATGGGTGCATGGGACTAGAAGCATATGTAGGAAAGGAGAACAAGGAGAAATTGCCCTTTCCCATTTTTATAAGCAGGGGTGACAGTAAATATGTTTTCCCCTGCCCCACTGTAATTGAACTGTGATCCACACACATAAATATGAAGAGTTTGGGCACTTTGCCAATCAGAGTAGTCCCCACAACTTATTGGTGTGGGTATTTAGGGGTGACTATACTTACAGCTTGCTCACACTATCGCAAAGTTAGACTTGCTAGCTCAACACTCTCCCAAAACTAATCTTGCACCGTGCCTTCTATGCCCTAGCTCTGCCTCAATAGGCTTGAACTGTAGCAAGCAAACAAACGACATTCAGACCTGAACCATTACCGTCGCATAAAGGCCACTGAGGTCTTGAAGGTCCCTGGGGCAGAGACAGCAAAAGCAAGCCCATGAGTACTCGTCAGTTTCCTTTGTTGGCTTTTTTTTATGTGAAGAAGAAAAAATCCCACCCCAATACAAACTCGCCTCCCGGAACACCTAGGGCAGGAACTAGACACATATTTACATGAAAAAGAATCACTTGCTGTTCTTTTCCACAGGATGGGAGGCGGGCAGCAGTAAGGAGTAAGTGTAGTCACTGGTGAATACCCACACCAGTAAGTTGTGGGGAATTCCCATTGTAGACTTTCCCCTTTCGTACTTTCCCCTTGCTCACACTATCGCATTTGAGTGGCACAGTAGACAGGAGACCCTGTTGGGAGCTCACCGGGGCGCAGAGAGAATGTCCCGGCCAAAAGTTGAGAGGTAACAAGCAACAAAGGTAGCCTAGGATGCTTGCCCTTGAACCTCGTAAGCCTTACAGTACCTTGTGGCGCAATGACCACAGTCAGCCAGCGACAAATGGTATCCTATGAGGCCGCGGTGTAATGCCTGCGGGGGAGAACAAAAAGGCGCTGGGAGGACCGCAGGTCCTTAGTTCAGTGGAGAAACAATTTCAACCTCCTGACCAGACACCTCCTGTCCCCAGTGACGGAGGAAGCCATGCTAATCTCAAAAAAGAAGATGTCGCACGGCACAAAGGTGAGTGTCTGCGTCTCAGACATACAAGTCTCGTGGTCAGCGCACCACCCTTGGAATGTGAACAATCGAGAATCGTAAGTGTGGTGGGTCTACTCGCTGATACTGCCATGGCAGCAACATTGTCAAGAATTCCTTGTGCCCGGAAGAAATCTGTGACAGCCACCATGCAGTCAGGTGCAGGTCCTAGATCTTCGGGTGCCACACCCTCCTCCCGTTCTGGGAGATGAGGTTGGGCAGGGGCAGCTACACCAGGAGGTCCACCAGCAGATGGAGGAGAAAGGAAAACCATGGCTGTCGGGGCCAAAAGGGGGCAACCAACATCACCCAGGTCCTGGACACTCTGATCTTGAGCAGTACCTGGTGGATGATCGCAAACAGTGGGAACAAGTAGGCATCCAGCCTGTGCCAGGGCAGGGACAGGGCATCCACTGCCCAAGCCTTCAGGTGGAAGCCTCTGGAACAGAAGACTGGGAGCTTCATGTAGTCCACCATTGCAAAAAGGTCCAGGATGGGTCAACCCAGCAGCTGGGACAGCCAGTCTGACCACCCCTGAGCATGCCCTACTCCCAGACTACCCAGCCTCTTGACCTCTTGACAGACCGGTTGGCCAGTGTGTTGTCCTTCCCGCCACGTGGGACGCCCGCACCTGAATGTCTGGCTGGCGACACTACAGAAAGACCACACCTTCAGGCAGAGTTGGGGGAAGCTTGTACCCTTGCCTGTTGATATATGCTACCACGGTCATGTTGTCTTCTAGAGAAGACCATGAGGCTCGTGCCCCTTGAATGACCACGAGGGGCCATGACAGCCCTTACAACTGCTTCAAGCTCAGACAACTCTGCTGACTGAACGCCCCAAAGGGTTATGCTTTTGCAAAAAGCCCCTCAACCAAAAAAAAGCATTGGTGGTGATGCTCAGAGGAGGGGCAATGTACCCCAAAGGTTATGCTCTCAAGGAGTTTGGAGTCCTGTGTCCACCAAAAGAGGTGGAGATGGACCCCTAGCAACAGGGAAATAGGAACCTGGAGGTCCCTGGAGGCTGGTCACCAGTGTGCCAGCATGCAAAATTGCAGCGGTCTCATGCGCAGGTGGCACAGGGACACTACCTCTACTAGACCAGCCAGAAGACCAAGTACTCCAAGCCAGGTGCCTGAGGGGCTTGAAGGATCCCGTAGCACCTGAGGTAGCATGAGCTTGAGGGGGGCAAGTCTCTCCCTGAGAAATTGTTCGAAAACTATATTACCACTGTATGCCAATGTGCCATACAAGTATAAAATTTAGCATCATCAAGTTGTTATTTGGTGTGAAAAAAAAAAGAATTTGTAATTTTTGTTCTTGTCTAACATAGAATTAAAAGGAAGCAACAAACGAAACAAAATTAACGAAAACTGTGTAAACGTATTTTACTTTGCTTTTGCATTTGGCGATGTTGAATCTGAAAAGAAAATGTATACAAGTAATGTGAGTATTAGAGCCCTACTGACCCAATTTGTTAACAGCAATTAAGTTCAAAATCAAATGTGCTTGGTTTGTAGTAACACAACTTGCAAGTCTTCTCTCTTGTAAATTAGCTTGCAGTGAATCAAAGAAGACTTTGTCTGCTACTTTGACTAGGAAAAAGTAGAAAAGCTTCAAGAACAATTACTAGTTTAATTACCTGTTTGAGTACGTGGGTTGCTGTATGATTTATAATTATTTGCAAATATGATTTTCCATCTGAATTTTTCAAAGCACTTAAGCTTTCGTAAACCCCTAATTTTTCTATGGACCCCTGTACTGCCACGGACTCAGCCCTTTGAGGATCCCAAGACATGTAGCTTCATGGACCCTGGAGGTCCATGGACACAAGGTTGAGAATTACTGGCTTATATATCACCATAAAGACTACCACATCATGTTTTCACAAAAATGTCAGTTAGTTTATGAATTCAAACCATATTCTGCTGATTGCAGAGTTATCTTCAAACAAACCTGCAGCAACCAAGCATTTTCCAGACAGAAATACCGTGGAATCAATGAGTGTTTTTGAATCGTGAGGTTTATATGGGAGAAACTTATGTCAGTGTTAACATCAACAGTTTTTTTTCAAAAACAGAAAGTTTTCTGTAATGAATGTTTGACAAGCTGTTAAAGGATCTATAGTCATGCATACATTCCCTTGAACCAAATACTATCCTTGTCATTCCGCTTTCACCCTTCAGGGTATTTATCTCCTACATGGCGTAGTAATAATCTCATCTGCGAAAAAGTAGTGGTGAGGGGGGGGGGGGAAGGTGAGCCTTTGCCAAATTATGCTCCAAGAAAAAATTCTTGTATCAATTGAAGCTATCTGATCATTTTACATAAAGGTTCAATTTTTACCTTATTGATTGGGAAATTACAGACATACAGTATGAAATCTGCATTTCAAGGCTGGGTATACAAAGCTGCGAGGAACCCAGGAAGTGCGATTCTGCGGGGGGCGGAAAGTTTGCATTTTCTTGAAGAAGCTCTGCACAATTTGGTGGTGTTTTCAATTAGTCCTGCCGACTGCTTTTTTGAAGTTGTTTCACTGCACCTGCTTGATGGTGAAATGGTCGTCAAAAACAAATACTTCTAGAATTTTGAATGTACACTTTCAAGGTATACCCTATTGGGATACATCACCTCATATGGTGTTTAATCTTACAGGTATGCACCCAGATACAGTGACATCATTTTCTGTTTATCCAGAATCCTATATCTCCTCACTCAAGAAAACGGACAGATCAAATAATCGTGTTGGGTCGATAAATCGAGTGTTTATTTCTGCAATATAAATCGAGTATGACTGCAAATACATCAGGTTATGGCCCAGTAGGTTCAAACGACTTGTCTTCAGTGGAAGCCTGGATGATTTCAAGATCTGGAAACCAAATTCTTAGCTCATCTGCGAACTGAAAAGTGTCATCACAACAGGGGCGCCTGTAGCACCAGGGGAGGCAGTAGCTGAATACAACAATAACCAAAAAGTCAAATGACTTTGTGATTCCTTGCCAATTTTTTCATACACACACAATCACTTACAAACAAAAGCAACACAGTGGAAAAGGGAAGGGACCATATCAAAATCAAAATGGAACAATGATAACCACATTATATATCACTTATGCCTTTGATGTTACCAAGTGCTAATATGAATGGGTAATGTCATTCACACAGCATTGATGACAATTGTGGTCATGAAGGAGGTAATTCACAAGTTGATGGAAAGTTCATGACACCAAAGTGTGGTTACAGACCTGAGATTGTTCAAGTCAGCAAAACCTCCCTAGGGAGTGGAGCTAAAACAATAAAGTACTTTGTAAATCTTGACACCTGGGGAGTTTCTGGGAGCAGGTATATATTCTATGAAGGCTTTAGAAAAAGTGATAAGAGCTATGTTAAGTGCTTGTTTGGCATAGAAAATGTTCCACAAATTGAAAGAGAATGAGGCCAAAGTCTATGCAGCAGCGATCTCTGTCATGTGTTCACATTCAGGACATGTAAAACTCTCTGACTATCACATGTTGGACATTTGAACTCAGGACACATCTTTGAGACTGATAGAACTTATTACATTCATTTCATGTCATATAACAGTGATGACAAGTCTCCCATGGGGCAATTCAAATGACAGACATCAGCTGCTGTTCAAGTGCTAACAATGCTAATGCTATGTAGTTTTACCTGAATTCAGTTGCTGAGATAGCTTTGTTAATGGATTTTCATATGTTAAGCTCTGGTGACCTCAAATGACCTTTGACCTCCATGAAAAACAACAGGGATTGTGCACTCACAATGAATTACCAACACACCAACTTTACACCCTTCCCTTCACAAGATACTGTGTTTACAAGGTTTTCTCACTACGTCTTCTATTGACGTTACAATGACCTTTGCCCTACACAAAAAATTGACAGACGTCATCTACTCAGGTGCCACCAATGTTAAGAATTTGAAGTTCCAGCAACATTTAGTTGCTGAGATATCTCCCTTAAAAGCTAGGTTTTCTTACTGCAAGCTCTGGTGACCACAAATGACGTACCTTTGACTTCCGTGAAAAACAAGATGGATCATCTACTCACCATGGACTACCTACACATCACCCTTTATATTTGAGCACCTTTCCCTTCTTGAGATACGGTATTTACAAGGTTTTCAAACAATGTCCTCTTTTGACCTCACATGACCTTTGACCTCCACAGAAAATGGCAGACATCATCTTCTCTTCAGTTAGTACCAATGACAAGTGTTTGAAGTTCCAACAACATTCAGTTGCTGAGATATCTCCCTTAATAGATTTTTGTACCGTACTCTAAACTTTGATGACTTCAAATGACCTTTGACCACCATGAAAAACGATAGGGATCATCTACTCATGATGGAATACAAACACACCAACTCTGACATTCGCACACCTTCCCCTCCTTCAGATATCATGTTACAAGTAAAGGCATCACATACACAGGCATATTCACACATGCACACACATACACACACATGCCATTACTGTACCATCGCATAGATTCCTTGCCTGCCTTCAGCAAGGAATCAAAAGTGAGGAGGCTTATACAGAGTTAGTGCAATGCCTCAATGACAAAAGTTTATGCCTAATAAGAGAAGCCGACAACAACGGTGTTAAGAAAGCTGTTGAGATATTGAGGGAACACTATCAAGGAAATGCAAGCTTAGAATTGCATCATTGTACATGCAACTCATTAATATTCAGATGGAAAAGGATGAGACTCTGACAAGCTACATCATTAGAGCAGTAAAAATAATTAGTGCACTTGAGAGAGCAAAGGAGGCACCTAGTGAAAAACTGCTGATCTCAATACTCCTGAAGGGACTATACCCACAAAGAGATATACTACACAATCAAGGGAAGATGTATCTCTAAGAAAGTTCAAAGTTGCATTGAAAAACTTTGAAGAGACCGAATGTGTTGAAAAGGATGAAAAGCAACAGGAAACAGAGAACATAATTTTGAAAATGACAAACCAAAGGACCTGTTATGGTTGTGGATCTACTGTACCAGGCATTTGGTGAAAGACACATGTGACCAGGATGATAAGAGATGTAGGTACAGTTCCACAAAGGCAACAAACATTTAGATAAAGATTGTGATCAGCATAAAATGGGCAAGGACAAAAGTCAATATGGCATTAGGAAGATATGAAGCAGACTCAAATCACACTTTCAATTTCTGGATTGCTGAGATGATCTTTCTGTTAACACAGGATCTACATCACATGCAGTCAAAAAACACACCTCTGTATTTGATTTGAGTTAGGACTTAAAGCTACTGTACTGAATTGGCTGATGGTACAAAGTTGCATGGAAGTGCCCTGAAAAGGAGAGAATGCTGCAGTCTGTTTGATTGACAGTCAAGGTAGAAGTAGGGATGCAATACTGAAAAATGCCCTCTATTGTCCAACTTATCCCCAGAGCATTTTTTCTGTGAAAGTCGCAACGACAATTGGAGTGGAACTATCTTTCAAGGATGAGGAAGGCTGGATGAAAAAAGATGGGGTAACCTTCCATTTTGAAATCAGAAATGGCCTATATCACTAAAATCTAGGTGAGGACACTGATACAATAAATTTAACTGTTCATCACTGGCACAGAGTATTGGGAAATTGTAACCACAAGGATATCTGTAGTCAAACTGAAGGATGTTGTGGTTGGAATGACAATAGATAAACAATCTCAAAAGGAGGGCTTGACATGCATGTGTTTGTTGAAAGCAAATTTGTGAACAAGCAAAATAGGGTACCATATGGAGCAAAAAGTTAGAATTGGTAAACACTGACTTATCTGGACCAATAGATCCTACAGTATTGGGAAAGATGGTTTTAACTATGTGATAACTTTCACTGATGATTTCTCTGGTTTGGTGTTTGTTTACCTCCTTAGATGTAAAGTGATTCCATAATTGCCTGCAACTAGTTCCTGGCTGACTGTTCCAAATTTGGTCAATTAAGTCAAGTGACTGAGATGTGACAATGGTGGTGAATTTAAAAGCTGCCAACAATTTACTTCTCTCCTGAGAAAAAAGGTATCAACATGAGTTCACAAACTTCACATATCCCCAAAGTCACCTCACCAGAATGGTACCTCAGAGAGGCACTGGCGATGCCTTTTTGAGATGGCTTGGAGCCTCTTGTTAGAGGCCAATCGCCCTAAGCACCTCTCAAAATATGCTATTAAGACAGCAGTTTACATCGGCCGATAATGTTCAGAGGGTAAGGCACATTAAGATTGTCACCAAATCAACAACAACAAAAAAAACAGGAAACTCAGATACCTGAAATTTATCAAAGTGAAGATAAAATGCTTATTGAAAGTAAGCCTGAAACCCCAAATCAAGCTAGGGGAAATGAGCAACAATCTTCAGATCAGATCTGGTCACACTGAGGTCAAGGAAAGAAATGAAAATGAAGAGACAACTAAATCCCCAGATCAGCGTCAGACTGAATCTGAGGTAGAAGATGAAATTGATCTAAGTAAACGATACCCTCAAAGAAGCAGAGTGCCACCCAGTTGTCTTAGTGATTATGAAACAAATTTTGCCAGTGAAGATTTAATGTTTAAGATTGAAAATGTATATGTGATAAGACCCCATGCAGTCACGTATGCTGAAGCAATATGGCATCATAACTCCAAGGCCTGGAGAACTGCCATGGATACTGAGATGAGAGCTCTAGGGAGAAACAAAACTTTTAATAAAGTAAAGCAATCAGCAGGCAAAAATGTAGTTGGTGGGAAATGGGTGTTTAACATCAAAGAGTCAGCTCAGGGTGGTAAATCATACAAAGCCAGATATGTTAATTGCAAAGGGGTACAGTCAAGTAGAGGCCCGTATTTTGAAAAATTTGCTCACACTGCAAATATGACATTAGTGCATACATTAATGCAAATAGCAGCACACCAAAATCTAATTGTCCATCAAATGGATGTCAGTACTGCTTACTTAAATGCCAATTAATATAGATGCAGAAATATAAGACAACCAGAAGGGTTCAAGAGGCAACCAGAGTGCGGTGTCGAGCTTGTGTGGAAGTTGGAAAAGCAGTCAGGCAGGAATTAGAATTACCAACTCCTCCATGATAATTTGACTATAATTAAGGCCTTGAGAGAATTCCTGTAGATCATGGTGAGTTAGTCAAAAGTGTTTTTAATGAGCTACTATCTTCTAACTAGTTTGCATTGATGATCTTGGCATGCAGCCATCAGTGAAAATCTTATGAATGAATTCAAGGGCTGCATGAAAAGTAAGTTTAAGATGAAAGATCTAATTCAAGTGTGGTACCTCTTGGGTGTAGACTAGAAGCAAGCAGATGCATGGGGCGATTTCAAGAAAGCAATGTAGCTACCTTGTGGAAATCTTGGGCAAATTTTCTATGACAGCTGAGTTTAAGTTAAAGCTACACCATGCAAGATGAAAATTGGTAATTTGCAATTACCAAAGTGATAAAGTTGATTCAGGTATAGCCACAGGGAAATTGTTGGTAGCCTGATTTGCCTGGCTACCCGTACCAGACGTGATATCTCATGGATGGTTAGCAAACTGTCACAAAATTAAGCTGAACCCAGGGTAGAAGAAGGCCTTATGACAGGTATAAACATGTTCTGAGATATCTAAAGGTTACTATTAATTACAAGTTGACATATTGCAGATCTGACTCTGAACCATTTAAATTACCAGCCTATCATGGCCAGATTGGGCAAACTCAGATGACCGCGCGTAGAAGCACCACCAGATATTGCTTCTATTTGCCCTGATATCCTGGAGAACAAAGTGACAGCCCATGCGGTCACCCTGTCAACATGTTCCCTAAGGTTTTTTGGGGGGAATTGTTGCTGTTATTGTTTATAGTTGGTAGTACACAAGAAATAAGTTTACTTTATGAGGTGAAGAGGGCGTGTTGGGATAAGTCACCTGATATGGTGTTTAATTTTACAAATACGCCCACCCAGACACAGTGACATTAGTTTTTGTTTACCCAGAGTTCTATGTCTCCTCACACAAGAAAACCTTACCAAACATGAATGCAGTATTAAAATTTGCATTCAGATTGCGTCCAGTTTGCCTTCTGAGTACTAAAAATTGCTTTAAAAGGCTCGAGTCTGAATGCATTCAGCAGTTTGAAGGCAAAATCCTGAATGCATTTTGAAGGCAAAAGTTGCAAATCTGAATTCTGAATGCGACACATTGCACCCAAAGTCATTTTATGCATTCAGTTACTTTGAATTAGGCAAATTCCTGAATGCATTATGAAGGCAAAGTTACATTCCGTTTGCCAAGCTTCTGAAAAAAAGCATTGCATTCAAAGGCAAGTTATATGCATTCAGTGATATTTGAAGGCAAAATTCTTCATGCAATTTTTGAAGGCTTATCAATTTATGATTGAAGTTTCACAATTAATAAAATCTTGATTGCATTCACAGAGTAAGTTGAAGTCAAAGTATAGGGCCTGGGGACCCACAACAAATCATTGTTTTATTCAGAGCATGCAACTTAGGCCTGAGTCCATTCTCCAGGAGCAATTGAGTTTTTGAGATCGTGAATAAGTGCATGCAAGCGGAATACTACAGTAAGTAATACGTTTGTACTGTTTTTAACCAGTAGTAACGCACATGATCAAATAAAGTGTTGATCTGATCAAGTGTTTATTTAGTAAACACTCATAAATCGAGTATGACTGCAAATACAACAACCCTACAATTGTTCCTTGTCCTCATGCATACTTAGGGGGGAAAAATAACATCAGAACTAATTCACATGGGTCTCTAGGGTATAGGGTGAGGTGCACATGCAGTCCACAATTGAATCCCTCTCCCGACACCCCCACTTTCATATTGCTTCATGTACATTTATGAGGCTAAATTTGGGAAAGGTTGAGCTTTATGCATGGGATATAGTAAGTCTCTGCCAAAGTATAAGGGCCACGATATTTAGCAGAATGCTCTCATGATCCTTCTGCAGTTTTTTCTAGTTTGGGCAAATAAATGTCATGTTACATCTCTAACTTTTGAGGTCTAGATTACAGTAATACCTTAACAACTTCAAAGTCCAGTCCTGATTCCTGGGCACACTGGATGATTTTATCGTGGTATGCCATGCTTTGTCCAAGCATGCCATTTTCAAAATATCTCAACAGTGTCATCTTCTGTTCCACAGTGAAGGTGTGTCTCATTGGAACCTGGTTACGAGAGACAAAGCGGTATATTAAATTATTATTTGTTTCCACACACTTTGTACTATAGGCTAGTTACCGCACAGTTAGCACGTCGTTTACTTTCCGTACCGTACAATCTGGCCTAAAATCAACTAAAATCAAGTCCCGTTATCGTACTTACCCGAATGATTTTCGTCATGTGTGGACTGACGTTGTTCTGTATATGATTCATGTTGTATCAGAAGTCAAAATCATCAGTTTTCAAAGCGCAAAAGGTCAAACTTTCTAAAAAACTTAAAAAATCTTGGGTCTGATCAGAATTCCAATCACTCGGAATCACCGCATCAAATTAACATGATTGATTGAGATCTAATTAGAGTTATCCCCCATAATGCATTGTGTTTTCACCTTTTACTCCTTTTTCTGGACAAGTTGAAGGTGACAGAGCAAACAAGTACATGATCTTCATAACTCCATCAGCAACTGATCATCATATATTGGGTAAAAGTTGTTTTATCGATGCCTTTTTTCTGTTTTTTCTCAATTTTCAAAGGTAATATTTAAAGCATTGTCCTATGAATAATAAACAGGTAGAAGGTCAACTTACACTTATGGCTGAGAGTGTGATCATTCTGTGAATGTGGTCTGTATCAGCGCCTGCAATAATTGCGCAAAGGGTTTACACCACAGAAAAAATCAACACTAACACACTGTAACTAAACACACTACTAAGTTACTGTAGTTAGCCCCAAGACAGTACCAAGTCAGATACCTTTACCTGTACTTACTACTAGCAACAACGGAGCAAAACTCGTGTTGACTCGTTAAATTAATACTAGTAGTGGTTAGGGAGTTCTCTGCGAGTATCAGAAAGGCTACAAACTGGACAAGAAAAGTTAGACGTCAGGGTAAGTTGTAATTCCTTGAAGCGCAGCGTATTCAGCTATTATTACTGGAAAAATGCTTACGTAAAAGCATGGGGGTATCATGAGTCGATCACTTAAGCCTAACAAACATTTTAGTCCTGAAAATATGGAAACATTATTATAATATATCTAACGTGACAGCACTATTCATAATTTTGATCTTATCAGTCTAATACCTTTTGGTTGGGTTAAAATGAGTAATTACTCGGGAATAGGTTTCGAATTTAACATGTCCTTACATTAACACTAGGCTTATGATGGAACCGTTAGTCAATCACATCAGAATAAAATCAGTCAATATTACTGTTAATTATCAAATGGATACATAACAATGTCAAAAAACGATAAAAATATTGTCTCTTGTACCCAAATTTTGAATGAGAGTTTTACCGGAGACATGCTGGCTAACATTTTGGTACAATTTGAAACATGATAGTCAGCAATACTGTTGTGAAACTTAAAAATTTGGCTGTGAGTAAAGTGATATTTATTTTGGTTGCAGTCATTTTGACTCTCAATACAATAATATAGAAATACAGAGAAAGCTGTAGCTTCATCTCAGTTGTATTCTTAGGTGTCTGCAAAGTTTTTGATCCACTATCTACAGTGGTGTTACGTCGAGGTTCGCTGTATCGTCTGTGTTATAGATATAGTCAATTTATTGTTGGATGGTCGAGTAGAGATTCTATTGTCGGGACAAAATCTAGTAGCTTAGGTTGGCCAGAATATCGTCTTCTAGTAGTCGGCTATTATCCGCTGGTAATCAGCAATTATGTTGAGCTTTACGTAAATACCATTGATAACAGACAGTAGGACTTTCGTTTTGCTAGTGACAACACTGATAAGAGCAGAAGAATAAAACCTTTAAAAGTTATTCCTTTATGTGTTAACCGCCAATTTGCACCATGCACGTATGTATGTAGGCCTAGGCATACGTTATCAGATTTAATTGGGCCTACAGTGTATACAAACACATGTCAGCCTACTCATCATTTTTACTTGTAGGTAGTACCCTGTTGGATGTGAAATAGTCCAGCTGCTTCATTGAAATACTGCTCTGAGTTTAGTTGAAAAAAGATCAGAGGGGCCAATAAGTCCCTGTCAAGAACCCTGAGAAGAGTATAAAAACGAAACCCTAAACCCTGCTACGTGCTTCAAGTATTAGTTGTTTTCTGAAAAACATTGGTTGCAGTTACAGGAGAAGGAATAAAACAGTCTAGATTGTGGCGACAATATTTTTTCCCCTCCTACATAAGTTAAAGGCTTAACTTTAACGCTAGCATATATGTTTCTGCAGGAAGATATCTATTTACACTTGTCACTGCCATTTTCCCAGCTGTGGCTTCGACCTGACTATGTACCATTGAAGATGTAGTAGTGGTGCATAGATATCAGTTAATGGTTCCTTGGACCCTTATTAGTAACGTTCATGGAGTGGCCCGACCATATGCTACCCCGGACTTGGCTCAATCTGTGTCCACAGTGGTTCTGTGGTAGAGAGGGTAGAGCACCAACTCTACCCTTATGCTATGATGTTGCCATGATGTTTCAAATGGGGTTTGTGTCAATTGTGATGCAGTCATTTTCATTATGTAGGCCTAGTGTGCTGGCACTGCACCCCTGTTTTTCGTTCAGTTACACTTGCTCATGAACCGGATTGGGATGTAGAGTCCCCTAGAAGGCTGAACCCCGAACGGTCATTTCTTTTGCAGTGGATTTCAACATTTTTTTTTTTTGACAAACGCTGGTGGAATACTGTATTTTAGCAGTACCATTACACCTGCTCGAAAATTATTATATATAAATGTTGTTGGACAAAACTAATTGTTTATGAATTTTCCCATTCATTTCCTTTATGCGGTTTACATGGCTTACGGTTTACAAAGCAAACATAAAGTATGGAAACTTTGAAAGGGAGACAAAACTCAATCACTTGGTGCAACTGATGAAACTTTGGACCTGAACAATATTTAAGCCTACTTTTTCATTATCTGTTTTTCAGTGGTTTAACATCTCACAAACATACAACAGCTCTGCTCTTCTTTAATGGTAGGCTCTATTGATTAGTAAAGTTAAAGTGGATAATTAATGTGGAGTACGGAGATTCTAATTTGAGGTGGAACATTTACAGATGATAACGACGATTACTGAGTATTAGACAAGATCCGCAAGGAAGTTTATGACTTTCACATTTAAATGACACCTTCTGTTCAACTCCCTGCTCTGACACAGACTTTCACCGATGATCAGCAGTAATGATACCTTTAACTCTGAACATTTCCATGACAAGGACTACTTTTTGAAGAAGCCTTCACGAAGGTTGAGGGAACAAAATCACACAGGACAGGGTATTGTGCCACCTTTTCAATGATCATATTTTACTGAGTAATCACTCGGAAGTGAATAGGCCTATTGTCCTCCTTTTGAGTTTAATAAGACAACTAAAACTTGAAAAAGCACCTGATAAGTAGTTTATTGACGGTGTTGTCAAACTACTTAGCTTTACACACTAAGTGTGTGAGGTATTAGAGTGAGGCTGATGTCGTCAAGTTTTTCAAAAGCCTTCTCTTTCCTCATTTTTGATTCCTTGCCGAAGGGGGGCAAGGAATCTATACGATGGTGATGTCGTGTGTGTGTGTATGTGACGCTTTGCTTGTAAACATGATATCTCAAGAAGGGTAAATTGGAGGAATTTCATACTTGGCATGTGGATTGCCCATTTGATATAAAAGGTCCCTATTGTTTTTGGTAGAGCAGGCCTTGAGTTTTAGATTTTTCCGGTATGCTACAAATCACACTTCTCAGAAAATTAAGGAGTGTGGTTGATGTGCTGTCTTATAAAACTTTCATAGATTGCCTGTGTATCCACTTTTCTTCTAGGTGTGCAAAAAATTGCACTTCTCACAGTTATTTTAGGGGAGTGATGGTGTGCAATTGCATTCACATGCCTCAGAATTCAAGCCCTAGTAGAGGTCAAAGGTCCATTTGAGGTCACCAGAGGTCAAAATGTGAAAACCTTGTAAACACAGTATCTCCAGAAGGGTAACTGTGACTGATGTCATACTTAGTGTATGAGTTGGACATATTGAGTAGATGATCCCTATCATTTTTGGTCGAGGTCAAAGGTCATTTGAGGTCACTGGATGTCAAACTGTAAAAACCTTTTAAACACTGTATTTCCAGAAGGGTAGCTGTGACTGATATCATTTAGTATGTGGGTCAGTCATATTAAGTGGATGATCCCTATCGTTTTTGGTCGAGGTCAAAGGTCATTTGAGGTCATCGGAGGTCAAACTGTAAAAACCTTTTAAACACTATATTTCCAGAAGGGTAACTGTGACTGATGTCATACTTAGGGTATGAGGTGGACATATTGAGTAGATGATCTCTGTTGTTTTTGGTCGAGGTCAAAGGTCATTTGAGGTCACTGGATGTCAAACTGTAAAAACCTTTTAAACACCGTATTTCCAGAAAGGTAGCTGTGACTGATGTCATACTTAGTATGTGGGTCAGTCATATTAAGTAGATGATCCCTATCGTTTTTGGTCGAGGTCAAAGGTCATTTGAGGTCATCGGAGGTCAAACTCTAAAAACCTTTTAAACACTATATTTCCAGAAGGATAACTGTGACTGATGTCATACTTTGTGTGTGGGTTGGTCATATTGACTAGATGGTCCCTATTGTTTTTGGTCGAGGTCAAAGGTCATTTGAGGTCACCAGAGGTCAAACTGTGAAAACCTTGTAAACACGATATCTCCAGATGGGTAACTGTGACTGAAGTAGAACTACCATACAATCACCATACGTTAAGCTTTCACGATAAACCGATTATTTTACCTATACTGGTAATAACCGGTTTTAATACGGTTTGATTATTGCATTGGAAAAAATTAAAAAAATCGGTCAAATTGAAATAACCAAAAATAATTGAAAATAATCATTACATATTGAAAACAAACGTGCCATATTGCAACAGCATAGTAGTTGCAATCGGCAAGGAGAGAAATAATCCTTAAAAATATGCAGGAATTTCTGTTGCAATTTTGCTGGTCCCGCAACGGCCATTGCACCGTTGCCGATTGAGACTTAGTTCACTGCAGAGTAAACATTGGCATCATCATACTTAAACTGCCCTTCACTTGTGCCCAATAGTTCCATTGTGATAGACGGTCTTTCCGGGGAGTTAGTCTCAAAGATTCAAAATACACCAATCTCTGGATTAGTCTCAAAGATTCAAAATACACCAATCTCTGGATTAACTATAGGCTCTGTATAAGTTCATTTTTCGGCAAAAAGAAATAGCAAAGGGGTAAAGGTAAATGTTTTCAATAAATGATTAAAATGCCCATCATAAGGTTTTCAATTAAAAGCTGTGTAAATAGTGTAATTGTTTAGTTTCAAGCAGAATCTATGTAACAAATGTTGTGATTGGTTCAATTTTACAATCAGCCAATCAGAACTTGCGACATCATCAGTGGACATTTACTGTGTGAAATCTCCCACATGCACAGTTTCAATCATGGGATTTGCCCATTGAGTTTGTGTTTCGATGACACAGTACTGTACCTTGGAGTTTTACCAATGAAAAGCTGTTTCAATTGTAGCGCAATGCAAACATTCAGTTACTGGTTCAAACGAAACAGGTGCTACGCATTGTAAGTTGTGAAAACTGTGTGGGTGTGTGCGTTGTTTTGTATTTACACTCTTACTCTCCGAGTCGCCATTTATTTGCCTCGTTTATGTTGCTCTAAAATTTTAAAGGTTCTAGGATATCGAAAATCCCTAAATCCATGGTACCACATACGTGCGATGCCTGTCGTCTATAACACAGAAAAGCGTCCATCCTTTCACTGTTATTCAGAAAGTTTTTTAATTGAAGCTCATTGGCTCATTCAGATTGAGAACCAGCAAAAGCAAGAGTTGATTGTGTATACAGCCAAGGTGGCTTGTAATTAGATGTTCTTTCCTGAGTAACAGTGAAGTGATGCACTTTCGATCATCTTTTTAATTGTAAGTACCAGGGTTGGAAATTCGCGGTCCGCTGGTCTGCCAGTGTACTAAAAATAAACCACTGCTTACTAAAATTACTTCAATGTATTCCCATGGTCAGCAAGTGGCGGACCAAAACATAGAAAGCGATGACCAACATGCTGAGTTTCAAAGCATGGTCAAACGTTTGCCGACAACAGCTTTGTACTGGGTAAGCCCATCACAAGTTCACAACACCAATGAACGAACATGTGCGCATGATAGTAATGCAGTAAATCAACAGTATTAATGGACATATACGCACCAGCTGACACTGCGCATTTTGTGCCACAATGCTGTAGACAGTATGCTCCATAGTAATTTTGTATTACGATCACCCTGAAATGTGATCGCCTGGCTGCTTGAGTGGATTCTGTACGTACGGTACACGTGCAGTGCGCTGTATACTGTAGTAAACCCTGTTGTACATCAGCTGTTTGTGGCGAGTACAGAAGGATTGTACAAAAAGTATCCCTATTCCAACAAATCTCTCGATACCTTGGCTGAAACTTGCCTGACGATATTTAGGTCTGCATTTATTGATTCCTTGCCGTAGGCAGGGGAATCTATGCAGTCCTGATGTCGTGTGTGGGTATGTATGTGTGTGTGTATGTGTGCGTGTGTGTGTGACACTGCTCGTAAACACTCTATCTCAAGAAGGGTAACCCTGAGTAATTTCATTTTTTGGCATGTAGGTTGCCCATATTGAGTAGATGAACCCTATTGTTTCTGGTGGAGGTGAAAGGTCATTTGAGGTCACCAGAGGGCAAAATGTGAAAACCTTGTAAACACTCTATCTCAAGAAAGGTAGCTGTGACTGATGTCATACTTGGTGTGTGGGTTGGTCATATTGAATAGATGATCCCTATTGTTTTTGGTCGAGGTCAACGGTCATTTGAGGTCACCAGAGGTGAAAATGTGTGAAAATCTTGTAAACACAATATCTCCAGAAGGGTAAGTGTGACTTATGTCAAACTAAGTGTATGGATTGTTCATATTAAACAGATGATACCTATTGTTTGTGATGGAGGTCAAAGGTCATTTGAGGTCACGGGGGTCAAACTGTGAAAACCTTGTAAACACAATATCTCCAGAACGGTAACTGTGACTGATGTCATACTTAAGTGTGTGGGTTGTTCATTTTGTGCAGATGATTCGTATTGCTTTTTGTGGAGATCAAAGGTCATTTGAGGTCACCAGAGGTCAAACTGTAAAAACCTTGTTAAACACAATATCTCCAGAAGAGTAATTGTGACTGATGTCATTCTTAGTGTGTTGGTCGTTCATATAACGTAGATGATTCCTTTTGTTTTTGGTTGAGGTCAAAGATCATTTGAGGTCATCAGAGGTCAAATTGTGAAAACCTTTTAAACACAGTATCTCCAGAAGGGTAACTGTGACTGATGTCATACGTAGTGTGTGGATTGAATATTGTCAGTAGAATACCCATTTTGATTTTGGTGGAAGTCAAAGGTCATGTGAAGTCACTAAAGGTCAAACTGAAAACCTCGCAAACACATTACCTCCGAGAGGGTAACTGTGACTGATGTCATACTTGGTGTGTGGGTTGGTCATATTGAGTAGATGATCCCTATCATCTTTGGTGAGGGGCAAAGGTCATTTGAGGTCACCAGAGGTCACGCTGTAAAAACTTGAAAACACGATATCTCCAGAAGAGTAACCATGACTGATGTAATACTTGGTGTGTGGGTTGGTAATTATGAGCAAAAGATCTCTATTGTTTTCGTTGAGGTCAAGGGTCATTTTAGGTCACCAGAGGTCGAACTGTAAAAATGTGTAAACACAATATCTCTAGGAGTTTAACCTTGATTGATGTCTTACTTGATGTGTAGATTGTATATACTAAGTAAAAGACTTCTTTTGTTTGTGGTGGAGGTCTAAGGTCATTTGAGGTCACCCGAGGTCAAACCTTGCTAACACATTAACTCCAGAAGGGTAATGTTGACTGATGTCATACTTGATGTGTTGGTTGGCCATAGTGGGTAGGTGATCCCTATCGCTTTTGGTGGATGTCAAATGTCACGGTCATTTCAGGTCACCAAAATAAAGGTCATTTTGGGGTAAAGGCTTGTGGTGTATCAAGAAAAATAACTGCAGTTGATCTTATACTTGTCATGTGGATATTTTATGTTTGTTATAATATAACCATGTAGCAAGGAATCACAAAGCCTTTTGGCTTTCTGGTTGAAATACACAACAAAGACAACAATAGGCAGCCTAGTGGCCTACACAATATGAAAAGATTATCAACCTTAGAAAACTGTGTTCGTGTTAGCATGCAAGTGTGACGTCCGAGCCTTCAGAGGAGCCTAATGTTATGTTTTCTACACCTAGCAGTAGTGTTACTGTTCCCTAACGTTCATACATGTGGTCTGCTCTGCTGGTAAGTTGGAAGGTGTGCATTGATGGCACTCTGTACTCTGTAGCACCTGCTCTGTAGTCCAATAAAGATAGAAAACAAAAGTTTTGCAAATTTTCATTTCTTGCTGTTTATTCTTCCATAATTGTAAAGTTTTAACAATCAAATCATTACAAAGTTTAAGCAATGAAACTGATTTGTTGAAAATTTAAAACAAAAATGAAATACTGTATTTTAAAACAATTAACATTGCAAAGTTGCCATGCTGATATGTGCACTCTTCATCCGTTGAATTTCCTCAGCAATAAGGGCTGACTAGAATCTTACCCAGGCTTACTAAACCTGGGGAAATGGTACTTGTCAGTCAGCACAAAAGTTGAATTTGCTGACCAGATTTTTTTGTGAATTTCCAACCCTGGTAAGTACAGACGCCGTAGGTTGTAATTTTTGTATTCGTTTTGTTATCAACTTAAATCATTTCAAATTATCTTGAGCAGGTAGTTTTCTTTCAAAAATATGGGCGAAATGTAGTCACACTGTTTTCAAGCCTTTTCTTCGTAATTTGTAAAGGGCAAGTTTTGATCTCTCCTAAATCTCTCCTAACCAGAAATAATTTTTTCTCCTTCTTTGTGTTAATAGAGAGTGTATTTTGGCAAAGTTTACATGGCTAGACTAGCACAAATTTAGAGTTCTTGTGCATCTTAGTCTCACAGGCACATTGTTGACACACTGTCGGTAGTGTGTGCAAGAAAAAAAAAACGGTAATAATCACACTACGATTATTATGGGTCCGATTATACCGGTCATAATTTTTGACAAACCGTGAAAGCGTTAGGTGTAATGTTCTTGACTGTAGTACAGCTTTTAGGCTGGCCTAACTGTAGTACTAAACACACTTCAGTGATTTCACTGACAGGTTTAATGATGCACATTTTATTTTAAAAGACTGCTGTAGATGCAGCAAATTCGCCAATAAATGGGCAGTTACAAGAGTTCAAGTGCACATGTGGAGGTGTGAAAAGAAATCACAAATATCAGTATGTATAGATAATGTGGGTGTTTGGTTTGTCAGTCAGTTTAAGTCGTAAAGATAAAGGCTAGGCTAGCGTAAACATACATCAACCAAACGTTACCAGAAAGGAAATGTCACGTAAGGTCTTAGTAATGCAAGACACACGTTGCCTATCTCTATCCACGATGTCTGAGGCATCTGGCATCTGGACTTTAAAGGGGCATAGATGTGATAAGCCTTATTGCAATTTTTCAGAGCCCCTTCTTTAAATGAGAGATTCACAGCTGTTTGTGTTTTGTAAAATGAATGGGATATTGCTGTATATTGCAAAAATCGACATCTGCAATTCATTGCATTAATTGAAATGGCTTTTCATATTTATTAACTCAGGCTTATCATTTTACAGTACAGTATGTACATTTCAAGTACAAGGAACCTTAGTGCCCATAGGCTGCTCTGAAATAATGCAAAATACTTCTTCTCTTACAGATTGTATGCAACACTGTTGATGATGGTTGGTCACATTAGTGCTACGGAGGTGGTTCCATGTTAGTGCATGTTTGTCATGTTTGGGGTCCAATGTCTGAAATGGGCCATTTTATAAAAGCATGAAATATGTTTCTGTCTCTACAGATTTTATGTTACACTGAGGGTTCATGGTCAGAAATGGGCCATATGGGCTATTGTACAAAATAATGCAATATGCTCCCTTTTACTTCATAATTTACATTATACTCTCCATCTGTGCAAGGAACCACATTGCCCTTGGGCTCTTGTTTTTAAATAGGATTGTTTTTTGTAAAACATACAATGTATTAGTTGAAACTTCACAGATTGTAAATTTATTTAAATCAAGGAATTGCAATTTGGAATAATTTTTTTGAGGGGATTTAAAAGTCACAAATTAAAGAGAGGTAGTGACAGTGAAGAGAGTAAAGAGAGTGAATGAAATATCATGGTTTGTGCTTGCCAAGTTTATATTCAAAGTCAACATGCAACAAAAGGAAAAAAGTAAGAAAAGTCAAATTATGTCGAAGCTTACAAAGACCCAGTGAAAAGCCATTGATGTATGGGTACACTGTTTGTAGACACTTCATTTTTGGGGGGGGTCTGGAGGGAATAATAGCATTTGGAAGCATTGATCCTCTCCTAAACCATTCTTGGCCGGGAGATCTCTGAATACCTTCAAGCAGATAACCTTCGTATAAAAAGAGTAAAGCAACAATTAGGAACTGTTATCTGTCATTGTGTTAAAAGTTGATATATGGAAATATCTTTTACCGGGTGAAAGAAGTGACATTGTTTGTTTGTTGTTTAACATCTTTCCGATCAGCCAGTATTTGAAAATCTTTTTGTTACATTCCTTTACAAACTCCAAATAAAACCTATGTTTGATCTTCAAAATATATGTGTTCAGCAAGATTTACACACTGTGATAATTCATTTCTATGTTGATATATTATTCCATGTGTAATTTATGACGTTGTCATGTAGTTTTTAAAATAACTTTCCAAGCATTGAAATTCTCCTAAAAACTTACCAGGACTTCCTTTTATAATCTTCAACCAAAAGTCCTTGGTTTTAAATAGTTTCATCACCATGTAGTTTTTGGCTGTGCTTAAATACGGCCACTCAGCTTATTGTGACATCATTTGTTTGTTTGTTTGTTTGTTTGTTTGCCCATGCAGTAACACTGAACAATGAAACAATGAATGTCTCGTAAACTGTTCATAGTATATCCCAGTATGTCTCAAACAATCTGGACATAAATAGGGTACAGCAACAACAAAATACATTGTCCTGTTGTTTTGAATAGCAGTTGTTGTATACATTATATATTGATAAAGTGATGTCATTTGTTTGTTGTTTACTTGTAAACAATACCTCTCCGATTGTCTTCCATCACTTATAATGTACTCAGGACATTATAACTACCAACAAAAAAACCGTTCTTTTAAATAGTTTCAGTGACATGTAGTTATTGCCTTGTTTAAATATGGTCACACCAGTATAATGGTGTTGTTTGTTATTTACTCGTGCAATAATGCCGCTTAAAACATTGACCCTCCCCTACTGTTCATGGGATACCCCGATGCATCTTGCAACAAAATATCCTGGTTATAAATACAGTAAAGAGTACAGAAGCAATACAAAAAACAAAACATCCTGTTGCTGTGAACAGTATAGATAATGCTTTAAATATCACACAATGATGAACAGTGATGTCATTTGTTTGTTGTTTACTCGTCAACAACACCTGTCTAATCCAGCAACATCGCGAAAAATGTTCTCGGGACATTCCTCTGCAACCTCCAATTACCAAACCTTGGTTTTAAATGGTTTAAGTGACATTTAGTTATTGTGTTTAAATATGGGTACACTGTTACAATGACATCATTTGTTTGTTGTTTACTTGTAGAGAAACACGTCTCCAAGCATTGAACCTCCCCTAAACTGATCTTAGAATATCCCTACACACCTCCTAACCAAACAATCTGGATGTAAGTAGGGCACAGCAACAATAAAAAACATCCTGTTGTTGTGAATAGTAGGTATTAATTTAAATATCGCACATTAGTGATGTCTTTTGTATGTTGTTAACTTGTAAAATAGCACCTCCCCGATCATCCAACATTGCTGAATACAGTATATTCTTGTGACATTACTGTATCACAACTCCCAACTAACAAACCTTGGCTTTAAATAGTTTTGCATCAAGGGCCCTATAAAGTGCAATTTGAAGAGTCCGTGAATATTACTAATGATCCAAGATAGCATTAACTGACATCCATTCACCAATATTCCATTTTTAATGGTACATAGGTCAAAGCCATAGTCATGAGAATGGCAGTGACAAGTTAAATCTATAAATCTAATTATTTTTGTTCTAATCTAATTATTTTTGTTCTATTTCCAATCTCCACTCTAATGTTTTATGTGCAGTTTTTGTGTTACACTATCTCTTGTGTGACATTCATGCAAAATATACTGTAAGCTGGCCAAAGAGAAGTAGAACATCAGAAGGGGAAAATATTGTCACCCCAAATCTAGCCTGTTTTGTTTCATCTACCATAATTGTAATAAACTAGGACTATCAACGGGAATACTTGAAGCACGTAAAGTGGCACCAAGAAGTTACTGATCACGTGTAGGTGCACTCAAAAAGTTGACTGCAATTTACCACAGAAATACCTATTGTCACGGAGTGCTCTTCTACCCAGTACCATAAGCTGCTTAGTTTTGTGGTTATCACCACAAGTTGCTAAGCCAGAAAGTCTAAACAAAGGGACAATGGTTAAGATAAATCCCTTCTATGAACAATCACAAAATTGCAAAGAAAGTGTCTCATATTTCTAAACAAAGTTGTCTGAAGCTTTTGAACTTACCTGCATTGTATGATTTGTATGATATACCACTCTACCATGTGCTGTTAGGCTAGCGCTATACACGACTCAGCAGTTGAGATTTCACTCTGGAGAAGTTTCCCAAAGGGAGACAACAAATGAAACATTACTGAAGTTTGTAAACCTGTTAAAAGTTAGAGATGACTTTCATCTGTTTTTTTTTTTTCCACCCAACTTTCAGCATCATAATAATCAGTTTGTGTCACTTAAAACGTGGCCAATAAAATCTACGGCAAAACTGTCCCCACGAAAAGTATCAATATGCGGTACATTAGAAACTGTAACGTTCCGGTAACGATTCCGTAATACGGCTTAAGGAAAATAGGATAAAAAGTCTGCAGTCTACTTAATTAGTGAAAAACTCTTCTGTAAAGCAGGGCGGCCATGGCCACCGATTTTTTGCGATCGTGGAAAAGAAATGGAAATTGAACTTTGAACTATGGAAATTCGCGGAATTTACCAAATTTAGAGAAACTTTCCAAAATGACAGGAAAAAGTAAACTTAATGTAATGTACATGGTTTACAGTTTTAAGTTCCCTGCATAAACTTTACAATCTAGCAAGCATAATACGAAAGTTCGAAGAAGCAGACGCTGGCCAAAACACCTGATTGAATCAACCGAACATTCCCCATGAGCGTTAGCACTGACTACGGTATGCCTAGCTCTCAAAAATTTGAGGAAGGTAAATTATTGATACTGTTGCCTCAATGAAGATGTCTTCTACAAATTCAATCTTAAATCTCAATATTTTAAGCATCTGGGACTCAAAAACAGTAGAGTACATTTGACTGTTGTTTAGTAGGTAACATGAATTCTCATAACTTACAGATAGTTGGCTGTTCTTTCATGGGCGATGAAATATGCACACTATTTGTGAGGTGGTTAGGCTATTCTATATACATTTAACTACGTTAGGATATAAATAGTGTAATTTTTCGGAGGGCTTTGGGCGATCTCTTTTATTTTTCGAAATAAGACCTTTCTGTACATTTTATCTTGGGAAATGCATGTAATAGAGTTTTGTTTACTTGAAATGTGCAACATTTTGTGAAGCATGTAATTTTTGAAGGGGTATCGAATGATTTCTTTTGATCGAACCTTTGTTACAATGATGTAGTTTTCATCCTAACGCCACAATGTGTGTATGGGTTCAATATCTCCGTGCATTTTTGTACACATGCAGAGCAATTCTCACACGAGTAACTGGCAATTTCCACTTATGTTTTCGGAACAAAAATTCACAGAAATGGGAAAATTAAAAAAGAAAAAAAAGCGAAGTTAAGAAGTGGAAAACGTAATTTTCCATTTTCAAACACGGAAATGGAGAGCCCTAAAAGCACGAGATGTAAAACTCTTAGCTCTTTTGGAAAACCTTGCAAAATTTCCTGCGAACATGATAGAAAATCTACCGATTTCCCGCTGACATTTGTGTAGGGGTGGAATCCCTTGTAGAGGTTCAGGGGGGAAGCCCCCAGAAGATTAGGGTTCCTAGCACATCGAAGGGGTAAAATTACAGTGCAGCTGAGCACAAAAAAATGTAATTGAAAATTTGTACAATATTTGAAAAATCAATTACAAAGCTTAACACAAGGATATTTGTGTTGTTTTAAGATACGGTACCTTTTTAAATGTGAAGAAGTGGCACTTACAAAATGTCAGAAACAAGTGAAACTTGAGCCCAATATTACGCTATATAGATTTGGTATAGGTCTAAAATAAATATCTTGAACGTGGGCATTCTTCACTAAAAAGCTATGTATCAGTCCCGTTGCAAGTAATAAAACGATTGCACAGAATCATAGACCACTACACACTGTCAACAACAAGCTGTACTACTTACTGTAGGAACAGCTCTGCACATTTGACTTAGGAAAATCCGAGCATGTTTCTAAGAAAAGTTTTTAAGTGCATTAGCATCAACACCTGTCCCAAAATGCTAATGCCTGTATCTTAGGTAATATAGCTCATTTCACAGGGTCTTCAAACGTTAATTTATTGGGAGCAATTTCTTTGCATTCACGAATATTGCCACTTAGATATTCCCTTCCCCATAGGTCACTCTTTGGTTGGCTCGCCTCACTTTTCGAAAAATCCATTTCTATTTATGATTTACCCTTTCAGTTTTGACAATTTTCTCATTCATTTGACCGTTTGTAGTTTGGTGTCTGGACGTTAACCCTAGTCTAAACTTACACAAACCACCTCTCACATTTATCGCATTCATAATACTCAAATTCAGCCACCTGTTGTTGCTACGATAGTTGTACCGAACTTTTTTATCCCTGATAAATGTGACCATTAATAGGCAATAGAAATTTGCAGCATAAAAAAAGTTAAAAATAAAAGTCATCGCCCCATATTTCAAAATGGTTTAATCGAGGCAATTTGTTTACTGCGTATAACGTTATGTTCTCCAGAAAGGTGTTTGGCGCTACCATTGCATCTGGGTGTAAGACTATCAACGTAAAGAAGGTACAAAGGTCAATTCATTCTGCGTGGATCTGTTTGCACCGCTATGTACTGTATGTATGCTGTGTACATACGTACCTATGAAAGCTGTGCTGAGTTTAGAAAATTAGAAAAAAAAGAAAAGACATCAAACCCAACATAGATGAAATTGTGCACAAGCTCTGTGCGAATCAACCGTGGGCACTGGGCCCGGGTTGATAGGGTATGTAGGGCAGCTGAAGTGTGCCTAAAAGTGACCTGCCGATACATTTCTCACAACTTGCGTGGTTGGTGTGATATACTGTACATCGTGGTTAGGCATAGAGGTTACCTGCACTATTTGCCTGTGTGAGTATCGTGAGCAATGACGATCAAGAGAACTTCTGTTCAATATTTTTTTTAACAACATTTTCCCTCATTTGTTTTGTTCCTCTAAAGATTGATTTTTTTCCCCCTTTTTTTTTTATTTAAAAATAGCTGACCCGACTTGCAGGATTTGTGGCGAACCAGGTTCAGAAGGTTAGCAAGGTTTTCCAACCCTAAAAGAACAAACAGGAATCTTTTGGAGGCCTAGTATTTTCTGTTTACCAAATTCAATCCACAAATAAAAAATAAAAAAGAAGCTGTCTCCAGCAATCAGACCCAGTTGTTTTTTTTTCCTCCTTTTTTTTTTCCGAAAACACAACAATGTTTGGTTAGGATTCTGTAGTTTAGAAGGTGACCGCAAGAACATTGGGATGCCTTCCTTTTGTTATACAGAAACCACAGAGAGTATCAATGTCAGTTGCCTTGAGTGGGCAATAGCCCTATTGTGTAGAATCCCAGAGTTTGTTTCTGCGCTTTGTAAGCTGCTTAAAAGATTATGATAATTTTGTTCAATTACTTCTCGGTGCAACTGTAGTATTTTAATGCAACAGCTTGGCTATTTCACATTCTGTGTACTGTGTATTACCTGCATGTAAAAATTGGGTACAGGCTCAGATATGTTTGTCTAATCTAATAACTTATGGCTAAGTACATATGTACCTTCCTGAAGACCAAAGTTACACTGAGGTAAGTAATTCGGTAGTGTCAGAAATATTATTAATGTCAGCATTTTTGGTTTCGATGATAATCATAACCTTTGTTGTCATGCATACGTGTGCTTGTGTATGTACAGGTATGTGTGTGTGTGTGTGTCTGTGTGTGTATATATGAATGTGACACCTTACCTTGTAAACAAGGAGGCTTGGACAGATCTCATATTTGGTTTACAGGTGTGCCACATTAAAGAGGCTCATTGAGTTGATATCATTGAAGATTGATGTGATTGTGAAGGTTATAAAGACATGACAATACTTACACGCAGCATGATTAGTCAAGTTTCACATCCAATAGTTACAAAAAGTGTCAAGATTTTTGAATTTTTGACCATTGCTTGTACTGGGTGTGTGCATATAAATACAGTACTAATATGAAAAATGTCTGGTCACAAAGTTCCAGAAACCAAATTAAATCATGAATTACTCACTCATTAATGGTCTATTGTATGTGAAACATTGAGATTGTACTATTTTGACAATTTGGCATTACCATGTGAAGGTAACTTGACAGGTTTAGAAAAATTTAGTGAATACTATGAAACAACTCAATGAGCCTCTTTAAGTAGAAGAAGCCTGTTTTTGGTGAAGGTCAATGGTCATTTGGGGTCAACAGGGGTCAAATTGTGAAAACCTTGTTAACATGATATCTCTAGAAAAGGAGCTTGTGCATGGCTCATATTTTGTTTGTTTGTATGTATCCTAATTATAATATAGCCCCTCCCCCAAAAATCAAGATTTTGTATATTTCCTAACCGTGGTACATATTAAATGGCCGATATGTTGGTATGGACGTCCACCAAGACGATAATGCACACCACGGAAGTATTGTCATATACTCACTTGCACTCTGCTGTGACTAAACGTGGTAGTTAACCTTTCAATTGGCACCTGTATTATGTTAGCCTATTCTTTTGGTGGAGTGGTAGAGATCAAAGGCCATTAGGGGTCAACATATCTTCACCTTATGCAATATGCTAGAATCAAAGTGCTCATAACTGAATCATCAAAACCACAATGCCTTTTGGCTTTCTTGTTCTCTGTATGTGTGATGTTAGCCTGGTGTAACTTAATGGCCTAGTCTAATGCCTCTCACTACGATAACAAAAAGTGATGGACAGTTTGTTGTACAGTACAATGGTTGTTTAAAAACTCAATCATAGGTCACTAAATTGTTTTCATCCCATTATCCAAAATATTAAAGAAATATTATGCCACTTAATGCACATTTTTTCAGCTGGTTTTTGGTTGAGAATGCAGCTTTGCTAGATAAGGCAAACTACAGTACTGGTGGTAGTCATGCATACGTAGATGTGGAGCAAAAGCACTCACATAAACAAAGAGGTATGTGCTCCAATCCACTGCTCTAATGGTATGGACGGTTACGTGTATACTCTTTACCAAGCACAATAGAAATATTGGTCTGTGTACTTGTCGATTCATTGTGACTGTGTTAAATGGGCATTGTTAAATTCACCGGTGCTCTGAGCACGCTCTGAGCAGATTACAGGATTAGCACGCACTTCAACATTGCTGATTATCCTTAGGTTGTACTGTATTTTATTGTGTTTAGTCATTATGTTTGTTGAGAGTGATTGGTATTAAAGTAGTTATTACTGTTTTGGTGAAATACAAAAAGCAAAGACAGTAGTGGTATGTAATTTGTTCTTGGTCCCTTAGCCAACTAAACCATGGCAACTGCAGAAACAGTGCATGTTACAGGTGTGAGTTCATCAACAGTTGAGAAGGATGGAAACAAGGATTCACCATCAACGTCCTCATCATCCACACCATCTTCCAGAACACCTGCTCAAAAGAAATTTGAAAGGATGAGAAAGCTCAGGGAATTGCACCTGAAACGAGTAAGTGCATTCTCACATGCAAAGTATGTTTCTTGTGCTTGTCAACATGCTATACAAATGCCAATTAGACCCTCTTCCGGACCTGGCAAACACAAGTCAAGGAAGTGTAATCACAAATGGTAAGGGACTTAAATGTTCTGTGGTTTCTTCCTTGAAATTTGCATCTACCTAGTCAGTAGTAGGTAGACGTTACTATCTCTACGACTCGCTTTAGTGCACACAGGGCAAATAAAGCCAAAATTGTGTTGAGAGAGATAAGTTGTACTGTAGTCAGTTCCTGATTAGTCTCGCTCCACCTCACCGAATGGGAGGAATCATGTCATAAGGTCTATGGGGTTTGATATTGAACCATTTGTGTTGCCCTTTCATTCAGATTCTACAACCTTTAGCCATCCATTATTGAGATCCTGCACTGTGATTGGTTAAAAGGTGACCCATCATTCCTCAACAAACGGTCAGTAATTCGCATTAGTATGCAAAAAACTCGAGTTGGAGTTAGTTGAGACTGTTGTTGCGAGGCAACTATGCTCCTTCAGAGTAGATTAGACAAGAACAGTAATGTAAAACAGTGTGCTGAAACAAATGTTCTAGTTTACATGTACCAATACACTACATAGGCCTAATACAACACTGTAAAGAAGCCTAAAGAAGAAAAAAAAACGATGAAAAAGTACTATTAAACAAAGCAAATATTGGACACAAGGGATGGCCTAATTGCTGGCGCTGATCATGCACACAAATGTTACTGGCCACTCGTACGGTCAAATGTAGCTGCCTAGCTAGAGTAAATCAGGAAATCATGTATGCAGCAAATACAGGCTTAATTGTAGCTGTCCGACAGTCATGTTGAGTCTAATCTGCACAGGCCTAACAGTATATGCATATCATTGTCGGGCCTCGCCCTCGAGGACAAATTGACACATTGCTACAGTATTCCCAACACTCTCACCGTAGTTTAGCCCCCCCTGGACCTAAGTTACCTACTTAGCTCTGAATTTAAAGATATATTGTTCACACTAGGCCTTCTGTAAGCAGTTCCACAATTGCTAGGCTAATAAGATAATAGTAGCATTAGTCTAACAGTTTTGAAAGGATGGTCTAGCCTCAAATATAGCTTTGATATGTTGAAGAGTAAGTTAATCTGACCATTACAGTGAAACTTCTATTCAATTCCCATGTGTGGTTCCGGAGATGTTAACAGTTGAAGTTACCACATTTGTTACCAACAGTTGACTTGAAGCAAGCAGGAGTGATGTCATCTCCCCACATTGAAAAAGCATCTTATGTTTTTCTTTAAAATTTACACCAAATTTAATACTTCAATATCTATGCTATCACAATGTGAATGTATGATGGGTATGAGAGTTTTGCGACCTTCACATAACCAGTACCTAAGCTGACCAACTATTGATTTCAGGGTCAAAATAATAAATTCAATAATAAAGAAAACAAAAGACTATTCAGCCATGTGAGGAGATGACGTCACTCTTGCTTGCCTCAAGTTCACAGTTGGTAGAAAAGGGGGTAACTTCAACTGTTAATATCTTGAGAACCACACATGGGAACTGAATTCACCAGAATGGTTGGACAGACTTACTCTTCAACATATCCAAGCTAAATTTTTGGCTGGACCATCCTTTTAACTGTGTACACGAGGGAGGTTAGCGCTAACTTAAGCCTAATGTCTACGGTCAGCGACATACTAAAAGTGAAACCTCTTTGTGTTGTACGATGATAACAAAGTTGTTTATCCTCAGTTTTTCAGGGTTGCCATAAGGCTATAATGCGCCCATGTCCATATCAACAAAATTACCTTTTGTGTTATGAAATATTCTCTTTTGGTTCCTTGTATCAGCAAATCAACCTCTGGCATACGTTTGTGTGTATGTATGTGTGTACAGTACAGGTCAGAATAAAATGGACGTTAGTAGCGTCAAGCGTTAGAAAATGAAATTCCCACAGGTACGAGTCTAACGCTAGTAACGATCACATTAGCTTTGTTACTATCGTTAGAGGGCTGCTCTACTGCTAGTAATGCTGGGATCGGTATTTGCAGTAAACTTCCTAACGCTGCTAGCGTTAACTGCATTAAACCGACTTAAATTTTGTAACCTCGACTTAAGCGTTGGTTTGCACACTTGACAGTACCTGCAGTAACGATCGGGTGGAAGCCTGGAAACTACGATGTGATGGTTTATGGCCATCATTTGCACGCACCTGTCCAAAATTGCAACAGGTGAAAATCTTTCTTAATCAATTGGCCCGTAGTTGGTAAACATCTTTCTACGTACAGAAGCTGCCCGTTGTCACTGAATTAGTGCATAGTGTCCTAATACAAATTTAATCAAATCCTGTCATGGGGAAGATTAATTACATCGTGAGAGGAAGAATTTTGAAATACTGATGTAATTCTGCATACTAGGAATGCGCTAATTTAACAGAAATAGTTGTTAAAAATTTCGTGATGGGATCGACGTTAACCAGCCAATCAGAACTCGCTACACACTCAATGCAACATTTGTGTGTGTAGAAATCCTCACACACACTTTAGTCAATGGGCTTCCCCCACTGAGTTTGTGTTACGATCATGCAAGTGTCATTGAATGTTGGTATGGCAGCGAAGCAACTGATGTTTGGATGCAAATATTTTATACTATTGTTTTTTTTTTTGGTTTTTTTATTCCTTGCCGTAGGCAGGGGAATCTATGCAGTCCTAATGTCGTGTGTGTGTATGGGTGTGTGTGTGTGTGACGGTTGCTCGTAAACACTCTATCTCAAGAAGGGTAACTCTGAGTAATTTCATTTTTGGCATGTAGAGGTTGCCCATATTGAGTAGATGATCCCTATTGTTTTTGGTGTCCAAATCTTGCATATGAATGAGGTTATGGGGTAAAACATAAAAAATGTTAAAACTGCCATAGTTCCTTATCCGTGGGTCAGATTTGTTTTAAACTTGATAAGGTTGTCTGTTATTAACAGGTTCATGACCCTGTGAAATTAAATGCTTATCAATAGAGAGGAAGGGATAATTTTTCACTATAAAACAATAATAATAGCCTAAACACCATTAGTGTGGTTATTATAAACTACCGTACAAATTAGTTGAAAAGCATATGGGCTACATTTTCTCATATTAAGTAGATGATCTCTTTTGTTTGTAGTGGAGATCAAAGGTCATTTGAAGTCACCAGAGGCTTTTTGCTCCAGATTTAAGGCTACAGTACTGCATTGTAACTTAGTGAGTAACTTCTAGTGTGAGGGGCCTCCGATAAGTTGTCCAGAGAGATAGTCTTGGTATGGGGGGTCATGGGGTCAGATAGACAAGGTGGCATTAATTCATGCATTGGAATGTTAATGGGTTTATAAAAAAAAATGAAGAAAATAAAAAAACCAGCCATTCTGTCATTTATTTGGATAATATCAATATCCAGAGGAACAGCTGGTAGCAGAACAAGGTTTCTTAACAATCAAATTGGAGTGCCTTCAATCATATTTCACAATGTTGGAGAGGATGGAGGAAGCAAAAATATTGAGGAGAGATCATAACTTAGGGTCAACTTACGAGGACTTTGAGTGTGTTAAAAGCTACTTGAAACAAGGAAGAAATTATCTCAGAGTCGATAAAGGAAAATTTGCAAAAGGCAGAGCGCCAATTTGAGGCAATGGAAGAGGTTCGTGCTGATCTGGCTGGGCTGTTGTCTGATGAAGAATTTGAGCAAGCAGAAAGCTGGATGTTGGAATGCCAAAAGCATTATACTGAGGAGAGGGAAGAAGCATTGAAAAAGTTAAAGGAGGAAATTGAGTTTCAAATTAGCATTGGAATTACCTAAGGCAGAAATTCCACCATACGATGGAGACCCAAGAACATTCAGGTCATTTATGAAGAATTTTGAGGTAAATATGACAGACAAGCTGAGTTCAGATGAGGTAAGGTTGAGTTATTTGATTCAACTAACAACAGGCAAGACTAGAAGCAGCATTGATTACTGTGTGTTTCTTGGAGCTCAGAGATAATGTTGACTGATGTCATACTCATACTGTACTTGATGTGTGGGTTGTATGGCCTGGGTAGGTGATCCCTATTGCTTTTGGTGGACGTCAAATGTCGCGGTCATTTTAGGTCATTTTGGGTTAAAGGCTTGTGGTGTATCAAGAAAAATAACTGCAGTTGATCTTATACTTGTCATGTGAATAATTCATGTTTGTTGTAATATAACCATGTAGCAAGGAATCACAAAGCCTTTTGGCTTTCTGGTTTTTAATAAAGTTTAAGTTAATGGCCAGTGTGTTTTGTCTTCTTTTTAATAAAATTCTTTGCAGGTCTATGTAAGAGTGTCATGAAAATATATCATGTGAGCCTTTTTACTTTGTTTACACCGGCTCAGAGGTCAAATACTATACAAGGGAGAATCCCCCTTTCGACTTCTCAATGAAACAGTTAAATATCGTAAAATTCCTCCCTTCACACTGCAAATCCCCCAAAATTTTTGGAAAGGGACATCTTCCCCAGATTTAAATCTTTGGTGCTAACACTCCTCCATACCACTTTGAAAGATATTAAGTGGCTGAACATTGCAGGTGTGTGTGAAATATAAACATCGACTAGAAGGATCAAAATTAGTTTGATGGCTTTGACAGTTGATCAAAATTGGCTTGATGGCTTTGACAACTGAATAACAGTCATATTGAAACAAAAATGCAATATAAAGGATAATTTTGGTTACTGTCATTATCTGATCCTTCTAGTTTCTGCATTATTTAGTAGTTATGGTGCAGCCGCTCGTGACCTCGGCTGCTATGTTAGAATAAACATAGCAGCCATTATTGGCTCATCAGGATGGGTTTGCCATGGCTCATGGCGTGAGCAGTGAATTTGAACAAAGCAACACAATGGATTAGAATGAGATGGTAGAAATAACAAGTAGGCCCATGAATATGAATTGGAAAAAAACTGGAATGTCCCTTATTTCCTTTCAAGTGAAACTTGTAAAGCATGCAAATTAAACCTTTAAGCACTGGCTTGAGGCTTGAACAGGTAATGATTGCAAATTGAACAAAAGCTAACAAAGGCAAAGTGCACAGTGGGTGCAAGGGAATTGTAGGAACACACGGTATGACCCCCAGCTCCTCTGGCCCACAACTATTGCTATGTAAGCATCATGCTGTCAAATGCTGTATGTCCTGGGCCTCAATTTCACAGACAGGTCATCAGTGTTCCAAACATTTATTTTGTTTTAATAACCCCCCATTATTAACTTCAAGCCATGAGTAAATTTTCCAGAGCAAACAAGGAAAATGGACTTTTATTGACACTGCAGCATTTTACTTATTTGCAGACTAGGCTAGGACTCTAAAGCAAGGGGTGGGGGTGAAGAGATAAGTCCCTTTCAAATTTGGTGGACATTTGCCCCCCAAAAAAATGATTTCAATTCGTCTTTATTCAATAGGTCCATGTGGGCTACATGGGTATTCCATTTTCTGCAAAAAGGGTGGTCACTTAATAGTCCTACCCTTCTGGACGATCAACATAGCCTACAGTATATCATTTACTGACATACAATTACACAGTTCAAGCAAATCTCCAATGTTTGTTATGGATGGATTGTTCTTAGTTAAGAGACTGTTCAGGCTTGGATAGGCCTAGGCCCACCATAGTCATAACAAAAAGTCGTATGCTTGTCTAGGCTAGGCAGAATTTTAAAAATATTCAAATAGAAAAGTTATTTCATCAGAAAATAAGACTGCATGTTAATTTAAACCATGTGTAAGCAAACACGCAGCACCGTGTGATACTGTAACTTGGTCCATTTACTACAATCTATTCTGCCTTTAAAGTTAACCTATCACCTGTTTCCTGTTCTTGGCCCAAAACGGGAGATGAACTACAGTAGCCTATCTACCCAAGTTTGTTACAGTAGCCTCATTTAACGCTCTACTGCACTGGTTCTTACATAGCTGTCAATATACCTTTCAAGAGTAGTGGATGTTCAACAGTTCACGATAGCACTCATTATGCACTAGGCTATAAATAGCTGGTACAGTTGTTCAGTATTAACTATTATTGTGTCTATAGCCTAGGCTACTTTTTGCATAGTGGCTGGGTCAAGCTACGATTCTGGCCTAACTCACAGGCACTTTCATATCTAATGATCACTAACGTTCATGTTACATGGTAGACACGTAGCCAACTAGACTAATAAATGTATGCACCAATTAACGTTAAAACTGCCTAGGCCTAGCCTGTGGCCTAAGTTAATTGCAACACAAAGAAACTTGCTTTATCTGCTTAAAATACTTTGTGACACTGGCAAGACCTAAGTACCTTGCCTACACAGACCAAACCTAGGCTAGGCTTGAGTCTTTGCTGTGCCTCCATATCCTGCACACTCTTAATTTGGGCTAACGTTCGAGAAAGGAACTCCCTGATTAGAGTTAGACTGAGCAACCTTTTTCACTGGGTGCAGGCTAGGCCGCGCCTATGCATCGTATTGCCGATATGAGTGAGTGTAGCTATCTTAAACCTACTCTAAATAATGTTAACCTCGATCACCAAACCATCTCAGGGTTTTTCAATGGGCTTCCTACACTGCCTAAAATTAAACTGATTCTGTAGAAAATACAGTATGAAAACCTACTACTTCTACTGCTATACTGTACTGTAAGAAAACCTGCAAAATGCCCATACAGTAAGTGATGCAGCTTACCGCATGCTATAGCTCGTAGGCTGCACAGCCATATGGATTTAATAATGCAGCTATCGCAAGTAGCGTTAACAAAGTTGCTACATACCGTTTTTGGTATACGTCAAAAAGCCGATGCAGCTAGCTGTTGACCATGTTTTCTTCTAACGCAAGTAACGATGGAAGTTACTTGAAGATTGCAGGTGCGGAGAGGCCTAACGCTGGTAACGATTCTTATTGGTAATGAAACTATAGATAATTGCGTTACCATAGGTGCAATGGTAACGAAGCTATCGTTAGCAAGCGGAATTTTCTAATGCTTAACGCTACTAATGTCCGTTTTATTCTGAGCTGTACTGTATGTGTGTCTGTGACACTCGCTTGGGTACACTCTAACTCAAAAGGGGAAAGTCAGATGAAAGTCAAACTTGGTAGGTAGGTCCACCATGTTGAGGTGCACCCTATTGTTTTTGGTGGAAGTCAAAGATTGTCTGGGGACACTGGGGAATCCCGTCCCTCACAGCACACGGTCACCGCCTATTATGCACCCTACTTATAATGCACATGTATGAGTGCATTGAAGCACTTAAGTGGGAGTAGAGTTAATGAGCCTGGCACTTAGCAGTTCAGTGCTACTGCTATTGCTCAATTTCTATTCGTCGGATTAGGTATAGGTGTGATTTTAGGTTAACCAAAGATTAATTCGTCAAGGAAGTTTTGGTTGCTCTTTGTATGTAAACAAGGTTAGTTCAAACTAAAAGCATTACATACCAATAAATATTTTTCAAAATCCTTTCCAAACAAAAGGGATGTGAAGACACCTCTCGGCAGTCCATAAAACAAACTTAACAAGAAGCAAATCTCACCGAAATTTCCCCAACATTTGTATACACGCCACGTGTACAGCAGAAGTTGTCTTTTTCTTTCTAGCGCAAGCCTTGTGTTTTCAAAACTCTTTTGTTTTCGTCAACAGAGACGATGGTGGAGTTATGCAGTTTGAACGTTTTATTTGGTTGTAGCCTGGTTGAAACTGCTTGTTAGACAAGATCGCTTGTCCAACAAGCGGTACTAGATTCACAAACTTCGAACACTTTCTCGTTTTTGATTTCTTGCCAAAGGCAGGCTAGAAATCTATACAATAGTAATGGCATGTGTGTGCCAGTGTATGCATGTGTGCACGCATGTGTATGCCTTTGCATTGTAGTATTTTCCAAGGACCTGAACAAAAGTATATATGTAGTATATGTAGTACATGTAGGTTAGGCTCTAAATGTAGCGTATACATTCACTTACATGATAGGCAACAGTTCAACTGAATGTGAATATTTTATTGATTGTGACTCCAAAAACTTTCAGGGAAACAATTTTAATACTCAACAATAATGTTCAGTTTCAATTGTTATGGTTAATGTTTTGATCGGCAGAATCTTGAGAGCATTATAGGCCTAGTGATTGTCTGACAGAAGTTTCAGCCAATCATGTCAGTACAAGGGGCAAAATTTACATTATTTGTCTGTTGTCACTACACTGTTGACAAATAAAGTTCTTTTCAAAACTTTAAGTGGGGGAAAAAATGTTTCTTCTGTGCTATAGTGGGAAGAATTATGCTGTGAAAATTGCTTCCTTTTCAGACAGTTTGTGTTTATAAATTTATTTTTGGACTGATGTGACAACTTCACGTTTTAATATGCATGTGCTTAAATGAAAGAAAGGGCACCGACAGCTACCCAGAACTGGCACGTCATCAACTTTTACCATGGAGAGGCAGTATTTTCCTGGGGCACCACATGCAGCAAATGTCAAGGGCATGACATTTTGCCATGACCATAAATTATGTAAAGTTCTGCACAAACACTGTATTTGCTATCCTTCTTTTGCAGAATGAAGCAAGAAAGATGAATCATGCCGAGGTTGTGGAGGAAGATAGACGGAATAAGCTTCCAGCAAATTATGAAGCAAAAAAGAGAAAAGGAGATTGGATTTTACAAGAAGAAGAAAAGAGAAAGGTGACCTTGTCAAATGCATGTTTATCCTAAAAGCAAAGACTTCAACTCTTCACCATCTGTTTTAAGCACTATTATTGCATCACCTTGTTTCACTTTACCACTGTTTTTCATTTTGATGGTAATTGTAACATTTTTAATCTTGATGGCCAGTGTATCTATAGTAGGCGTGTTTATATATGTTTTATGATGCCTACATCGTAAACTTCTCAAGGAGGGAAGCTTGGACAGATCTTATTTGTTATGTAGGTATAATACACAAAGCACATAGACTACAAGGACCTGATTGTTTTTGTTGTGGTTAAAGGTCATTTGTGGTCAACAGAGGTAAAATACTGATTTTGTACCACATTTAGTACAGAAATAATTGTTTTTAAATGAGCTGACAGGTCATTTTGGGTCAACAGGGGTCAAATAGTAAAAAGAAACTTGTAAATACAATATTTCAAGAAAGGAACCTTGGACAGAGCTCATACCTGATTTGCATTTGGTGGAGGTCAGAGTTCATTTGGGATCAGCAAGGTTCACATTGTGAAAACATTGTAACCAAGATTTCCCAAGAAGGAAGCTTAAGTTTGGACAGAGCAGGTCATTTGGGATTAGTCAAGTATTAAAAATCTTGTAAACATGATATATCTAATAAGGGAAGATTTTCTTAGATGTTTATATATGTAGATGAAACACATGGAGAAGAACAGTTTTGGTTCCTTTCTTCAGCAGGAAGGTATGCAGTCAGGTTGGTGTGTGTGTCTGTGATGCTTGCTTATGCTCTAATGCAATAGGGGAAGTTGCATGAAAGTTAAAATTGGTATGTAGGTCTGCCATATTTAGCTGTGCCCTAATGTTTTGGGTGCCCATGTCGTGCATACACTTGAGTTTATGGGGTAAAAGGTGAAAATATTTTGGTTGCTTTAACTCTACAGTCGTCTCTTAGAATGCATCGAAAGTTAGCATAGATATTCTGAGTGATGATAGATATGTATTCATGTGGACTTCAATAGTATGCTTAGTGGGGGGCTTTCAAGGCAATATTTATAGAAAGTAAAAATTCAGCTGTTTACAACCCTCATGGGCTACCATGCAAAGTATTTACCAACTCAGTGCACTTATGTGTGTGATTTTGTATTGTGATTAATACAGTGACAGGGCCACGGTCTTTGCATGATGTGGTCAATGGCAGAATAGTCACAGAAATTTTATCATCTTCACCTGGTAGTATGATAGCTTTTTGGGAACATTGTAGGCTGATATTTACTCACAAACTTCATAGTCTAAAATTATGTTTTCCTTTGGATTCTGGTCAAACATTTCATGGACTTCGGCAAGTTTCTGTGGCTCAATAATTGTTAGTTAGATTGTAGCCAAAGTTATACTTAGGGTGATTATTGAAGGGTAATTTGGCTACATAGACCAAATGATTTGGTAAATGAAATATTTGGGGCTCAGTGGCTTTGAGTACATGTTTTAATTTGTACCTGTCTATTTGGGGGCACAATTTTTATGGGTTCAAACCTCTGCTACAGTAACTGGACAATTGATACTCGGATGTTATGCAGGTTCAGTATATTCTGTGCTATTTTGTATGCAGTTTGGTTGCCTAAAGTATCTGTCAAGTGCTTGGCATTCTTCTATTTAGTAAGGAACCAAAGTGCCCTTGGGCACCTGTTTTTTGTACAGGTGCCAGCGTACATGTTGAGTCATGATACCTATCAGTCATTGAGCTTAATAGGTCAACAGGTGTCATTGTGTGTAGCTGTTGTTCATACTATGTTACTGTAATGTTACCGTAATGTTACTGTCATGTTACTGTAATAGTGGTACACAGCCTCACCTGAATGCAATTATGTCAGATTCATAAACAGATACTCATTTAATGAAATCACAGAAAACACAATGCATTTGTGCATTCTGGTTCTGTAAGTGGCAACATTTCAAGATGTTTACTTGCTTCTCAGCCACATCACATTGTCACTTCTTCATACTACCATTCTTTTTTGTCCTTTGCAGGCTGCTGAGGCCAGGGGTGAGAACTACGACAGACTCAAGGTCCTGGACGTCACAGCAGATGATGCTGAGAGATGGGAGAGGAAGAAAAAGAAGAAAAATCCTGACCAGGGTTTCTCAGACTATGAACAAGCCTCATTTAGGCAATACCAGAGACTAACTAAACAGATGAAGCCAGACATGGATGAATACATTCGAAAGAAAGACAAAATGTAAGGAAATAAACTGGTTGGGGGGGGGGGAAGCAGCAAATCCAGTTATGTATCAAAAATCTGCCATTGTGTCTGTAACATGTTTGATAACATGGTGTGTTTACCATGGTAATGATAATAATCATAACCATGTAGTTCTTATAGTTTAATGTAAGAGTGAAGCTTCATGCTGTGTGTGATATTTTATACATATTGCATTTCACGCTTTTACCAAACAGTATCAAACTGCAAATCTATGAAGTTTTTTTTTTTTTTTCATGTTTTTCCAGTTTTCCATCATAGAATTCAAAACAAATGTGACCCCATTGGTTGGATGCAAATACTGCTGGTTAATCCATGAAATGTTTACATATATACTTCTGTTGCAAAGTAACAGACTGTTGGGTAGCTCGTTCTATGTGAGACATGCATTTAACTGTACCATTAAATGGCAAATAAAGTGTTTCGTATTTCTGTTCAAGTATATTTTGTGGTTATTTTAACTAAACATTGTAGCTAGCAGTTTATGTCTTGTTCTACAACAGTGGTACAGACATTTTATCCCACATTTTACTGTATGCACAGGTGATGCTGCATCCAGAACATACTGGAAAAAAGTTGGTAATGCTTAAGCCAATCACAGTATTATTTTCTGTAAACATGTCTACACCTTTATGGAAGCATACATGAACATAGTACCTATAAATGGAGTGCACTTTCACATTTTGTGTTAATATATCACCCTTCTTGATATCAACATTTCATGCTGGGAATATTCTTTTCCAGGGGTAATGATATGTACCCCAGTGTAGACTCTCTGATGCAAGGAACTCATAAAGACTCTGAAGAAGGAATAAACAGAATGGTTGCTGACCTAGAAAAGCAGTAAGTCAGTCCTCATTGTACTTTGTTTCACAATCCTCGAAAGGAATCCACTGGATAAAAGTGCCAAAAAGTACCATGGAGAGATGTAACATGTATGCATTCTAAAAAGCACATCATTTGGTAGTATCTTCTCTGTACATGGAAGTTTGGCATGTGTTGTTTAGAGTTTCTCACTTAGCACAAGTCCTCTTCTCCTTTTGCACTGTTCCTTTATGAGCTGCATGAACATGGTTTAAAGTGATGGGTTGAGTTTGAAAATACTACAAAAAATTCATGTCCAACATTATTGCCCTTTGTTTAAGTGGACCAAGTAATTGATTAAAGAGAGTGAAAACTCCTAATCCTGAGCAAAGTCTTCAAATTGTGGGCAAGTGTTAAGTGTGCTGCAGCCAAACTTATTCAGTCCCTGAATGAAATGGCTGTAACAAGCCAAAGGAGGGTAGTACAAATTCACTAGTGAAAACCAGTGATCAATTCCTAGAGGAATGATTCAAGTGTATGAAGGGAGTGGATACGGTCCTGCATACACTGTTACTGAAAAACATCCCGTCCACATTTTGGCAGGACATTTACTCTCATGAATGCATTGGAAAGTAGGTACACTCATGGGGGTGCCATATTGTAGTCATCAAGAGAATCCCAAAAGAACAGATAATTCAACCAATACTTGATGAGTTGAAAAATATTTTCAAATGGTGGCAGATGGACCTTTCAATTATTATTAATTAGCACTATTAATTAGCACTAATTATTAATACTAATTATTAATTAGCACTAATAAGTCAATTAGCACTAACTGCAGAACCACTGAAGTTGATTCATTATGTGCCCTATGGCATGCTTAACATGACCAGACTACATTTGATCATTTTTCTTAGGCACCCTTCTGTATTACCAGGAAATGTTACGTCCCATCCACAACACTCTTTCCCGTGTTTGTTTCCCCATTCATTAATTATCGTAAGATCGATTTTTTTCCAGTGGACATTCAAAACTTGGAACTTTGACTTATTTACTTGGATAATTGACCAACTTCAGTTGGATATTTTACTTTTGAAATTTACATCTTCGTGTTAAACTTGAATGCCCAGAATGCCCCTTAACATCCACCAAGAGCAAAAGGGTTTTACAGTCAAAGTGACTTACCCTACAAATCAAGTATCAGATCTGTCCAAACATCCTTCTTGAAAATCTTTATTACATGGATTTCACAATTCAACCCTAATCCACAATGACCTTTGACCTCCACCAAAAACAACAACAGTCCCTATACTGAGTAGGGTACACTTACATGCCAAATATGAAATCTATCCAGCTTCTCTTCTTGAGACCATGTAGGTGTCATACACATGCATGCCTGCATGATTACGAAGGTTTACGATTATTAGCAAAACCAAAAATGCTGCCTATTTGTAATCATAAAGCAATTTAATCAAACTGGCACTGTTCGTAGGTCTGTTTCAATATCTAATCTGCAGCAGACACCTACAGTAGATTTCAAAACCAGCAGCTGTTGCTTTGCGTGATGGTATTTCTGTCACCTGGCCTAGGATGATTACTATTAAAATGTAGGCCCAGTCTATTGTAACTTTTCACTGACCATACTGCCTTAAGTAGGTAAGCTATTGAAACACTATTACTTTGCACACTGGGCACCAGGTTAGACTAACCACAATCACTTACTGCTGTCAGTATTATGTTTCAGATAACCTTTCATGACTTATTAGAATGAAATGTTGTGAAGTTGATTTAAGATTCATTTTGGTCAGTTTATTTACTGCTAATGTGGAGTATTCATGCAACATTTTAAGGAAAAGGATAATTCACTGTAATTTATATGGGACCAGTACTGATAAATGTCAGGGGGTATCAGGTACCAATACTACTTACAAACAAGTGTTCCACCCTACCCAAATCTCAAGAAAGACAGTTTGGATTAAATACATACTTAGATTGCTCTAAGTGCAAGAAGCTTTTTGTTGTTGATGTAATAGTTCATGTGTGGTCAACAGGGGTCTAATTACAGAAATCTTCTCTGAAAGGAAATCTTGAAATGACTTTATTATAATCAGTTGACAGGTGTACCACATTCAGTAAATGAATATGAAATTGTCTTTCAAGGGAGGTCAAAGGCTATTTTGTTGCAAAGATATGGTAATTTTGGAAAACCCATAAGCAACATTGCTGGGAGAAGTAATCCCAAGAAAGTTGAAGGAAAACATTTTCACAATGGTTATTTAATACAAAAATTAGCTGGACACAACATATAAGACAACATCAACAATGGAGGAGACTCTTGACCATAAGATTTGTCTGGAGTAATATTTCAGTTGCATGCAATGCATTCAACGTGTCAGATGCTGGCCACTTGTTCATAAGCATTAACATAAAACAGCTGGAACCTGTGCAAGCACGTTAAGGAATCAAAAGAGCAATAGAAAGACCAATCTTGATACTCTTCATGGACTCATAGTTGAGGTGGCACTCTAATGGTTTTACCCAAAGGGGCTACCATATGAAAGTTATAGGAACACCTATGGGAACCCCCCCCATACCTTAGCAGAATGACAACTTAAATCATAATTGAAATACAACAGCAACTTCCAGCTTTAGTGAATGTCACCTGTGTAGAGTGTCAGGTAGGGTTTTTACTTCACTTGTCTAGTGTCATATTTCTTCTCCAAACCTTTCTCTTCTTTGTTGAACTTTGCAGAATTGAAAAGCGGTCCAAGTACAGCAGAAGACGAGCATACAACGAAGAGGATGACATTGACTACATTAACGAGAGAAACATGCGCTTCAACAAGAAGATTGAGAGGTTCTATGGAAAGTACACCACAGAGATAAAACAAAACCTAGAGAGAGGAACAGCAGTTTAATGGATTTTTTAATGTGGTTTACGATGGGGGGAAAAAATGACTGCCAGCAAGTTCTCCCTTTATATTAATACCTTCAGTATAAGATATCAAGGAAAAGAGCCTGTTGTGTAGATGTACAGCCAATGCTGGGATCAAATTGATTTCGTTCAGTACAAAGGTAGGATGAGACATAACTGTTATTGAAGAAAGGCATAACTAGTAAGTTCACTTTAATGAAATACAAAAGTGACAGTAAAGAAATGCATTATGTAATGGTTTAATGATAAGTTTTTCTTTTCATTTTGATCCACGAACATGCCTGTTGCAATCCATTATTAAATACAGTGGTAATGCACAGTGGTAAGTAGTTGAATACATGCCACACTTCTTTGACTTAAAACAATGACATTGGTAGCAACGAACAGATGTTGTTACCAGATGAATTTCCTAAACAGTTCAGCAGTTATTATGTAGAGTCATTGAGAGATTAAAAGGTCAGACCCCAGCAGTTTCTTTTCAGGATCCCAGATTGACCACTACCAGTTTGATCAGCATCATTGAAAACGCACAGAATACCTAGTCCGAATGCTTTAGGAACCTTTCCTGTAATCAAAACTAGAGGCTGTAGAAGTGTAACTGTTTGTTAACCAAGGGAGATTACATATTCTCTGATAGCACGTTGTAATGTTATTGTCAATAATGTACTTGTGAGTGACTGGTTAAATATCATTGGGCAACTTCGACATCATCATTGGTCAACCCTGCATAATAAGTATATAAAATGTTAACTGAAACGATTGGCATTTGCAATAGATGACAAAATGTCCACCTGTTTTGTTTCTTACAATTTTCTCAATCTTCTACCCAACAATTCCATAAATTACCAAGCCACTTTTGTACCCTGGCATTGTGTTCACTACCATTTGCTGTAACCTATTACCTATAATTACATTTACATCACTAAACATTCCATAGTGGCCATTTAAATAATGTACATTCCTTGATTGCAGTACAAAGTGCCTGTTATTCCTACATAGAAATCTAGGCAATTTCACCACAGAGTTATCACTTGTACCTAGTCCACTATAAAAATAAATTTATGAGTCCCAACAGCAACAAAATCTTGTTCTACAAGGTCAACTCAATTGTAAACATCTTCTCAAAACATTCAGAACCTCAGGGCCAAAAACAAATGGCATGTACAAAACATTTTGCCTTCCAAAGTTACGTTTGTTGCAGATTCCCTATTTCTACTGTGTTAAAAAGTCACTTATAATGTGATTCTGATGTCACACTACCGTTACCAGAAATACAAATTTTACCAAGCTAAAATTATCTAAGGCTAGAGAATACTGCAATCTGTTAAAGATGCTGTAATAGAGACTTAAAAATAAAAAACCATCTTCTTGATGTTAAATCATGAAAGTGTCTCTTCAAGCATCATTCAGTCTGAATTATTTCACTCATTTTCGTCTCTCCCCTTCCATACTCTGCAGCTGGCTTGCCAGGATGTCTCTTTCGTACATGAGGTCAGAATATTTCTTCTGAAGCAATTTTTCTCTTTCTGTCTGGCGATTTACATCTTCCCTCAAGGACTGCAAAGACAAAAGTTTACACATATTGTGTGTTAGCAGCACTAGTAGAGGTTTACTTTCAATGACTTTGTTATTATGCTTTATTACATATGAATGAAGCATAATGATAACAAAATGGTCTCTCTGGTCAAGCAACTTTCCTTTCTTAAGATACCACATAAACAAAGTTTTTAGACTATGACATCAGTATCCGTTGACCTTCATAAACCAGACTGCAAGAATGCATTGAGGTTGTGATGAATTTCCTACACAACATTTAAACATAAACTTAATCATAAATGTCTCTTGTAGCTTAAATGTTCTGCACCACTATTGTATGGTAAAGACAAGTCATTCTAATGTAGTAGTAGTGTCTCCAGAGCTAAACTGCTGGTGACCCCAGATGGCCTATCACCTCAACTAAAATCAATGGATCTCATCTTAATAGCAAAATTATCCGAAAAATGCTGTACCTATGTTTTCTATCTTGAGGTACATGGGTTTCAGACGATTTTCAGTTTTTAAACTCTGGTGCATTTACCACCAACAAGAACGCAGAAATGCACTGTGGTTTTATGATGTAATTATCAGGATTTTCTTTCTTAATCTGACAGTGTAACATAAGCATGTGTCACCAGCTACGTATGTTTCATATGAGATCTGAGCAAGCTTACAAGGTTTCCATAATTTGACACTTGGTAATGTCTAAGGACCTTTAACCGCTACTAAAATGAGTGGGTTCTTGTACTCAATGAGATACATACACATACTACATGAGATCTGTCCAAGCTTCCTTTCTTGAGGTATCATGTTTACAAGAATTTCACAATGTGGCTAATGTTGACCTCAAATGAGCTTTCACCTTCACTAAAGGCGACAGGATTCTTACACATAATGAGACACGCTTACATACTAAATATGAGATTTGGCCAAGCGTCTAAAGATACAGTGCTTACAAAGTTTTCACAATTTGACATCAAATGACCTTTGACCTTCCTGATAACAAAAGGGATAATCTACTCAAACCGGACAAACCACACATCAAATGAAGCATGTTTTCGTTCAGTGTTTATGAGCCAAGACATCACATACACATATGCCCTCAGACACATGCCATCACCACTGCAAAGATTCCTTCTGCGTTCAGCAAGGCAAAAAAAAAGTGATGATATACACAACCCTACTTGATAGCCAAAAGTATTAACGATTAGATTTGCTGAAGTTCACCAGCAACCAATCACATATGGTCTTACTGCTGTGGAACTAGAAGAATTTCCCAGTTAAAGCTTAATGGAGGCTTTTTGTGAGAAGTAAATGTGGAGAAGAAAGGCATATCCTCGAGTGAAAAGAAGTTAATTTCAGACATCAAACCTTGATTTTGTGCAGGAATATCAATGGTCTAAATGCAAAACTTACTAAAATGCTTTACAAACTTGTGACTGTCGATACTACTCCACATTCTCCAGTATTTGAACAGGGACATACCTCAGACTGGATAGTCTATCAATGAAATTGTAAAGTAATGCCAGAATATCCACCAAAGGTGACTATATTTAAAGATATAACATATACCAAGACAGCTGAAAGAGATTAAAGACTGTGACCTCAATAATTCCTCTGAGTGAAAAGCATACCTCAATTCTCTTTGGTACCGCCATGTCCTCGTTCTGCTTCAAAGTTTGGAATGTCTCTAGTTCTACAAAGGATTGTTCCACTTGCTCATAGTTGTCTTCCAGCTGCTTAATGAGTCCCATGGCCCTTGACTGGTACCCTCCCAGGAGTATCTTGAGTTTCTTTTCCAGTTTAGCTGCCCTCTTGGCTTCCCTCGTCATCACCCCTCGATTCACCTGAGGGTCACATTTACACAAGTAAACAAAAGAAACTTGAATCCAGTGAAACTACAAAGACCATATGCTATGTCAAATGACTGATTGTTTTTTGATTCATGTGTGCTACTGATAGCACACAAAACTTAGAAGCTGAATTCAAATTATGGTCTATGGCAAACCTTTCTTAGTTTGCTTAGCTATCTTTGTTTTATCAGCTCACTCCATGCCCATTTGTTTAATAGTGCTCTTCAGTTTTTATATATAATTAACATACTATACCATGTAACCAAAGAAATTGCCATAAATATGCACTGGAATACATATTACCCTTTTCTGTCAGGCAGGCATCCTTACTTCCAGAAAATTAAGACAGATGTCCCTTCCCACTAGCATAGCCAAGGGGGAAGAGGCACAAGGGGCCATATTTACACCCTAAAAACAGTGGGGAAAATGAATATGTATATCTAGAATGCAGTAACCAAAGCTCCATGATTGCCTGAAGAAATTGTACCACGCCTGGAAACCTGAACTCGTATGTATGCAGTATGTCAGTGGAAGGTGTGTTCCTAAGCCTAGACAAGACTAGCCCTGTGGCATAGTGCCACATCTATACCCTGCTGGCCTGTACTGCACTGAGCTTGTATAAACATGCAGATCAGCAATGACAAGTACATTCATTAAAAAAAGAGAAAATTGGGAGGGGGCACTTGAATACCATCTAGTGTTACAAAACAAAGCAGAACCTGTTACCTCCTTTTCTTATGGAAAATGCCAGTGTAAACATACTTGTCACATGCTCCTGCAGTGTCCCATGCTCCTGCAGTGACACACACTCAACTTTTCTGGTGAAAATTAAGTACATTTTTGTAGTGGAAATAACAAACATTTAAAAGCTTACATTAGGCAGTCAATATGACTTTTTTTCAAAGATTTCCTATTGCAGTCAATATCGATGAGGACAAGCACACTGAACCTAAAACAGTCAATTCTGGCAAAAATATCCACTACATGACATTTCCCTTAAATTATCAAACACCTCATACCTACCACTGTTTTATACTGACCACATGTTATGACCTTCAATCTGCATGAAGAGATATGGTAGAAATAAATTCTCCATGTAACGATAAGCAACCCTTACACTGTATGGAGATATCTTACGAGAGCAAATTCTTACAGTAATTAACAAAATGATTTGACCTCTGCCTCTTGGAAATGTTTATTATGTGTTTAACAGGGCAGGCAACTCTAAACAAGTATTCAGAATTTGCTTCACCTGTAGGCATTCAAAAGTTCCTGTTAAACCTGTGACCCTACAACTGTCTTTTGTTTCTCTGTAATGGAGTGTTTTTTCATTCTCTGGACTGAAGTATGTATAACATGTCTTTCTGTAAGTTCCTATCTGTCAACATGTATGTTCATTTTCAGTTCACTTGTAATGTCATCCACCTGACGATCGGGATCCACCAGTGAAACACAAAGTAGTGGGAAAAAAAAACATGAATAGCTCTGAACACACTGTGATCACTTTCATAGCCCAATGTTTTCTATTCTAGGGCATTTTTTCTCTGCCCTTTTCCTCACATATTAAGTTTTTATTCTTGAATAATACAAACAACAATCAGTTATCTGTTCTTGACTTTGCATCCAGCACATTGTCAGTCACTTGATAATTATTACTCCCATTCGTACAGATCTGTAACTTGCCTCACTTTATTTTAATTCCCTTGAAGATATCTTTCCTTCCAAGTATCACTGTCCCTTCCTGGATTGCTGGTTCCTCTTTTCTAATGTACAAATGTTTCTTCATTTTCCTTAGTTTACAATGACTTGCCCAACCCTTCTAAACCATTATGACTCACCTCAAGTTTCTTCTCTGCCGATTCTATCCGTTCCTTTTTGCTGACCATGTTTGCCCTAGTGTATCGTTTCTGGGAGGGAAGGTAGAGCACCTGACTCTGGCACTCATCCCACACTTGTGAGTATGCATCTAGAGAGAGGTCTCCATGGCCCATCCCATCTTTCACCACTTCCATCTCTTGTCTGAGCAACTCCCGAGCCTTTAAAAGAACAAACAAATGACAGCAAACCTAGGCTCATTCCACACACACCTCACCACTAATGAGAATGGAATGCATCAGGTGAGCATTCCATCAAAGTTGCAATGTTCACTAAAGAAGGATTCGGCATTTACTTCTAACCCCATGCCACTTTGTTCCCATCATCAATATGATACATAAACACTAGCAGGAAATCTTTAAAATTTTCAATTGTGTTCACAGGAAATTGACCAAGGCATTCCATCACTGGGTGAAGCAACATTGAACAAATAGCTTGCTAGCTTCTGTGTGGTTAAAATAAGTAAAATGTAGGTTTATATGCTCTACTCTAGATATTGTAACAGACCTCTGAATAATGCCTATCAAATCTCTTTATGATTACAAATAAAGGGCATTTTCAAGTAAAAAGATCATTTTCAAGTGTAAGGATTTCTATGCATTGATGGGAAGTAAAGTTTTACACTTATTTTAATTAAGTTACAGTAATTTGCCTAGCCTGACTGCCATTACGCCTAGGGTATATACTTTCATCAGCTTTTGGCAAAAACAGCTCCACACACAAAAGCAAATTTTCATGACATACAGTACATGAACATCGTGACAAAATTTGTTTCAAAGGTCATCCTTCTATCTAAACATTTTGGCCTAGAGTTATTTTAAAAAGTTTGCAATACAAGGTGATTTTGCAGCAGATCAGTTTGCATCATAAATCTGTGGTTTGGATACAAGCCTCAGCTTATTTTCTGACTGATACTGAACGTCGGATATGCAGTTCATAGAATCTTCCTGAATGATTACAACAGTTTTCCATACAACTTACAAAATAAAAACTAGCACAGCAATTCCGCTGTAGCTCACACAATTGAACTGAGGGTTACAGTCCTATGTTCTGACACACTTTTGTTCCCCCACCCCATGTTCTGACACTCAAATGTTAAAACACATTCATTATATCAGGCACCATTTTGGGTCCCAGCTATGATGCTCGGCGTGGTAATGACGCAATGATCAGCCAATGCTGTCGGAATTTAAGTGTACATGTCGAAATACAAGAGTGTCAGAACATAGGGGTGTCGAAACTTAGGGCAGTCACTCAACTAACTAAAGGTAATCTTTGTTTGTGGCATTGCAAAATGAAAGTGCAGTACTTGGAAGGTGACGAAATGTTACATGCAAAAAGTATTTAGTTGACACACTATCAAGCCTATGACATTATCATATGCCAGTGTAGTGTATTAATTTCGAAATGTGATGTTGAAAAATGGTATTAGGTGTACCAGCTATGGTCTGTAGAGAAGGTTAAATCTACTTTAGGCTGTGTGATATGTAAGGATGCAATGGATAATGTTTAGATCCTGTCAGAGCTGGCTTTGGCTGGATCTAAATTGAAATGTGCGCTGGACTAGATTTTTTCAATGGTTGTAAAATTAAAATGTACATGGCTTTTACGTTTGAGCGTTGTAAGGTTTTGTTTTTTTTTTTGCTATGGGCAGTATTTAAGATAATCCAAGTCAATGGACACATTGTAAAAACACTGCAGTGTTGGTGATGCAACAAATCAACTCTGTTTACAATGATCACTTAACCACATGCTTCACTAACTTAATTTGCATGTCAATTTACTAGTATCGGAATGTGATATCGATAGGTGATGGTTCAGTTAGACTTGATGACCCACAGGGCAGATAGGCTGGCCAGCCCAACTGTAAAATTTGATTGTTTACCAGAGTGACCACAGAATAGCTCTCCAGCTAAATCTGTTCAGTTAGAGTGCCATGTGCAAAAAAACAACCAAAAATCCAATTTTCCTCCAAAAATTACATTGCAACTCACTCATAAATTAAGCCAGTTGAAATGTAATTCAGGTGGAAAAAAATACGTCTATCCCAAAAAACACACTGAAAAAATTTCAGGCAAATATCTCACAAAATGAAGAAAGAGAAGGCTTTTGAAAAAACTTGAGGACATCAGCCTCATTCTAATACCTCACACACTTGGTATGTGAGCTAATCATGAGTAAAAAATACTGGCAAAACTGTACAAAATAATTTATTTTAACTTTTGCTAAAGATTAAATGTGGATGTAGGATTTGAGACAGAGGTTGAATGGATGTATTTTACTAATTGTTTTCGAACGTAACCGGCAGGAATGCAACTGTTCTGTATCAATGGCATATCGAAGGCCAAGCCACAAACTCTACTCCTAAAAGAAACATCAAGCAAATGACAAATGTCTATGCTACTGTAGTTTCTAACATCACATAGACATATACAAATCAGTGCCTCACAATTTACACAGTGATGATAAAGCTGAACATAATTGGCTACATACTTGCTCTGTAAGGCTAAACAGTAGAAAACAACTGTTTTCCACATTGCCATGTATAATGTATGAAAAGCTCCAGAATTTATTCTTCAGCTGTTGCTTACTAATATCATTCTGGTTTATGTATATCTATGGCTCTAACTTATATTCAAAAGTACCGGTGCTCGCAGAAAAAAACTTTTCCACCGGTACTGCAAATTACCGGTACTGCGAATACCTGTACTGACTTGGGTACCAGCATACCGTCCAATCCTACTGCAAACAAAAATTGTAATAAAATTTGTTTTTCAGAACCTCTCTGCTTTTTCACGATTTCATAATTCAAGAAGTGAAGTCTAAATACATGATCCAAGGTCACTTTGCGGACGGTTTGCTACAGGCCTATGCTTGTATTTTTCGAATTGATATTGAATGTAGGTAAGGTAGAACATAAAACCTTCTAGAAAAACTTGTTAACATTTCTTATAACTGAAAAAGTATTGCACATGCATAAGAAACAAGACCAAACTTTAAAACCAGAAAGTCAAATGACTTTGTGATTCCTTGCCGACATCTCATTTTGTCATACAAAATGAGATCAATTTGAGATCGGCAAGTTACAAGTTCGTGACACCAAATTGTGGTTACAGACCTGAGATTGTGCAAGTCAACAAAGCCTCCCGAAGGAGTGTTTACTGTGTCTAAACCAACAACTTGACAGGGAGTTTCTGGCAACAGGGATATTCTCTGAAGGCTTAGAAAAAGTGATAAGAGCTATGTTAAGTAGTTGTTTGGCATAGAAAATGGCATAGAAAAAGTTCCACAAATTTAAAGAGAATGAGACCAAAGTCAATCTAGCAGCAACTTCTGCTATGAAAAATAGACCTACATTTTGCCAAATTTCAATGGGAAAGAAATATGCATTAGCTTCCTAATATAAGTGATTTAACCTTTCATATGTTCACATTCAGGACATGTAAAACTCTCTTAGTATCATATGTTGGGCTTTTGAACCCAGGACAGATCTTTGGAATGATAGAACTTATTACATTCATTTCATGTCACATTACTGTGTCTCCCATGGGGCAATTAAAATGACAGACATTAGCTGCTTATAAAGTGCTACCAATGTTGACACTTTGAAGTTCTACCTGAATTCAGTGGCTGAGATATCTTCTTTAACAGGTTTTCATACTTTAAGCTATGGAGACCTCAAATGACCTTTGACCTCCATGAAAATTAATAGCTATCATGTAATCACAATGTACTACCAACACACCAACTTTGACATTCAAGCACCTTTGACATCTTAAGATACTGTGTTTACAAGGTTTCTCACTGTCTTCTATTGACATCGTAGGACCTTTGACCTCGATAAAAAATAACAGACATCATCTACTCATTAGGTGCTACCAATGGGAAGAGTTTGAAGTTCCAGCAACATTTAATTGCTGAGATATTTCCCTTAATAGGTTTTCTTACCTTAAGCTCTGGTGACCTCAAATGACCTTTGACCTCCATGAAAAACAAAGAGATCATCTAATCACCATGGATAACCAACACAAATAAGTTTGATATTCAAGCACCTTTCCTTTCTTGAGATACATGTTTACAATGTTTTCAAGCGATGTCCTCTATTGACCTCACATGACCTTCGAACTCCACAAAAAATGGCAGACATCATCTTCTCATCAGTTGCTACCAATGATAAGGGTTTGAAGTTCCAACAACATTTGGTTGCTGCGGTATTTCCCTTGATAGGATTTCGTAGTCTTAGCTCTGGTGACCTCAAATGATCTTTGACCTCCATGAAACTTAACAGGGATCATCTACTCATAATGGTTTACCAGCACACCAAGTTTGAAGTTCGAGCACCATTCCCTTCTTGAGATATCGTGTTTACAAGCCGAGGCGTCACATACACACACACAACATCACCATCGCATTGATTCCTTTTGCCTTTGGAAAGTATTCATAAATATACAAATCTTGCACCTTAATTAGAAGAGGAAATATTAAGACAAAGAGATGGTACCTTTATTTTATTTATCATAATACATGCACAAGTAGAACAACACTTGTAATAATCATCCTTCCATATGTTTTTAAATAACTGGTTTACATAACTGGTATTGCACATAATTTTTACCTATTCCAATTATAAACCAATTGGGCAATAATCAGCCCAATTCTGAAACCAATTCTCATTAAACACTACCCATCTCCACTGACTTGTAATATCATATTTATCTGTATTAAACAACAGGCTTTTCGCCTTCAAATACAATTTTCTGCACGGCCTTCAGCCAACAGTACACAAATTAGTAGCCTTAAAAGGTGAGTTACCAAGTCACATGTTAATGCAGTGAAAGCTGCTTGCACAGTGCATTTACACTGTCAACACATAACAATGCTTCACATATGCTGCACTCACATAATAGCAACAAAAGCTAGTTTGGTAGTGTTGTAGTGTTCCAGCTTTTGATCTTCGGCTTCCAGGAACATAAGAATAACAACAATAGAAGCCAATAATAACAATAGAAACTTAGGATGAACTGGCATAATTGCATGTGTCTTCCGACAATTTCAGTGTAGGTATCAACTGAATTCAGGAGTATGCCCCAAATTGCTTTTAAGGTATGTTATGTTAGAAAGCAGTAGCAAATAGTGGTGATGCTGCACACCAGAACAGGACATAGGCGCTTAATTTGGAATGTAAAACTAAAACAGAGGTAGAAACATTAGTTATGTTGAACATCCAGAATACAAAGGCCTAGGGTTAGACATAGAGTACTCACACCTTTAAACATTTTATTATGTACATAGATTATGAATCAATGGAATAATTAGAGGATTTCATCATCTAGTAATGAAAGATCTTGCTGCAGTGCATTTTGTATCTATACTTGTCATGAGTGACAGTAGGTTGTTAAGGCCACAGTTTGCTCCCATGCTTTTTCATGGATAAATTAGCACACTACAGTGTTTGTTGTTGAATGCGAAGAAAATGAAAATTCCCTGAGAAGCGCTATTGTCCTAAAGAAAATCTGTTTACACATTAATTGAAATGAATGTTATACAGACAGCTGTTTGGTTAAACAATTTAACGTGACAGCCCCTTATTCAAAACATATACATAACTACTTCTTACAAATCCTAACCTGACTGAGCTCATCCTCTGTCACCTCTAGGTAAGGATGTTGCTCCAGGTATGCAGCATATGATGCCAGGACACTTTTTTCCATTTTCTTATTGACAGATGGATCCACAACAGGGTTCTTGAAACCATCAAAGTGAAGCATCGTGATCATCTCCTCCTTGATAATTTCTTCCGCCTGCAAAGAGAAAGAAAGACACAACAAGTCAACAGTCTGAAAGTTAATTAAAGCTTAACAACACACCATTTTGACTGAAATAATTATCAACTATCAATCAGTTATTTGGTTGTTGATAAATACATTAACAGTAGCCAATGTTACAAGATACTCTACAAATGAACAACTCACATCAATGTTCTGATGATACTTTACACATGAACAATTCAGTACGGAGGACAGATTCAACACAAACAATACCTCAAAAAGATAAAAGACACTTCATGCATAAACATCACATCCCTCTTTTTTGAGAAATTTTAAGCATGTCCCAGCTTTAAGGACAGAGTTAGTATTTCAATAGGTTAGCTAGAGTTAAGGATTCACGTCCCCTGGATAATCCGACTGATATGATAATTTATGTACACCACATGTACTTCATACTAATTGCTTCTCAGTAATCATCGAAATATAAATTGATAAAAATTCATACAACATTCAGACTGCTAAATTATGTCAATCTGGCAAATTAAAGATAACCTTTATGGATATTCATATAATGTAAATTTACGCTCACTGCTTACGCCAATCATAAGGTGTCATTTTACTGAATGTCAATATTGATACTACATACACTATACAGTGATCTCTTGTTACAAACTTAGGGGACTTTTCATAATTCACCTTCACGGCAGCCAATGGTAACCTGCGGTGGGTGTGCACTCAAGCATGTCTCATGATCGGAGCAAAGCCCAAGACTCTGTTCATGACTCATGACACTTCCGAGTATTTCACCAGAGAACTTAATCAACTCATAATACAAAGAGCAGAACCCTTACCACAGAAATGGTCAATAAGTTAACAAGCAGTCATAAGTTATGTGCACAAGATACTGAATTTGGAACTTCCCTTCGATACAATTTATGTGCAGTAAAATTGCACTAGAACCGTGGCCTTAGGCCTACTGCCTATCTCAACATTATACCCTCCACCTGACCCCATGATATTTTAAATACGAGAAACTGCCTCAGAATTTATGTCCCCAACATTCCTAAAATGACGCATTGTAAATGGACAATGCAACATTTGGATGCATTTTGCTAATGTAAATTTGCAGAGTGACAGTAAAACATTTCAGCATCACAAAAGTTAGATCATAAAACCAGAATGCAGAAATGCATTGTGGTTTTGACGATCTGCTTAAGAGAATTTTTTTCGATTGTTTTTATGTCTTACAAACATTGTTACTTATTTTGATGTTCCATTGTCGCCAAGTTTTTTATCTTTCTACTAAAATGCTAATTTGTGTTTGATGTGACCTGCAAGGTGCACAGCTTTTGTGTACGCAACTTGAAGCGCGTGTCTTGGTATTTTCTGTAACCCCTAATCATGGACTATTCCAATTTCACACTTCTAACTATAGCACGTATATTGCAACCATCCATTGGGCAATGAAGCACAAGCCATTGTGTGAAGGTTAGAATATGTTTGCAGTTAAGTTGCGTTCTCTCTGATCGACTATCTGAGCGAGCAGGTGGCAATTGCTTCCTTCACACGGCTTTACTTTTTGCTAAGTATTATCCACCTTTCTAAGTGTACCTGGTATGTTTGGTATACATGTTAGCTGTTACGTTTGATACCTTAGGTGTAGGTGTCAATGCCATGCTATGTATGCCAGATATATTGATGCAGTTTATTTACAAGGTTTTCACAATTTGACCCCTGTTGACCCCAAATGACCTTTGACCTCCAAAAAACAATAGGGTTCTTCTACTCAATGTGGTACACCTACATACCAAATATGAGATCTCTTCAAGCTTGCTTTCTTGAGATATCATGTTTACATGGTTTTCACAGTTTGATCCCTGTTGATCCCAAATGACCCTTTGACCTCCACCAAAAACAATAGGGTTCTTCCACTCAATGTGGTACACCTACATACCAAATATGAGATCTGTGCAAGCTTCCCTTCTTGAGATATCGTGTTTACAAGGTTTTCACAATTTGACCCCTGTTCACCCCAAATGACCTTTGACCTCTACCAAAAACAATAGGGTTCTTCTACTCAATGTGGTACACCTACATACCAAATATGATATCTGTCCAAGCTTCCCTTCTTGTGCTTTTGTTTACAAGGTAGGGCGTCACAAACATACATACACACACACACATACACACGCACGCATACACACACACACACCCATGCATGATTACAAAGGTTACGATTATCATCAAAATAAAAAGTCAATTGATGTTGCTTCAGAATAAAATGTCCCATGGAATGGCACACATTTCATGTAAACCAGACTTTATTACATACATTTTTAGATTTAAAATGTACAGAATTGTTTCCGGTAAAATAATACAAAAGATCATGTGAAGCTATCCAGAAATTTCAAATAACTACATCCCAACCTAGTGAGATGTATAGTGGATGGCCTAACCACCTCAAAACAGCTGTGTTATTTGATCACACATGAAAGTGAACAGTTTGGAGTATGTGTAACTTACATTGTTTGTGTCATTAAAGGGAATGCTTAAATATTTAATTGTCTGTCAATCTTAGAGGCTTAAAGTATTTGGGTTCAAGGTTTGAATTTGTAGAAAGAACGCTTCATTGAGGGTTGAGATGTAGCATTACACTGACACAGTAACTCTGCCGTGATGTGACAAGCTGTTTTTCAATTAGTGCTCACAAAGAATACACAGTTAGTTTGATACATATATTATGGCTGCAGCTGGTCTGCTGGGAATTGACTTGCGTGTCTTGTTTCACAGTGTTTCAATAGTTTCTTTAATATCGATTGTAACGGTTACATTCAGTACAAAATAAATAAATCTTTATCGAGAAAGCTGATAGGATAGAAACATGTCAAATGTTTGGCAATATTCCACCACAGAGTTGAATCACCTCTCACAACTTTCGACTTTTGCAAAGTGATGACTTAGGTCTATGTGCAACAATTGAATTGCTCCAGTGAAAGTAACACTGAGTAGTATATTGTAATTACTGTAGATCGTTTGAAAGGAATCTTTGGTTTTCTTTTGCAACAGACTTATAAGGCTCAAAATTTAGGAATGTGATAAAAGACATCACTTTACATGGTATCTGCTGAATTCATTACAATATGTCAGTTTTGCAGGAATATCTAGAAAGTCTTGTCTGCAATTTCAGTTCCATAAAAATGTAGCACAGTGCTGTGGCTCTTACAAGATTACGTTCAAACAATTTTTGCAACAAAAAGCTAACCATGGAGGGATGTTTTTTTCTGTCAAGTCCATCTCCAGCATTGTCTTGCTACTTTTTTATGAAACTCTGTCCGTAGCTTTCTTTTGTTTACATACATATGCAGTGTGTGGCATCTGAGCCATAAGCCAACGCTGTACTTCGTACTATCAGGCTAAAATATTAAGTATACATATGCAGCCAGTGCTATAAAATGGAACTCTCTATGAAAGAAAAATTCGGAGAGCTACGAGCCATTTGTGCTTGTTAACCTTATTACATCGTTAGCACAGACGTTTACAAAAACATTGACATGTGCGTTCACTGAAAATGGAGGCGAAGTTAACAAACTGGTAAACTATTAGTTGTTTCTCTACGACAGCATTTTATGCACAGTAAAATACCATTTGTACACTGAAATTGTTACAGTGGTTGTACATTAGTAAAAATATTTAGCTTTACTTCTATCAATGTTGATCAATTTTTCCTTTGTGAATGAAACTGGATTCAAACAATAAACTTCAAGCTTCTGAAGTAAGTGAATAGAACCTGAACAAAATAAGGATAGTCTAGGGCTTCTTTACACTGCATTATAAGCCATTCTATTGCAGGTAAGCCTACAACTGGTACCGTCAGTACCTCCACTAATGGAAAAGTTAAGGCTGGAATACCTAGAGAGAAAAAAAGTCTAATTTTTAACTCAATAAAATACTGGGAACAATATGCATTAATGTACTTGCAGTTTACTAAGTACTTAACATTACTTAAAACTTGTTTCGTAGCATAGAATCCTTGAAAACTTGCTTTGTTACGTGATGGCATTCTCCAGAAATAAAAACACATTCACTGTCTGTGCCGGCCGATTGTATACGCTGACAACATGATTGAAATACTACAAGGTCTATTGGACATTCAACACACACCACTGTATGTCAATTTGTACAGTGAATCTGCTACTCGGAGGGAGCAAATCACTGTACTATTCAATGGGAAATTTTCAGCTGTTGTTCGTCAGCTCTGATCAAATTGAGTGAGCTATGCTGCCTCCCACAGGCTCCAACATAGAATGATTGACACTCATGGAGTGAATGATATATGTATCAAGTTAACAGACCGATTCATTGACTTTTTATCCCAGCAACTTTCGACGGAAAAGCAGAAATTTATAATGCGAATGGCAGGCAGGACTTACTCCTCCCCTCCTCCCGAAATATCTACACATTAAAAAAAAAAACTAAAAAAATTCCTATTAAGTAACAACTCAATATGATTTATATCCTACAATATTTATTTATGATTTGCTATTCTTACGTGACATTCTTCTCTTTTCTTTTTCTTATTATTTAGCTTATTTTGTTTTGTATCTTAAGAAAGGGATCAGACTCCGCAAAGTGCTGCTTTCTTCTGGTTCCTCTTCTTCCATTAAAACGTTATATTCTGCTGTTTAATTTTTGCTAACTTGTAATAAAATATGTTCCTCATCTACTATCATATGTATCGTTTTGAAATGAAATATAGAAATAAACTTCATAGTTAGATGCAAGGGGGCCTAGCTAGAATGGATTTTATTGTTGGTGGTGCATGGATCTCAGGAATTCTCAATCCAACATATGCATTTATGTGAAAGAGATTTTTAATATCAATTGAGGTCAGTTCAGTGATGTATGGTGTTTGCATAGCACCCAACTTCTTAACATTATATGAATTGCAATTTCAACTGAATACCATACAAACTGTAGGAGAAGAGGCATTTGAATGATTTCATAAAAGGGCCCATATGACCCACTTGGACCCAAAAGTCTTGAACACCCGGGGTTCCAAAATACCACAATGCTAATTTTAACAAACCTTTCATATTGTAAAGCAAAATATGCAGAAAAGCATGATTTCATGAAATGATCCACATGGCCCCATATGGGACCAATAACCCTGGACAACCTGAAGGAGCCACTACTTTAGTAGTGATGTGTCACAATTTTAACTGAATACCATACTAGGAGAAGAAGCATTTTTCATGATTTCATAAAAGGGCCCATATGGCCAATTTGGAACTTGGATCCAAAAGTCTTGAACAGCCTGGTCTCCACTACCACAATGCCAATTTGACAAACCTTTCACACTGTAAATCAAAATATGCAGAAAAACAAACGTTTTTGCATAATTTCATAAAGTGGTCCAATACTCCTGAAGAACATGAAGGAACCTCTAGCATAGTAGTAATGTGACACACTTTCAAAGTAATACCATACAATATGTAGGAGAAGAGTCTTTTAGCATGATTTCATAAAATGGTCCATATGGACCCCAAAGTATGTAACACCCTAAAGACACCACTACCATAATGCATCCATATAGCAAGTATTACCTTTGTCCAAGCTTTATAACTTGACTTGAGATTTCCTGTTAAAAAGGTTTTCAGAGTTTTGCCCCAGTTCTTCCTCCAGATGACCTTTGACCTCCACAAAAATAGGGCAAACTTTCTAAATAAGGCAAACATACATACCAAGTTTGACTTTTATCCAACTTTTCCCTGTTGAGTTAGAAGGTACCGAAGCAAGTGTTACAGAAACACAGAGTTTTGCCCCCGAAGTTCCACAAATGACCTTTGACCTCCACCAAAAACAATAAGGCTCGTCTTCTCAATATGGCAAACAAACACACCAAGTTTGACTTTCATGCAACTTTCGCATATTAAGTTAGAGCATACCTAAGCAAGTGTCACAGGCACATACATACACATGCACACACGCCAACCTGACTGCATAGGTTCCTTAGCTGACGCAAAGAAACAAAACTGAAATACTGGTACATGGATGTCAGTTCATGGTTCCTTGGACTCTTCTTAACAATATTTGTTGAGCAGCATCACCACATTACAATGGACTTGGCCCAGGATGTGTCCACAGCGGTAATATGGTACAAGGCATGGAACAGAGTGCCAACTCTTATAACTTAAGGGCACCATGATATGGCTAATGGGGTTTTAGGCAATTGAGATGTAGTCGCTGTCATCTCATAACTAGAACCCATTTTTTTATTTTCTGGTGCACAGTTCTGAAACACCCCGAAACTCAGATTTTGAAGCTGATTAAAGTATCTGCAAATACATAAACAAAGTATGTATTGTCAAACAAGAACACAAAAATGTCTTAACCACAACCCCTTGTCTTGTTCAACACATTTTCTTCTTTTTTAATGAAACAAGTTTTTGTTAGCTCATGGCAGGTTGCCAGACCTCTGATCTGCACGTATTGCTGTTACTTTGACCTAATTTCCTCAAGCAAAAGTATTTGCATTTTGTAAAAAAGCAATCACTGCATTTTCACCTTTTTTACCAGGCTTTCAGTTCGGGTATAGACTTACCCCCAGTCTCTCAAGTTATTCTCTCTTCTACCGCTTATAGAGTCCTTTGCCAACGCTCAAGACGTCATTAGATTATACCACTATTTTTACAGTTTCTCCTACAGCTACCGAACTATAGGTATGTTTCTGATGGTTCTTGTCCACACGCACACGGAAAAGGACTGCTCAATTAAGTGGTTTGCCACACATGAGAGACTTGAATCTTTTGCTACTGTTACTTGTTCATTTCAGAATTTCAAACAAGAGATACCTATGTATAGGTAAACACCGAGAAAAAAAAAAACAAGAAAGTGCCATTTCACAGCCATCTTGGAGGTTATAAATTCCAACAATTTTTTTGTATGCTCCATGCCAACCAATGGTGGTGCTCCCCTCAGATACTTAAGCCAGCACTTAAACCATCCTTCAAGGCAGAACCCTGAAAATGTAGTATAAATGAACAATCATACTATGGCACTTGCAATTACCATCTTCTAAGGCATACAACTTTAGGCTCCAAACACTTGTTCATAGTACATAGTTCATTTTATTTAAAAATATACAGCAATGAATAGGAGACTGTAAATTATGATAGAGAGTTTCAAGGAAGATCAAGGGCAACCTGAAATAAAAGTTTAGATGCTACCGGCCTACAAGAATATGCTAGGCCAATGCAACACTTATTCAACAAAATTAGTTCAGGGCTTGCCTATACTCTCTAAATGTCTAAGCTTGCAAATAAGCATCCAGAATGCCCTGATCAGCATCTCCAAACTTGAGATAATTCTTACTATGATGGTATCAAGGGATTAAATCTACTAATTCCATTATCAGTCAAACAGCAGAAAGCAACCAGTACTTACTTTAAAAAGATCTTGACATCTCTACCAGTCTTAAGCTTCACCCACTTTGCATAGAGAGTGAGACAGAGGAGCTGTACTCGGGCTTGACTGACTTTCATGAACAGACAAAAGTTGCAGAAATGTCATGCAGATGGCACCAAGATTTGATAATGTTCCCTTTTGCATATTCATTCTTACCTTTTGTTGATCAGTCATGGCAGTATCAAGATCCTTTGGTCTCAATATGGCCATGTTGATCTCTGTGGGTCGAGGTAGAGCTCTCTGCATCACCTGGCATCTTCTTCTCATTTCTTCTGCTCCTTTCAATGGAGAACAGAATTCACTAAAAATTTACAACACAGGCAAAAACTTTACCAAATGGCAAATAATTTAAGCATGGCAAGAGGGGAAAGTCAATCAATGAACAGATGCAATGGAAGTCACTTAATCTGGTAAATATACCCCAAAACCCAAAGAAATACACTCAGGTAGCTGTTTGGTGAGAACCTCTGAAATAATTACGTTGTTGGATTATTCTCAAAATCAGTGATTGCTCAGTACAAAAACATGACAAATTTGCTAATCAATTACTGTCTTAGTCATAGCCCCACCAACAGCACTTTCAACACAAATTTTATGTTAAACTTCCTGTCCAGACAATAAGGATATTAAGAATTTCAATGGGAACAATGCTTGTATTGCCACAGGAAAACAAAAAGCTTATGGCCTAATACAAAGATAATTAAAAGATGATTAATTGCAATTGACGATGCATCTTGCATTTTTCTGATCACAAACCAACACTCTTCAACACCACATCTTCTTTTGCAGCCAACTCACTTTTCTCAGCAAGGATCTGAAGTCTCTTTGTTTCCACATCTGCTGCATCCTCCACAAAATGCCGATCTGTCTCTTCTTTCTCTTGAAATTCATGCTCATTCTCAGGGATCACAATCTCAAAGTCATTCCTTGGCATCGGAAGTCCAGCCAAACCCTTTTTCAGTTCCATCTTCTGTTCCTTCTGTGGAAGGGAATAAAATATTTAATTTCATATCAATGAATGAAAAAATGACAAAAATACAGAATACTCAGATGAAACATAAATACATATGCAGAATAAATGACACAGTCCAGAAAGTAATAACCAGAATGCACAAATGCATTGTGGTTTCAATGATTTCATTATGGGGGGTTAATGAATCTCACATACTTCAGTCTGAGTGTAATGTAAGATGCTCGCTTATTATGATGTTACAGTAATTTATCATATCACCAATTGACAAAAACTGTACAATGACATTTGCTAACCTAACTTGATGACCGATACTGTCGGCATTCCTCTGAACATACAAAGCTGCATAGTACAGAGATGTATCCAAGAGCTTCACTACACACCAAATATCAAATCTGTGCTAGGTGGTCTTCTTGCAGAATTGTGTTTATAAGGTTGTTTTGACCTGACTCTTGTTGATCTCAATGACCTCTGACCATCATAAAGCCAATAAGCCTATTTGTACTCCATAAGTTACCTATACACACCAGAAAACAGGGCTCTACAAGACTTGAGACACCATGTTTACAAGGTTTTCACTACTCGATCCCTGTTGATCCCCAGGGTTGATTTTTGTTTTTATTTAAATCAAATTTTTTTAATTTAAACTGGATTTTTTTAAAATCACATTTCAGTTTAATGGCTTCAACCCGATTGCTGCCCAAATTATCTTGCATGCATGCATTCCCCCCCTCCACCCCTTTACATTACATTCACAATACTTCACGCGCTAATTAAACCCTAGGATCTGGTGCGTCAATCCAGCATTTTTACGAACGAAGGATCCTGCGTCCTGGACGCAAGTTTTCACCCAGGAACGCAAATTCCTGCAACTAGTTGCATCCGAGCGACCCAACTTCATAATCCTAGCTATCTTGCGTCAGAGATTGCTATTTTCATCCTCATCCAATGGACGCAAGTCAACACTAATCCTCATTCACCCACCCATCCCCCATCACTGAAAAATGAAAGGAATGGCCACCTATGGTTTGTCAACACTGAGTTGTGCAGGAACCAAATTAAGGAGCATCCTAACTTTGAAGTCTTAATTGATTCCATACATAGAAGACTAGAAATCATGACAATCAAAAACTGCAGTGAACAGCATGCACGCACTTTAATCATTATTTCATCTGCATGCTATTGCTTCCACTACAATGGCATCAAGATATAGCAAACTACTGTGCATGACATTACTGTTTTAGTAGTTTTGCAATAAATTCCTGCAAAGTGAGTCTGGAAATCTGGTGTGTGAATGTACTAGCTTCCCTTCTTGAGATATTATGTATGCAATGATATCACTGTCTGACCCTGTTGATCCCAAATGATCTTTGACCTCCACCACAACAATAGCCTTCTTGCACTCAATAAGATTCATCCTCAGTCCAAATGTGAGATTTACGCATCCTTCCCTTTTTTAAAAAATATTGTGTTTACAGCTCTTGAGATATTGTGTTCATAAAATTTTCACTATTTGACCCTACTGACCTCAAAATGACCTTTGACCTCCACCAAGAACAAAAGGCTTTTTGTACTCAATAAGGTACACCCACATACTAAATGTGAGATCTGTACAACTTTCAAAGGTCAATGTTGCCTAACAGATAGCAAGTGAGGATAAACATTTGTGTCATACCATTTGCTTCTTGGCTTCTCTCTGGCTGTCATACTCCATAAGAGCATCCTCTGTGTTGATACTAAGATTGTCTCTCAGGGGTGTTCCTCCTGGAGTGGCAGTGCCCATGGTCCCTGGGCGAGGTGTACCCCTCGGAGTCATGCCAGATCTGGGAGTCATCCCTTGCAAGAAAACAAAAACCCAAGAGCACTAAGGTTCCTTGTACTGCCAATATACATGAACCAATATGGTGGACTCTCATTTACATCAAAGCCATTTCATTGCAATGAATTGAAGATGTTGAGTCCTGCCATATAAAGCAATAGGAACTATTAAATACAGAAAAATATCAGGCTATGCAATGTGGTGGCTGAATGTGTTTGTTTCTCTCGACTGGTAATGTAACGTTAACTTTATCGCATTCATCTCAGAAAGCAATAAACAGTTGTAAATATTTCATCTAAAGAAGGGAATCTTCAAATTACAATAAGACTTATCACTTAATCACTATAAAGTCCACCAAGCAACACTGATGGCATGTCCACAAGGTGACTGATTGAGTCTAGTTTCCACTCGTAATAACACCAGCTGGCCTTTTCTTTCCATTGAGCCTTTCCTACCCTCCTCATCAAAAGCCATTTACATCAATGCACATATCACTGCTAAAGCACAAGGATGTAAACTGATCCAGCCAGACTTGTCTGGTATGACCACCTCATGCTTGTTCCGACAAAAACCCTCTTGCTCCACTGTTTGGTCCAATTTTACCTGGGCAAAGTTAATGAGGTGTAAATGATTTTGCCACAGTGATCAAAACTACAGTTGATATTTGTCATTTTGGCTAATGGGTTTCTTTTGCAGTGAGAAATAACATATAGGGTGGGTCAAAACTATTCTATCACATGAAGGCAATTTCCAAACTTTACTGGAACACTTTGCAGGTGGTATAATTTTGAAGCTGAATACTTGAAGTTTCTGATTTTCATATTTTTTTCAAATTTTCCAATTTCTTTTAATTACAGAGAGCTCGTTTGCATATGATTTAAAGGGAAATAAGCCATTTCTTGTGCAGAAAACAATCTATTTTTCAAACCATTGTTTGTGTGCATAGATTGGAACATCATTCAAAACAAGAAAGAGCAGTGGTCTTCTTTTCTGAAACAAGTTTCTCACAGAGAAATTCAGTCATAAGTTGTATAATTTGCTCATCCAAACTTTTCAAAATTCAAATGATGCATCTTCCATTACTCATCACGTGCATAATATTTTGAGGAGACAAAGCTTTTGCAGTTGTTTATGGATGAGACTGAATGGTCTAACTAGAAAGCCAAAAGGCTTAGTGATTCCTTGCCTCATGATATATATTGTAACAAACATGAATCGCCCACATGACAAGCATGAGATCCCACATAGTTATCCTACTTGAGATACCATATCTTAGTAAGGTCAAAACCTTTTGAATTCTCGTGACCCAAAATGACCTTTCACCTCCACTTAAAACGATAGGGATCACCTACCCTATATGGCCATCAACACGCTAAATACGAACAATTCACAAACTAAGTATAAGATCCCTCACATTTATCACCCTTAAAATATCATGTATACAAGGTTTTGACCTTTTGTCACCCAAATAACCTTTGACCTACACAAACATGAGAAAACTCCCAAACGGATATGATGCTGCAGGGGAACAAATTATATTTTGTCGTGTCTAATAACTTGATAAAAAGGTAAACATGTTTATTTAATCAAAATTATAGCACTTTATTTTGTCGAGTTACAGCTACTGGTGACAGCTCTTTCGTATTTGATTTTTTGGAGTGATGCCCTTCCCAACGGCTATGAGGTCCTTGAAAATTAGCAAAAACTGATAACCCTATTAAACCAGAATCTAGCATGACTTGCAATTTTGCCTTTAGTCTCAACACACAGTACAAGTTTCCTTGGTTTGATACACAGTAGTCATTTGTTTAAAGCTTAGCTGAACTACTGTAAAGTGAAATAGGGCGTTTAGAATACACCAACATGGCGTACAAAGAAATTCGCTTTAACCATTGTTAAACCATTCAGTCTCATCAACAAATATCTGTCAAAGCTTCATCTCCTCAAAACGTTATGCATGTGCTGAGTAACGGATGCATCATTTGAATTTTAAAAAGTTTGGGTGCACAAATTATTGTTGAGCAACAAATAAGTAAATTTCTGATCTGTGAGAATCTTATTTCTTGAAAATAAGGCTACTGTAATTGGTTATTCTGAATAATCTATCATTTTATGTCCACAAATAATGGTTTTAAAAATATGGTTGTTTTCTGTAAAACAAACGCCCTATTTCCCTTTAAGGGCTAAACAGAGACACTGTTTATACAGTAAATGGTTAAGTCCATTGTGCACCTGGCTCAACAGACTGTATGATTTATTCTGGACATTGTGGTTTCTACTGGCAGTCAACTGTGATAAATTATGTCAGATAACAGTGGCCAATTTGAACAGAGGTGGGTCACTTACAATTTGATTCATTCAATTTAGCAATCACAGTTCATGCACGCTCAAGGGTATTTGATCCAAATGATCAGTAATTTAGTACTTTTTATAAAGCTAATAACCCGTGGTATATTTAATCAATTCCAATTTACAATTCATGCATGCTCACATGTCCTTATAAGGACAGTGGCATAACGTTTGCCAAATAATAATCTTTGATACCAATTTAATGTTGTCTTCATCTTTTCTTTATGGTTATCGAAGAGACAATGTTGGTATGTACTAAAAGAAGTTCTCAAATTAACAAGAGGATTCTACATTACAAGTATAAAATTCACTAGAAAGACCGTTCTTTAAATATTGTAGATTTTCACATTTTGACCTCCCATTTTCACCTCTGCCAAAAAAAATAGGGATCATCTACTCGATATGGGCAATCCACACCCTAACTATGAGATCTCTCACATTTATCGTTCTGGAGATATCGTGTTTACAAGCAATTTTCAAGGTATTTTCCTTCTGACCTCTGGTGACCCTTGTACTCAATAAGATACACCTACACACTTCGTATGACATCTGCTCAAGCTTCTCTTCTTGAGATATCATGTTTACATGGTTTTCACAATTTGACCTCTGTTGACCCCAAATGACCTTTGACCTCCACTGAAAACGATAAGGTTCCTCTACTCAACATGGTGCAACTACATACTAAACATGAGATTTCTACAAGCTTCCTTTCTTGAGATATCGTGTTTACAAGGTTTTCACAATTTGACCCCTGTTGACCCCAAATGACCTTTGACCTCCACCAAAAACAATAGGGATCATCTACTTAATAAGGGCAATCTACATGCCAAGTATGAGATCACTCAGAGTTACGCTTCTTTAGATATCGTGTTTACAAGCAGGCATCACACACGCACATACACCCATACACACACACACACACGACATCACCATCGCATAGATTCCTCTGCCTTCGGCAAGGCATCAAAAATGGTTAAAGTTATTTTCTTTGTATGTCATGTTGGTGTATTATAAACGCCTTATTTCCCTTTAAATATTAGCATGACGTACAGGACATTTGAAAAATACTTAAAATTTTACCTCCCTGCCAAGCAACATGAGCCAACTGAATATGTGTTGTGTGCAGGCTTGGGGTGATTACATCTGAAAGTAATCGATTACGATTACAATAACTTCAGATTTTACGATTACGATTACAGCTAAAATTAAAGTAATCGATTACGATTACAATTACATTGCAATGTAATCATGATTGCAATCGTGATTACATTGTTTTTTTACATCTTATCCATAAGTATATCTCTAGACTTCTATACAAAGAGAAGATATACAACAACTCTGGGATGCAGTCCAGCTATCTCAGTCTTCTTTTAATTTGTGATAGGCCTACACCATTATGATTTTGCAGATGTTCGTTAAAGCAGTGTTATCGAAGTGCGGTTTTAGGGTGGCCCTGCCAACCAAATGACCTGAAACGCCCTCTACAAAACACCACCCAATGTGTATATCCTTCCAAAAAACTTGGTTCGGCCAAAAAAGTTGCCAATAGGCTGCTGACATTTCAAATAGAACAAAAATTGTCTCTAAGCGGCACCATTTTGCATCTCAATTATCAAAACTTTCTGGAGGTGAAGTTGAAACCTGTGTCGGGTGATCGATTAGCGATCATGTACAGGTATGCACTCAATGTGTGACTGCATCTCTCTCTTGCAAATGTGTCGAAAACACTGTAAAGATTTATTTCTCGTGAGTCTAATATGAGAAACAACTCACAAATAACATTGAACAGTGCCATGTATTTACCAGTAAGGCACCAAAATGTACAAAAACTGCCACTAGGTGTAGTATCTCATCTCAACGCATGTGGAAGGTTAATATAGATCAGTGAAGCTAGCATTAACTTTATGTTGCCTTCAGGCTTTCTGCTGCCCTATAAGCCTACGTACTGTAGGAGGAAATATGGGGAGTGAAAACATATTTTGGAATATTGACTGATTTTATCATTAAAATGTTGAAATAGCCACAACTTGCATGACAATTTATCAAATAATGACCAATTTACAAATTTCCCTCTCACAATTTCATCATGAATAAATTTCAACTAAATTTGCAAATTTGTGATATCCAGGGATGGACTCACCTGATAAGCATTTTATGTTATCCTTTGTTCACTTTTGTTAACAATTAAGAATTTGATGTGCCCTAGGGGTTTTATTTTAAAAGCATGCATTTTTTTCTTTAAAAATATTGGTATCACTGATCACTGTGAAACCATTAATTAAGAAAAATAATATACAGGGCTAACAAAAGAAATACCGACACTATGCAACACTCTAAATCATGTGTATAAATTTGCATCTCATCCAATGAACATTTATCTATATTTCTATGATTTCATCACACCTTAATACGCCACATCTCAAAAACAGTAATAGATCCAAAACACACTCAGGAATTCTCTCTGCAACTTCTGAATGCAGCTAGCTTTTTTCTAAATGTTTGTCACTTGGTCTTCAAGTTGGCAAGTTCCAGGTGTGGATTCAGACATGCTGAAGGGGGGTGGGGCCTAAACGTAGAGAAAGCAAGAGTGGAGATGAATTTTGGGAATCTGACTACACGAAGCACCAGCATCGAATGGTATGCAGCGCACCAAGAAATGTTTAGATTAAAGTACTTCCTTGATTTCCAGCTAGTGCATTTCCACAAGTGAGCTCCTACAGTAGAAATACTTTCTTTGATGAAAAACTGCTCTTCTTAGCATTATTTGAAGTCACTTGCAGTTTTCACTTGAAACCTTCACAACCAGGGGCATTACATGGGTTGATTGCAGGGTGGAAGTTGTGCTATGGAAATATTATGCCTCTATTACAGTGGTTAACCCTTTATGCTATTTTTTGCATATTGGTAATGTTGTGGCAAAAAAGGTAAGGGGCTCTGAACCCAGAAAATTGCCACCCACTTGGATCCATACCTATACTCTTACCTTTTGACATATTGTACAGGCATTTCCATGAGATCAAATTTTGGACACAATCATTCAACATGTCCACTGTGTGACTTGGCAACACTATCAGCAGCAACTTGGCATGTGTTTATAAATTTAATACCACAGTGCTCTCACGACACCAGTGACCATAACGAGGAACATGTCCTCATCAATTGACCGTACAGTTTAACTTCTTTGCAAACATCAGGAATCACACCATTCTTGGACTCATGGAAATAAATACCAGAAAAGAGAAACCTGAAACCCCCCCCCCACAAAAGAAGGGCTTATAGAGCAATATTTGGCAAAAAGGACAGATTTATATGGAGAATGAAAATACATAGAGAGTTACAGGAATTATAGGGTCAGCAGAATGCCTGAGCAATTGATCAAGTTGAGAGCTATTGTTTTGTCAAACTTGTGTTTCATATAAAGTCAAGCAGTTGTGTAGAATGGCTCATGAGTGGTCAAAATGTGCAAGACATCAAATTCATGCTTGTACCAACACATAACAAAGTGCAAAGTGCAGAACCTGAATCTCATGCACTTACTACTCTGACCAGGGAGGTGCTAGAGAAGCAGATACAACTGGACGGTTAAGTTATGCTAATCCTGTTAGATTTTCTCCGGCGTGATAACTTTCAATTCATAAAGGGATGAGAACAGCTTAGAGCGCCGTTTTACTTTTGTGTGATGTATCTTACTTCTAGGGACATCCAATTTATCTTTATTCACACCTGCTTGTAATCTTTGAAAAGGATTGTGTAGCAAAAAGCTTTGATGCGAGGTTCGTTGCCGTCAATCAACTCAAAACCACTGTCTCAAAAATCGAAACGACTGGCTATCTCTTTGGAATCAAGACAGACTCATATATAAGAATAAGACATAGACCTTTGGCATATGCAAATGACGAAAGCAATCATACGACTATATTTTACTGTTGCATTTTATCGATTTTCGCTGCTTGTCGCAAGTTTGCAAAGGGTGTATCCATGTTCAATAAGTTACACAACATCAAATTTGTCCACTGCAATAGGCGTCGGACCGCGTCGGAAGTTGAAAACTGATTTTCAAGAATAACGACTGGCAATGATGTAGCTATAGACAAAATTTGTTGATGGGTAATTTACAACGGAGTAGACAACATAGACCTTTCCTGTTAAGTTCCTAATACCCTTTAATCCCATTGAAACTTCAAGAGGTGAACAAAAGAGAAGATTACGGTGGAAACGAGGCTACTTCAAAAGAAGAAACTTCTGTTGTATCTCCTTCTCTAGCACCTCCCTGCTCTGACTGCCCCACTGGAGCATCCAACAAAGCAGGAAACTGAACTGTAGTTACCCCAGGAGAAGAAACAAGTACTGAAAAATGTTGTTTAAATAGCTTTTACTTCTTTTACACTTCTTTTACAAATTTAACTGGAATGTAATCATAATTAAACCATGATTACGATTACTTTGCCATTGTGATCGATTACGATTACAATTACTTTTCAATTTTTGCAACAGTAATTGATTATGATTACGATGGAAAATGTAATCGATTGTAATCGATTACGATTACTGATTATGATTACCCCAAGTCTGGTTGTGTGGGATCTTAGACATTCTTCCTTCCAATAAATTTTAAGTATTGTTCTCTTTTGTTCACTAATTAACTATGATAAGTGTTTACAGGTAGTGTCCAAAATCGCTATGTCCCGTATGTCACAATTTTTGATGCATTTTTTAAGTTGTGATATATAGAACTTCAATCACTTTTTTGTGACATTCAGTAAAGTTCTAATTTCAAATAGGACATTGCTCAACAAGATCCAGAGAAAAAAATTCTGAAATTATATTTACTATGAATTTTACAATCAAATTAAAAAGTGTGACATATGGGTTAAAATGTGACATAAAGGACAACCTGTGAGGAAAAATAGGTCCCATTGTGACATCTGTTGGAAATAATTCAGTGCTTATTGTTTTAATGTATCGACTGCGAATGCCACTGGTAGCCCTTACAGTACATGCCAAATCAGCATAAATCTAACATCAAATTATCTTTTGACTGACCACCGACACAACTGTTGGGTAAACTGCAATGAATGTAAATAAACACCAGAAGTTTTTCCTTAGTCATGTTTTCCTATGTAAAATTGGGCTGCTTGCTCTATGGATACCAAACCAGTTATTAATTGACCCTCATTCAGTTTATGTGTACCTATAATTCACAATAATATACTGCACATTGGCAGTGGAAAATAGAGTGTCTCTGTGCCAAGTTAGACTTCTTAATTCAAAGCCAGTCATTTGAATAAAAAACTACACTGTTAATTTTACATAGTAAACATATGACTGAGGAATGACTCTTGCTATTTATTCACTCAGTGCAGTTCTTAATTCAAATGAATTATGACACTCAATGAACACAATTTCAAGGATGTGAAATCCACCTTTAAGACAAAATATGTAGCAAAACTGGACTTGAGTCAATGCACTGTAGTTCATGCTTTGGAAAATTTGTCATCATTAATTTTGTTTTGCAAGGGATTAAGAGCATGCTGTGGGGATGATCCATGCGGGATCCATACCTATCTTTCTGATAAATTCCAGTATTAAGTATATAGACAAAACTTTTATTCCACATTTATAGTAACTACACAAAGTCAAAGCTATGTTTCAGATTGAAGATATGGACGAATTTTGTCTAGATTATTGATGACACAGTTGTACATGTAGGCCAGTGATGGCTGGGGTGGGGACCAAAACGGGGTGGGGATGGGGTGATAACACAAGGGATGCTTCTAAATTGTGTTTTTAACAAAGTAACTGCATTGTGTATGATAATGTATGCTCATGTATGCTCATTAGGTCATAAAGTGTGTTTGTGAATCAATTTGCAGGTGCCTGATCTATCTCCCCTGCCACTTCCTGTTCCTAGTCTCTACTCTGACGACCATATTTTCATTGATAATGATAGTAAATATGTGAGGGGATGTTTGATAAGAAGTTACAAATACAAAGACACCTTGAAAGAGGACATTGAAACACTAGAAACCGGTTTTCCAGAGAACATCTCTAAATGCACACATCGTCCAGTGCATCACAATGATTTTTTTACAGAACTTGTCATTGAACCATTATCACGGAAGATTTTGATATTTGTTTATATTTTTCCATATGACAAATAAGTGTTTGGACTACACATCAGTGGTATAAGCATAACTATGTCACCATTACTCTCAGAGAATATTTGATTCACATTTTAAAGTGAGAAAAAATACATTTTTTTTAATCAGAAAGCAGGGAGGCTTCTTGATTCCTTGCCATTACTATACTAGAATGTTGCCCTACTAAGATACTGTGCCCCAGAGAAATTCAGTGTGACACCCCATCTCAATCCAAGTACTGGTCTTTTCTGTACACAGCATACCATGTGACGTGGCAAATCTGAATCATTACAACTACTTGAAAGTAATGAAAGCAGTAAGACAGGTTTAACTACTGCACAATAACCTTTTTCTAGTTCTATGTAAAAGTTTGAAATTGATATTTCACATTAATTCACAGAAGTTTCCTTCCAGTGTCCTTCCAGGTTTGCAATTGATTGACAAGAATTCTGCAGTCATCACATGATATGTATTGATATTACAGGATAAGTTGTATCTTTGAAGTGAGTTCATTACAGCCCGTCTTTCCCTTGCTGGATATATCCAAAGTATAACTACTATCTGATCATATCTTGGAGAAAAACATCTCTCATAGGTAATCCAAATCGACATGACAATTCACAGCTCTCTGGATTTACAGAGTCACTTGTTAGATAAAAATCCCTCTGGGATTGATAATACCTGTCTCAGTGACCCTCAGAGGTCAATGGTCACTTATCATGCTAAAAAGTCTCTCTGTATGCAAGAAATTTTATCTTGGTAAACCAAACTACAAAACCAGTTGCTTGTCTTTCAGGAATTTTGTACTTATAACTACTAAAACAGCCCAGAAAATAGTAATAAATTTATAGCAAAAGGATTACAGATATATGTATTGCTTTTTGTTGTGCACTGCATTAAAAGTCACAGAATTCACATTTATAAGACCAAAACTACTAAATGAATTTTATTAAAATGAAAATGGTCAAATGAAATTTGACCTCCACCAAAAACATTAAGGATCATTTAATCAGTAAGACCAACCCATGCACCAAGTATGAGATCAGTCAAGGTTATCCTTCTTAAGATATTGTATAAACAAGGTTTTAACAGTTTAACCTTTGGTGACCTCAAATGACCTTTGACCAGGACCACAAACAATAGGGATCATCTACGCAGTATGAAGAAAGCCGCACACCAAGTATGCGATCAGTCAAGGTTACCAATCTTGAGATATCGCTTAAACAAGCACCTCAGAGGTCAATGGTCACTTATCATGCTAAAAAGTCTCTCTGTATGCAAGAAATTTTATCTTGGTAAACCAAACTAAAAAACCAGTTGCTTGTCTTTCGGGAATTTTGTACTTATAACTACTAAAACAGCCCAGAAAATAGTAATAAATTTATAGCAAAAGGATTACAGATATATGTATTGCTTTTTGTTGTGCACTGCATTAAAAGTCACAGAATTCACATTTATAAGACCAAAACTACTAAATGAATTTTATTAAAATGAAAATGGTCAAATGAAATTTGACCTCCACCAAAAACATTAAGGATCATTTAATCAGTAAGACCAACCCATGCACCGAGTATGAGATCAGTCAAGGTTATCCTTCTTAAGATATTGTATAAACAAGGTTTTAACAGTTTAACCTTTGGTGACCTCAAATGACCTTTGACCAGGACCACAAACAATAGGGATCATCTACGCAGTATGAAGAAAGCCGCACACCAAGTATGCGATCAGTCAAGGTTACCAATCTTGAGATATCGTTTAAACAAGCAGCATCACACACACATACACCCACACACACAACATCACCATCGCAGAGATTCCTTGCCTGCCTTTGGCAAGGAATCAAAAACCAGAATGCACAAATGCACTGTGATTTCGATAATCCGCTTAGGGGCAATTTTTTTGTGAATTAGTATGTGTGTAAGATTACCTACGCTTTATACGGAATATGAGCGCCTATACAAGCTCCTTTCTTGAAATCTGTCCACAAGTTTGAAACTTGCTGACATCAAATGACGTTTGACCTCCAGTAAAGAACAATCGGTTCTCGTACTCAATGAGATACGACTAGATACTGAAGAAGACATCTGTCAAAGCTTCCCTTCTTGGGATATGATGTTTACAAGAATTTCATAAAGTGACCCTCTTGACCTCAAATGACTTTGACCTTCACCAAAGACAATGGAATTCTTGTACACTCAATGAGATACACCTTAATTCTTAAAGGAGAAGGAAACCCTGGGAGCATATCTATCAAAGTGAAGCAGAAGTGTTTGACAAACATCTTCACAAAGTTTCATTCAGAAATATTGTTTCCTATCCAAGTTACACACTTTTGAAATTCAGAGAAGGGTGCTTCCATTTTTGCCTAAGTTGAATGTAAAACAACTTGAGTAAGTCGAATAATGATGTCACATAACCACAGATAGCCAAAATTTTAATGCATTTCTTTATATTCTTTACCTATTATTTCTATCAATCCGAAACACACTTGTACAAATTTTGTGTCAAATTACTGAGGTGTATCATGTAATAATCAAATCATTAATACTATGACTTAAATCTATGCATGACTGTTAAAATTTATTGACAATGAAATATAAAGAAAAACAAAAGCTTTTCAATCACATGTGGTCTGGTGATGTCATCACAATCTCAAAATGGCAGCTTCCTCATAATTTTTATATGAGCATTCAAATTGCAATATCTTGGGAATTAAGCAACGTATTTAACTGAAATTTGGTAATGGTGTTCACCATATGTTAGTCTCTCATTTAACATTGTCAAAAGTCCTGACTTCCCTTCTCCTTTAATGAGAGATCTGCCCAAGTTTCCTTTTTTGAGATATTGTTTATAACATTTTCATAATTTGACCCCTATTGACCTCAAATGACCTTTGACTTCCACCAACATCAAAAGTGATCTTGTACTCAATGTGGTACATTTACATACCACATATGACATTTGTTCAAGCTTCCCTTCTTGAAATATTGTATTTACAAGGTTTTCACAGTTGGACAATTCTTGACTTCAAGTGACCTTTGACTTCCACAAAAATTGGTAGGGATCTTTTAGTCAATGTGGTTCACCAATGTATCACATATGACATTTGTCCAAGCTTCCCTTCCTAAGATATCGTGTTTACAAGGTTTTCACAATTTGGCCCCTCTTGACCCCAAATGACCTTTGACCTCTACCAAAAATAATGTTCTTCAACTCAATGTGGTACACCTACATACCAAATATAAGATTTGTCTCAGCTTTCCTTCTTGAGATATTGTGTTTACAATGTTTACACAATTTGACTCCAGTTGACCCCAAATGACCTTTGACCTCCACCAAATACAATAAGACTTTCCTACTTAATGTGGTACACCTACATACTAAATATGGGATTTGTATATGCCTCCATTCTTGAGACATCATGTTTACAAGGTTTTAACAATTTAAACCACTGTTGAGCCCAAATGACATTTGACCTCCACCACAAACAATAGAATCCTTCTACTCAATGTGGTACACCAACATATGAGATCTGTCCAAGATTCCCTTCTTGAGATATCATGTTTTTGAGTTTTTCACAGTCTGACCCCTGTTGACCCCAAATGACCTTTGACCTCCACTACAAACGGTAGAATTCTTCTACTCAATGTGGTGCAACTACATACCAATATGAGATCTGTCAAAGATTCCTTTCTTGAGATAATGTGTTTACAAAGTAGGATGTCATGGACATACACACATACACACACACAACCCCATTTGAACACGCATATGCACGATTATAAAGGTTATGATTTTCATAAAAACGAAAAAGGCGATGGTCATGCACCTTTTATCTACCAATACCTTCCCACCACATTTAAGCTAAATCAGACAAGGCACTGCAAAAATATTGCCTGTCATGAATTTTACAGTAAGTCCTGCCCACTCATTAAAATGCAGGGTACAGACAACAAAACCAATATATCACATCTACTCGATGTGATACAGATACAAAACAAAATTAAGAGAAATTCAGAATTCCTTTATTGAGTTATCAAGTCACATACCTCGCATTCCAATGGCATAACACACGAAGTGACTTGAATGCATAAGTTTCTTTGTTAACACAAGGAACCAAATATGAAACATTTTGACAATGGCTCCTCTATAACAGATCTAAAACTAACTTAAGGAATAAAAGTGGCTCAGAAAATTCTTGTAAAATGCAAATTTACAGAAGGCAACAACCATCTGGGCCTACCTTCTCCCCCATGGCTGGGTGTTCGAAATGGTGTGTTGAATGCAGTGTTGGGTGTAGCCAGAGCCTGACGCTTTGGTGTTATACCATCAAAATTGCTCTCTGCAATGGGGGTGTTCAGACCTCCTTTCAGTGGGGTATCTACATTCTGAAGTGCAATGATGTTCTGGGCTTCCTTAAGGCAGAAAAAGTTAAATGTATGTTAAAGCGCTGAAATGCATCTTGGCATTTGAATCATCATTGAGAACAACAGACGGGTATTTCTTATACTGTTTTTCACACAAGAAGCAACTGTTTTAAGTTTATTGAATTCATTTTTACATCTTTACATTTACAGCACACCGTAAATTTTAACAAACATGGTCCACCACAAATTAACTTCACTCTTCTGAAACAATTTTGGAACGAAACAGAACATGTTCTCTTTGTTACTGTATGTTTGGTAAATGATCTGTTAGTATGATATCACCATCAGTAATCAGACAATAACCTGCTGCTTAGGTAATCCAACCCTCTTTGGTAGTATTTTCTTACTGTTCAGAATTTACCTGCAGGACATTGTCTTGCATTGAAGGTGTCCTGGCCGTCCTGAGTCCAGCAGGACCGGGCGTTGCTGAGTAGTCACTCAGGAGAGCCTGAGAGGCACTGTCCTCCCCACTGGCCTCAGATGCAATTTGTCTGGCATTCTCACTTGCCTGACCCATTTTCACAACCTTTACAGTGAGAAACAAAGATCTGAATGTCTTGTAAAATGATTTACAATCCAAAAAGAACAGTTTAAGCTGCCGACACAACCATTCAAAACTGATGACAACAGGTCACAATACACAAACTCTTACCAAGTTCATGTGTTAATCAGTCAAATGATTTAACTCTCCATGACAAGAAAATGCTATCTCATGACAATTACAGAGAAAAAACAGAGAAAATGATTTTATACGGAGAAGTAATATTTCCATGAAATGAACAATCTCATCATGTGTTATCACACTGTCCCGTTCACAAAATACAATGTCCTTGTCTTGACAAATTATTTGTAAGGAGATTCATTAAGTTGACTTCATTCTCTATTACCTTTGACCACAAAATGAGCACTAACCAATATCTAACAATGCAATGTAGTAACTTTCATAGTGAATTTTCTACTTGATGAATCTTTTTTGATACAGTTATCATTTTATTGCAATCCACTTTGATCATGAATATTAGTCATGATTAAAAACTTATGCACAAGCTAAGCTAAAAGACAATGAGGTGGGATATCTTACCTCTTCTATCTCAGCATCTGATATCTGTGGAGCTGGCAGGACCAACTTACTCCTCTTTTTGATTGGCTCTGACAATCTGTTGTGATTTGCAACAAATGAACGAAACTACAGTACTCTAAGTTGACATCTTTCTTGAGTAAACAACTTACTGCATTTACTATCACAATGGGACTATTAGCCTATCCGATTCTCATACTGACTGTAAAATAGTATAAGTGATTCAAATACATAAACACCTATAACCTTAAATGCTGCCATACCTCAAAGAGCATTTCAAGACAATGCAATCTGAGAATATTCAGAAACCTTTCAACTCAAAATATATTTTATTTAAAATGACAAAAAAGCAGAATATAATCATCACTCTTGAAGCCATGCATTGGCTCATTTGATAACTTCTTCATTTGATAACTAATGCTGGGGTACATAGTTTTGTCTCCTAGGCGGTGTGGAAAAACAATCCAACAACAAGTTGCATTAACTTCCGTTGTAATGAAGTCATGTGAACACCTTGTATTAAAGCACATGAAACCTTTGGTGGACGAATATCTAGACCCACTACAATTTGCTTATCGGGCGAAACGCAATACAGAAGACGCTATTTTATATCGTTTGGAAAAATTGTATTCACATCTCGAACGTACTAAATCAGGTCATTCTGCTAGAATAATGTATTTTGACTTTTCTTCCGCCTTCAATACGATCCAGCCACATGTATTGGCGAAAAAGTTGTTAGACATGAATGTACCCAATGGTTTAATTTTATGGATTTTTGACTATCTTATTAATCGTTCTCAATATGTCAACATCAAGTCCTCTGGTTGTATCTTGAATATTATAGGTGCTAATGCTGGTGCACCACATGGTACAGTCTTAGCCCCGTTCTTGTTCATGGCGTACACATCAGACGCCAGATCTACCAATGACACCTGTCCTTTAATAAAGTTTGCCGATGATACTGCTCTGGTTGGGTTAGTTATAAATGATGATGATGATACTGTTTATCTGGATCAAATAAATCGTTTCGTGGAATATTGTGACAGTAATTTGTTAAAGCTTAATGTACAAAAGACAAAAGAAATGGTTATTGATTTTAGGAAAAATTTTACTAGAGTACCAACAGAGGTTATATTTTAAGAGAGCGTAGTTGAACATGTATCTACATACAAGTACCTTGGTATAGTAATGGACGATCAACTTGCATGGCATGACCATATAGATTACTTAGTGAAATAAAACCAGAAAGCCAAAAGGCTTTGTGATTCCTTGCCACATGGTTATATTATAACAAGCATGAATTATTCACATGACAAGTATGAGATCAACTGCAGTTACTGGTCTTGAAACACCACATTAATAAGCCTTTAACCCAAATAACCTTTATTTTGGTGACCTCAAATGACATTTGACGTCCACTAAAAGCAATAGGGATCACCTACCCAGTATGGGGAACCTACACATCAAGTATGACATCAGTCAACATTACTCTTCTGGAGATAATGAGCTGGAAAATTTTCACCTCGGGGGACCTCAAACGACCTTTGACCTCCACAAAAACAATAGGAGTCATCTACTCAATATGACTAACCCACACACCAAGTATGACATCAGTTACACTTACCCTTCTAGAGATACTGTGTTGACAATGTGTTTACAGTTTGACTCAGGGTGACGTCAAGTGACCTTTATCTCCACCAAAAACAATAGGGATCATCTACTCAATATGACCAACAAACACACCAAGTATGGCATCAGTCGCAGTTACCGTTCGTGAGATATCATGTTTACAAGGTTTTCACATTTTGACCTCTGGTGACCTCAAATGACCTTTGACCTCCACCAAAAGCAATAGGGATCATCTACTTAATATGACCAACCCACACAGTAAGTATGACATCAGTCACAGTTACTCTTCTGCAGATACTGTGTTTACAAGGTTTTTCCAGTTTGACCTCCATTGACCTCAAATGACCTTTGACCGCCACCAAAAACGATAGGGATCATCTACTCAATATGTCTAACCCACACACCAGGTATAATATCAGACACAGTTACCGTTCTTGAGATATCGTGTTTACAAGGTTTTCACATTTTGACCTCTTGTGGCCTCAAATGACCTTTGACCTCCACTAAAAACAATAGGGATCATCTACTCAATATGACCAACCCACACACCAAGTATGACATCAGTCATGGTTACCCTTCTTGAGATATCGTGTTTACAAGAAGTGTCACATACACACATACACACACACACCCATACACGCGCACACACACACACACGACATCACCATCGCATAGATTCCTTCTGCCTTCGGCAAGGAATCAAAAAGTCAACACGAGATTGTATTGCCTCCGTAAATTGAACAAGTTCAACATCAGTAGCCGCATTCTAAATATTTTTTATAATTCGGTGATTTGTAGTGTTTGGCTGTATTGCATTGTTTGTTGGGGTGGAAATGTAGAAGTAACAGATAAGAGGCACATTGATTCAATTATTAGACAAGAAAGCTGTATTTTAGGTAATGACCAGTTCACAATCTACTCCTCTTACGAACGTTACATTGTAGACAAGCTTCTAACCATTCTCAAGGACACCAGCCACCCCCTGTATGCCAATTTTATTAGTGCCATAATTCCTCGTAGTGGTCGAATGAGACTTCCTTATGCAGCCACAAATTGACACAAATCATCTTTTATCCCTCGTGGTATTAAACTTTTTAATGATTGTTTCAACCGATAATTAGTTTTACTCCTCTTCTCTGCTTTTTACATCTTATCCATGTATTATCATCTTATCTTCTGTCTTACATCTTATATTCGTCTTAACCTCCTTGCCTATTTTGATTTGCTAACCATTTATGTGTTTGAATTTTTATGTTTGGAGTCTTTGTCTATTTATGTTTGTGAATCTTTTGATGTATTTGTACTTTTTATGTTTTTTTTTACTGCAAGCATTGAATTTCCTTTTTGGGATTTAATAAAGTTGAACTTGAATTTGAAGAGGTAGAAGTGAGGAAACTATTAAAACAGTGCTCAAAGTGAGTTGCTAACATATTCATGAATAACATGTAATACTGTGTTCATACTTGTTAACAGCAGCAATTGCTCCAGGCATGTCATTTTCTTTCCTCTTTTTCTGCCTCTGTCGATCTTTCTTCTTGTCCCTCTGATCAAAATAAAAGAACAGAATAAGGTCACTGTTAAAAATCATTTTTTCTTGTAACAGAATGCTGATACAAACACTGATATCATACCAGCAACTGTTTTCACATGTGCCACTGCTCCAACAATCCCACTGCAACAGTTTCTCAGTCAACAGTAACAAATACAACTTGTATTGCTGGCATTACACAGAATTAGCATATTCTTTGAGTACAATTCAGTTTCTAGCAAAGCTTCTACAGAATTATGTTGACCCAGAAGGTTTCTTTTTCACCTCTTCTTGTTCATCTCGCCGCACCCCATCCAAATCCTGCATCCGCAACCTCTTAAAGTTCAACTCCTCTTTATCCAATTCTTCATTTGACGTGTCATAAAACCCAGGTGCGGGTTTCTTTTCAAATGGGATCTCCTCATTGTAATCCACTCCTCGTCTTTTTCTCCTTCGCTTCCTAACTTCTATCCCAGCAGCACGAAGCTCCCGCCTCTTCTGAAGGGCCGCCAGACGTCTGGCTTCCTCCAGCTGCTTCTCTCTGGCCTTTCGCTTTGCCTTCTTTCCTTGGGTGTTGGCCAAACGAGCTCTTGCCTCAGACAGCATTTCCAGTTCTGTTTTCAAAGGAATATATTTTGTTTGAAAATATCAAATGTACAAAATAAGATGATTACAGTACTTTACTTGTGGCTGGTTAGAACTGACCGATCAGTAGATAATGCTGGAACAAAGATATACTGAGGAAAAGAGTGTACAATAATGGATTAAAGGAGTCACACAATCAATTAGGAATGCTTTATTTGTAATGCAGTGCCAGGGGGGTGAGCGATACTTGACTACAACACCAAAATTGCCTACTCATATCAGGACTTAGCTTGACAGTCCCGGTTTCCGATGTAGGTCAGAAGGGTTCTGCTTTTTCTACTGTTTATTTATCTCATCACCCTGTAGGGGCTAAGATGAGATATTGCAGTCACTTGGCAAGTGGAGATACATATTGTACTGCGCATCCATGGGAGAACGGCTGCCATGGAAACGCTTGGAGTGGATGAGTAGTGACACCACAGGGGTTACCCCATGGTAGAGGGACCACAGGTACAGGTGGGTCCTGTTGGGTGGTACAAATGAAAATGTGTCCGTGCCAATGTGTGTGCATGTGCGTGCATGGGTGCCCTTGTTTTCGGGTGGGATCGAGGACCGAAACGTTAGATTTTAGATCCTCTGTAGAAAATTCAATAGATTTCTCCGGTTCTCTCAAGATTACCAATAGACAGTCTATTGTTAAGGTTAGGGTTGAGGAAGAAAAAACAAAAGAAAGCACAATGAGGTCCTCAGAATGAATGGAAAACAAAGTGCGTGGAATGGAAAACAAAGTTGCGTGTGTGTGTGTGTGCGTCTGTACCAGTCCAAATTATGGTTTTTCCAGAATACTTTGAAAAGTACTTGAGCGATTAAGTTTAAACTTGGTAAGGTTGTGCATGATGCCAATATGTCCAAGATGTATTGGTTGCATGGTAAATTGAGTCCAATTTGCTGATTTTTGACAAAAAAGCCAGTTTTGCCCCAAATTTGGTATTTCCAGTATATCTTGAGAAGTATTTGAGCTGTTAATGCAAAATTTTGCAAGGACATATCTGAGAATGTAATATTCAAGGTATGTCACTTTTATAATAAAGAGAGTGAAATTTGCTGATTTTTTAGGGAATTTTGTATTTCCAGCATATCTTGAGAACTATAAGACCAATTATTTTAAGGCTTTCAAAGGACTTACCTGAGAACACATTGCTCAACATAATATTACTGTAATGGTAAATCCAGTGAAATTTGCTGATGTTTTAGGAAAAAAGGCAATTTTGCCCAAAAATTGTATTTCCAACATATCTTGAGAACTATGAGACCAATTAACACAAAACTTTGTAAGGACTTACCTGAGAACACATACTGTTAAACATAACAATACTGTAATGGCAAATCCAGTGAAATTTGCTAATTTTTTAGGAAAAAAGCCAATTTTGCCCCAAAATTTGGATTTCCGCCATATCTTGAGGGCTAATTAAATATGCAAAATTTTGCGAGGACATTCCTATGAACACAATAATGAAGACACAGTATATCACTCTTATAGTAAACTGGTGAAATTGTATGATTGTTTAAAAAACTTAAAGCCAGCATTTGGTCAATAGATACCACCTTTTCAACTTTAGCCAAAACACCTTTAGCAGAACTGGCCCCTGTGGATGATGTCTTTCAATATCCCTGCCAATTATTAGTACATTATTTTTAAGTCAAACAATAATTTTAGCAGAACCAGGTCCTGCACAGGTAAATAGGAGACTAATGAGTAAATAACCCATAGAGGGATGCTCTTGTATCCTGCCTGAGCCTAACCTACATTGAATCACTCAATGTTATGATTGTGTTAACTGTTATGTAGCGAAATATGCACAGATACTTTTGAGCCGTTATTGTTATCGTTACTTGAGCCTAGTGGCACCAGGCTACAGGCTTAAGTTTGCTACTGTACAGTAGATATCAGTATTGAGATGCTATGTTCGGTTTTTCTGCTTACTACCATTTTATGCTTGAAGAATATTTGGCTCTAATTTACAATCAGAGCCTGGAACTGGACTCTGTGAGATGTGGTTGCAGTAACCTGCTACAAATCCCCATGTGCATGCCCCGTGTTGAAATCATGCCTGTTGGTGATGAGATACGCAACTCCGTGGATTACCCTCTTGTTTACTTTTTTCTCACTCCTTAAATACACTTACATAGTGTAAAAACACCCAGTTAGACCAGCCTACTTAACAATGCAAGGCTTTCAGAATCTCATTTTATGCAAGCTTCACCACAATTGCTCTCAAAAATCCTTTTCCTCTATTCACCCTAATGTATGAAACATAAATTCAGGAAAATATGTCCCTATGTCTTCATTTTGTTGCTCATTTACTCCTACTTTTGTAAGGACTTTCAGAGCATGTTTGATTGTGACATATGAGCTAAGCTGCTATACGCTGTAGTATATACTAGGCTAGGCCTACACATGCAGGGTTGAAAAATGTTGGAAAGTCGGGAGGCTCCTTCCCTGGAAATGTTGCCTCTCCTGGGAAAACGAACAAAGACAGCGTTTGCGATCATTTTTTTATCTGTTGATTCACTTGATGTTCTTCATATTTCTTCTTCGAAATAATTTTCATGGAAGTTTGAGGAAGTTCCAAATGAAAAATGATTCCTTTCAAGACACTGAATAGGTTTTCCCAAAATAAATACCACTGCACTTCTAATAACTACCACGTGACTGAAAGTAAAACTGAAGATGGTGAACAGCTTGAATAGTTGTCATGCATTTGAGCACTATACCTCCAGGGCTACTCCATGAATCTTGCCAGTAGTGATCTAGGAACCATTAACTGACATCCACATACCAATATTCCATTTTCAATAGTACATAGTAGGGCCATGGCGACAGTCAGGAAAATGGCAGTAACAACTCAAATTAATGTTGGCAACTCTCACATGGCATTTATTTTATGTTATTTATATTACTGTACAAATTTTATCTTGTGCAACATTCCAAAAGAAAAAAAGATGACTAGAATATGCAAAGAGTAATAATATTGCCACTACACCTGCTATCCTTTTTTCCCTCTCAGTTCAGACATCTTCTCTCACAGCACAAACTGAAAACGAAGTAGCTTACCTTGAAATAGTGGGTATTTCAATGCAGCTATTTCACAACATCCTACAATACATTAAACATAGGATGTGGGCTCACAACTGTTGTATAATCTAACATGATAATTTTATGTGCGTATGCATACTTGTAAGGCCTCTACAGATGCAGAGCACTGTATGTATGCAAAATGGCAGTAAAATGTTCAGTCTGTCTTGCTGGTGCTCTTGTTGCACACCAGTACTATATGCACATGTACCATGGAGTAAAAGCAGTCTCACAGTTAAGAAGCAGAAACTAACAACAGGGAATTTTGAAAGATACGGCTTACAGTGAAAATGCTGAGATTTCACAACCCTGACTATAGTGTTATAATTAGTATACTTGGTATGTATCTTTGATTTACGAAGTCCTTATAAGAATGTCAGTCTACAGTTACAGACACTAGCAGTTTCATATGCTTTGCAGAATCAACAGAATTTGCCTTTGTGATCATCTATGAACAAAACCTGGCAACTGAACCAAAGCTTACAGATTATCCATCAGTGGTTGATTGTAATTTTTAAACCACAGATGCCACTGAGTGGTCACTAACCTCACAGAGGTTCTTTGGCTATGTTCACTGAAGCATGAGGGATATGCAGGCTTCATAATGAGCAGTAGTGTGGAGCTATATGACGAACCCCTTGGCGTAAATAGTTGATTTGTTTTAAGGTATATTACCATACCAGCTGCTATTACATCTTATAACTAACCATCTTCATCCATGTCAATTGGATCAGGTCTAGCAGGCTTGTTCTCTGGGTTAGGATCAATCTCTCCTGGCTTGAGCTTTCTGGGATCATCTGCATTTTCAGGATCATCCTCTTTCTTCTGAGCTTGATCCCTAACAAGAATATCACCAAAGATATCATTGAAGTGTTTCATATGAAAAAGTTATCTCTACTAGAAATAAAATCACAATAAAGTCAAAATAAAGTCACAATCTCTTAAAGCTGGAAACTGTTTACTTGCAATCATGTAATGAGAAATGTCTAAAATGTTTGTCATCAGCAGAATGATAAATGCCCAAAGCACACTGTAGCACAGTTTGAAAATATGACTTCTACAAGCACTGTGTGAGCAACATCTGTTGTATATATCTGCATTAGCAAAGCTGTTTAACCACTTGTTATGTACCAAAAAGGTAGCACAATGCAAAAACATACACTGTTCTCTAAAATACAATCAATATTCTGTAATTTTTCAGAACACTGCAATGCATATTTAAAAGAATATGCCAGACAATATTCAAAATATTCTTGTAAACTCCTTAATAATATGAAACAACATTAGCAACTGCTCCTGGTCTTTGTGCATACAATAGATACAAATCATTTGAAATTGCCAACATTTTTGCAAAGGCTGAACAAACCTCTGACTGCAGAGAAGAAATTTTACTTCATCGTGCTGTTATGATAATTCATGGGGCTGTTTTGAACATCATTTATTGAAAATGCTTTACAATTTCAATATTATTGTGGATCAAATGGGTATTCCTCTACCAGAAAATGTATCGTACAATGGCTATTGAATACTCTTCTTACAGAGCTGCCAAACTTTGCGAACAAAAAAACAGTACGCAAGTGGCCAAAAAAATGAACTCTGGGGAAAGAAAAGGATTCTCAAAACAGGCACGAACCAAGGAATCCATTCAGAGGCTACGATAAAATATTTTACTTCATTACAGATTACAAATTAATGCCCTGCAAACAGTGACTACAAACAGTTAGGGAGGCAAAACTGATTTATCTCCCTATTCCTGACAACCACTCCGGGAGAATGTTATAAGAGGAAGGTTGTCCCCGTCCTAGGAATCAAGCCGGGTTTTCCACAGATATGCAGCATGAGGAGAGGTGTAACAGGATGGGGCACCCCCTTCCCTTTGTCTAAAAAGAGCCCAAAGGCACTGTGGTTTCTTGTACTTGGAATACACATACTGTAAATGATATGCTGGACCTTCATAAATATCAAAGAAGCCATTTAAATTAATGGAACAAATCAAGGATGTTGAGTCCTACGATATAAAGTAATTGGGGTTCAAACTACAAAACGCCAAAAAACTGTGGGCTATTCGATGTGGTAGCCTAACAGTATTTGTTTGTTCCAAGTGGTTATGTAACGTAGCTTCATTTATCCCATTCATTTTACACGGCACAAACTGCTGTGAATCTTTCACTCAAAGCCCAAAAGAAAGGATTCTGCAAATTGCAACAAGGCTTATCGCATCTCTGCCCCTTGTCCACCATTCAACACTGACTGCATACCCAGGAAGAGACTGCTAGAGCTTAGTTTTCACTGGTAAGAACACCAACTGACTTATTTTCTTTTGTGTTGTCCACCTTGAAAAACATTTACATCAATGCTTACGTCACCACTGAAGCATGAGGACGTGAACTGATCCACCCTGACATGTCTGGTATGACCACCCACAGTAGTTTCATAGCATTGCTGTCTCTTCATTTCATCATGAAACTACACTACCTCAAGCTGGAGGGGACTGATGAACCATATAAGTGTCCATAGCATGAAAATGGAGCAAAGATTACACAGACTGCAAAGTCTTAGTAATCAAAAGACTATTGAGCAAAGAATGTCAAAAATTCTACCAAAAAAATCCAGCCTTTGCCAAAAAAGTTAATGACATTGAAAATAAAAATGCCATCGTCATGTACCTAATATCTTACACCTTCTAACCACATTTGAAGCATATTAAATAAGGAACTACAAAAATAAGGCACTTTCAGTAATTTTACATTAAGTCCTGCCCACTCACCAAGCAAGATATAGGCACCAAAACAATAGGGCACATCTAATCTACATGATACATGTATGCACCATGTTTGAGAAAAACTGAGTTTTAAGTTATTTAGATATCAAGCCACAAACCTTGCATTCCAATTGTGTCATTAAGCCTGGTTCGATCATTAACAAGTCAAGACTGAGCACCAAAAACGATAGCGCACATCTACTCAATATGATGCACATACACATCAAGTTTAAGAAAAGTGAGCACTAGATCATTGATTAATCACATCACATACCTCACATTCCAATGACATCACACACATGCCTAAGCTCCATCAGTATACTGATATACTCTTTGTTACTGGTATTCAGTTTCATATTGATACCCATATAGTGTCCTCCTTACAACTTAATATAGTAAAAATCTGGTATGTACAAAAGTATGGGTATATACTGCCATAGTGTCGGTAATCCATATTACCATATATCACTGATTGATCACCAGAAAAAAAATGCCCAATGTTTGTCACTGCAACGCAATATCGGTTCCTTCTCCCTGGGGTTCGAAACTAAAACAGTCCTACGGTAGATTCTCCAACAGTTCTCCAAGAGTTTTCTTTGGCAAACATAAGGTGATGTGCAAGATGTGAAGTTATTGTGTTAGAATAACTTATTATATTGACAAAACTTTGCAAAGTTACTGACTTACACTAAGTCCACATCTGCGAAACATTTTGCAAACTGTCGAGATAGCGATTTATGTTGTTACCTCAACAAAATTTTGCAAATTGTCAAGTTATCAACTTACACTAACTTGAGATCTAGGAAAAATTTTGCAAACTGTCATGATACCGAGTTACAAATAATTTGTTATCTGGACAAAATTTGCATACTATGGAGTTACTGACTGAAATTAAGTCAACATCTGGTAAAAATTTTGCAAACTGTTCAGATACCAAAATACAAATGTCTTGTTATCTCCACAAAAATGTCCATGCAAATTGTCAAGTTACTGATTTCACTAACTCCACATCTGGGAAAAATTTTGCCAAATGTCAATATACCGAGTTACAAATAACTTCTAATTTCCACAAAATTTTGCAAATTATTGTGTTACCAACTCAGACTAGGTCAACATCTGGCAAAAATTTTGCAAATTGTCAAGATAAAGAGTTACAAATAACTTATCTCCACAAAATTTTGCAAATTGTTGGGTTACCGACTTACACTAAGTCCACCTCCGGGGAAAATTTTGTAAATTGTGGAGATACCAAGTTACAAATAACTTGTTACCTCAACAAAATTTTGCAAATTGTTGAGTTACTGACTTACACTAAGTAAACATATGGGAAAAATTTTGGAAACTGTCGAAATACCTAGTCACAAATAACTTGTTATATCAACAAAATTTTGCAAGTTGTCGATTTACTGACTTACACTAAAAGGACATCTTGGAAAATTTTGCAAACTGTCGAGATACCCAGCTACAAATAATTTGTAATCTCGACAAAATTTGCAAATTGTCGAGTTACTGACTTGCACTTGGTCAACATCTGGGAAAATATTACCAAACTGATGAGATACCAGGTTACAAATAACTTATCTCCACAAAATTTTGCAAAAAGTGTTGAGTTATCAACTTATGCTAAGTCGAGATCTAGAAAGATTGCTGTATCTTGACAATTTGAAATCTTTTTAGAGATGTTGAGATAGCCTTAGTCTGTAACTCAACAATTTGCAAAATTTTATTGAGACAACAAGTTATTTTTAATTCGTTATCTCAACAATTCGCAAAATTTTCTGAGATGTCGTATTAGCATAAAGCAAAAACCAAACACTTTGCAAGGTTTTGTTGATATAACGAATTATTTGTTACTCCGTATCTTGACAATTTGCAAAATTTTTCCAGTTGGCCTACGTCAGTGACTGGACATCTAGCATGTCCCCTTATGTCTGTCAGTTATCCCATATCATGATCACACTGTTCAACACAAACGCCATAAACACATCAACAGTGACCACTACCAATCTCTCTTACTGGTAGCCTAACATGTTCATACCCATAGTACACCAAGCGATATTCATACCAATGCAGTAGTAAGGTGACTCTGATAATATCATCTAGACAAAATACCAACTATACAGCCAAACAAAATACCAATATAGAAAATATAGTTAATACCAACAGGGTATTCATCCAACTTATGTACTGTTAAGATATAAACATTGCCCTCAACCTCTTTCCTGCACACAGTCTACAGTTCTATAAGGGTTCAATGTTCAAACTTGTTTGTGACCTATTTAAATGGTATTTTCCAAATCCTCCCATCTCGTGAAACATTGGAACTTGAACTTATATAGTCTTCATATGGAGGTTTGTCAAACTGTACCATACTGATGTTGTTTGGCAAAGGCATGATGATATTTATTTTATTTGAGGATAGCTCTGCTGCCTCACAGGTTGCTGCTTGTTCACTGCACCTGTGAGGACTGCTTACCAAGATATTTTGCACTGAAAGCTGATTCCAGTGTGGGAGAAACCTGCAGGTGCCATTTTCTTTCGTAAAAAAGCAACTGAGTAGAAGCCAAGGGAGTTGGTCATTGTTGCAAATAGCACACTGAGAATGAACATTTCAAATTTATTGGAAAGAAAAACCTGTAAAGGTAATCAGTAGTGATGTTTCTTGTGTGCATTTTCCTATTTAACAATAGCTACCAGTTGCAATTTCACTAATGAAAAATTTTAAGCATCTTTTAGGCAACAAAGGAAGGCTGACCATGTCATAAACGTTAACATTCATAGTTGTATTATTATTAACAAGAGTTTCAGCGATCGCTAGGTACTATGCTAGGTACTTTGATGGCCAACGCATATGGTAGAACAGTGTGCTTTGTTAAATTTTGTGGTCGCAAATTTCGAAACAAGCCTGCACAATGGATGAGTATTACTCATGCATCAGCTCTGACTGTATTCATAATACTGACATCTGCAAAGTCTCGCTTAAATTCAGACTAAATGTGCTTACAGACTGCAAGCTATGTAAATTCATGTATGCCGATGTAACCAATTACACTCAGTAACTCACGATACTTCTTTCATTTAAACTATGATTATTCAGAGATTACTGCTCTTTTGAGCTAATCATCAGATGCAAACAAATGCTAATAAATATAGAGACCTTGGATCTTACACAAGACAAATCTGTAAACGGTCACAGGTGTATAGGTTTGTAGGCCTACCTTAATCGGCCATACACACCAAAATCTGCTGGGAAGGTTATATACCACTATATCGGTATTATCTTGCCTATACACCGATATCAGTGACCTCTGAGACACCGAGGGAGCTTACACACACCAATTTGACTGCATAGATTCCTTTCTTAACACAAGAAACTAGAAAACATCATTTTTGCCTTCCTAGTCTCCCAATCATGGTGCAAAATTGAATATGTCAATTGTGCTGTTAAAAGAATATGCCAGAACATCCCAAACTACGTGTCACAACAGAGAATGTTCAGCAATGAGCATATACAAGGTATTTTCCCATAAAAGTAACACCCACTTGGTAAACAAAGATCTTAAAATAGTATCATGTTTTATGACAAAAACCACCTCCACCACTGGCTACGCTAGACTACACTACACGAGTAAGTGCACTGTCAACGACCGACTCTTTGTGCTCATTCTGAGATCTCAAAACTTTTATCCCAAGGCCACAACAACCTAGCAAAGTCTATAAACCACAAAATCCTTTCATCTGTTCATAGGTGTGAAAATGCCATAACCTTGACCATGCTGTGAGCTTATGCAGGGTGCACATTGCCTAGGCCCATAATACATGAAAAGTAATGTAGTAATAGCACAACACAGTAACATTATGCCCACCATAGGCAAAACAAGAAGCAAAAAACAATAGTTAACATCATGACTACGTTTAATGTCCAACATCTTCCTGTCATCCTTCCCCAACTACTTCCTAATATTGAACTGCGAAAAGGCCCACACTTGTGTAACCACCCCAGCGTGTATCTAGGTATAAAGTCTCCAGCTGACACCTGCGTCCATAGATGTTGCATGCTGCAGTCTAACGTTACTTCAGAACATTAAGTTAGAAATTACGTTATAAATTACCAATAATGTTAAGTCAGAAATAACATAACAATAATTGTAAACCGGCTCTCTTTCAGAAGTATTTGTAAGATACACAATTACAAAGACATAACTTAATGTAAAATGTGTGGCACTTCCAAGATGCAAGTCACAAGGGCTGGGCAATTACGGACGGACAGTGACCGGATAAGCACACACACACAATTGCCAGTTGCTAGATTATGGTCAACACAGAATGCTAGGGCATTTTGAGGTGAGGGAGACACACTGTGAATTTTAGAATTATGTTACAGAAAAGACACATTCATATACACATTCTGTACATAGACTTTACAACATAAGTAAAGAAACTAACAGCAAGATCTCATATCTCTCCAAGCACTGAGCAGCTGTCCTCCCAACAATTGGAGCAATGGTCCGCCACTGAGTGGGCATCAACTTGGCCAGATGGAGAAGCTTCTCATCTTCCTCTCTGCTCCACTCTGTCTTCTTGATACTAGGATCTAACCATTCAAACCTGCACAATGGTAAAAAGAGAACAAACTTCATGACAGAACCACTTGCTTCAAGCCACGATCGGTCTGATGGTAACCTCATAGGACAATGGAAAAGATCCCAGAAACTTTGTGATCCTTCCTACATCAGACATAGCTGAATGGGAGTTAAATTCTGTTTTAAGTTGTGCTACTCTTTATGTTTTTCTCTCTCTTTCCTTGGGTTGGATCCATGGAGGAAAGTTCAGGGAAGGATTTAATTGGATTTTAATTTTTTTAAGTCTTTAAATCACAGATTTATTGTCAAAACATTATTTTTACAGTATGTTCTCCTTATCTGTTAGAACATTTATTTTCTCACATGAAAGTCTATAGATTCATGAGACAATGTTACAAGAAATGTAGTCCAAATTAATTTAGGCCAAACAACGTATGTTCAATATACACATAAACAAAACAACACACAGGAAATAAAAATACAACCTGATCACCACCAGGATGAGAAAAGTAGAATGCACAAATGCACTGTGGTTTTGATGATGCAATCATGAAGATTTCTTTTGCTTGACCTGACATTGTAGCATGAGAATGTGTTGCAAGCTTGGTCTCAGTAACACAGAACTAGCTCAGTTATGTATCATGTCACCATTTAAGGTGTAAAAACCACTACAGTATACACGCAATGACTCGCTGTTGACCTAAGTTGATGACTGATGGGCATCATGCTATCAACAAGCACACATGCAAACTTAAAAGGAGATGTGTTCAAGCTTTCTGTCTTGAGATTCCATATGTACATGATTTTCACAAACTGATTCTTGTTGTCCCAAATGGCCTTCATCAAATATGTACAAGAGGCTTTCTTACTCAATATCATTCAAGACTTCACCTACATAACAAATATCACATCAGAACAAGCTTTCCTTCTTGAGATATTGTGTTAACAGGGTTTCACAATTTGATTCCAGTTGACCTAACGTGAGTTTGACCTCCACATAAACAATAGGTTCTCGTGCCCAATGTGAAACACATACCAAGTATGAGACCTGTCCAAGATTCCCTTCCTCTGGGATCATTTTTATAGAGTTTTCAATACTTGATCCCATTTGGTCTCAAATGACCTTTGACCCTCACAATGGACAATACGGTTCTTGTACTCAAAGAGGTACACGTACATACTAAATGTCCAAACTCCCCTTCTTGAAACACTTGTTTTGCAAGATTTGCACAATATCACTCCAATTGACAGTAAATGAACCTTTGACCTTCACCCAAAACAATAGGGTTTTTGTACTCAATGTGGTACACCTATGGCCTAAACATCAGACCTGTCCAAGATCCCCTTCTAAAGATATCTTGTTTACAGGAATTTCCCATCATGAAACCTGTTGACTGCAAATGACCTTTGACCTTCACCACATACAACAGGGGTTTGGCACTGAATGTATTACACCTACATGCTAAACATCAGACCTGTCCAAGAGTCCAAGCTTCCCTTCTTGAGATAATGTATTTACAAGGTTTTGACAATTTGACCGAAGTTTGGCTTCAAATATCCCAAAATTGATGGCAATCTTGTACTTAGTGTCGTACAATTACATATGAAATATGAGATCTGTCCAAGCTTTCCTTCTTGAGATGACCCCAACTGGCCTTTAAACATCACCAAAAACAATGACGTTCTTGTACTCCATGTGGTACACCTATGTACTAAATATAAGATCTGTCTAAGATTTCCTTCTTGAGATCTTGTTTGCAATAATTCCCAATTGAGAAGCCTGTTGAACAATGACCTTCACCAAAAACTATGTACTAAATATCAGACCTGTTCATGTATCCACGCTTCTATTCATGAGATATCGTATTTACAAGGTATTGATAATTTGACCCAAGTTTTGCCCTAAAATATCCCAAAATCGATGGCGATCTTGTTCTCAACATGGTACACCTACATATGAAATATGAGATCTGTCCAAGCTCCCCTTAGAACTTGAGATATTCATGTTTAAAATATTTTCACAATATGACCCCTATTGACCCCAATGACCTGTGACCTCTACCAAAAAACAAGACGGTTTTTGCACTCAGTGTGGTTCACCTACGTGCTAAATATCAGATCTGTCCACGCTTCACTTCTTTGGACATGTCTTCACAAGTTAGGAATCACCAACACACACAGACAAGTCACGGCACGAATCAATTTTTCCTCACATAACTGGGGATGTCCACATCTTGAAGAGGATGTCCTAGTTTACTAGTACTTAGTCACACATGTATCCCCAATTCACCCAGCAACGAAATTGTGGTTTTTTCTTTATAATTTTCTTTTCTTACACACAAACCCCTGTACAAAGGTATAGATCCATAGAACTGGTAATTGGAGAAAAAGGTCGACCTGTAAAGTCCAGGGCGCATATCTGATACCCCAATTTGCATTGCATTCCAGAGACAGTGATACCATTGTTTTTGGCAAATGACCAGTTACACTGGCCAAGTGCTTGTGTCCCTGTTCAATGCACTCTGCAAATGCACACACATACACACACCCGCGCAAAATGTAACATCACAAAATTTCCATTAGTGAAGTAGCAAGTGATAAACACAATTGATGAGTCATTGTGGAACTTTTCAAATTTTCAATGGAATTAATACATATGAATACATGAAATTCTAACATTCAGTTCTTCTTCAGACAACACCTTGGCTTACCATCTGGCTTTACACTGTTTAGCTGACTTTCGATGCAATAAAGATGCAATACGTGACCACTGGTTCTTGCCATATTTCATAACAGCTGCCTTGAGGATTTCATCCTACAGAATTAACAAAAGAGAAAATGTCACAACAAACTGTATTTTCATATACTGGATGATTTAATACTCAAATCATATCTATTATTTTTAGTCTGTTGGGAACGTATGTACTCAACTAAAGATATTCCATAGCGGCACAAAGATAAATGTTGGATTATCACAAGTTACAACCAATGATTGTATAAACACACTTGAACCCTCTGAGGGCATTCAAACTTCAGCTTTTACAAATCTACATTTACGTTCAATGAATTCTCAATGAGAGCATCTGAATGTTTGTTCTATAGACAAGGACACAGGCTAGGACTTGTGACCCCCTGCCTTCACAGGGTAAATTACAGTCCTTTCAAAAAAAGTGAAACACAAAAGGGCACATTCATAATCAGGGTAAGGTACACATGAAGTCCATGAATCAATCATATTATCTATGGGTTTGGCATAAATTTCATTGACTCAGTGTGATGTGATGTGACTTGTAGTAATAAAAAATGGCATACATCTCTTAATCAAAATAGTTCACAAGTGCTTAGAAAGTTCCTGACACTAAATTGTGGTTGAAGGTCTGAAATTGTGCAAGACAAGGGCAACCTGCAAAATATCATCCAAATGATTTTTCTCCCTTGGGAGTCATGGTGGTGAAAGCAAAGTACTTGGTAAATCTTGACATGGACTTGCTGGAAACTGGAATATTCACTGATTGCTTAGAGAAGATGATGAATTTTAAGAGCCACTTAACTGATGGTGTGCTTCCACAGGAAGTGCCTTTTAATTCCAGTTTAAAGAAAGTGAGAACCAATTCTTTTTACTATAGCAACAATGTCTGCTATTGAAGATCTCCTTTTTGGCATGTCTTCCATTCCATATGAAAAAACATGCATTAATTTTTAATATAAGTAACATTTACCTCTTCATATGTTCACATTAAGGATGTGTATGTAAAACTTGTCCATGTAAAACCATCAAATGTAAAGCTTTTGAATCCACAACAGATCTCTGGAATATATAACTTGAAAGAATAAGGATAGAACGCACAACAGGTTTTACAGAAAACATAAAAAGGTGAAATTAATGCAGAAAATATGACATGTTTTGAAAGACACAGCTTTCATCATCATGCACAAACTGAACTAGACTCTAATACAGGAATTTCTGACAAATTGCAGAAAACAACATGAGAAAAGTAGATTTATGGAACAAAGTGAACAATGGACTATTCAGCTGTTTGTTTAGATAAGTTTCTCCCAACTGATGTGTAGACTTCTTTTATCTGAAGCTGGAGCTTAGTGGGAGCTGAGTAGATAACTTTGAAGGAGTTTTGATGACATTTGTCCCTCCTTGAGATACTGTGTTTTCAAGGTTTTCAAACTACTGTATGTCCTCAACTGACTTTCAAAATGACAGAAATCAGCTTCTCACCAAGTTCTACCAGTGATAACAGTATGAATTTCCAGCAATATCCAGTTGCTGAGATACTTCCCTTAATAGATTTTCAGACATGACAAACATCATCTACTTATTAAGTGCTAATGATGATAAAAGTCTCAAGTCCAGTACATTCTGTTGCTGTGATACCTGCCTTAATATATTTTCATACTTAAAGCTGCAACGTAACGCTGGAGACAGACGTGACAGAAAACACGGAAGTTCAAAAATTAGTTTTTTTACCAAACTTTTTTTGTACTGTACACCTTCTTGAATGAGCCACAGCACTGTGCTACATTACTTATTTATGACTTCAAAATTGTAGACAAATTTTTCTAGATACTCACTCAAAACTGACATATTATACTGCATACAGCAGATACCATGCAAACGGATGTCTAATTTATCACATTCCTAAATTTTACACTCTACCAGTGACTTGGTTATGAAAGGAAAAGTTCATTTCAAATGATACAATTCCAATATGCTACTCAGCATTCCTCCCACAGGAACAATTTATTTTTGGCAGATATAGGCCCCAGTAGTCAGTTTACAAAAGTCAACAGAACTGTAATTAGTACTAATCAAGTTCTTTAATGGAATCTTACCAAACATTTGGCACATTTTTATTCTATGAAATTTAGTTTCATTTTTTCACTGAATAAACTTTACAATCAATAATTTAATACTAAAGAAACTGCTGTAACAGTGTGGAAATTGATACGAAAGACGACCCCCAGCAGGCCAGCTCCAACCATTAGATGTGCATCTGAGCAAAAATGTATTCCTCATGAGCGCAAGTGCAATGCCTCGCCTCACATGAAATATCCCAACTATCAAGGTGGTTCAGCTTTTCGTTGTACTGGATGTTATGAAAATCTTTGGATTACATCAAACAATCCTTTGCATTATTTTTCAACACACATATTAACTTCAATCAGAAAGTCAAAAGACTTTGTGATTCCTTGGTAATATCTCCGTTTATTTCCAAACACACAATTGCGTTGAAAAACCTTGCTAAATTTCCTGCAAACATGATAGAAAATCTACTGATTTCCCACTGACATTTGTGTAGGGGTGGAACCCCTTGTGGGGGTCAAGCCACCGGAAGACTGGGGTTCTTAGCATATCAGAGAGGTAAAATTGTTGCAGCTACTTCCACTACTTTTTGATTAACAGCAGGTGAGGCAGCAAAAAGCATACATGACATGGAGGCTAAGATTAAATTTGATTGACCCGAGTCATTAATATTAGTACATTTGGGCCATTCAACATACTGTAAGTCATGGTCATGAAGTCTAAATTTTAAATTTGGGCAAATCTTCATTACATGTTGTCATGTTCTGCCCATCAAAAAGTGGCAGACATTTTTTAGGGGTGGAAACTAGCATAATCCAACTTCCAAATTACATGGGCTACTGACTGTGTAGTTAGGACCACAGGCGTCCCCCATGTAGTGCTTACAGTCTAGGCTATGCCCTGTATATAATACATAATAATGTCTGTCGATATTTTAAAAATTCGACATCGATAGTGGATTTGAAAATATGGATAACATCCGATCATGTAGTTTTTTCATGCGATTATTCCGCGAAACTAATACATACACAATCAGCCGGACATGTGGGCCTGGGCCATGTCATTGCTGCGCAAGTACAATGACAAAATCAGTCACAAATGCCACCCAAATATTTGACGATGCGATCATCTGTCAAGCGTCCACATACCACTCGTCGTTTGGGACCTACAAATTCACTGACTAGTTGCCACTCAGTAATAAATTCTAAGGTTAGGATCTGATTACTGTGCATTACATACAGCTTATTTCACTACATAAAATCGTTGAAAGCTGTTTTGTTTTCTGAAGATTTTCTCCAGAAATAAAAGCAAGTCCACCAATTCACTATCAATTGTACATGCAAACAACCTAATATACATACTACAAAGGCTAAAGGGGACCATTCGACACAACTACTGTATTGTACGTGCATCATACAGTACTTCCGTCGCTCGAAGGAAGCAAATCACTGTGCTGTTTCAATGGAGAATTTTCAGCTGTTGTTCGCGGAGTTAGATCTCAATGTTCTGTCTACGCCATGCCTCCAAGGTCCAAGTGTAGAATGACTGACAGGCGTGGGGTGAATAGTATTGGGAGTCCATAGGATTTGTTTACCTTTTCTTGCAATTTTGGGCAAGTTTATAATGCAAGCAAGTGACAGGCAGGCCTTACTTTCATAATTCCCTGCAAGGTGCGCTATAGTTAGGATGTGCCATACCTTTCTTGTATGAACTGGACAGTGTACAATCAATTACTAATGGGAGGGGATTAAATGACATGATTTTGCCTCTTGGGTACTGAAACTATTACCGTCTACAAATGTTGTTGCTGCGGGAACCCTCAAATCGATCTGTTTAGATTATCTCTGGTGCACCTGCCTGGCCTAAGTGGTGTTCATGCATCATGCATATTACTCACACTAGAGTGCACACATTCCAGAAAAGTCGGAAGTTTAATAAGGTAACAAGTAGTGCTGCTGGGGAGTTGTCATTGTTTGCAAACAATACTTAAATGCAGAGTACACGGTGGCAGCTGGAGCCATGCGGTTTTACCTACAAGTAGACAGGAAGGTGGAGTTCCTAGCTACTGATTTGGAAGAGGAGTGCTAATACCATCCCCAACTTTCTTCTGCAGGTTTCATTGATCATGGCTACCATAATAAACGTGAAAATAAACGTTGGAAAGTAAACTCAACCTTGTCCTCTTTTCATTTGTGTGTTATGCATCTTCTCCATTAGTTTTATTATTTTATTGACAGGTTTATTAGTGAACGATAAAAGTTTCTACTCTGGAACGTGAACTACGAAAGGACAAAATTCATTTTCTTCATTCATGTGTTCAAATTGCCTTTTTAATGATGTTCACTTTTTAACGGTGTCTTTGATTGTAGTCTATCATATTTTTTTTTCTACATAGAAGTGACAAATAGGAGCAAATATCATTTAGTGTTTGCTTACATGTAGACCTAATGCCATATGTTATAAAGACAATTCTGTACTGTTGGCCTATAAAAATCTGCTGGTCTATAAAAAAAATGTCAACAAGTGGCACTGCAGGCCTACAACCATGACTTAAAATGTGACATGAATCAAGCCACATAATAAACAACTAGGCCTATTGCATTTAAAATTAACTCTTGGTGCACACTTTAATTCTTACATGTTGCTCGTCTGTCATTTATGACTGCAAACTAATTACCAGAAAGAGAACGCAAAATATCCAGTGTTGCTGTTTTGGCTATCTGTGATTATAGTATCTAGTAGACATGGATAGGCTATGTGCAGAAGCAAATGCCCATTACATCCCAAACAATATTCCACCCACAGGTAAATCACAATATTTTACAAGAGCAGTGTATGTATATGATAACAGAGCCTGACATTCTATACCGAAGGTTTTCCACCGGCATGCGCTGGGTTGCGGTATGTGAATATTACTGTCAATGAACATAGTAATGACTTCCATTTATGGAAAATAGAGGAGGTGTTTGCTACTGCACGATCCCACTCACATTATGACATTTACAAGTAACGAGGAATGATTGAATACGGCCCATAAGGCCAAGTAAAAAAAAAAAAAACGAAAGTCCGCACACTAAAGTTTTTTGAAAAGGGTGGAAAAGAAAAGAGTTTGTGCGGGCTTTCGTTTTTTTTTTAAAGGCAGGAATTTAGAGGCAAGAACAAAATCTTTTTGAAACAGAAAATTTTAACATGAAACTGAATAAACAAGGAGAGAAAGGTGACAAGAAAAGATCACTGATGTGCAATATGTTGATGTACAATTACAGCATAAATCAGTGTAACAAGTAAATCTGAACAGAGCTTACAATAAGTTTACTTTGAGCTAGAAGCATTGATTTTTCCATTTGAAACTGCACGCTGCACAGATAGTCCTTCGAAACATAAATATCATCTTTACGTACTTCATGTTAAAAAAAAGTTTTCTGCAGAGGTGATGTTGTGACGTAAGTTACTTAACATGGTGTGCAATGTTTAAACTTTGCTACATTGTTTTCATTTGTAAAAAGGTAATAATAGAAATCATAAACTGAATATTCCTTCAATGTTATGCTGTTATAGCAATGTGTTAACAATGCAACAAAAGTGCTGTCATTTAAGTCAGTTAAAACCACATAGCGTGGGTTTGAGGTCAGTAGCTTTTTTTTCCAATTGAAAAAGAAATGGAAATCACACATTTAGCGGTTTAGAATCAGTGACCGGAACTTACTTCAGCTTCTCTATCAGACAAGCTAAAAGAGGGCGCTCTTTTTGATGGGCTGAGCGTTAGAAAAATGGGGCATGGTTTTTTGGGGTACTAAAAGAGTTACATATACTTAATGGCAAATAGCGCCATCATTTTGAATTTACATCTCCTAGGACTTTCCCATGTTTTTTTGTTCTCATCTCCTGGAAGTTTTCTTTTTTCCTTCTTTCGTCCATGGTATTCTATATATTCCTTTCCCTGATGCTATATCAGAGTTAACTCCATATATTCTTATTTACAGCTGTGTGAAAGGGGAGAGAATGTTAGTGAAAGATATATCAGTTCTCATAGGATTTGAACTCCACTCATTACAATACTTAATCATTAAGAGCATAGGAATAACCCACTGTGCCACGAGTGCACATGAGGGATTTGGTTGTTCAAATTATTAAGACCTTAACGAGAGCAACGTAGCAAATTTACATATCATACACATTAATTAACATCAAACCACACCTAAAATTAGCATTAATCATGCATAATCAGTGTTAAAGTTGAATATGCAGAGAATTACATAAATTACGATAAATATTCAGAAGATTTCGACAAACGGTATCAATGGAGGTATTAGGCTTTGTTCACGCTCAGTTCTTTCAGAAAAAACTTTCACAAATTCCAAAGGATGACTAGACTTTGAAGTAGTGATAACAATGATTTCCATAGGAAGTAAAGATGAAAGGAAGTAGGATTAAGGTAGACATTGCAAGGGGTATACCAGAAGGGAATAAATACATGTTTCAGGCAGTGTATATTACACACTGAGACTTTGAAATGGCTACCCAAGTTCATCCGGCAACTTTCACGTTTCGGCAAATTATGCCACCAAAAAGAGTGGAAAAAACGTTAACTTGCAGTTTTTGTTTTCTAATGTCCTAATTTCTACCAGAAAAAACATTGTGTTGGGTTCGAGAAAAGGGTGTCGTGCATGATCCCCCCGTTTGCGGTACCTGTGGTCGTCCAATGAAACTCGAAGCTGTCACTGGAGTTAATGCAGCAAGTGATTGCTATTGGTGAGTGTACTTTTCAAATCACTTACAATAATATAATGTGGAGGTTATCAGATACATCAACATTTTAGACCACAAATGTGGCTACTGGCATTAATTGGTAATTATGTTTTTTGTCTTATTTTCATGCAGATGGAGGTACCATGACCGGGGGAAAACCTGCACCAGTCTACGCAGTCAGTTCGGAAGCATTCCTGGTTTGAAAATAGCAACCTGACCATCAATGAACTGCTCCAATCTACGTACTGGTGGAGCCGGAATGCTTACCAGGACCATATGGAACATGAGCTCAACATCTCCTCAGCTACCTGCGTAGACTGGTGCAGCTTTGCAAGGGAGGTGTGTGAAGAGGTTCTCGTGACAAAGAGCTCACCAGTTGGAGGACTTGAGATTCATGTCAAAGTAGATGAGGCCAAATTTGGAAAACGGAGGTACCCCCGGGGCTGGATGCAAGTGGGCCAGTGGGTGTTTGGTGGACGGGAGAAAGAAAACTGTACAAAGATATTCATGGTCCCAGTACCATCACGGGACAAGGGAACACTCCTGGCCCTTATCAAGGAATGGATCCTTCCTGGCTCCATAATCCACACTGACTGCGGGAAGTCCTACTCAAAGTTGAAAGACATGGGGTACACGCATCTGACTGTGAACCACTCTGTTGAGTTCACTAATCAAGAGACAGGTATGTCATCTCGTTATTTAACCAATTGTTGACTGTTCAACCCCCTTTTGACTTGAACCCAAAACTATTTCTACCCTTTTTTTTGATGCTAGGTGCGTGTACCAACCACATTGAAAACGAATGGCTCCATGCAAAGAGAGGACTTCCAGCATATGGAGCCAGGCATGTCCACATTGCTGGATATCTGGCCGAACACCTTTGGAGAACAAAAGTAAAGACCAAAGGAAAGGATCCATTTCTTGACTTCCTGTATGCTGCCTCGGAGGTGTACGACATACGGTACCCTCCCATTACCCATTCGACATGAATCCCATGTGAGTTTGAGACAGTGCCCTAACTATTCACACAAATTAGTTTAGTCTTGTAATTTTTTTTTTTTTTGTAGTTTGTATTCATTCAATTTCTTTTTGTATTTAACGTACCTAATGTATTTAATGTAACATACCTAATGTATTTAATGTCATTTAATGTCTCAATTTTCCTGGATATCATAACCACATACACTGTTCTCTATTATTACTCTTTTAGCGTTCCAGCCCACGAGCCAACCAGAAGCACTATTGTGTTTCTATTTGCATTCATTCCTTTCATCGTGTTAATCTCCTTTCATCATCAGAGCCTCAGAGGCATCAATTCCTATCATCGTGTCAATCTCCTTTCATCGCATCTTGGGCCACTATGTTGGATGCACCTGCTGCAGATTCTTGACAGTAAATTCCGGTTACTGATCCTAAATTAGAGCCCATTTAGCAATTCTTATTATACTGCTGTAGGAAAATTATAGGCTAGAACTTTAGAAGTACAATTTTATGGAAAGTGAATAAACAGTCCTGTGTGAAATGTACACAATGAGTTTCTCATTTTTATGTAGTCCATTGTCCAGTTCCATATTTTTTGTATTTGTTTGTAAGTTGCTTACTCGGAAAGTTTCAACAAAAGTAATAGGCCTAGCTACTTAAACACCGTCAATCACATTGTACACCAAAGAATATGAATCCCTTTGTCAAAAAAAAAGGAAGTTTGAAACTTTGAGTAAACTTCCTAATTAATCTATATGACCTATCTTCCATAGGTTGCGCACCCTGGGTGCGCAACCTGTTAGGTGATCGACTCATAGACCCCCATGCTATCTAGGGCATAGCCTAGGCTACTACGTGGGGGACGTCTGTGGTTAGGACTAAGAACTGGTCTACGGCAGGCTAACGCTTTCATAATTGATGCCAAGTATTCCTAACAGTTAGGCTAAGCCCTGACGCTACAGCTGCTGAATTAACAGCACTGGTCGGAATCCCAGGAAAAGGCTGATAAGCGTAACTATTTACGAGATTCACATCACCTCAGTATTGCGCCAGACACCTCCCTTTATCTGTATTCGGGGCATTATGAGTCTGGCCGGTGTTAAGTCGGCGAAGAAATAGGTCCACTACCCTCTCACAACGGCAGTACAGCTGACAAATAACATAAGCCCTTACTGTACCGTACCTGTATACCATCAACGTGCATATTCTTCACAGTACATATTGACGTGATACCATGCGTCGTGCGATATGCATGAACACGAACGACGGTTTGAAGCTAGCGTTTACGATCATCAAATGTTTCAGTTCTGATTGTAAGTGTAACTGGCAGGATGAGCCTGAGTCAAAGAACTAGATATTTTTCCTGCATTGTGGTGAAATATCAAGTGGGGCCTATTGTCACTTACCCACTACGGTACCACTTACTGGGCAGAATTGGGTAGAGACCAGCGGAATATAGATAAGCGATAATCATATAATCAATCTGTGAAACAATAAGTGCTTGATGCCCAAATCCTGTATGACAAAATGCGTCCTCATAGAACCGCCTAACTCAAATACAATGGAAATTTTGTGATAATGTAATTCGCACCTAGGTTTAAGTTTTTAGACCTAGTTTTTAAAGCATTATCACATTATCTGTAAAAAAAGTGAAACGGTTGCATTTAGGCTACTTTTGTTTTAGGAAAGATGTAGGTAGATAGCACATTGAGCGAACAAACTGCAAAGAGGAAGCAAAAATTTGTGATGCAAGTTCTGCATTTCTAGCATACATTGTGAATTTGTCTCTTTCTTCTTGCACCTTTCCCGACAACCTATAAAACTAGCCAGAATACAACAATCAGGCTACAAATCCGATGGTCTATTACTCGTTAAAAATTACCGTCCAATTTTCGTGCTTAGTACAATCTCATTTTTTGAAAGAGTTGTGTACGAAAGCCTCATCCAGTTCCTTGATAAAACATAATCTTATCTCTGATCAGGGAGGTGCCGCCCTGATCAGCAATACGGTATTCGCATAGACAGATATACGTACATGGCAGGTCTTGACTTCATATTACATTATACATCATATTACTGAATGATATGATCATAAAGAGTATACTTTTGGTGTTTCGTTGATCTTTCTGAGGCATTCAATACTGTTGATTACACTATTCTTCTCAACAAACCATATATGGCATTTGAGGATCTCCAGATAGATGGTTTTAAGGTTACTTAAGTAATAAGCAATTGATCTCTACAAACAATCATTCCTAAAGGTCGTGTGACATGAAAATGACAGTTTGGAATATTGGGTGCATTCGACATTGAAAATATTAAAAATAGCCTCAAAATCCATCAAAATCCGTGAAAGATTGAGTAATTTACAGGCAAATTAGTGTCTCACAGCTCTATCATGCATACACACTAGCTAAGTATGCAAATTTGTGACGTCAAGAGATGGACTCCTAAGATATGTCTTATGTTAATCCTTTGTTTATGTAACCTTTATTTCAAGGACGTTTGAGAATTTTATATGTCCGGATGGTTTCATTTTGGAAGCATGTATTTTCTTCTTCAAAAATATCGACATCACTTACCAATGTGAAACTCAGTAATTAAGAGGCAAACTATATAGGCTTAACAAAAGAATTACTGACACTGTGCAACACTCCACGTCATCTGTTTTGCAATTTTCTCAATTTTTTTAGAGGCAAACTATATAGGCTTAACAAAAGAAATACTGACACTGTGCAACACTCCACGTCATCTATTTTGCATTTTCTCAAATTTTTAAGAGTCATACGGTAAAAGATATAAACAAAATTTCAACCGATTTTCACTCAGGGTTTTACTTTGCAGCTTCTAAATGAATGGTGCTCTTTTCTAGAAGCATATGTCACACAACCTTTAAGGTAGCATACCCCTACTAATTTCCCAATGAATTACACAAAAGTAATGTGGTCTCTAAAGCCTTGTAGAAGTTTTCAACAGATATAAGTTACCACTCTGTAGAGAGCTGACACATTGGCCATTCATGGTTTTTTTTTTTCAATTTTCCGTACCTTAGGTGGCTAGATTTTCTGCTACGAGGCGGTATGAGTTAGCATACCTCATCACTGGGGCAAATCACACATCGCCTCGAATGATACTGCTCCGCCAGCTAAAAGTCCATAACGTTTATATAATTGCTTCAATTGGCATCGTTTTTACACCTTGTGTATTTCAACTCGCCTACTTCAATGTTCAATCCACAAAAGGACCCATCTCAAAGGATAAAATGCCAACAAAGTTGTCCAATGGTCCCTGATAGTGACTTTCACCGATGGTGAACAAAATGCACAGAAATCTCCAACTTCTATATAGGGTATGCTACCTTAATGATATTCCCTGTGGTGTGCCTCAAGGTTCAATTTTTGGACCTCGTTTGTTTCTTCTCTATATCAATAATTTACCACTTTGTTCCAATGATCCAAGATATGTCTTCTTTGCGGATGATGCAAGTATTTTGTTTAGAACAAATCCATCACTTTTACTTTCAACTATCAGTAAAGAACTTAAAAATCCTGTCCGACTGGTTTAAAGCTAATACATTGTCTCTCATGTCAAGAAAACTAACGTTATGAAGTTTCAGAATTACACACATGCTTACAATATCCCCATTAATGACACGATCGAACCATCACTTTGTTAGGTCTTTTAGTTGATCCTCACCAATCTTGGAAACTTCACATTGATTTTTATGTAGAAAGTTGCTAAAACTATCGGAATCCTCAAAAAGATTAAATGTCAGTTACCGTCTTAACACGTACTCTACTCTTTATATATTTCAATTATTTTATCCAACTTATCCTATTACATGGGGTAATACGTGTATCTTGACCGTTTATATATTTTACAGAAAAGAGCAATACGTTTTAAAGCATCATCTAGTTTTTCCTGTAATATAATTACTTTATTTAAGAGTCCCAAGCTGCTGTCAATTTTGACATTTAAAATTATGAGATCGTAGCATTTACATTAAAAGTTTAAAATAATCTAGTACCAAATAAGTTTTGTAATACTTTTCCCGTTTTATCTTTACCCTTTCATCCTACTCTTATCGTTTTTGCTTCTTCTTTTTTTTTTTTGTGCGAGTGCATAGTGTTCAACCGCTAACCTGGAATTCCACAATTTCACAGAAAAAAGTGGAAAAACTTCATGTTCTATACATTTGTTGATTGGGTTTGAAGTAATGAGTAAGATCATTATCTTAACGCGTTCTAAATCAAGATCAGAGAATCCGGATGCCCATTATAATAAATGTAAAAAATAAGAAGACAGTTTAGGATATATTTTTTGGAAAATGATTGAGTGCTTCAAGTAGATTTTTATTAGACAGTTGTCATATCAGAGTTGTGAATACATTCTTTGCCTTTCTTCTGTATACGCATCTATGCTAAAAAGTCTTGGTACATGGATGCATCCAGAACTTTTTAAAGGGGATTCAACATAACAAGGAGACATTTAATATATCCGAGCGGAGAGCCACCACTGGTTGGTGCGGAGTGTACAAGAAAAATTTTGGCTTTGATGCCCTCCAAATGACCAAAAATGTCACTTTTCCAGTGTTTTAAGCTGCATGTGGCCAGCCTTTAAAAACAGATATCCTACTGTCTGCCATTTCTCAATTGATGAAAGAAAAAAAACAAGAGGGCAATCCACGGAGTTGCATATCTCATCGCCAACATGCACATTGAATTCAATACAGGGCCTGCACAATGTAATTTGTAATAGTTTATTGCTAAGTACTTACAAAACCTGAAGTTAGTTGGATTGATAGTTCTCAAGATATGCTGGAAATAGCAATTTGGGGGCAAAATTGGCTTTTTTTCTCAAAAATCAGCAAATTTGACTCGATTTACCATCACAGTAATATTATGTCAATACAGGGCCTGCACATGGTAATTTGTAATAGTTTATTGCTAAGTACTTACAAAACCTGAAGTTAGTTGGATTGATAGTTCTCAAGATATGCTGGAAATAGCTTTTGGGGGCAAAATTGGCTTTTTTTCTCAAAAATCAGCAAATTTGACTCGATTTACCATCACAGTAATATTATGTTGAACAATGTGTTCTCAGGTAAGTACTTACAAAACTGTCAGTTAATCGATCTAACAGTTCTCAAGATATGCTGGAAATACAAATTTTGGGGCAAAATTGGCTTTTTTTCTCGAAAAAAAGCAAATTTTATTCTCTTTACTACAAAAGTGATATACCTTGAAATTTTTCATTCTCAGGTAAGTTTTTGCAAAATTTTGCATTAAATGCTCAAATACTTCTCAAGATATGCTGGAAATAGCAATTTTGGGGCAAAATAGACTTTTTTTTATCAAAAAATCAGCAAATTTGACTCGATTGAACATACAACTAATACATCTTGCACGTATTGGCATCATGCACAACCTTACCAAGTTTCAACTTAGTCGCTCATATGCTTTTCAAACTATTCTGGAAAAACCACAATTTGGACAGGTCCGGACGCACACACACACACACACACGCACACGCACACACATTGGCACGGACACGTTTTCATTTATACCACCCAACAGGACCCTCCTGTACCCATGGTCACTCTACCATAGGGTACCCCTGGGGTGTCGCTACTCACCCACTCCAAGCATTTCCATGGCAACCATTCTCCCATGGATGCACAGTACAATATATAGCTCCACTAGCCAAGTGACTACAATATCTCATCTAGCCCCTATAGGGCGATGAGATAAAACAAGAGGGCAATCCACGGAGTTGCATCTCATCCCTGTATCGTTGTCAGTAATCATTCGCTCTTATATATAGTAGAAGGAGAGTCAGAACACCCAGCGCGTTACATTATACACAGTACATATGTACACTGAAATAGCCGCAGCACACTCGGCCATGGATGTGTAAGTAACGCCCAAGTGTTGTGTAAATGTAGCAGGCACGCGTGTACGTCAGAGTAATCCTTTGATTTTCTTGATTTCTCAGATCAGCACCCCGCGGCTACCACTGTGTATATTTTTTAATAGTTCTAATGAGCACGTCACGATCATTTGCTTCACTGAATTTCTTTTCTCGCCAAAATGCACTACACAACTCAATTCTTTGGGTAGTGTATACATGTAACAGTAATGCTGAGTAGGGGTATTATCCAAAGCATGGAAAATGACATTGTCATTAGATTTAATCGCTCAATTCCAACATGGTTGCATATAGGTTGAAATATTAAGTCACATTGTATGGAAAGAAAAAAATTTATATTGCACCTTGTACTAACAGAACCTACCGCACTGTATTATGTGCCATATTGACCTATGACGTCGACGATCGGGTGAACACTACATATCATAATCAGGTACCTAACGACCAAGTTTGAACATCATTAGACTAGAAGGAAATCGTGACACAGTTTTTCATAGCATTTTGCCGATTAGAAATTTGCATGACCTGTGCGCTCTGACCTTTGATCTCTAACGTTAAATTTTGATGGGAGACACAACCTCAGACTATGGGTCACCTATCTACCAGCTTTGCCCTCATCGGCTTTGCGGTCTAGCAGGACTTAAGGACGAACATTTTTGAAATTGAAATTATCTTTTGCACACACACATACACACATTTTGACACATTTTTACCCTTACCCTATGGGGGAGGGGTCCTGGTCACCTTAAGTACCAACCATGCCTCATATGTCAACCATACATAGTGCTACAATGGCAACTGTTGCTCTGGCAACTGAGAGAGCAATAATAGATTTTAACGTCCCAAAGCAACTACAATATCTCATCACGCACATTACGTTATTGGGAAGAGATAATATTCTGGTTATACATGTCAGGTGATGTAAGAATGCTATGCATCCTCTTTAATTTATTATTTATCACCTCCCCACCCCCGCCTTTTTTATTCCCTGGGCCTTAGTGTTGTATATTGTGGATGCTACGCTTCATTGTACTCATATGCTTCACTGTACTCAAACTGAACTACTCGGAATGAATAGTTTCCGGTGTTTACCAGGGTTAATTTACTTTTTCTCTATTCACTTCCATCAGTCAGTATAGACAATAGAACACATTAAAAATAAAAACCTCAGACCTTGTTTGTGGAAAGATTCCATAATGCTACATGATTGGTCAATTGATAGGTAGCAACGATTTACATACGATAACACGTACAATTTATGTCATTCAATGATTTGTCTGTTTTTTTTTTTTTTTTTTTTTTTTATTCAGAAAAACAACAAAGTCCGAACTTTTGATGCACGAGATTTAAAATGAAGACGGATATGAAGAGAACGTTGAAAACGATGCGTTCAGTTTGTGATCTCTCAGGAAAACGGCATTTTATCACAGCCACTATACCCTGTTGGTAATCCTTAGACAATGTCAATGCCGAGGAATTTCATAACTACATTAGCTTAATCATTGAACTTCATTACCGGTGCGTCGTAAGTCTTAAAGATTTAATTCAATTGAATCAATAAAAACTGACGATAACCATTGATTGCGGTAAACATCGCGAAATATGGTCTTGGTTTGCCTTACTTAAAATAGTCCATATGTATACCTTCTTTCCTTTTTTATCAGTGTTCCCATCTTTATTTTACCAGGTCACACTTCTAACTTTCTAAGTAATATCGATTCAGTTGAACCTCCTACCGGCACTCCTATTGTTTCCCATTTGTGTTCAAATTGACCGACAAATAAATCCAACCATCAAACAAGTCACGTGTCCCAACTTGTTTCGAAAAACTTTGTAATTAGAGGGGATTCTTGACTTTAACAACAGAAATGACATTGTTTTAATTTCAAAACTTTCAAATTAGAGGGCAGTACGTTTAATCACTTGGCAACTTTCGATTTCGTTTCAGTCATAATCTAAGGGGGAAAAATCTAAATTTATGTGCATGCAACAATTGATCAACCTACAACATAATACAAAAAAAATAAATTTTTTAGTTGATTTCAAGTAATCCAATGGTTTGACAGTTTGATCTTAACTAAGTGATGAAGAAGTACTATGCATAATAAGCTATATATTCTCCCGTACGATAAAGTCTGCCCAGAGTAATACACGCCACACATATACACGTCACATAAAGTGTGAGACTTACGATCAATAATGAATACTGCTATTGGGTGGTAAACCTATTTTGTCCTTGATTAAGATACATCAATGAAAACGTAACTATGATAAACTACCTGTATATACTGCAGACGGAGTATGGGCCTTTGCCCCACTCAGGAAAGACACCCACACTGCCACAGTTGATAGCATGGTTGACTTTTAATGCTAGTCAAACTATAAATATACCAATTTGAAAATAATGAGACTAAAAGCTCTTTATTTTGTAATTTACGAATAATAACATCTTTATGGTTATGTCAACAGTAATGGGCCTGTGAATGATAATTTCGTGAATTGAAAGACTAAACGTAAATTCAAATCAACAATATGGAAAGGCAAGTTACATACAACATTAAATCTCTCTTGAAATTATAGTGTACCACTGCATGAATAGACAGCAGTATCCCCTGATGAATTTGGATAATTCGCTCCAAAATCAATGAAATGCAACAGGCTAACATACACCATATGCACACTTTCTAACTCAAACATCAAACAAACATCTTCCCGCCTGGATTACGGTGCAGTTGACTGGTATCATTATAACACACACAAACACTATTAGTCCGAAATTTCTGTTGGTTTCAGTCGTCTGTGGGCTATGTGCACCGTACACGCACCTAGTCACCTAGTTCATCATGATATTAATATTTAAAAGTGACGTATCAGCGGTTATCAGCGGTTACAAGAAGGTTCTAGGTGGGTTCTCGTTTATCACTACCCGTTTCATACGTCAAGGGCCGGGTTACCACTACATAGATATGATTGCGAATATTTAACTTATTGTACCTGATCAACCTCCGACCAGGAAAAGGCTGACACATTAAGAGCCTACTACATCACAGTCCTCCCGCATTCCAGACAAGTCACAGTACAGCAACTAAGTAAAACAACTCGCAGACTCCCTTACATGTGACCACTACTCAACCTACCACCCACAAGAAACCGTCTCCATTGACGAAGATCAAGGTCACGAGGAGTACTCCCGGGATATCAATCCAAACGACATCCTAAAAGTCTTCAAAAAAGCGTCCAATACGGCATCCAATATATCCACCTCAAAGATGCGCTCCACCCCCCCCCCCCCCACCACCCCCGAACAACTTACTGCACTCAGTCTGATTTACACGGCCTCATTCAAGATCGGTTACTTCCCGGCATTGTGGAAAACAGCTACAACGATCGTGCTGCCAAAACCGGGAAAAGACCAAACGTCGCCGGGGAGTGTTACAGACCAATCAGCTTCCTCCCAGTTCTCGACAAATGTCTTCAAAAAAACATATAGCGAGACGTCTCTGCAACTTCATCGACGACTACGATGTCATCCCAGATTGCCAGGCTGGACTTCGAAGCAACAGAAGAAGTTTAGTTTAGTTTAGTTTAGTTTAGTTTAGTTTAGTTTAGTAGAAAAAAGGATCAGAAGGGACAACTAAGTCCCCGTCAAGGACCCTGAAAAAAAAACAGCCAAACAAAATCAAACCCGGTCACAAAGCTTAACGTACTTGTCCAGTGCATTCTTAAACCCATTAACACTTCTTGCCATCACTACATCTTCAGGCAAACCATTCCACTCATTAACCACCCTCTAAGAAAAGAAGTAAAGACGAATATTTATCCTACTTTGAGTCTTCTGGAGATTAAGACAATGATCTCTTGTAATTTTAGTATTTGCAAACTTGAAAAAAATCAGAAAATGATAAATTATGAAAATCATGATCGATCTCGAAGACTTGTGTCAAATCTCCACGTAATCTTCTCAGCTCAAGTGAAGTGAGATTTAAGAAACATAACCTACTGTTATAGGTGACACCGTTGAAGGCCATTATTGATCTAGTAGCTCTGCACTGGACTTTCTCAAGTAAATCCTTATCTTTAGAAAAATATGGGTTCCAATCTTGAACAGCATACTCTAAATGAGGCCTAACCAACTGCTTATAGAGCCTAACAACAATGTCTTGCTTAAGGAAACTAAAATTTCTCTTAATCATACCTAAAATCCTAATCGCTCTTTTATCTGCTTCAGCACACTGCTTAGATGGCTGTAAAGAAGAATCTATGTGAACACCTAAGTCCCTTTCAGCAGAAACCTCTTGCAGTGACTGTCCATTCAAAGTGTACGAATACCTATAGATTATTATTGCCAATATGCATTAGCTTGCACTGTCAATACTGAACAGCATTTGCCACTCCTGAGAACAAGAGAAAATCCTGCCTACATCCTTCTGAAAACTTTTTGAATCACCTTCAGAGGAGACCTCAGAATACAGTTTAGTGTCATCAGCGAACTTCTTGGCTCTACACACAACATCAGCATCAATGTCATTAATGAAAGCAATAAACAGGAGAGGACCCAACATAGACCCCAGGGGGATCCCACTAGTAACCTCCTGCCAAGAAGAAGCACAACCGTTTAAAACCACCCTCTGTTTTCTATTATGTAGCCAATTCTGAATCCAGGTCAGTAAATTACAGCAGATGCCCATACTCTTTAATTTAAGCAAAAGACGCTGGCGGGGAACCTTATCAAAAGCTTTCTGAAAATCCAGAAAACCAACATCAACATACGTCTGCCTATCCAATGAACTAGTAACATCTTCCATAAACGTCCAAATATTGGTGAGGCAGGACCTTTTCTGACAAAAGCCATGTTGAGACATTCTGATTAAAGAATAACTACTGTAGAAACTAACCATAAACTTTTTAACAATAAATTCCATGACCTTACAAACAACTTCAACTCGTGAGACTGACAGGCGTGTGATTACAAGGCTGTGACTTATCTCCCTTCTTAAAAATTGGTATGATGTTAGCACACCTCCAGTCCTCGGGAACATAACCTTCAACCATAAATTTATTAAAGACCGGTGACAGTGGAACACAGAAATGATGAGCAAATTAGCTCAACAAATTTGGATAGATTGCATCCGGGCCAGGGGCTTTACTAATATTGAGAGGAAGAAACTCTTTTAGAACTACGTCACTAGAAAATAAGACAGAGTCCAAAATTGGGAGAACGCTTTTTCATAATAGCACTACGGAGATTTGACAAATCTTCTTGTGTAAAAACTGACACAAAATAATCTTTAAGAAGTTTCTCAAAGATCTTCACTGTCAGTAACTACATTATCTGCATTAGGATCCCTTAGAGAAACAACAGTTTCCGTAACCTTCTGCTTAGACCTAACATAAGAAAAGAATGCCTTCGGGTTGTCCTTAATATTATCAACTATACTCTGCTCGAAATTCAGTTTATCTTTAAAGATTAGCCCTTTCACTTTAAGTTGGTGAATGTTAAACTTAAGGTCAAAAATAGGAATTACTCATCCTATGACGCCTCCACATTTTCCGCTTTTGTCTAATGGCACACAGGACTTCTTTAGTCATCCACGAAGGCCTACTACTTTTACGACACCGAAACTTCCACAGCTCATGATGATTCATAACATACAGTACTTCAATATATCAGTTATAAAGTCCCAAGATTCTAAAGCACCCTTGCCACTCATTACATTTATCCAGTCTATACCTTTCAATAAATTAGCAATTGCTTTAGAAAAATCCGGGATCCTTGCTTATAGAATTGAACACCTCACAGACAATATCAAAGGCTATAACTTCATGGTCACTTTTACCTAATTTACCTAGACTCTAAAAATTGTCAACAACATTAGGATCAGATGTGAAAACAAGATCAAGAATATTTTCACCCCTAGTAGGAAAAGAAATATGCTGGTGCAAGAAACAGTCCTGAACAACCTCAAGAAAATTGATACCATTACTACCACTTAATTCCTCAGTCCAATCAATGTCTGGAAAATTGAAGTCACCCATAATAACACACTCATGATAATAACATCGATAACCCATGATGATAACATGAAGAACAACGGACCAGTCATTCCATTTCCTACAAACCGATTCGGTCAACAAAAACAAAGGTCACCACACCACTGCAGTCTTCTTCGAAGCTGAGAAAGCTTTGACAGAATGTGGCAAGCCGGCCTCCGCCTGTTGAAATTACTGGGATACGGATACCCAGCGAAACTCACGAGATGGACTGCTAATATCCTGACGCAACGTTCAACTAGGTTCAAAGTCTGCGCCTCACTTTCAGCCCCGCTCCACGTCTCCACCGGTACGCCACAAGGGAGTTCCATCATCCCTGTGCTCTACATTTCTTTTTCATAATTTCGCAATAAGCAGACTCCCTCGCCATCTGGAGCAGGCACAACGTAGCCATACATGCAGAAAAAACCTACAACTATACATCAACAAACTTCAGCAATGGCTGAAGGATGGAACTCAACTCATTAAAATCACAAATATTATATTTCGGAAAACGTAATAGACTGGGAAGACCTCCTCACCTCATCCTCAACGAAACAGTCATTCCGGTTGCTACAAGTGTACGTTTTCTTGGACTCAACATCGACCAACTCCTCACTCTTGAACACCACCACCAACAAAACCACAAAAAGTCGAACAAAGAGTTAATTTACTCTACAGGATCGCGGGAACCACAGCCAACCCGGGGGCTTCGCCATCAACCATCATTAAAATCTACAAAACTATTGTCAGGCCACTGTAAGAATATGCCGCCCAGGCTATTGCCCACAGCACGGACGTCGACACCGAAAAACTAGAGGCCACAGTCAACGACGTGCTTGTAGTATCGCTTACCACCTCCTAAAAGACCCCAGCTCCCAAGTCGTCCAAAGCACTGCCAATATCCTTTCAGTCCACGAAAGATTACATCAACTGCGAGATAAATTCCTCGACAAGGTCCAGTAGCAACCCACTCACTATTTGCACCAGTTCACAGTCAACCAACTGCAACAATCTCGATTCATCATCGACAACTCCTCCCCCCCCCCCCCGTCACCGACCTAGACCTGTGCACCTTCCTCACCCCCTAGCTTCTCTCCGTCGACCCCATCCACCCCCACCGAAAGGACAACTGACCAGTCTCACGTCACCACCAACGTCTACCAACCCTAGCCGATCTCCATTGCATTCAACCCTCCTGGGCCTGCGGCACCATTTCCGAATTCTCGCCCGGCTCCCAAGTACCATACGTCACACCTCACAAATCTTAGCCGCTGTTCAATCGGAGTCTGAAATTTTCCGTATAGGGTTTGACCCTGTCAGAGCCTTACATCTCTATGCATGGCTCTGGACCCTGTTAGAGACCCTATAGTAAGAGAGATTGGCCAACTTACATCATGGGCGGAAGTTTCAGGACAGCTGGGTCTGGGGGAACGGGGTAAATAGGGAGAGGGGTATTTCCTAGTGAGACCGTTAGTTTATGGAAAGCTGCAATTATTGGCAATTAACTTTGTTAAGGGCTAGAATATATCATAATTTTTTCATGTATTGGCGATTAATCAATAATTACTTTTTGATAATTACTTTTCTTTTTCTACACAACCATCAACCAACATAAAAAATAAAATTATGTTAAAGATGAAAACATGTTGCGTTCTATACTGTACTACACTATGCTTTAGTTGAATACTGACTCGATCTAAATACCATTTTGACTTCACAGTATGCATTTTTCAAGCAGCCTTAGAAGACAACCGCTCTGATGCAATCACTTATGTAAAACTTTACTCATAATAAACTTACATCGAGTTTGATATGATAATGCTTCTGTTTTGAAACGTATTTAGCAATTGAGATACTTCGGCAATTCAGTTTCTTTTGGTTAAAGACATTGCTCAGCACATGAAATTATGAACTGACTGATCCATGTGACCATCAATAATAGTTGTCACTATTACTGTTTTTCCTGCAAGTGCTCTCATTGGAACACTCTTGCTGCTATAGCTATTTTTGTTCTTATGTCTACTGCTCCATTCCTTTGCATAAGCAATGGCATCTGACATTGAAAATAACTATACAGTAATCTTTTACAGATGTCATGACAAGATGGGAAATTTGTCTGTGGCAGGATTCTCATAAACATAGTTAACCAATCGTTCTCTCACTCTTGAGCTTTCAAGTAATTGTTCTTTGTTTTGCCTGAAACACTTTTCAGCAAACAAAACCAAGCTCATATCTGCTGCAGTCACCTTGACCAAACAATCTTTTTTGTAAGATTTGTGATCTACAAATGAAGTGTACGGAATATTTCCTTGGCTATTTTGAGCAAACTCTCTGCAAGCTGTACAATCAGCGACATCAGTAAATTTTGAAATACAGTAACCTGCTATATAATATAGTGGTGCCTTTTCACCATGATCTGGTATTTCAAAAGAAGATACATGTCTCTCTCCAATGTAAGTTCTGTAGATTCTCCAGTATCTGAATGTTTTGGTCTTGGTTCTAAAAACTCGGTAAAGCATAGGTACATGCTATCATCTGCATCATAGATTGAAGAACATGAGACGGTATGAGATAGTTAGACACTGTCATGAGCTTGAGATTTTGCTTAAACTGAAGGGCTGAAGGACAGGCCCGTAATCAGGGGGTCGGAACTTTCGAACGACCCATCCCAACCTGATGGAGGTCCATTTTTCCAGCCCTGTGTTTGAAGGGTCGGCTATGAAATATTTTTTATCTTGACATATTGAGGCCGAATTTCCGTTCACTTTTAGCAGGAAGATAAAACCTTCCCACTTATGTCATAAAATGTATACAGGTCCAAACTGACCACAATATCTCATCACCACATACATACACTATGTGGGGTGATGAGATAAGAAGCTCAAAAACGCGCATGCGTGGTTATGTCATTGTGGCCGTGGATATCATTTAACTAGATACAATGCAAAGCCCGGGACACACTGCCACGACAACCTGCGACACGACGGCGACCACCCACCGCGTCTGCTGTGGTCGTAGCAGTGTGACCGGTTCCACGACTAGAGTTCAGTTGTGTCGTAAGCCGTCGCAGAGTCCGATTTAATATGTTCAATTGTAGTCGGGTGCAGTCGGTGCATTTTAAGCCCTGTTCAAACCGTCACGACTACCAAAGAGTGTCTACTCAGGCTCAGTTCAGTTTATTTACTCTTTATACCTCCTAGGAGGTGTTAGAGTCAAAACATACAGGAAAATAAGAAACTGAATATTATACAAAAAGAGGAATATCAAAAGAAACAAGTAATACAAACAAATTATACATTCAAATACACACAAATATAAACTTAGTCACCAGACGCCTACTGGAAACAATGTAACCAAAATACGAGAAAAAAATAGGCGCGTAGTCAAGGAGGGGGCGAAAGAGGCGACCCCCCCCCTTGGCCATATTGTGGTATTTTTTTAGAACTTCGCCAGAAGTATACCCAGGAGCATAGGCATAGCCAGGGAAAAGAGGGCGAATAGGGCGACCCTGCTTGATCTCATTTTCGCTTTTTTTCCCTCGATATCGCTAAATAGTAATTCCCTCAATTTACGCGGCAGGCCTACCAAGACAGGGGTGAAATGCAGGGTTGGGAGCATGTATGTATGCATGTAAAACACCCACTCCAGGAAGAGCCGTTATCTACTATCTGAGTGGTTTGTAGAGCCAAACGTTTCTTTGGATGCTCATCTCGGCATTGCATCATTTTTCACAGACTAATTGTTTTCTCAGAAATTGAGAAATTGTAGACATGAGATTTATATTTCAAGGCTGGGTTCATGCAACTGAAAAGACTTGGGAGGGGCGATTTCCGGCCATCTGGGGATTTGTAAAACTCAAAATTTTCTTGTACACTCCGCGTCAACCGATTGTGACGCTACCCTTAGATAGTCTTGACAAGTTCGCACCCCCCCCCCCCTTGGCATATTCCTGGCTAAACCCCTGTAGCTACTATTTATGTAAATTGTCTAAGACAGAAGGTCTTTTGCAGTCCTCTAAAATGCTCCAGATTGAGGTAAATCTGCAGATTTACGTCGCGCGCCTGCCGCTTCCATATTTGGAAAAAGGTCCACATCTTGAAAAAAGACCCACCCCACCAGATGGGCTGGCTACGGGCCTGAAGGAATTGGACATTTGAGCACAACACAAGAAAAAAAAAAGATTCTCGAAGTAATCCTGAGAAAAGCGTGAAGTTAACAAAAACAAGTGTTTGTCTTGATTAAGGTAGACAGACATCCTGATATTTTAGAATTGAACTTATGACTCCTGTATGACTCCTGTCTGAATAGGTTTCCAAGAATTCCCGATCTCAGACATCTTAAGCTATTTCAACTATATCAGAGAGGGATTCCAATTAAGCCTTTTCAGTTTTACTGCCCACTGGAGCCTTCTTTTCTTACAGGAGAGGAATCTGTACAATTTAAAACCTTTCTCTGTTATGTTGGTGCACCCAACTTGATGCAGCACAACCCGGCATTGGAAACCAAGGCGATGTCGCATATATGCGTGTACACCGTACGTTCGGATACCTACAGTCCGCACAACATGCATCTCGAATGATTTTTGCAAGTTCGTACTTTGGCTCCAAAATGGTGCCCATACTTTTCGTCCAATCAGAATGCGTATGTGAAGAACAAGTTTGGCCAGTCTCTCCCACTAAAGGGTCTCCAGACCCTGTTATGGTTCCTTGCAGAGAGCCTAGAGCCCTAGACCCTGTTAAGGTTCCTTTCAGAGCCGTAGATGTTCCTTTTTATAGAGAAGCGCCCTCGGTAGAGTGATTTTATGAGTAATAATTAGGCCCTACTATGATGACATCGAGGCGTGCTAGCATGAGATAAAATTTGTTACAGAATCTGAATTAAAAATGCATTTTCGTAACCACAAATAACGTGTAGTCACTGAACTGAACTTTTTGGAGTTGTGGTTTGTCATTTTAATTGGTTACTATGAAGACTTGACATATTTAAAGTTTGAACATTTATTCAAAACGCCTGGAGTGCTGTACATACAGGTGAAATTTTTGAATGACCTGCTTTGACCTGACGAATTTGTTGTGCTCAAAGAACTAGAGAAAACGAGAATGACGTCACCGTAACTGCTCACACACTGAACAAATGAAGCCGGACAATAATCGGCTCTGTTGGGCAAGTCAACGTTTCCCGTATATAATGCACGTGCGGCCCTAGAATTTGTTCGTTCGATATCTAACTACTTCTTTGGGGAAAACACGAGTGAATGCAACCGTTTAATACTTTGAGGAAAACCAATTACATATGGGGAAAACTACGCTTCAGCGTGTAACTTCGTGCGAGTTATGGTATCCTAAACTTTACGCGAATTCTGCTCCGAGGTGACCTAAGCAGTGTTACTGATAGTAGTTCCGCTACGTCACACAGTTGCGCATTCTCTGGCATGTAAACAAGCTTAGGCAATCAAATCAGCATGACACCCAATGCAGTAGGACTGCACTTCTGTTGAAGTAGAAACGGTTATGTTAGTTGAACTTACGTGGCAAGGACTACCATGGATCACGGACGATATTTTCGTACTCTTTTATGTATAAGTTAAACCAGAGTGTTGTAATACATGTAACTGGTTTAACCACTTCGCATTTTAAAGTATGATTATGAGCGATGCAAGTTACAACTTTGAACTTAACACTCATTTGATCTCTAGCTACATGTTGTACTGAATGCTGTACAGTAGCATACGTTTGAAGAAGCAGGACCAGTTTGTTCAATTAATGGCGTCGCCGGCCACGCTTTGTTTGCAAATGCTGTTCTCAGTGTGTACTGTTTTTCATGATGGAAAAGACAAAGGTTGATGAATTGCAGCAGGACAGACATGGAAGAGATAACTACCTGAACACACTATCAGCCTTGTGGAATAACTTGAAGACTTGAACTGATGGTTTCATGAAACCATCATTGTCTTTTTGCGGTAACAATGATGAGAAACTGTGAAACTGTTCAATTTGCAACTATCACTTACAAATTTCAGTATTTTCAAGTCAGCAAGTGTGTTTCTCATTAGCTGTAACATGTGACAAGCATATAAATAATGTAAATAGCTTTATTTGGAAGAGAGAAGGTATTGAAAATAAGGTTTCCATACATGGGAATGTTAACTTTGCCCCAAGAATGCTCTCACTGTTGACTGATTTGTGTAGCATCAAAAGTCACAGAGTGAATGTTCATATTGTGTTCTGTAAGAAGCTCAATGGAGGACTTTTGAGCATGTACATGTTTTCTGCAGTTGTCAATTTCATTTTTTATGAAGTTTCACTTCAACCCACTGAGGTTTTCCTCGAGCCATCCATGAACTTCTTGTTTAAGATAGCATCTGTCTTTCATCTCCTGCAATGATGGAAATCATGATTTGATATCATCTGGACTTGAAATCTGTGCAATGTCTTTGGTCTCTGATATTGTCAATTTTGGTGGGATATCCTTGGTTTTGATCAGACAGTTTAAGATGTTGTGGGAAATTAAAGATAGTGGGTACAGAACCCATAATAATTTTTCTACCCTTGATACTGATACTATTTCAAATGTGATATCATTCGTATGTGAAATGTTTTCTGCATGTAAAGCTGTTTTTGGTTGGTTTCAATCTTTTCCCTTCACTTGGTGAAGCCATTCTGACATCAGAGTTTTATCATTATGTGGAAAGCTTTAGATGAGTGAAGATTATAATACATCCTTTTAGGCTAAAGAAGTGGGAATGTGGATAACCGGACACAAAAATGCAGTAAAGTAGTATAGTTGCAAGCAGGCCCCCAAGCAATCCGCACCTTTCATAAGAATAGTGCAGTGCTTGTAAATAAGTTACAATAAGTTACTAAGACAAGTATACATATTTAAAGCTGCCGCTAGGAAAATCCAGTTGCAACAGTAGCTATAGGTTTCAGAAAAGAAAGTGTCCCTACAGCATACAGGGCATTCTTGCTGTGTCCCCACAACATGCTGGTCATTCCCTCTGTCTCAAATTGTTGATCCAAATGCAGACAAGACTACTGTATAAGAAAGGCATATAGGCCCACTAGCCAGTTGCATTCAGTTTCATAATGAAGTATTGGGAATTGTGAAGAGGGACTGTCTAATATCTATGTAGTACTGTATGGAGAGGCTGTTCCACATTGTAATAGTTCAGGAGTTTGCTCATATGTTATGACTGTCTTGGCTGGAACTGAAGATTTTGAACAACTTGGTGCTGATATGGTGGATGTAAGTTATGTACGTAGATTAGGCCTATCTAGAATTTAAATGAAATGCAGCTCAGTATTCTTTTGCTTTTCAAAGTTGCCCATCTTATGCAAGCTAGACTACTACTAGTTAGGATGCCTAGGGCTCGGTCTATAGTCTAGGCTTTGTCAACTGTTAAGGCTTTGTTAGAAATAAAATTAGATATTACCTCGAAAAAGTTTGCTAACAGAAACACAGCAGCTACTCCTAGACTCACAAATGTAGGCCTTCCGTTAGTTGGCGTACCCCCTAACTGTAGGCCTATACGAATCCAGACAAATGGTAAGAATAAGCACCTACAGGCGTAACTATAATCTTTTTCTTTTGTGATGACAGTATTAAGCCCATATTTCTTTGTTACTGGACATTTTATTCACATTCAAAGCTTATGAAAGTTGTATGAGGTATTACTACGTCAGTTGGCATTCCGAATCAGTAACGTTGGTACTGTAGCAGCGCAAACGCACAGGTGACCTTTGTTTACAAAGCATTTAACTTAGTTACAGGTTAGCGCCACAACTGATAGTTGCACATTGCATACCTCTCGGGCTAAAGTGTGCTGAAATTTGTCTTTGTCAACGCATTACCATAAAAAACAGCAGGTTAAGTTACCGGTGGAATTGTATGTTACTATCGGGGTTGAACCGATAGTTAAAACCGAAAGCTGCGCAAGATATCACCATTTTTGTGGCTTTCAACGTCGTTTACTTTTTTACCTCCATTGAATTTGTGTTACGCGCCGTTCCGTAGGAAAAGTTCTTGCCCAACTCCGTAGGACGCCCGCAAAATTTCTTGGCTTCACCAAAGAACTAGATTAAAATTAGACTTAAAATAATTCAATTGCTGTTGTAGGCTTGTTGCATCTGCTATGGGCTAGGCTTCATATCCTCATTTGAAATGAGTTCAACAACACAACCCAAACGTTCAACTCAAAATCACCTCACATCTCCAAACAGTGTTCCACATGCTAGACATATGCAGGCTACATTTACACAATAGCTTACATTACATCATGGCCTATGCTACTATGCCATTTGACTAAAATTTGCTTATGACTTCACAAAAGTTATGTTAGGTCTATGAAAATACTTCTGACAGTAGAATCTTGGGTTCAAGTTGTGCTCAAGTTTATAATGAGAAGAGATAGGATGTATACTTATAGAAAATCTATTCTTTCAATTGGTTTTTACCAGCTTCATACCTAAGGATACTGTATGTCTTTGTAGGTACAATCATGCTACAAGTAATGACAACATTCTGTTTTTTATAAAGGAAAAAAAAAAATTCAAATTTCTATTTTCTTTCTAACATTGTAGATACAAGCTGCACCAAAGACATTTTGGTCCCAAAATTCTGTAATGTTTGCACATTGTTAGTTCATAAAAAATATTTGAATGAGTACCATAGTCACTTTGAACACAGTACTTGATTTTTTATTTTTTGGTATTACTGACTATGCATTGTAGATCAGGTTTGCTTCTAATCTCATTGTGTCTACATACATGTTGACTTGGTGTTTAGAACACAGTAAACCATGCATGACATGATACTAGTCGACTAACTGTATGTCATGATTAGGTGACTTACAACCTAGCTGAGGCTGCTTATAATACGAGCCTACCTGTCTAGCCTACATTCACTTGTAAAAGTAGTATTAATATCTTGGAATTGTATAAATCTCTTGTTAGACTACATTTGGAATACTGTTGTCAGGCAGGGTGCCCTTATATACAGAAAGATATTGATGACATTGAAAAGGTACAACGTCGTGCTACAAACTTTGATTTGTCTACTCTGAGTTATGAAGAAAGGCTTGAAAGAACTGGTTTGATTTCTCTTGAAATGCATAGACTAAGAGCCGACTTGATTGAAGTTTTTAAAATAGTTAAGGGTCCTTAAAATGTTGATCAGTCTACTTTTTTTTAAATTGTCGGATGTTAGTAAAACAAGAGGTCATCAGTTTAAATTCCAAAAAGCACCACTGCAGACTTGATATTAGAAAATATTTCTTCAGTCAGTGTATCATTACTGAGTGTAACAATCTGCCACGGGAGGCTGTCACTGCGACAACAGTCAGTGGATTTTAAAATGTCATTGATCCTATTTTTCGGAAAAGAAGGGGGCTTTACATAAGCCAGAGATGGCTGTCTGCCCCAGTCTTCAAGACCCCATCGACATTAGATGCCTGTGGGCTCCGGTAAATCGGTAAATGTCGTAAGAATTTTTCTTCGTATATCATTCACACAGTACAAATTAAATAACAAGTACCATAGCCACGTTGATTGTAACCGGGTAGATTCATGTGAGTTTGATAATGTACTGACTTTGTAAACAATGAAGCACATGATAATGTTGACCTTTTTTTTTTACATTGTACCCAAGCGATGTAAATTTCACCCATTAACAACATCTGCTTTACTTTTCCAATCCACATCGATTTCATTGCACTAAATACAAGTACTTAAACATTTTTTCTCAGCAAATGACCTTAACTATAAAGCTTGAGAATAAATAAATGATACTGAATGACCCTAATTTTCCATGTATTTTGTTTGTTGGCTGTCCATGTAGAATCACAATAAGATCATTACGTCAATATCCTACAGAAGTGCACTAAGCGTAGGCTATTCATACAAAGCCTCTCTAGTGTCAGTGCTGTCCAATGCACAGCTGTGTTTTTCACTCTTATCAATGCAGTGATTTAAATTAACAAACATGTAGAAGAATGTCAAACACACTTAAACATAGGATGTTATATGAGAGATGGTAAACCCATTAACACTTAACAAGCTGTGTGATGGAAAGAGGTAAAAAGCTTTGAATCCTTGCTTATATTCTGAAATGGTAAAGTCTTCTGCTGGCATTCTATTTCTTTGCTTAGGTTTCAGACAGTGAAAGACTAGTCTACCTGCTCATACTGTCCTTGCTAGTGTTCCCTAAGTTTGCTGGTACTAGCGGTTAGACAGCCGGTGTTGTTGAGTGATATTGTCAATCGCGCTTTAATTCTCCCTTTCCATGTCAGCTAACGTATATCCCGTTGTAGCTAGGTAGATTTTTGACTACTGATGGTTATTTTAACACATTTTTTTTTTACATGCAGTGTTGTTTTAGGGGTTACAAGACAGGATTCTACCTGTAGGCTATGTGTAATTCTAACGCGGAGCAAAGCAGCGAATCCCATATTGAAATTCATTGACATCTAAAGTATCCTAATTGAAAGTTTAATCTTTAAAAAAAAAAACACATGAAAGAGTTTTAATCTTCAACAAATATTTATTTCATAAAATAGAAAGAACACAAAACGAAAGCAATTAAAATATAAGAAGTCAAAAAGAAATAAATGCAAATACTCAGCTCCTCATGTATACTTAGCACTGCACACAACACACACAAAGTCATCTTGGCCATCCTCACCAGGGGGCTCTGTGATATTTGCACATGCAAAATGTAGCCATCTGTTGCAAATTCGGCAATAAATCCAGTCAGTGCTTCCTGGATTCTTGCAGTCCAAGTCATCACAGTATTCAGAGCCTCCATCCTTTGGCTTTGACGCCTCAGGTAGAAGTACTGTTAGAACATAACTCCTCATGAAGGGCATGTTGGTGAGAAAGCTCAGACGGATCTATGTTACGGGTGATTGCCAAGGCATTCTAACAGAAAAAATAAATAATAGTAATAATTAAGAAGTAAACGAGTAAAAAAGTAAAAAGAAAAGACGCGGGATTGTATATACTTGATTTACTTCCAACGAAATAGATTGTGTACAATTTGTAGATCTTCAAGTAAGGTAATTAACAAGCCTTCAAGAGTGGCATCAAATTGTGAAATTCATAAAATATGGTCAAAAATAGACATGTAGCATAAGATATCATAAAATTGAGGGTACATCATAAAAATCATAGAATGTTTTGATAAAACGTATTGCTTACATATGTCAAATTATTGATAATGCTCTGAATGTCATATGTGTCCGTAGGTTTTCCATGTGGCTTACGCTTTTGCTTCTATTGCCCTTTGTGTACAGTATATATGTGAATTAGTGAATACACAAAACACACTTTCAATGTATATAGGTGATAGTACTTAACCCTAGAGCTGATTGTAAATGAAACCATTGTTCTTCTGATGCTATATATATGTGAATGTTGCAAAACCTGAACCCATGGCCTACATTAATTTCTAAACAGTGTACACAGCATCCCATCCCCTCCCTTAGTCTAATACCAGTCCCTGAAAGAAATGGCAGACATACCACCTACTGTGAGTCACTGCAGATATGGTTCATGTGAATTATTTACCTCCAAAAGGGATTATGGATGCAATGATTTAGCAGTTAATTTACTCACCGTCACTTTTCCATCTATGCTTGGCCATGTTGGTAAGTGCCATTCTAAATGGAGCATATAATTTATAAGCAAACTAGGAGTAGCATGATGAGCATGGACTCTGCAGTTGTCGTGTTTTTTTCTTACATTTATCAGTCAAATTCATAGTTGATGTGGTTAGGGAGGGGAACATACCTCCCACTCACTATTTGACCCCAAACTAAATATAATTGGAAACAAAATTTAAAATGCATTTGCTGTAGATGTTGTTTTGAGGTGTTGAGGAACAAGCAGACAAGGGTTCTTTCGAAATGCCAACAAGTGTCACAACTCTTGACATTTCAATCAAAATGCATGTCTGTGTGTATAAAATTGTTGTAAGTATACATAATTACAATACAAACATGAGGATCATGTTGGAAAACACTTACTAATAACACAAATGGTCCACATGAACTGCCATCTTCCTGTCTGGCTGACAACCATTCCCTTCTTTTCCATGGGCCAGCCAGCTCACTCGTCAGCTCTGCTCTGAGGAGCATGTAAGCCCTAAAAATGGCATAAATATGTATTTTATTTTCAATGTAATAAACTAACTTTGTAAATTTAATTCTTGTTAATAATAATTTGACCAAGTTTGTCAAGACATGCATACATCTTGAACATAACTAAGAGAATGGCTTGGGAAAGCATCATTTCACTGAAAATGCTCAACCAAAACACATACCAAGCATTGGAATTGTTGTATGCATCATGTGTTTGCCCGATGTGTCTGTTTATTCTCTTTATCATGAAAGAACTGAGAATCAATCAGGAACTTGCCATGGCACTGACACGTGTTTTGTGAAGTATAGATGTTGTTGTTTGACCCCAATGTCAAGAATTCTACCGCCTATGGTTAAAAGAGGATTTGTCCCTCTTCCAAGAAGAAGGGGTACTCTAGATCCCTTTTCATTTCCTTAAAAATGCAATTTGCTATTTTTGTGTGTTGGTGACTTTAATGTAGAGGACACACTGCAACATTACCTCAACGGAAAGTAAGTGGCATTCAAAACACTTCAATTTACACACTGTACAACAATAAGAAGACCTATGAACCAACTCTTGTCGATGTAAAAATCAGTTTCTCATGCTCTTTGAGGGCATTAATGGGAATCACGGGTAAGTAGAAATAAATCACCATTCCCCCCCCACCCCTTAACTTTTAGTTTCTAGTGGAATCACTGTCTGTAAATTGCTGTCTTACCTCCATCTCTCTATCCATTCATCGTTGTCTCTGTGAAGCGAGTCTATGATAGTTACAGTTGTCTTCTTAACATCCGCTACAAGAAGGACCCAGTGATTGTTATTCACGTTGATTGGCATAAACAACCAATTAAAGTTTGCCATCCTGACCTGCAAAACATGGATTGTTGTGTAAGGTTGTATTGTCTCCGACTCATATGATACAATCTTATATGTTGATTTGTTTGAAAAGTTAATTAAATAGCCAAATGTGACATTTCCATATAGTCACTGTTGTAACTTTTAGACTGTTGCTTACCTTTTGCTTTGTTTTTTTTTAATTGATTCCTTGCCGAAGGCAGAAGGAATCTATGCGATGATGATGTCGTGTGTGTATGCGTGTGTGTAGGTGTATGTGTGTATGTGACACTTCTTGTAAACAGGATATCTCAAGAATGGTAACCATGACTGATCTCATACTTGGTGTGTGGGTTTGTCATATTGAGTGGATGATCCCTATTATTTTTGGTGTAGGTAAAAGGTCATTTGAGGTCACCAGAGGTCAACCTGTTAAAACCTTGTAAACACAATATGTCCAGTGGGGTAACTGTGACTGATGTCATACTTGGTGGATGGGTTTGTCATATTGAGTAGACGATCCCTATGGTTTTTGGTGGGGTTCAAAGGTCATTTGAGGTCACCAGAGGTCAAAATGTGAAAACCTTGTAAACACAATATCTCCAGAAGGGTAAGTGTGACTGATGTCATACCTCGTATTAAGTAGATGACTCATGATGTTTATTGTGAAGGTGAAAGGTCGTTTGAGGTCACCCGAGGTGAAATCTTGCCAACACATTATCTCAAGAAGGGTAATGTTGACTGATGTCATACTTGATGTTGGGGTTCCCATACTGGGTAGGTGATTCCTATTGCTTTTAGTGGACGTCAAATGTCATTTGAGGTCACCAAAATAAGGCTTATTAATGTGGTGTTTCAAGAACAGTAACTGCAGTTGATCTCATACTTGTCATGTGGATAATTTTATGCTTGTTATAATATAACCATGTAGCAAGGAATCACAAGGCCTTTTGGCTGTCTGGTTTTATGCAGTTTACAGTTTCATTAACCTATGACTTAAAGAAAAAAAGAAAATAAGAAAAACTTATGCACATTCTGCTCATTGAATTGGTCTTGCGAGGTTTGGGTGTGTGAGGATTTGAATTGTACAAAGGCATTAAATGGTTAATAAGTCAAGTTTTATATCCAGTTATGAAAAACTGTCAACAACTGGTTTTTTTTATCATTATCTGACCTGTGCTGGCTTTGTACATATTTTATTTGTTAAAGTGTCCTGTCATGACACTGGATTGTTGGTTACCCGCTCATTAATGTTCCTTTGTATCTGACACATGTGAATCCTAGTTTGACCATTTGTCTTTACTTTGTGAAGAGAACTTCAGAGGTTTATGATGTTTAATGAAGTTTGTGAAACAAGTCAATTTGCCTCTTTCATGAAGCTTATTTTGTCTTTTATTTTTCAACAGCAGTGGGTGAAAAAAAAAAGAAAAAAAAATGCACTCCCTTGATATCAAATATGGCTCTTACATTATAAATGGAAATCTGAGCAATAAATTGTTTCAGTTTACTTCTTGTAGCCTAAATCTCCCTTTGAGTTTCAATTAGCACAATACCTTTTTGAAGAGCCAGGGCCTGGTATGCTGAGTCTCCAGAATGACAGCAAGATATGATGGCATTACATAAATGTGTCCTTTGTCCTCTCTGTTCTTAATGTCCTGGAGTAGTATGAGGAATGCATTTATCACCTGCATGGAAAATGTAAATGTTAAAATGGTTTGTTGTTTGTACTGATGCATACAACATACAGCTTGTCAATGTTACTATGCCATGTACAAGATGGCATGCCCTTATTTAGTGATGTTGCCTCTCCTTATTTTTGACCCTTTTTTTCTGTTTTATGAATGTGTGAGTCACTGACATTGCTTTCGATATAAATACTTATTGTTTGGACGTTCAATGGCTACGCTTAAGTTTACCATGTTGGAAGAAAATGTCTTGCTCTTACATATCTGTACATTCATTACCGTGTTACATACTGTTTGCTGTCTTACCTTATCATTCAGCCAATTTGACCCTAGGAGTGTGTTCAAGTCTTCATATCCAAGCACCTCCGTCATTATTTGATATCTCAAATTCTTCCGCCTTGGCAAGGTGCACATTCCTTGAGCCCTCAGCTCATTGAGCAGGTCCTGGGTTTCTAAATTTTTGGAAAAAGGAAAGTCAAACAAGTTCAAGTATGATCAATTGTCATTGTCAGTTTTGTTCAAAATCCTGCCTACTTTAAGCAAGGAGGTGCAACTGAGAAGGAGATTCAACAGGAAGGTTAAAGTATGATAGTCCTATTAGATTTTCTCTAGTGTGATATCTTTCAGTTCATGAAGAGATGAGAGATGACATGGCCAGAGACCATTTTATGTTTGTTTGATGTATCTAATTTCTATGGATATCCAAATATTCTTCATTCAGACCTGCTTACACGCTTTGAAAAGTATTACGAAGAACAAAGCTACCTTCCAAGAGTAATGACTGGCAGTATTAAAAGAGGTGATCTTGGTGGAAAGTAGGCCAATTAACGGAAGGCCTTTCCGTATCTCCTCAATTGCACCTCACTGCTCTAAGGTACACCTCACTGCTCCTTGTTTTGGTTGTCTGTGTCAGCAATAGAACCTATGCAGTCAGTTTTGCAATTTTGTGTGCATTTTTGATACTTGCTTTTGTATGTGGAAGTCAGATGAAAGTCAAACTTGGTTTGTAGGTTTGCCATATTGAGAAACTGTGCCATATTGTTTTTGTTATAGGTCAAAGCTCATACATTACACATGTTTTGGTAAGTTCTTACTCAATTTGGTAAAGTCGAATGAAAGTTCAACTTGTTATGTAGGTTTGCCATTTTGAGAAAATGTACCCTGAGTGAACTGAGGGCAAAAGTCTGGAAAGCGTTTGAACAATATATCTCCAATTGTAAAGCTTAGACTAAGTCCATACTTGGCATATATGGTGGTGATGCCTCCATGGTGTTTAAGATTTTGGGGGTCCTATGTCCAAATGGCCATTGTGGCCATTTTAATAAATCATGTAAAATGTCTTTTCTGCAGACTGTATGGCATTGATTTGAACTTGTATCATGTTACTATGTTAGTGGTTCTTTCTGCTTGTGCATTACGATAGGTCGCATGTAGACCATGTATTGTAATAATGCAAAATGTTTCTTTTCTGCATGTATTTTGCTTTGCAATATATAAGAATTGTCATATTAGCATTGTGGTAGTGGAATCCTTTGCATTGTTCAACTCTTCAGGTTGGGTCATATGGGCCATAAATTACTGCATTAGGCTAAGCCATAGTCCTTCAATAGATTATTTGGTACAGTGTTAAGGGTTGTCAGAGAAGTACCTGAGTACTTTTGGCTGACCAGTATTCTTACGGACAAAATCCTTTTTTTTTTTTGTGATAAATTGTGGAATACCTTTGTTAAAACTAAATGATTACAGTTATTTTACAATAACCTCCACACAAGGAACCACAGTGCTCCTGGGCCCTTTTTTTTTAAGGGTTTTAGCTTTTTTGATGAAAAGAAGCTTGATTGCATTTGTTTTTTCTTTTGTATGGGTTTGTGTTTATATGCACCTTGTTATTATAGTACCTTGTGGAGCATGAACAAAAACGATTTGTAGTTGTCATAAAGATTTTATATACACTTCTCAAGTCCCTGGTAAATCTACATACTGTAGTATTGTGGTTAGAGTTTATGAGAGATGTAAACAGCAAAACAAAATTATGCCTCACCCCATGTGTCTGGGATGTCGGGAAAACTTCCACCCAGACTTTTCACTGCATTAATGTTATTTCTATGTAAAAATGCTAGTTCCAAAGATCATCATTGTACAAAAATGAAGTTGGCACAATTCCACATAATGCTTAACACACATGGCATGGTCCTCATCTTTGTGGTTTTGTTGTTTGTAGGCTAATACACATGCACTGTATACACAGGGTCATCTTGTTTGGTCAAGCGAAATCACTGTTGGTTATAGAACAGATAAATTATTGTTACTGTTTTCTTTAGTTGTTCACACTACAAGCAAATGTTATCAGAAATTTTATGTGAATAAAACTCGATAAAATGTCACAAATGAGACAGTAACAAACTGTATAAGAAGAAAAAAAAACTTTTTTTTCATATATGCCTATATTCTGTTCACATACCCGTTTTTGATTTTCTTCCACATTCTGGTGTGTCATGACCCATTGGTCTGCTTCCATTTCCCTTTGACTGAAATTTCGACCCATTCTCTGCATAACAATAGATAAAATGATACATTAGGCAAATATCTTGATGTTAAATCCACATAACATCTTGTTACGGTAATGCTTTTGTTTCATCATGTCTATACTACATTATTAGTCCCATGTGCTGGTCTTCAATTAAGCCAAATTTCAAAGTTACTACATAGCCTATACAAAACTCTGCATCCAGATTGGTTACCTACTGTAGCTGTTCTAAGAAGGAAGAACATGTTTCTCTAATCATGCATGAGTTCCTGATGCCATTGGCAATGTGTCAATAAAATGAATAAAACAGCTTAATTGTTTTCTTTTAAGATGGGTCTTCTTGTACCTGCATATCCTTTCTTCTCTATTGACGGTCCATCTTCATTCATTTGCTCATAACCGGTTTGTTTGCATCTGTTCTTCGCCTTGTCTGTGTAGTGTAGACCAATGATAAATCAATTGTTGTCTTATTCAACTGTGTTTCTATGTATGATTTCTAATTAGTTCAATACATTGATACATAATACACCATTAAAAAAGTTCACTGAGAGCTACTAGCATTGTCATTGCCAAATACACAATGTTTGTACATTTTCTATAATGCTTTTTTTTTACTCTTTGGATACCTTCTACAGTATTGTAATATTAATATTTGCTGATGTTCTTTGCTATCATCCTTCTAGTCTTTTTTTTTTTCTTCCTTGGTAACTCATACTCTTCAGTGAGGACACAATGTGCAACGTACCATAGATGGAGGAATGGATGGACTGAAGGATGGATAGACAGACGGATGGGCAGGCGGACAGAAAGGCAGACAGATGGATGGCCGGGTAGGCAAGGCGTACGGACAAACAACAAATTATTTCAAGTTTATCATTTCCTCTTTTTTTTTTATGAATGTGCAAAGTGTGGTTAAAACGTTTTAAAATGGCAACTGTGTATGATATTAGTGCACTAGTTTTTGAATTTCAAAGGCTGGCTGAAACCAGATTTATAAAAACACACACACACAAAAATAAAATCAGGCAAAAATAACAAGTCAGGACTTAATTCCAGCCATATTCATATGATTTAATCCAACTGAAGAGCAAGAATTTGCAATAATGCAATAATCTATGGCCCATATGGTCCAACCTGAAGTTGGGTCAACAAGAAGTGGACATTGCACAGGGTTCCACTACCACGATGCCTATATGATGACCTGATTGTAAAGCAAAAAACATGTGGAAAAGAAGAAACATCTTGCACGCTCTCATACATGGTCTTCAAATACCCGTTTTTGATTTTCTTCCACATTCTGGTGTGTCATGTCCCATTGGTCAGCTTCCATTTCCCTTTGACTGAAATTTTGACCCATTCTCTGCATAACAATAGATAAAATGATACATTAGGCAAATATCTGGATGTTAAATCCACATAACATCTTGTTACGGTAATGCTTTTGTTTCATCATGTCTATACTACATTATTAGTCCCATGTGCTGGTCTTCAATTAAGCCAAATTTCAAAGTTACTACATTGCCTATACAAAACTCTGCATCCAGATTGGTTACCTACTGTAGCTGTTCTAAGAAGGAAGAACATGGGTTAGGGGTTGGGGTGGCTTTCCTGTTTCCATCAGTTTGATAACTGACATTGCATGCTGCACTATAACTTGTAGAAGTACCATCCTCATGGATTACATTTGGCTGATCAGCATTCTTAAGGACAAAATGGAGTCAAAAATTTTTTGGATGTGAGAAATTGTGAATAAACCATGGTTAGGACTAAATGACTTCAGTTAAAGTAATCACCCAAGAACCACAGAGCCCATCGGGTCTTCAAATTTGCATAATTTAACTTCTGTGTGAGCTTGGTGATGCCTTTTAACTCCTTGTGTATATACAGTATTTTTGTTCACAATTGCTATCAACTGTCATCCTTGAATGTTTGATGATTTTGACTATGCTTCTCCTACAGAGCTTGTTGAACAGTGGTGACTGCTGCTCGTAGTGATACTCTGATAGTGTTTTATTGATGTTCAGAAAAATTTCTTTCAAAGCTGCGCAAAGAACATATGCTATTGGAGTGAAAGATTGCTTTATGGTTGATGGGTAGTAGGTTGATGGATAGTCATAATAATACCTGGTATATTCTTATAGAGGGTTTTCTATAGTAATTTTCAGAATAATGTCATCATGTGGCCTATTTTATACAATAATTGAATATGCTTCAGTTGTGTTAATCCCTTGTAATGATGATACTTGGATAGTGATTCTTCTACGGTTCTGTGTGTGTTGTAAGCAGCATTAGTGCTCTAGTTTATTTTCTTTATATATTTTCAGTTTCTTTTTCTTTTTTGTTTTGAGCTATGAGATTGATGTCAGTGTTCAAATATTGTTGTAATTGTAGCATATTCATCTAAACTCTTATTTTCCCAGTGCCTTTTGATTGTCAATATTGAGGTTTGATAATACAACTATTGCAGTGGTAATGTTGATGTTTGTTAGATTCTATTAGAATGGCGGAGGTACCTGTCCTTAGTTTTACTTGAATGAAGCAAAAAAACAATGCTGATTATACTGCCATGATGAAAATATGCATTGCATGTTTATCATTTCCCATCCCGTTAACGAAAAGGCAGAATGTTCTATTACCTCCGTGTACACAAAGGTCCCAACAAGCCATGACCCTGTCTGTTCTTAGACAATCAATGTGAGTCTTGTAAAAAGCTTTTGAAGATGGAAATGGATCAAGTCAAATGCCTGCATACTGATACCATCACAAAAGAGTGCATGTCACTTGTGAGAGTGATTTGTTGTTGGAAAGTTGAATCAATTTATGTGTTTATACTACAACGGATCAAGACCTCAAGTCAATTCAGTCAGCTTGAACAGAAAAAAAAAAGACTTTTTTTTTATAGCATTGCTAATATAGATGAGATCGACTTGAATGTAACTCAGTGTTATATTAAACATGGACCATAGAGTTGAATGTTGTCTGATTGAAACTGAAAATCTTATCATGATATAAGTGTTAAAAGCCTGGATTGAAAATGGAGTTTATTTATTCATACAGTAAACAAACATTGTTATGAGTAACAAACCTGAACGCAAATAACATACATATTTCTCCATATATTCATACTGTTGAGAACATTCATGTCAAATCTCAAAGTAGGTAATGAGCAGAGTAAGTGAATGTTCCCCCCCCCCCCAAAAAAAAAGGTAGTACCCAGTGTAAAAGTCACGAAGTCAAAAGTAAAAAAGAAAATGGAAATACAATTAGAGATGTAAAATATCAACAATCATTGCGTCATTGTCTATCTCTGTGTGTCATCTTCAATACCAGCTAAGCCAGCAGCTTTTTGCAGCATCTTAACTTAGGATAACAGAAGAAGGCGTTTACTCTGCAATACCTTCAGGCAGTGTCTATCAAATTGTGAAAGGAAACCACATATTGAACTGCTTATAAAAAACTTTATCATACATAGTCGCACAAGCGATTTGTAGTTGTGAGGTCATGAAAACGTAAAGCCATGAAACCATACCAGTCGTAGCCACATGGGAGGGGTAACAATAGCCAGAACCGATTCTCAGTGGAAATAAGGGAAACCTGCCATCAACTATATATGTATGTATGTATGTATGTATGTATGTATGTATGTATGTATGTATGTATGTATGTATGTATGTATGTATGTATGTATGTATGTATGTATGTATGTATGTATGTATGTATGTATGTATGTATGTATGTATGTATGTATGTATGTATATATATTATTGGAATACTGAAATTGCAAACTACAGTTGAAAAATTGAAGTGAGTTATAATTGAATTCCCGTTTTTTAATATAATTCGATAACAGGAAGTACAGACAGCATAATACAAATGCCCTTTCTGTCCAATGATTGTCAACAGCTCATTGCCAACAGTTCATTTGAAGATGAAGCAATTGACGACTTGAAAACATCAGATTCATATGTTAAGCCTTAGTGCATGCAGCATAAAAAACGCAAGAAGCGACATTTCCGATCATTGTGCGTGTGTGTATATACTGTAGCTGGGGGGAGGGGTGAAAATTCAAACTTCACCGCGTGCGCATAAAAATCGTGGCGCTACTCTTAAATGGTCCTTGACTTCCTTTATACAGTGACTTTTACTAGTCTTATCCGAGCATTTTTTTTTCCTTTTTTTTTTTTTTTCGCTCCTTCATTGTTCTTTCGTTTGCAGATGAATAAATCAGATGCAGTGAAGATGGAAAATTAATATATTTACTCACCGCGTGCGCATAAAAATCGTGGCGCTACTCTTAAATGGTCCTTGACTTCCTTTATATAGTGACTTTTACTAGTCTTATCCGCGCATTTTTTTTTCCTTTTTTTTTTCGCTCCTTCATTGTTCTTTCGTTTGCAGATGAATAAATCAGATGCAGTGAAGATGGAAAATTAATATATTTTTTTTACATCCTAATTTCAGAAAACATAGCTCGTAACCAAAATAAAAAAAATAAACAATTTTACATTTTTCAATGTGAACCCAACGTAAAGGATGGTTAATGAATCGAATGAACATATGCACATGAACATAAAAAAAATGAAGGACCTTTCCATAAACTTTCGAAAATGCGAGTAGAAAATATCCAGAACAAGAACAAATCATTCAACGAAAAGTATCAGTTAAATAAAGTTGGAAATACACTGAATGCTTCTTTGCAAATGTTAACCGGAAGATGACTTTTGAGAACTGTTCTCTAAATATGATTGTCCACTCCGAAATGAAACGTGGATGTATATAAAAATTCATCAGGGAGAGGTATACTTTGATTAATAGTTTTCACGAAAATATAATATCTCATGTAAAAAAAAAACAAATCAGACAATTATAAGGATGTTTTAATAAAATTTTGTACACCAAGAAAAAAAAATTTCGTTTAGTAAAGAAAAATTGTCTGCCTAACATTTTCTCGTAAATATCCAGAATAAACTCAGAAGTAACCACGTAATCCAAACATAAATGATCATCAATTTCTTTGTGATTCCCACAAAACGTACATGAGGGATTGTCTTTCAAGGTCATGTGGTGGACATGAAATTAGTACCTAAGATCTTAAAAGAGGCTCATTGAGTTGATATCAATAAAGATTGATGTGATTGTGAAGGTTATAAAGACATGACAATACTTAAACTCAGCATGATTAGTCAAGTTTCACATCCAATAGTTACAAAAAGTGTCAAGATGTTTGAATTTTTAACAGTTGCTTGTACTGGGTGTGTGCATATAAATACAGAACTAATATGAAAACTGTCTGGTCACACAGTTCTATAAACCAAATTAAATCATTAATTACTCACTCATTAATGGTCTATTGTATGTGAAACATTGGGGTTGTACTATTTTGACAATTTGGCATTAGCATGTGAAGAAAACTTGACAGGTTTAGAAAAATTTAGTAAATATCATGAAACAACTCAATGAGCCTCTTTAAGTAAAATCGAAACTAGAGGTATTAAACTGTACTTTCACGTACAAAGGTACATGGAATTCTTTAAAAAAAATAATAATGAACCTCTCCTAAAGCCAAAATTCAATGAGTCTACAACCAAAGGGCCTAATATGGGCAAAATATGTCTATAGAAACTGACTGACAGACCGTCACAATCAGGAAATAAATCATTTTCCAAGAACAGGACAGCCTGAAGACATTCTTTAGGTGTAAGCTAAAAATCACAAGAAACAATATTGAAATGTGGACCTTGTTCAGGTAATCCTGTGAAGAATGGCTCAGGTCACAACCCTGCGATGTGTAGTTTCAACGTCCACTTTAATTTTTAATAGGACCCATGAATGACGTATTCAATTTAATCAGGGTTGTTTAAAAATTTATCCAGGAATATTAATTCTGCACAATATATAATTTGGTTTATTTGTCTTAAGACGCACAGTTAATTGTCTTCATACTTGAAGCCAATATACGCAATGTTGCTCACTACTGATAAGGACGTGTTACTCCTCAAAAATAAGTTATTGAAGATACTTTGGCCATTCAAAGTCTTCATTTTCTGATTAAATTTTGCGATAGTTACTTTGGAGGTCAATCAACCTAACATATTTAAAAACAAAAATGTATATGAATTATAGGCCTATAAATGGTTTACGTTGAGACGCAGAATTGTCTTCACTATTGACGCTATCAGTTTCTGCAAACTGGCGTATAGGGATAGGAGCTTGGTATTTGAGATTTGTTAGTTCAATGTCTTACAGTGATTGCTTCCCATTTTATTTCCAACCAACGAGTTGGGGTCATTAATGACTTATTATATTTAAACAGAGTCATTTAAAAATTTATGCAGGAATATCAAGTGTACGTAATGTGGAATTTGGTTTATTAATTTTAAGACGCACAGTTAATTGTCTTCATATTTGAAGCCAATATATACACAATGGTGCTCACTACTATTAAGAACGTGTTATACCTCAAAAATAAGTGTTGAATCATTAATGAATTAATGAAATCTTTAATGAATTATTAAATTTAGTCAGAGTCGTTTGAAAACTCATTCAGGAATATCAAGTGTACGTAATATGGAATTTGGTTTATTTATTTTAAGACGCACAGTTAATTGTCGTGAACAAAAAAAGGTTGACGTTGGATAAATGGGCCCAGAGGGAACATGTTACATTTTTCAAGATTAACAGTAAGACCCGAAGAAAGCTTAAAAGCTTCTAAGATTCTAAGCGCTTCATCTAATGAATTCCTATCCCCATTAAGAATGAATGTGGTATCATCGGCATACTGAATAAGTCTGGTCTCATTACCGTCAATTACGATACCTTTAAAAATCTTAGTATTATACGTATACAAATTGAGAATTTCGGAACACAGTAAAAATAGATACGGGCTGAAGGGACACCCTAGGCGCACACCTCGTTGAACATGAAAAAACCAGTTGAATACCCTTTATTACACACGCAAGCCATGCTTTTACGATAGAATGTATCAATCCAATTTGTAAAACTGGTACCAAAGTTAAAAAAAAAGTCAACGTTTTATGGATGAAACTCCACTCAATTTTATCGAAAGCTTTTTCGAAGTCCACTAGTAACAAAAAACCACGGATATCATGGGAGACCGAGTAGTCAATTAAATCAAGAATATACCTCACATTTTCCCCTATAAAACGTCCTTCAAGAAAGCCTGTCTGATTTGAACTAATCAGATCTGGAATAACTCTTTTCAATCTAGCAGCGATGGCCTTTGCACCAATTTTGTAGTCAGTATTTAAAAGGGTAATTGGGCGGTAATTTTTGAGCATGGTAATATCTTTATCGGGTTTGGGAATAAGAGTGATGATACCTCTGCTCTGCTCAGCAGATAAGCAATGATTTGTATAAGAAACATTCAGGGCATCGACTACCAGTCCTCCAATTAGGTGCCAAAATTTTTTAAAGAAATTAGCAGAAAGGCCATCACTACCAGGAGCTTTATCGCTACATAAAGATGATAATGATTTACTGCACTCCTCGAGGGTTAGAAGGCCCTCACAGCTAATTGCATTTTCCACCGATAAAACTTTACGGGGTAAATCAGTAAAAACTATATTAGGGGAACAATATTCAGACGTATATAACTTTTCATAAAACCTTTTAATTTCACGTGGTATAGTATTACTCTCAGAGCATGCAATTCCATTCGTATCCTTAATTTCATGAATAGTATTATTTGATCTATTTCGCTTTTCTAAACTTAAAAAGTAACTGGTATTTTTTTCACCTTCTTCGACCCATCGGGCTCTGGATCGAATAATGGTCCCTTGTAATTTATGATCATAATATAACAGTAAATCATTCCTAGCATCACATAACTGGGCCCTGGTTTCTGCAGATTCCATGAAAAACAGATCATGCTCAAGTCTGGCAATTTTATCAACAAGAGCCTTTTCTCTTTGGCGTCGTTCACGTGCCCTTTGTTTTGAAAAATTAATACTAGCGGTACGTATCCTAAATTTCAAGTTTTCCCAAATTGAGGAAGGGTCCTGGCCATCCTCAATACTAGATGTCTCATTAATAATTTTGGTAATTAAATCCACATATGTGTGGTCATTTAACAACGAATTGTTCAGCTTCCAATACCCAGGGCCCCTTTTTTCAGTTGAAACTTTACAAGTGAGAAAAATCATAGCATGTTCAGATTGAATACCTGATGACTGGGACGAATTACTGACATAGCTGGGCATATGTTGGGAAATGAGGAAAAAATCCAATCTACAGTGGATTCTCGGGGTAATATTGGAGCTCCATGTGTAGATTTTGGACATCGGATTGCGATCCCTCCAGATATCAATGAGATTAAAGGTGGTCATAAGACTTAAACATTCATCACGGGCTTTAAAGTTAGTTCTCAGTTGCCCGCCTTTTTTATCACAATCTAAGTTAAAAACGAAATTAAAATCCCCACACATTATAATGTTATCACACGTAAAATCATGCATGCTAGCAGCCACCTCTCTAAAAAAATTCGGGTTATCCGAATTTGGGCCATAAATACTAACAATTGTAAGGGTCTGCCTGAAGATTTGAACATCAAGAATTATAAGCCTACCTGAACTATGAATGTACGACTTCTCAATATTAAAATTCAATGACGGCTTGAATAACATACATACGCCACAAGAAACATTTGTTCCATGAGAAAAATATGTATGTCCTCCCCATTCGTTTCTCCAATACAGCTCGTCCTTTTGCGTGCTGTGACTTTCCTGTAAACATATTATATCAACCTTCCTTCGATGTAAGTACGAGAAGAGACGTCTTCGTTTTTTGTTCTGTCGTAAATCTCTTGCATTGTAAGACATAAACGTTACTTCACCCATCTTCCTTAACAAGAATCAAGTACCTAAATGATGGTTGGTAATCCTTTAGTGACGTTGGTAAAATAATCAAATGGAGGTTGCAAAAACAAAAATAATAACAACAATAAAGAGAAAAACAGATCAATCCATACGGCGAAAAACAGCAAAGCTGCCTCAGCAGAAGCATTAATCCCGCAAGGAAGACTGGTGCTAAAAAGACACCAAACAAACTGGGTGAGTCCATAGACATTGCAAAGAGTGGACTTTAAAACTGATGTGGTTGTAGACAAAGTGCTCGTCGTACGGAATAACACCTAACCATGATTTTATGATCCGGTAGCAGTGCATTAGGGCTCAGGTCCAAAAACATACGGTCGCCCGTCTCTGCCCCTCCAACAACCACCTGAAAAACGCAGCCTGGTACCCTGCTGATATAACTCCTGTACCTCTTTCTTCCATTTTTTCTTCTCAATTAGGTCGGCTTTTGTAAGATCGTCAAGAATATAATATCTTTTCTCAGCGAGAGCTTGGCGGGCCGTTTTCATAATAGTGACTTTATCTTGGTAAAATGAGAGTTTCACAAGAATATGCCCCTGTCTCGTCCTCTTACTAACCTGCCGTCTCTATGTGCTCTTTCAAGCCGGCACGAAGGTAATCCAACTTCCTCGAGAACCTTGCTTGCTATATCATGGCAAACTTCATTTTCTTCGGTTGGGTAACCGACAATCCGTATGTTGTTACGCCTCGAGAAACGTTCATTTTTGTTTATGTCCTGTGCCTGTTTTTCTTTCTCAGACTCAAGTTGTGCTACTTTCCTTTCCAGAACATCACATCTTTCCTTCAATTCGTCTTTTTCAGTAGACAGTTCTTTAACACTAGCCCTCAGATCATCGATGGCTCTGGAGAATTCTTCTTGAAGGGATTCAAATTCTTTCAGTATTGTTTCCTTGAGTCTTTGGATTTTCCTACCGAGTGAATGGACAGAGTCAGTAGTAGGACCTGCATCAATATCCGAATCGGAATGTTCACTGTTGCGCCTTGTTAGGCTGGAGCTAAGGCTTGGTTGTGAGGCTAACTCAAGACGTTTTTTCCGTCCTAAGCTGCCTTTGGGTCGTCCAGGACCAGGCATTTTGGTTCAAACGAAGTTACACATTCACGGCTTTGTGAACACACAAGAATTCAGTCCAATGATATTGGAACACTTACCTTTTTTCGAGGACCTGTTACCATGTTAGGCATCACCTTTACAAAGGATGGGGATGATTTTTTCGGCTTAATTTTATACCTAAGCTTTCTCGTCTAAAAAGTTGTTTACGGATTTGGTCATCAAGGGATCTTACGCCAGTAGGTCGTAGTGTTATAGTCAAGACACTTGCCCTTTCTCAGTTAGTCTATCTTTTTTTAGTTTTACCAAATCCTCCAAAGAGTTTTATAAACGAAGTTGAAAGTACTGTAGCCAATTTTATCTGGTCAGGTAACCCTGACAAAATTAAGCGGACTTCTCTATTAAATAGTATGGATGAAGGGGGGCTCAAGGTTAAACACATTCAGAGCTTTGTGAATAGTCTTAAGTGTACATGGGTACGCCGGTACTGTAATGAGACAAGGGGAGTATTGAAGCTATTTTTCGATCAGAGTTTAAGGAATTTTGGAAAGGAGGTTCTTGTTAACTGTAACTATGCTGAAGATGGTATCTCTGGAATATCAAACACTTTTGTTAGACAGGTTTTTGGTGCATGGTCCCTAGCGTCGTACCAAACACCCAGTGATAGCTTTGGAAACCAGATTATCTGGAATAACCACCATATTCGTATTGACAATAAGACTGTGTATTATGATTTTATGTACAATAAGGGAGTGAAATATGTGGCAGATCTCTTTGATGATAGAGGTAATCCTCTTACTTTTGACTTTTTTTAGAAACAAGTTCAATTTCAATGTTTTTGCCTTTACGCGGTACTGTGGCTTGGTTAACGCTATCCCAAGAAACTGGAGGGAAGCAGGATGCGGTTCAACTGAAGTTCCTAACAGTATTTATCATGTGGGCGGAAAGGGCCTTAAATGTCTCCTCTTTGTCTCAATACATTTATAACTCCTATATGAAAACAATTGCTACTAAACCCACAGCTCAAAAAAGGTGGATTGAGGAGTTAGCTGATTCTGACTCGTATAATTGGAAGAATATTTGGAGCATGCCATGGGTTTCAGCACGGGAAACCAAATTGTCATATTTTCAGTTTAGATTTTTACATAGGATCCTCCCAACCAATAGACTGCTCTCTCTCATGGGGAAAGTTGAATCCAATTTGTGTTCTTTTTGTAAAACGGAGGTTGAAACATTGGGCCACTTGTTCTGGGGATGTAGATATACTTCGTCATTCATCCTGGATGTAGAATCACAGATCTTGAATAGCCAGTTCATATTCTCCAAAGAAGATATATTCTTCGGTTACCGTAATGAGAAGTCTCACCCATATAATTTTCTTATCTTGCATTTTAAGTATTATATTTTTTGTAAACAAAGACAAAAGTCTCTACCCAATATAGAAGAGTTCTATTACAAATTTAAGTTTGCCTTACAAGTTGAAAGGCACAATCATTACTTTTCGAGCAAAGATTACAGAAGTAAAGGTATTAATTATTACAAACTCGATGAAGTATTTAGGATGTTCTAGTCTTGAGTGTATAGTTGTATATTTTATTTCCAAGATTCATATATTCCAATATTCATATTTATTTCAGTTATCATCTCTGCGAAATGAAAACTTGTAAATATTGTAACTATGCTGACCATGAAACTCAAATACAGAAATGGAGGGAAAAAAACAGTTAATTGTCTTCATATTTGAAGCCAATATATACACAATGGTGCTCACTACTATTAATAACGTGTTATACCTCAAAAATAAGTGTTGAATCATGAATGAATTAATGAAGTCATGAATGAATTATTACATTTAGTCAGATTCGTTTGAAAACTCATTCAGGAATATCAAGTGTACGTTATATGGAATTTGGTTTATTTATTTTAAGACGCACAGTTAATTGTCTTCATATTTGAAGCCAATATATACACAATGGTGCTCACTACTATTAATAACGTGTTATACTTCAAAAATAAGTGTTGAATCATGAATGAATTAATGAAGTCATGAATGAATTATTACATTTAGTCAGATTCGTTTGAAAACTCATTCAGGAATATCAAGTGTACGTTATATGGAATTTGGTTTATTTATTTTAAGACGCACAGTTAATTGTCTTCATATTTGAAGCCAATATATACACAATGGTGCTCACTACTATTAATAACGTGTTATACCTCAAAAATAAGTGTTGAATCATGAATGAATTAATGAAGTCATTAATGAATTATTAAATTTAGTAAGAGTCGTTTGAAAGCTCATTCAGGAATATCAAGTGTACGTAATATGGAATTTGATTTATTTATTTTAAGACGCACAGTTAATTGTCTTCATATTTGAAGCCAATATATACACAATGGTGCTCACTACTATTAAGAACGTGTTATACCTCATAAATAAGTTCTTGAAGGTACCTTGAGATATTTGAAGTCTTTATTTTCTGATTACTTAATTTCTACGATTTTCACTATAGAAATCAATCAACGTAACTTATTTTAAATAAAAAATATGTATAATGTCGTCATATTCGAAGCCAATAAACAAAATGGTGCGTCCTATTCAAAGCCGACACCGTAACTTATACAGCCAAATTTCGTACTTAATTCAGCACAATGCTAGCACGCCTGGATGTCATCATAATAGGGCCTAATTATTTCTGGATTTCATCTGAGCCTACAGCCCAGCTAGCTAACCCATCTTCCAGCTTCACATGTTATCTATCATCTTGATACATGCTGAGCTCAAGAAAACGCTGAAACCCCTGATTCGCAGTTTTCATAGTCAACAGGCTTGAGAACACACTAACGTCTTATTTATCAAAATGTCGTCACTTTCGAAAAAAATTAAGAAAAGGAAGCGAAGAAAACCTGTGACGGAACAAGATCACCAGTAAGATTAATTTTATTCAAGACTGACCTAGCCTAGCCTTCGTTGACGCATCCCCTATTACTAGTAATAGTATAGTAGTATGGATCATTGGATGTATAAAACTTTGCGACACTTACCTAAAAACTTTGGAATTTCTTACCTGCTGGGGATTCAAAATCCCTATGAATCTAGCATGCTTGCATTAGCAAGTCTTAAGTTCCTTTAAATTACAATTTGACCTATTCTAGTAGGAATTTTATCTTGAAATACGTTTATTTAACCAACATTTCATTGAGTTAACAATACAATGTAAGGAAAAACCTAAAACGAATGACCAGCGAAAGCCAATGCATGTATGGTTACAGAGGACGAATGCCACCGAATGCCAATTGATTTCCACTGAACTAACGAATTTTACGAATAAACGGCTTTTGGGTTTCACCCCTGCCTCGATATCCTCAGGACACTTATTGAAAAGAGCATGCGAATCTCGCTGGTGTTCATCCACGATCAATATGGTATAGGGTCCTTGATGAGCCCCTATGGGACTTCCTTGATCCTCAGCTTTCAAATTTGAATGCCAATACCTTAATGGTTAATTTATATGTGGAAGCCATAAAGAACATGAAAAACATGCAGCCTGTAAGTGAATAAAATACATACCTGCATTGTGCCGCAAGCTAAAATTTGTCTTTTCTGCAAATGTTACATGGAGGCAAACTAGGCTAAATTTCCAAGAAACACAACAACATGTTTTATGTCATATGTTTTATTCAGTTGTAAATTTTAAGGAGTTTCAACGACTTAGGTGATCAAAGTTACTACCAGGTGATTATCGCCATTTAGTACCCACAAATAGTGTCATTTCAAACCACAAGGTGACCTATTGATGTCCTTTATCAACTTACATATTGGACGTGTCTGTAACACAAATCCAATTGGCGTTCGCTCATTTTGCACTTAGTCTAGTTGGCATTCGTTATAGCAAGACCCCAATGTAATCCTGCCATTGAGCCAAACTTTGCACACCTCATATTTGATTGTGACAATCATTACATAAAGAATGTTCATTTTAACAAAATCCTGTACATGAAGCTATAGTAAGTACCTGTGAACAAGCTAGCAACAAAAATGATCATGAACAAGTCCATTAATTGGTCAAAATCATGATTTGAAAATTTGCAACATAGTTTGAGTATAGGTCTATAGTAGGTGTACAGTTTCTGTGTTGGCGAGATAAAAGATCGCCTGTCACTGACAAAAAACAATGTTACTGGAATCAGTGGAAATGCCAAACTGAAAATTCTTCTGCTTTTTGATACCTGATTTGGGTTTCTTCTGACGTTTATGGTTCAGACGTAAATTTGAATGAACTTGAAGTAGGCAAACTGCCAATTGAATGTAATAGTACGCTCAGTTCTGCGTGGACCCAAATGACGTTTCACTCTTTTCGTTTTCAACAAACATTTGACTAATCATGTCAAATTTGTTCAAGATTATTGTTTAGAAGTAGCATGCATGCAGATTTTGGTAATTACTTTGCTGGGTGTTACATTATTTTTTGCAATTCAAGTAATTGATGATCCGTCGACAATGTTTATCAGGTCTAAGTATATATACCGGTCTGGAGGAATAATGATCTAGTGTGGGTGGGGCCAGTCACCTTGTCAAGCCAAGGATGTAATGGGAAATATATGCAGTGCAACTTGTGAAGTTGCATAAATTGTCAGTTTACTTTGTACAGTAGGCATAAATTAAAGTAGCAGTTAGTGTAAGAAAGTTCCAAGCTGAGCAAGCTGTCTATGCCCTGCCCTTAAGACATCAGTGCCAATTTAACAGCCTTGAAGTGAAAGGTATTGTGTACATTGTAGATCAATTTGTGGACTTTACTTCCTGCTATTTTCGACAGCCAATCATGAGTTTAAAATGCTAGTGGCAGGCAGGACTTACGTTCGTAATTAGATGCAAGGCCAGGAACGTTGCTTATGATCATGAATCGCAGAAACTCCCAATCCAACTTATGCCCTGACGTGAATGAAATTTTCATAATTCACGCTGTCAATTCAGTGATATAAAAGTGTCCCCGTATGTCACAATTCATAGCAAAATTAATCTTTTCTCCCACGGAGTGAGTGTGCCTGCCTGCCTATTGTTGTAGTCAGGGTTGCCAGTTTGGCATTTTAAACCCCAAAATAGAGAAATTTCGTTTGTTTTTTTACTTTTGTGGGCTGGTAGAAACTAAGAGTGCACTCATTTTGGGGGCATAATTGAAATAACTCTAAAACACCTGCTTTATCACAAAATTTCAAGAATTTTTTTTTTTATCCAGATTTAGTAGTCACCCAAGTGCAACATTAGCAGGGTTACAATTTACGCTCCACTTTGTAGCAACATAGATTGAGTATGTAATGATGTACATCCTATTGCTGTGTGTTGAAAACATTGACGAGTTTAACACTGTAGAATAATGCAGGGTCAAGCCTCCTCAAGTAGGAGCTAGTAACTCAAAAAGGGGAGGAGATACACACTTTTTCCTTTCGTATAGGGATCTCTACCCATTAGTTGTCAGTCACGTGTCTGTTAGAGATATGTTGCATCCGTTTAGTCTTCATTTCTTCTCTGTTGCTTCGTCGGTACCAGCCAAGTCTGTCCGTTAGTTCTCCCGGACTCCTACGTTTGGCGTGTTTTTTATCTGTAAATTGTCTGTTGTCATTTGTTCAGATCTCTTTGTTGTTTGTTGTCCATCCATTCATGTTTATTTGCTCTTCATGTTAACCGTTCAACTTTATTTACTTTGCATCTTCTGAGATGCAACAGTGACATCTTTTGTTACAGGAAATGACCGAATGAGTGTTTTTCACAAGTGTTCTGTCCGTTTGTGCGATTTGGTGAAATGTGACAGAGCCTCAAGCCATTAACGTTGTTCATTGGTATATATGTAAGTTAAAGAATTAACAAACAAATCACAGTGAGAAATGATCAATTGCTTTTTATGAAATCATTTTGTTTGTATTTTTTTTCCGTTTTTTTTTTTAATTTCAATGCATTGCTTAATGCTATTCAATATTCTCATTAGATTAAATGTATAGAACAAAGGGAACCATCGTAAGTCAGTGTAGTGGTTTACTTTTGAGTTGTTCATTGCCTTGAATTAGTCACTCAAAAAAAGTGTTAGATATATATAAACTGTAGCCTTAAAAGTAATATCTTCAAGTAAAGAAATCTGTCATGAGATGACAGTGCTCAATTGCAAAAGATGTCAAAGGTAAGTACTGTTATGCAATTATATCACTTGTTACATCTTTACTAGGAATTGTGCACTGCAAATGCCAACAAGATAAAAGTGGTTGATGAATTACCCTAAATCCAATGCTGTCTGGTAAAAGTTCACCAAATGCAGCTACTGCAGTATATATGGCATCTAGACCAAGAAAGTTGATGCTCAGCAGGTAGTATCCATCGCAAATCGCTGCTCATTTTGCTGATAGAAACATGTTGTAGAATCAATCTCAAACTATTTGTAAACTGGATCTTGTCATTGTAAAGAAGAAAAGATATTACAGTTATTATCATTCTTCATTTACATCTTTTACAGGAAAAAGCAAAAGAAAAATAAAACTCTGATTTGGGAGATTCATCATCTGACTCAGGATTTAGACAGAATCACAGCTGACCCATATTTGACAGATGAGGAAAAAAAAGTCAAAACGCAGACCATACAAGAAAAAATTCAAATGGTAATCAGAAGATTTTTTGGTTTCGATGATAATCGTAACCTATGTAATCATGCATGATGGTGTGTGTGCATGTGTGTGTGTGTGTATGTTTGTGACGCCCTACCTTGTAAACACGATATCTGAAGAAGGGAAGCTTGGACAGATCTCATATTTGGTGTGTAGGTGTACCACATTGAGTAGAAGAACCCTATTGTGTTTGGTGGAGGTCAAAGGTCATTTGGGGTCAAATTGTGAAAACCTTGTAAACACGATATCTGAAGAAGGGAAGCTTGGACAGATCTCATTTGGTATGTAGATGTACCACATTGAGTAGAAGTACCCTATTGTTTTTGGTGGAGTTCAAAGGTCATTTGGGGTCAACAGGGGTCAATTGTGAAAACCTTGTAAACACGATATTTCAAGAAGAGAAGCTTGAACAGATGTCATATGAAGTGTGTAGGTGTATCTTATTGAGTACAAGAACGCTATTATTTTAATGGAGGTCAACGGTCACTTGAGGTCAACAAGGGTCAAACTGTGAAAACATTGTAAATAAACTGCGTCAATATACCTGGCATACATAGCATGGCATTGACACCTCCACCCTTGGTATCAAACTTACAGCTAACATGTATACCAAACATACCAGGTACACTTAGAAAGGTGGATAATACTTAGCAAAAAGTAAAGCCGTGTGAAGAAAGCAACTGATACCTGCTTGCTCACTCAGGTAGTCGATCAGAGAAAACGCAACTGAACTGCAAACATATTCTAACCTTCACACAATGGCTTGTGCTTCATTGCCCAATGGATGGGTGCAATATACATGCTATAGTTAGAAGTATGAAATTGGAATAGTCCGTGATTAGGGGTTACAGAAAATTCCAAGACATGCGCTTCAAGTTGTGTACACAAAAGCTGTGCACCTTGCAGGGCACATCAAACACAAATTAGCATTTTAGTAGAAAGATAAAAAACTTGGCGACAATGGAACATCAAAATAAGTAACAATGTTTGTAGGACATAAAAACAATCAAAAAAATTCTCTTAAGCAGATCATCAAAACCACAATGCATTTCTGCATTCTGGTTCCCTTGTAGAAGGCAGGCAAGGAATCTATGCAATGGTGATGGTGTGCATACATGTGTGTGTGTGTTTGCAGTTGTGTGTGTATGTGATGCAATTTTTGGCAAACATGATATTTCAAGGAGGGAATGGTGCTTGAACGTGAAAGTTGGTGTCTTGGCAGTTCATTATGAATAGATGACCCCCATTATGGAGGTCAAAGGTCACTCGAGTTTACCAGAACTTAAAATATCAAACCTGTTTAGGGAGATATGTTATATCCACCAAGTCTTGCTAAAACTTCAAACTGTTACCATTGGTAGCCCTTGATGAGTAGATGTCTGGCATTTTTATGGAGGTCAAAGGTCATGTGATGTTAGTTGAGGACATGCAGTACAGCTTTCGAAGAACTGGACATTTATATGTGCTGTAAAAGGCATAGAGATGTTGAAACACGTGTTAACAAGTGTAATTTCGAAGACACAAAATGGCCGCATATACACAAAGTATACACCCCGTATACACCATGTGTTATCACTATACGTGTTTATACCCAATATTTGTGGTTGGTTTCCTTCAGTATTTGTAAGAAGGAATAGTTTTGCGGAATTTCTCCAGTCGTTTTGAGAAGACAAAAAGCTGGGAAATATCAGTTGCAGGACAGAGTTCATGTGTGAAAGTAGTCCATGCCTGTGACCAAAGGAATGTATGCTAAGGGAGGTACTATGTTAATTGTTTGATCACTGTTAGGGTGCGTGGAATGTGGATTGTAGCAACACAAAGTATATGTACTACACTGTAGGCTATACCTTAACTTTAAACTATACTTCAGAAATGCCAAAGAATATTATCTAAATTTCCATAACTGTGGGTAAGTTATAGAGGTACTTATTACACACTCCTCCCTAAGAATTTTAAGGTGAGCTAAACGAAGTGATGCTGGCCAAATTAGTTGTTCAAAACATACGTTCCTCAATCACTTTTTTGTCAAATGCTTCACAGGATGTTTTTAAAAATGTTTTCCACTGGATAATTTCAACTCTCTATCCAAGGGAAACAGTGGATGGCTTTTTTTCAATACATACACCCATGATTTAAAAAAGGGGATCCATGCTGTGTTCTTCATATATGTGCAATGGTCGAACAGGAATTGAGCTCGAAACAGTGTGCTACGATTTATCTGCTATTAGGCGAAAATGGTCTATGAACTTGATTGGGGGAGCCAAAAAATTTGTCAATGACACGTGAACAAAACACACCTAAATGTGACAGAGGAATACTTCAAATAACACAAGTACCTGAGAACTTAACTCACCATGTAGACAACCATGTCGATATGCAAGAGACTTTCAGTGGAAGTATCCACTTCAAAAAATGTAACTTCAAATGTGATTACATTCCATTACAGTAAATCCTGGAATGAGAAAGTGAGCACTGCAGTCCTTCAGTGGGAAAGGAATTGACAAAATCAGTAATGCAAAGTCTCATTCTACTTCTAATATTCTGTTTAATGATTTCCTTCAAAACATCGTATTCTCTCTCTTGACGAGCGCGTCATATAGAAGAAGCATCAGTTTATACAGCACTGATACATGGTTGTCACTAAGTCTGCACTTAGTGCAGCCCAGCTGTGCTACTGTACCAGTATAACTCATTCAACTTAGTCTCTACAATTCAACTTAATCTCCACAAATTAAGCCAAAGACATTCAATTATTTTTCATGTTCTGCTTGTGCTTGTACAGTTCCCAGGACAAGTTAAAGTATTAGAAATTGGAAAATAACCCTTCGCAGTGAAAGTTGTATTTTGCAAACAAATCCAGCTAACCCCACTACCAGACCCAGAGTCACGTCCCCAATAAGTTCAATATGCCTGCCTGTTCCGTGAATGCATGTGGGATATGTAATAGAAACTGTTAAAATTACGCTGCTTGCAGACACCGCTATTTTCTTCTCTTGAACACATTACTTGTATACAGTGCCATCTGGGATCAATGTAACACCTCAACCGCGTCCCAGTGCAGTAATCCTTATCAGCTTGACAGCTACTTTACCATGGTTGTGAATGAATAGGGAACAATCACAGCACTGAGCAGTGAACAATGTATACAGTCTTTTCATAAGCAGTGAAAAGTTAAATTGGTGCATGGTGTGTAGCAAAGCACAAATGAGGTTGTAATCTGTGTAACTGTTTATTTCCACACAAAGCACATATCACGGGCGGAAGAGCTAACCCCACTTTTTTTTTTTCAAGATCTTATTTGAGCCTGCACAGACTAAGGAGACCCCATTTTATTTGTTTGTGCATGAAATTCTGAAGAAAAGCTTCAAATTGTTTTGATTTCTTTTACGAGATAAATATAAAAATGACACTGCCTTTTTTATCTCATCGCCATATAGGGGCTAGATGAGATATTGTAGTCACTTGGCTAGTGGAGCTATATATTGTACTGTGCACCCATGAGAGAATGGTTGCCATGGAAACGCTTGGAGTGGATGAGTAGGGACACCCCATGGGTACCCCATGGTAGAGTGACCGTGGGTACAGGAGGGTCCTGTTGGGTGGTATAAATGAAAACGTGTCCGAGCCAGTGTGTGTGCGTGTGTGTGTGCGTGTGTATGTATGTGTGTGAGCAAAATCTCGTTAATGCGCTAGCTTTTGAAGGGAAAATGCAAGGTGGGTCAATGTTGGTGTGTTGATAGAACATATAAAGATCTTGGCTGGGATTGTTTTCAGTGAGGGTCAAAGGTCGTCTGAGGTCACCATCCAGTAGAATGTGTAAAAACTATGTTTGCAGTATCTCAGAAACGACAAGTTGAATCGTTTTCAAACTTGGGTGGTATGTACTGCCCTTTAAGTAAGTGAGATTGTAAGGGTATTCTTGTGGGTCAAAGGTCATCTGGGGTCATCAGAAGTCATAATGTTAAAAGCTTGTGAACACTCTATCTTTTGAAGGGAATGTGCAAGATTGTCCAAAGTCAATGTGTGGGTAGGACACTTAAAGGTCTTGACTGGGATTGATTATGGTGGATGCCAAAGGTCACCAGAGGTCATCTGCAGGCAGACTATAGGCAAAACATGTTTGTAGTACCTCAGGGGCCACACATTGCACAAAGTTTCAACTTGCAGTGTATGTAAGACTTTCTAAGTAAATAATATGAGGGTGTTTCTAGAGGTCAGAGGTCATGTGTGGTCATCGGAGGTCACTGACTATAGACAAACCATGTTTGCAATATCTCGTGAACCACACATTGCACAAACTTTAACCTTTGAGGGTATTTAGGACTTTCTTTCACTCATCTGTCTTTTCCTATGGGTAGAAGGTATTTGAGCTCCTTTCTAAGCAAAGACTGGCAATGCTTGCACATTTAGGAGGTTCCAGTTTGAAAACTGTTACTTGTCCCTTAGGTCATAAAGTGTAGTTGCTGTACTAATTTCACAAGTCTTTGACTTATAATGATGAAACTTTATCAGATGCATCTTCAGCTGGGGTTATGCTGCTTTCTGATAAAATATGTCTGAAAGCATCTGTAAAGTATCTAAAAGCCCAATTTGGTTGATTAAGTTCAGCAAATACAATACACCATTGAGTTTCTATTTAGTCCCCAATTCAGCAGTACAGTATTTTGTATCATGCCTCTTTGATTTATTACTCTTGTTTTGACATTTTAAAAGTGCTCACTTAGTTTTCAAAGCCATAATTGGCTTTTAATTCCATCTGAGACATTTTTTTTTTTGTCTGAAAATGGTGATTGACCAATGACCTCTTTCGAAAATGGTGAGAAAAGGTTGACCTGACTATCTTTCCCAGAGGAATCATTATCTGAGATACAGCTCTCCTTCTGTCATAAAACAATGTGGAATAGATTTGTTTTCTAAAGTGGAGATAGTTGTACATCAAAGATTTCTTTTAGGGAAAAGTCTTATTGTACATATAAGTTATTACTTGGTCATATTGATGGGGTAGATGGAGGAATTTATGTAGTTTATGTAATTGGCAATCATTTCAACTGTCATATGGGTATATCTCTTGTTCATGGAAAATTTGTACTGTACCTAGACTACCACTGTGCAGACTGGAGAATTCTTGGCCTCCATTGTTATCTTACATTACAACTTACAGTAGGTATTGGAAAATGATGTACAGTATTAATTACTGGCTTCACCCGGACGCCTGTGGTTACTACAGTAAATTGCAACTTGAAAAAAAAAAAATTAATGTAGGTGCATGTATTAGTAGCAAGGAATCACTAAGCCTCTTGGCTTTCTTGTTTTTCTTGTCTTCAGCTTGGTGGACTGCCTGCTTATCAAATTGCTTCAAAGAAGGGAGAGCATCACCATGGTAATTTCAACTCTTCACAATGGGTGATAAAAGCACTAGAGGAGATAAACCCATCACTGAAGAAGGTACTGTATTTGACTAACTGAAAATGTGCTTGTTCCACCAAGTTGCAGTATGCAGCAGTTTAGTACCATTTCCCTAAATGATCATCCTTTGTATCATATAATAATAATGCTGTTTATGAAGCGCTTTCCAATAACATTCAAAGCACTGTACAAAGAAAATTATAAAAAAGAAGTAATGATGTACATAATATAGCAACAGTAAAGTCTCAAAAGCATAAAATACAAAAGCAGTTATGAATTTAAACCATTAAAAAATACGTTTTCAAATTCTTCTGAAAATGATTAAGATTAGTTGAAGAATGCGTATTAGCCGGCAAACTGTTTCACAACTCTAGGGCAGCCACGATTAAAGATCTGTCCCTTTGAAACTTAGATGATACAAAGTCCTTATCCCATCCAATTTATATTACTGTAGTCTTCCTAAAGATGCTCTTGTACAGATGCACCAAGAAGTAATTGATCACATGTGGAGCACTCAATTTAACTCAAGTTTACCGTGTATCTGTGCAGCGTAATAGTGCCCATTGTCACTACTACACAAATCTAGCATGGTGGCCTAAGCTGTTAACTGTTGTGGTTTGTCACCTCAATAGCTTATCTGGTAAGCCTACACAAAGGGAGATCTACTTTCCAGCAACAATTGAAAACCAGGACAATAAGAACAAATATCTCCCAGTGGTGAGATGCCCATTAGGATATTTACATGTGTAAACAACCAAGTTATCATCAGACTAGTACAGTAATAACACAATGTTTACAAATGTTTTATGAAGCAGGTCTAGTTCTCTAGTATGATCTCCAGGAAGAGAACCAAGAAGAATGTGGTGTGTAAAAATTGTCAAGATATGGAAGAAAACATATACATATTGAACACACGATATTGTTCAAAGAATCATTGCTACTCTGAGTTTCACGCTCTTAGTATGGCAATCATCAGGCAAGTGATTGTAACTGTGTATGGGCCAATGCTACAATGAGCTAACGTTTTCGACTTGTATGGTTTGGTGGTTTTTGTTTGTGTGTGTTTCCATGTCTACACATTGAGATGAACTCTGTTCTTTTACTCAAGTTGTTCTCCTTGGTGCGGATTATTTCTGTCTTCTCTTTGATGCATAGGTTGCAGAGGCCTGATGCACGCTTAGCTTTTCAGTACATCCCATCTTATGGAGTAGTCCTTATTTTGTTCTTTTAGCTCCCAGATATGTTTAGAAAGTTCGGTGTCATTTCTGTAGCGGTTATGTCTGAATGATTTTGTGTGGTTGAAGGAAACATATGTGGAAGAAAGCATATATATATGTCATACAAAGTGACCATCAACCTTATTTTAAAACAGTTTTGAAGCAGTCAAATGGTTTTACTTTGTAACATTATAGCAAACCTTTGTTTCCTCGGAAAAAATATGATGGTAAAATATGATGAGTCTAAAAATGCTTTTCTATTCTCACAGAACCGTCCAATTGAAACAAGGAATCTTTTTCATTTTTAGCGATAAGAAGTACTTCAACTTAATACATAAAAATACTTTCACCTACCCCATTTTGTTTTCAAGTTTGCATATGCCGTTAAACACCCATTCTAGAGTTCATCTATGCACAGAGCTCTGCTTTCTTTCTTTTTTTTTGATTGAAACATGAGAATAATAGCAAAGGACCTGGCCAAGATAAAAAAAGAAAGGTGATGAGTAAAAAAGGAAACAAATCATGTCACAAAGTCTGTGATATTCAAAGGGCTGAACAAAAGAACATAGATGCAAACATGTTTGGCAAAGAGGAGGAGGGACTGGGGAGAGCAATGCGTTGGTAAATGTTGCACGTGTTCTACCAACTTTTCCATATTCTTCAAAGAAAAATGTAGCTGAGAAGTCAAAAGGATTTGTAAGCCCTACAAAAAAAGGGGACTCTCAAGTTGGCAGTGGTGGGTTTAATGTTTACAAATTCAAATACTTTGCCACCTGGTATTTTCTTCATACACAGTACGCCAGAGATTTTTGGTCCTTTGCACCAGCAAAGGAACCTATGCAGTCAGGTTGGCTTGTGTGTATGGGTGAGTGTGTGTGCATCTGTGACACTTGCTTAGGTATGCTCTAACTCAATAGGGGGAAGTTAGATGAAAGTCAAACTTGGTATGTAGGTTTGCCATATTGAGAAGGTGTGCCCTATTGTTTTTGGTGGAGGTCAAAGGTAATCTAGGGACACTTGAGGCAAAACTCTGTTTCTGTTACACTTGCTTTGGTAAGCTCTAACTCAATAGGGGAAAGACGGATTAAAGTTAAACTTGGTATGTAGGTTTGCCATATTGAGAAGGTGTGCTCTATTGTTTTTGGTAGAGGTCAAAGGTCATCTGGGGACACTGGAGGCAAAACTCTAAAACTCTGAAAATCTTGTTAAGCTATGGATGCTTCTATGTTTCATCAGTCCCCCTCCAGTGAATCATGGAAGCACTGCTTGAGGTAGCAGTTTCATGATCAAATGAAGAAGCAGCAGTGCTGTTGGAAGTATTGTAGATGGTCACACCAGACAAGTTTTGGCTGGATCAGTTTACGTCCTTGTGCTCCATTGCTAATGTGTGCATTCATGTGAATGGTTTTCAATTTGTGAGGATGGCTAAACAATGAAAGAAAATAAGTCATACTTCATAATTTACATTATATACTGTACATCTGTGCAAGGAACCACAGTGCCCTTGGGCTCTTGTTTTTTCTCTCAAGGCTAGTAAGCCGTTGTTGGTACACAGCCCGTTCATGATTTTCCAGTTCCATAGTGCCTACTGTACATGCAACTGCAAGTAAAACTGAGTTGTAACATGGTCTGCAAGACACTCAACATTCCTTAATGTTGAAGAAGAATGTAAACTATTCAAATGAAACAATGCAGTTTAACCAGTCAGAATTTGTAATTAGCAACTGTGTTATCATTTTACACACAAAAATAGGCCTACAAAGTAATTCTTGAGTTCAATACCTCCGATTTTGGAATTTTGTCATTGCAAAAGGAGTGAAATGCTCATCTCCATGTTTCATAAACCTTAAACAGGAAAAAAAAAGTAAAATTATTTCCAGTGAACGGGTTTAATGTAAAGTGCATTTCACTTTATGAAATTCTGCAAAATGCTTCTTCTATAGATTCTCTTGCACAATGGAGATGGCTCGTCATAATGATACTCTATTAGTGATGCCCTCAGGGTGTTCAGGAATTTGTGGTCCCCGGTCCCATGTGGACCCTTTGGCCCATTTTATGAAATTCTGCAAAGTGCTTCTTCTACATGCTTCCATGGATTTGTATGAAACTTAAACACAATGTTCCTTGGGTGGTAAACCATGTGGGTTGGTTAGGAAGTTTGGGTCCAAGGTCACATGTGGGCCCTTTTGCCTATTTTGTGAAATTCTGCAAAATGCTTTTCCCCCTACAGATTCTGGTGTACAGTGGTGATGGCTTGTCCCAGTGATACTCCATTAGTGGTGCCTGCCTTCGAGGTGTTCAGGAATGTTGGATCCAAGGGCCCATGAGTGCCCTTTGGCCCATTTTATGAAATTCTGCAAAATGCTGCTACAGATTCTCTTGCACAATGTTGATTGGTGGTTTGTCATAATGATACTCCATTAGTGATGCCCTCAGGTGTTCAGGAAGTTTGGATGTAAGATCCTATGTGGGCCCTTTGGCTCTTTCTATGAAATTCCACAAAATGCTTCTCCTGTTACAGATTCTCTTGCACAATGTTGATGGTTTGTACTCTGTCAGTGGTATGTACCTGGTTTTCAGGGATTTTGGGTGCTCTAGGATTTCACATAACACTACAAACACTTGGTTGAAGGTTTGAGATTTTGTACCATTGGTGCTGTTGATGTGAACTTTGTCAGAGATTGTAAATCTGACAAAATAACGGAAATCACAACAGATTTATGCTCCCTATTTTTTATTTATGTATGATCAGTTATTTTTTATCATGACAATAACACTGTACACTTACCCATTAACTTACCTGCATTTAAAATTTCAACAGATGGGTAAGCATTAAATGCGAGCCTTGCTCAGCATGTGAATGTATTGGAAATTGTGTTAAGCAGGATATGTCAAGAAAGGAGTCGTGGAAACATTTGGTGTGTAGCGTGTGAATTTGTTATATCAACTAGAAAAACCCTGTTTTTTTTCTTTTTTGCAAAGGGTCATCTGAGGTCAAACACTTGTTATTTGTGTAACATAATGGAAACATGGAATGGTCATGGAAACCATTGATATTTAGCTTGTAAATGTGTTGCATGAAGTAGAAAGAACTTTAAAGGTCACCAGAGGTCAAAATCTGAAAACTGTTGATACTATATCTCATGGGCACCCTTTAACTAATCATTTGAAAATCATGGTGACAATTCATTTTAGGGACCTCCACTTGAATTGCTTGATGTTGGAGCCATCAGCTTGAATTATCAGAAACAAAAGGAATGGATTTCCTGCACAGCTATAGATCTTAACCCACAAGAAGTTGGTATCATGCAGTGTGACTTGGTGAAATTTCAGGTGAGCGGTTTTAGCAAACATACTCTGAAGAACTTTCCGAAACCAAATTTGACAAGACTGGGTAGTAGTAAACAATGCAAACTAGTCTTGGCTGCAACATGTGCAGTGTGTGCTGTATATGTGTGAGCCTCTCTGTGTAAGAGTGGCCTATAGTGCTGTGGTGAGGTTTCATTGAAATTTTCCTGCCTGTTTTCAAAGCTTTTGCTTCTTTCCAAAGTTTTGACTGTTTTCAAAAGTGAGGAAAACTAAAGTTAATAAATCCCATATGTGAGAAAACTAGTTTCTCACACTACATGCAGAATGATATGACCTTCTGAAAGTCAATGGACATGCTGCAAGACTACAGTTCTCAGTTCGATATTATTATTGTATATATTTTCCCATGCATTACCTAATTACCCAACTTTCATAACTTTAAATGGTTACTCTCTCACCTTTACCAATAGAAAATAATGATATTTTAACAGAAGTTTCTGCAGATATCTTCAAATCTATAAAAGTTGACCTTTCCATTTAATGCATTGTTGATTGATAGCTTTCATAGCCCCTTCTTGCTAATTGGCCCCTTGTTTGAATTGCAAAAGCATACTTTTCCTTAACCTTTCCATGTATATTTTTCTTTTGATCTTTCACCTTGGAAAAGGTTTCATAATGTTTAATAGTGCTAATCCAAGACATTATTGTCTGTCATATCATATAGATGAAACAGTCTGAGATATTTGATGTCATTGTTCTGAGTTTGGTCCTTAACTTTGCTGGAACTCCAGAGAAGAGAGGACAGATGCTCTGCTGCAGTAGTCGGCTTTGTAAGCAGAATGGATATATCTTTGTAAGTACACCACGGAATGATCATACGATGATCATGTTTAGCTGCAATCTAAAGTGAAGATCGCTTACTTCAAGCAGGTTCACTGATTGCAGTACTAAGTAGGTGAAATTGCAAACAACTTAGTCAAAGTATAACCAGAATACCCAAGTGCATTGTGGTTTTGATGATGTAAAGCTTTCACTTTTTAGTTTTGATGATGATCATAAACATTGTAGTCATGCCGCAGTGTATGTGGGCATGCGTGTATGTCTGTGACACCTACGTTGTGAACTCCATATTTCAAGAAGGAAAACTTAGACAGGTCTCATATGTGATACATAGATGTACCCTATTGAGTGCAAGTAGCGTACTGTGTTTGGTCAAGGTTAAAGGTGTTTTTGGTCGAGGTTAAAGGTGTTGTTGGTCGAGTTTAAAGGTGTTTTTGGTGGAGGTTACACATTATTTGGGGTCAACAGGGTCAAATAGTGCAAACATTGTAAACACTGTATTTCAAGAAGGGAAGCTTGGGCAAAATATACCCTATTGAAAACAAGAAGACTTTAGTTTTTGTGTGATCAAAGATCATTTGAGGTCAACAGGGGTCAAATTTTCAAAACCATGTAAGCACAATATTTTAAGAATGGAAGCTTTGATAGGTCTTACATGTGGTATGTAGGTGAACCGTATTAAGTACAAGAAGCCTATTGTTTTTGGAGGTTGAAGGTCATGTGGGTCAAATTGTGAAAACCATGCCAACCGGATCTCAGGTAAGGAAGCTTGGACAAATCTCATATTTGATATGTAGGTGTATCCTATTGAGTATAAAAACCTATTGTTTTTGGTGGAAGTCACAGGTCACTTAAGGGGATCTAATTGTAGAAACAATGTAAATGCAATATTTTCAAGAAGAGAAGCTTGAACAGATCTCATACTAGATTTGTAGATGCAGCACCTTACTTAGTGCAAGAAGCCTATCAATTTTGGCAGAAGACGAAGATCATTTGGGTCAATGTATCCTCACTTAATGCAATTTGTCAGATTAAAAATACTCATAATTGAATCACCATAATAGCAATGGGCTTTCTAGTTAAGATATTGGACACATTGTCACCAGTGTATATTGAATTCACTTTCATACTTTATTTAATGGAAACACTGTCATTTTCTGTCATCCCATTCAGATTGTCCTTCCATTGGCATGCCTCAATAATTCTAGATACTTGAACCATGATCTACTAGATGAAATCATGGCTAGTCTTGGATTCAAGAAAGTTAGAGATTATGACAGCCGGAAGCTCATCTTTAAGATGTACAAGAAAGAAGAGACAAGTGTTAGAAGAGACTTTAAGAAGAGAAAAGTCAGAGATGGTATAAAATGTAACAACTTTTGTATCACACTGGACAAGAAAGGGAGGTGACTATCTCTAGAACACAAGTTGCAAGTGACAGTTTTCAGCACAACTTAAGATGAAAGAGAATATGGAGAATATATTATTTAGAAGACCATAGTCTTTTTGAAATTTGCTGGTACAAGCACAGAAGATGGAAAAATTGTCTGGTCTTTCTTACCAGAAAATAGATGCATGAAATATGCAATCAGTGGTATATTGTGATGTTATTTCATAGTGTTCTCAAAGATACCATTCTGAGAAAGGGTATGTTTATCACTTCGAGGATTGGGAGTGACACGAATATATCTGGCTTGCATTTCATTTCAGCCTTTCATCAAATTGGGCAAAAAAAAACATCCTGCGGAAATAATGAGAAATGACTTACTGAACAGGGGATGTCTTGGTCTTTCATGATAGAAGCACAGGTAATATGTGAATTTTTTTATTGAAAGTGGAACCCACTGTTAAGACTGCTCAAAGAGGTGTGTGTACATTGTAGTCTATTTCACAACTACCTATCCTATGTGCAGTTTTTTTTGCTTACTGGAAATTTGTACACCCACAGAGACTTGTGAATGTGTCCATCACAAAGATGTCTCTGTTGCAATACAAGAATCAATTGACAAGTGGAAGGTTACCTCACATGAAGTGAAAGTAAACACATATTTTTTATTCCTTGCTGAAGGCAGGCAGAAATCCATGTGGTCATGATGGCATGTGCGTATATTTGACGCCTTGCTTGTAAACATATTTCAAGAAGGGACTGGTGCCTGACTTTCAAAGTTGATGTGTAGGTAGTCCATAATCAGTAGAGGATCCCTATTGTTTTTTGTGGGTTTTTCATGGGATCAAAGGTCATTTGAGAACTCACCAGAGCTTAGCTATGAAACCCTACAAAGGGATATATCTCAGCAACAGAATTTATGCTGAAAATTCATACTGGTCACATTTGGTAGCCCTTGATGAGTAGGTAATTCTCTATGGAGGTCAGTAGAGGTCATAGTTTGACAGCCTTGTAAACATGGTATCTTAATAAGGGATAGTTGCTGGAAATTCAAACTTAACATCTTGGTTGTCCATTGTGTGTAGATGATCCCTGTCATTTTTTATTCCTTGCCAATGGCAGGCAAGGAATCTATGTGATGGTGATGTCATGTGGGCATATGTGTGTGTGTGTATGTGTGTGTGTGATGCTTTGCTTGTTTACATGATATTTCAAGAAGGGTAACCTTGACTGATCTCTTACTTGGTGTGTGGATTGGTCATATTGAGTAGATGATCCCTGTTGTTTTTGGTGGAGGTCAAAGAAAATTTGAGGTCAGCAACTGTGAAAACCTTGTTTGCACAATATTTCAAGAAGGATAGTCTTGACTGATCTCATACAAGGTGTTTTGGTTGGTCATACTAAGTAGATGATCCCTGTTGTTTTTGGTGGAGTTCAGAAATCATTTGAGGTCACTGAAGGTCACACTGAAAACCTTGTTTACACGATTTCTCATGAAGGGTAACCTTGGCTAATCTCATACTTGGTTTATTGGTTGTACTGATGAAATGATCCCTCTTATTTTTGGTGGAAGTCAAAGTTTATTTGAGGTCACCACAGGCCAAACTGTGAAAACTTTGTTTACATGATTGATATCTCAAAGTTGGTAACCATTGACTGATCTCAAACTTTCTGTGTAGGTTGGTCATGCTGTTTAGATGATCCCTGTTGTTTTTGATGAAGGTCAAAGGTCATTTGAGGTCACAGAAGGTCAAAGTGTGAAAAAACCTTGTTTACATGATATCTCAAGAAGAATAACCTTGACTGATATTATACTTGGTTTGTGGGGCGGTCATACTGAGTAAATGATCCCAATTATTTTTGGTGGAGGTCAAAGGTTATTTTAGGTCAGCAAAGGTCAAAATGTGAAAAACTTTTTATTCGATATCTCAATGTGGGTAACTTTGACTGATCTCATACTTAGTCATACTGGGTAGATGATCCTTTTATTGCTTGTGGAGGTGTCAAGGGTCATTTTAGGACACCAGTGCAGGGTTTCCCCTGGGTTTTTCAGAGTATGAGGCGGCGAGGGCGAATTACTTGACGCCGCCATGAATTTCGGGTGCAAATCCGTACTAAGTAGGTTCTCGAAGATTAGGTGATTTTGACCATGATATAAACAGGGTCGGAAAAAGTGTAAATTTTCCGGGAGACTAATTACCATATAGTCAGAGTTTCCGGCCAGACCTAACATTGCGCCGTAGGCATCATTCGATAGCGAAGCGATTGTCATACCACTCGTAAGGTCAATGGGCCTGCCATAGGGCCCCTTGTGGGGTTCATGGACCATCCCGGTAGGGGGCCAGGGTGCAAAGCAGCCGGAAACTCAGCGATTTTAGCGTTTTTAGATGTGTCCGAATCATTTGAAACCCATGCTTAATTTCAACTCTACAAGGTGAAAACTGTTACTGTATCAGGTGAAAACACGATAGTTCGATCAGAAAAAATAATTGATATTGCTTCAGAATCAAAACGTTCTGTGAAATGTTGCACATGTCATGCAGAGTAAACTGTATTACATACATTTTTGACGTTAAAATGTATGATCGTGCGCAGCCTTCCGAAAATTTTAAGTAATGATATCCTAACGCAGTGGATGTATATCGAATAGCCTAACCACCTTGGCAATTCATATTTCTGTATTACAGTGAAGTTGCAGGTTTCAGAGTTTTTTTTGGGGGGGGGTTCATTGTTCCTACTAGTAGTCACTTTAAAATGTTTGGACTAAAGGTTTGAAGAAGCAGACTATAGGTTTCATGAAGCGTTTTGGACATAGAAATATGAGTTCGTTTTTGTATTTCTGTGGGTTGAGATACGTCCGCTAGCTCTCATACTGCAGATAATTTGCCTATGCAGGCGTGGCAGGCCTAAGCTTATGCTTTTTAATTGACATTGAATGGAGTAAAGGAGGTATACGTAGACTCTTCTGCAAACATTTCCCAACGGTTGTTTTTTCACATATATAACTTGTAAAATATTGATCATGAGTAAAAAATAAGGGTATTCTATTACACCAATAGTAATTTTCTTCAATTTTTGTTGAAGATTGAAAGTGGATGGGGCATTTGGGATACACATTTGAATGGATTTATTCACCAGTTATTTTCGGACGTAGCTATTTAGGAAACCACATACATGTGTGATCTCTACCACTCGAAATAAGCATGGTATGTACAAGATAAACACGGCCAGAAGTACAGAAGCGGATTTCCCGCGAGACTTCCCGGGAAGGAGCCCCTGGCTTCCTGACTTTTTCCAGCCCTGGATATAACTGTGTGAGGCGGTAATTACGGCATTTTTTGGCGAGGCGGTCTTAAAAAGTTGCGAGGCGGCCGCCTCTGCAATTAAGTACCAGGGGAAACCCTGCCAGTGGTTGCCTTAAATGAGGCCAGAGGTCAAAAAATGGGTAACCTTGACTGATATCATACTTGGTTTGTGGGGTGGTCATACTGAGTGAATGATCCCTATTATTTTTGGTGGAGGTCAAAGGCAATTTTAGGTCAGCAAAGGTCAAACTGTGAAAACCTTTTCGATATCTCAATGTGGGTAACTTTCACTGATCTCATACTTAGTCATACTGGGTAGATAATCCTATTATTGTTTGTGGAGGTCAAGGGTCATTTGAGGCCACCAGAGCTTGCCTTAAATGAGGCCAGAAGTATTATGGGTAACCTTGACTGATCTCATACTTGGTGTGTAGATAGTCCCTGTTGTTTTTGGTGGAGGTCAGAAATCATTTCAGGTCATGAGAGTTCAAACTGTGAAAACCTTGTTTACATGATATCTTAAGATTGGTAACCATTGACTGATCTCAAACTTTGTGTGTGACTTGGTCATGCTGTTTAGATGATCTCTTTTGTTTTTGATGATGGTCAAAGGTCATTTGAGGTCACAGAAAGTCAAAGGTTTTTCTTTGGTTTCTAGCATTAAAAGCATAAAATTGAGGGTAAATCACAAAAGCCATAAAATATTAGTGATAAAAATTTTGTATTACATCTCCCCCTGTCAAATTATCCTGAATGCTCCAGAATGTCAATTTGGGTACATGTGTGCTTCCTGTGGCTAACAATTAGGATGTAATTACATACACACCACACACTCTCAATGTTTAGGCAACAGTACTCAAGTCCAGTGGAGCTGATTTTAAATGTAATTAATGGGCCTCCCTAGTCTAACATCCACTTCTCAAAGACGTATCAAGTATACCATCTCTTTGAATCACTGCAGCTATGGTTCCTATGTGGAATAATTTAACTCCAAAAAGGTATGTTGGTGCAACAATTTAGCAGCACTTACATATATTTACACACCATCAATTTTCCATTTTGGAGGCTTGGTCATGTCAGTGAGTGCTATTTTAGTAGTACCACCCTTATGTAAAGGCAAAAGAGTCGTATTGTGTCATGTTGCCGCATTGCTTTAATGAAGATGGACTGGGCATCCTTCGTGGACTGATCAACATGGTGTAGGGTCCATGATGAGCCCAAGACCTTTTGATCCTCAAACTTTCAAATTCATGTGGATGATGTGGTGTAACATTCTAAACTTGATCAGGCAAAGTCATAGTTGATGTTTACTTGCTCAATATGTTTGGCATGAGGTTTACGGCCACCTGATTTTCTAGGTTCCCCTTGGTTTCTTCAAATCTGCTCAGTATGACCACTCTGTGGGGGGAGCATGGGAGGAACATGTACCCCCTCTCCCTAGTCATATTTTGACTCATGAACTACATTTCCTTGAAAACAAATTATACCACATTTATTTGTAGGATGGGGTAAGGCATATTCATTAACAGACAAAATGGGTTTGGAAATGTCATTTCTGGTGATCTGGGTGGTGTTTTTGGCAAAACGTTTTCCATTGCATTCTGCATCGTCTGATGATGGCCTGAAGACCTTTGGCTTGCATCAATCTTAACGTGCAGCTGCTGAAGGAGTGAACACAATTTAATAGTTAAAAACATTCTAGATAGAAGCAATCCAAAGTATGGCAATTTTCATGGATTAATGTTTTTTTTTTTCAATAATTAAGAAATTGCAGACATGAGATCTCTATTTCAAGGCTTGGTACATGCAACTTAGGACACCTGGAAATTGCCATTCCTGGCCATCTTCTCAGGGTTGGTATTTGCCAAAAACTTTCTTGTATACTCCATGCCAACTTATGATGGTGCTCTGCTTAGAGAGTGTGTGCTGGTGACCTTAGAACTTTTTGCACCCACTGCCATCAAGATTGTTTTAAAAGTTAATGTGGTATTTGCATGAGAGCAAGCAATTGAATAGGTGGAAATCTGCTTCTGTAGATTATGAAATAATCCACATTATCACCATTTTTATGGATGTTTTTCTCACTGAGAAATTTCAGACATGAAGCCCCCATTTTCAAGGCTGGCTACGTGCGTGTTAGGAAATCCAAGAAGTGCCGTTTCTGGCTATCTTTAGGGTTTTAAAGCCAAAAATTTTCTTTCCTCTGCCCCAACCGATGTTGGCACTCCGCTTAAATAGCAGGACATGCCATTGTTGAAAATCCTCAACCTCACCTGATGTATCCTTTTATGGATGTATGGCAGTATGTTTTCCTCTTCACTGGACCCTGATACCACCCCTGGTTCTTCTACTGAGTTTTGAATCACTATTTCCTACAGGTATTCCTTTTTGGTTGTATGATGTCATAAATGTTGGAAATTGATTCACTGTGACATCGGTGGGGACCAGTTGATGAATATCCTGTTTCTCACCAGGTATTGTTCTCAAGAGCATACTTACATAGCAGCTGTCTAAATGGCATACAATTGCTATAAAAATCACAGTGTCATAAATAAGTATAAAATTTATGTAAGAAAGCATAAATTTATAACTTTTTTCCAACCATGCTGGGAGGCCCGATTTAATTTCTCAAACAGTGTAGCATCCGTTCTCCTTCCCTAGTCTAACACCAGCCTCTCAAAGAAGTATGGTATACCATCAATTTTGAATCACTGCAGATATGGTTCTCGTGAATTATTTAGCTAGAAAAGCATTATGCTGGTGCAGTGGATTTAGCAGTAGATAACATTTACACACCTTCAATTTTCCACCTAGCGGCTAGACATGTCAGTAAGTGATGGTTAAATTGTAGCACCTGCATTTAAAAGCGAAATACAGTAGTAGTACACATTGATGTGATGAACATGTGATCAGTTGTGATCAGTTAGCAAAATATCCTTCATCTCACCAGGTGGTGTTCTCACTAACATACTTTCACAGTAGCTGCATATGACATAAAATTGCAATAAAAGTCATAAATAGTGGCATAAGCATAAAATTTACATAAAAATAGCATAAATTTTTTCCAAACATGCTGGGAGACCTGAATTGTGAAAACTTTGTAAACACAATATCTGAAAAGGAAAGCTTGGACAGATCTTATTTTTGGTTCCTTTAGTTGATTCCTAGCCGAAAACAGGCAAGGAATCACTGCGATGGTGATGGCATGTGTATGTGACGCCTTGGCTTGTACACACGATATCTCAAGAAGGGAAAGGTGTGTTAGTAGTCCATCATGTTTTGATGATCCCTATCGTTTTTCATGGTGGTCAAAGGTCATTTGAAGTCAACAGAGCTTAGAGTACAAAAATCTATAAAGGGAGATATCTCAGCAATGGAATGTTGTTGAAACTTACCAACACTTATCATTGGTAGCAACTGATGAGAAGATGATATCTGCCATTTTTGTGAAGGTCAAAGGTCATGTGAGGTCACGAGAGGACATTGTTTGAAAACCTTGTAAACACTGTATCTCAAGACAGGAAAAGTGCTCGAATATCAAACTTGGTGTGTTGGTAACCTGTGGTGAGTAGAGGATCCCTATTGTTTTCATGGATGTTAAAAGTCATTTGAGGTCACCAGAGCTTAAAGTAAGAAAACCTATTAAGGGAGATATATCAGCAACTAAATGTTGCAGGAACTTAGACTCCTACCATTGGGAGCACCTAGTGAGTAGATGATGTCTGTCTTTTTATGTGGTGGTCAAAGGCCATGTAACGTCAATAGAAGACAAAGTGTTGTTGCGATATCACAATACTGGCAAACGATGTCGATAACAGATTTTATGCCCATATCGTTCGTAAAGTAACCTAAATGATCTCTGAAAAGGTCATGTAAAAACTAAATATCCAAGCGAGGGAAGTTAAAAATCAATCTTATTCATAATTGCATTGCTCAGTGAACAGTTAGTAAAACAAGTAAAGGATATGAAACAGACCTTGGACAAATTGGGACTGTTTTTAGCGCGGCGTTGGCCTACAATGGCTGTTGTTCAACATCAGTTCATATATCTACTTAGCCTACATATATTTACAGTACACACGCATTGCAACATCCTGTTCTTGAAAAGAAAAAAAAGTGTGAGTGAACTCCATAACTGAAACTTGGAAATACATGTAACCAGTACGTAACTGGTCTACTTCTCTCGATGCAGTGTCAACAGCATGAAACCAGCAGCAATGTATACTCTGCACATCGGGAATTTGAAGAACGTTGCAGCTTGTTGCAAGACGTGTAACTGAGTAATGCTTTGTTCTTGAGTTGAATAAAATTCCGATCAAATAAATTGTGGTTTTTGTTCCATCATTTTTCGTAAATATGTATGTTTAGTTGCGAAGATGGATTTCATTTTCCCGTGTGTTGAACACATTTCTCCCGTGTATATAGTTGAATGGTCTGGCATGTTAAATATGAATAATACATTAAAGGCTGTATTGCATCACCCTAAGCTATATTTTTACCTCCCTGAAAGGAAAATTCTCAACTGGTGCTAAGTTACAGTACTCTTAGATTGCCAGCAAATTCGAAAGATGCAGAGCAGCTCGTATTACACAGCGTACACAGGGATCCATTGTTTTGATTGCACATGTGGAGGAATGTAAGACAGGCTGAGGGAGGGACTAGAGGTAGGTGGTTGGGAGAATTGAAACTGTCTGGGGTGATGCATTATAGCCTTTAAGTTCGGTACTTGTAAGGATGTGGCAAGGCTGAGGGGATGATCTCAACAGTTGTCGTTTGTAAAATTTCCATCATTGTTCATGCACCGTACCAATCCTATTATATAAATTGCTACATTGTGATGAGTTGATGAAATCATTTCCCCTTTCCGTGTTTTACAAATTTAGCTTGTGGTGAGCTTTGTCAGAGTTTTAAACTCCATTTGTTATGATTTGGAGACAGAATGCAGAAAAACTCATGGTCAACTGACATTTAAAGTACTGATATTAAACATGTTGACTTCTGGTGAACAGTTCAAGGATAGGTGAAAATGTGGTTTTTAAGTTGTTAACATAAATCAGTATAATGTCAATATTAAATTGAGTTGTGGTATCTTTCCCCTTCTACTGTGCATTTAGAAATTGAACTTGCAGTGGGCTTTCTTATATGTGGAAATTCTGGAATCATTTGGGGACACCCATAAAGGGGAAAAATTCAATTGACAGTGAAGAGTGCAGAACTGCCAATCGATATTTAACATGGATAACTTTGACTTTCCATGACCAGTTAAATTAGGTTGTTAACGTATATATTGCTGAAATAGTCTCACCCTTAATCGGAAAGGGGTTAAATGAGTCGCATGTAAATGACCACTTATGAGTGAGTAGCTAATGATTTAAATTGGTTTTGAAAACTTGTGACCATTCACTTTTCCACAGAAGTACCAATTCATATACCCAGAGCCAGTACAAACCAGTAAGAAAAATTAGTAAAAATTGACAGTTTCCATAACTATTGGATGTGAACAGTGATGCTAATTTTAAGCATTGTTATTTGGTAGTACCCATCAAAATTTTTACAACTTTCATTTATTGACCAAGATCAAACTTCTGCACTGTTGGGGCCCTAGTGTATGAAATTCTGAAAATTGTGCAGTCGTACAGATTCTCTGGCACAATGTTGATTTGGTATAATGATACTCAGTGGTACCTATGATTTGATAATAATGCATAAATGGTACCTTCAAGATGTTGAGGTATGAGCTTCTGCACCATTAGTTCTTTAGTTCTCCATCCCTGATGACAATCAGGAAACCAATAAAAGTGAATCATGGAAGTAGTTAAGGCTGAGCTAGGGATGTTAAGTATGACTGAAACCCAACGCAAATCCGATGCACCAGAGAGCTCACAGTCCCCTCCAAAGAAGAAATTGAAAGGATTTGCATGTGTGTCGTCATCAGCCCTTTCTGACGATTCCCCAGCTGGACCCACCTCCAGCTCACCAAATGTGACTCAGGCTGATTAATTAACCTAGAAGTTAGTCAGTTCGTTCCATTTGGCTGTGGAACCACCACCCTTGGAGACAACACCCCCGGAATGGTGGCAAAAACATGCGCAATTGTTTCCCAGACTGGCAACACTAGCGAGGAGGCTTCTGTGCATACCTGCCACTTAAGTGCCATCAGAGAGGCGTTTTAGCCCTGCTGGTATGACTACAAGTCAAAAGCGCTCAAATCTGCTTCCTGAAAATGTAAATAAACTTATCTTTCTCAACAAAAAATGGGGACTCAATTGTCTGCCTAAAGACAGAACTGAAACTGAAAAGTGAACTCTCAGTGGTAACGTATTGTGTTTCCTTGTTTAATACGCAATGTATGCTTTTGTAGTTTATAGTATTTTATTTTTTTTGTACTTTAGTGTGACTTCTATTATTGTTTGTTTCATATAGTATGCTAAAATAACTATAACGAATCTTTTTACGTACACTGCTTGTATATTCTAACTTCTGCCGAAAACTGTGCAGGAATGTGCAATATTTCGTCATCGTACATTTCATGATCTCAAAAAGTTGTGATAACCTTACTCTGATGACAGGATTGATTTTTTTTTTCACTGCGTCAAATGATTGTACCGATTAGGCATCATGGTAGCCTCAACTTCAGAGGCGAAATTGCGAACCAACCAACTTGGTTCAGTTTGCATCGATTTGTTCAGAATGTACATATTACTTTAATACATAGTGTATGCATTTGCAGTATATAGTAATTTATTTTGGTAGTTCAGTACATCTTGTAATTGTTTCATAATTCATATAGGTACTTTTAAATAACTCAAACGAAGCTTTTTCTTTACGTATGCTTGCATGTGTATTTTTTTCTTACTTGGGCCGAAAACGGTGCAGAATCTAAGTGTAATATTCATCGTACATTTCAGTATTTCAAAACGCTGATTTCAGGATTTCAAAAGTCGTTACTCTGATGAATGAGATTTTTCTTCACCCTGCTTTCAAATAGAATTGCGAATATTTGATGATCACATGTCTACATTTTCCTTGATAGTGTTCTTGGTAAGCAGTGAGACATTTTAGAGTTTTTTTTTTAGCAAGAAATTAAATTCACTCTTACCATGTAGCATGTGTACTGTTTGGTACCCTATACTGTCCTTGAAGAAAAAAGTATGCATTCCATCGCACAAACAAGATTGCACTTCCTAAATTTTTAAATTTTTGAGGTTATCCCTTCATTTTCTTTCCCGCTCTGTGCTGTGTGTCAGTAGTAAAACAAAAAGTTCATGAATGAACAGCCAATCAGGTGTCAGTATTTTCAAGCTAGGCCAGCCACACAGGTGCAGATGCCCCTGCTCAGAGCGTTGGATCTGGTATACAGGAGAGCAAGCTGCAGCTTGCTGTAGATGTTGAACAGTTAACTGTAGAGGTTCTACACAATGTACGTACGGACTTGTGCAGTTGTGGATAAGCATGCTACTACTGCTTCCCTTATATACTGCCGATCAAACTTTAAAACTACACTCATTTTGCGTATTATAATTTCAGCAACCCAGCCTTTTGCAGAAAGAAACATTGTAAACAGCAGAAAAAAAAACTTTATTTCCCTCTCATCTTCATCAAGCAGAAGCGGGGAAAATTAAGCAACACAATGATACAAACATCGATCGTGACCACAAACTTACAGCTGTGAAAGGGTGTGTTCCACTGATCTTTAGCTATTGCTGCAGTATTGGGTTAGATGATTGTGGATACGGAAATCTGGGCTCCCGCGCAGTGCTTTTACGACTTTTACGACTTTGTCTGATGAACGTTCTTGCGTGCGCGTATTTTTGGTTCTCGATAAAGGGCTGTAAATCGTCTCCATATTGAAAATTCAGTTTCATTCACTAATTATAATGGTATGTAGTGAGTAGGATACACACCATGTCACAGTGAAATAATCGTACCAAAATGTTTAATAGGCTAATGCTAGATTGTATGTATTATATTACACATGCACAATGTTTTTTGTGTTTTACACATCTTCTGGTGATATCGCAATATCATTTGGAATTGATGGAAAAGAGCTTGCGATATCTATGGCAAAAATCTCATATCGCAACAATACTAGTGTGAAAACCATGTAAACACAGTATCATGTGAAGGGAAGGGTGCTTGAACTTCAAAGCTGGTGTGTTGAGTACACAATCCCTGTTATTTTTAATGGAGGTCAAAGGTCATTTGAGGTTACCAGAGCTTAAAGTGTGAAAACTTTTTAAGGAAGATATCTCAGCAACTGAATTCAGGTAGAACTTCAAAGTGTCAACATTGTTTTAACTTGATGAGCAGCTGATGTCTGTCATTTGAATTGCCCCATGGGAGACTTGTCATCACTGTAATATGACATGAAATGAATGTAATAAGTTCTATCATTCCAAAGATCTGTCCTGAGTTCAATGCCCAAAACGTGATACTTAGAGAGTTTGACATGTCCTGAATGTGAACATATGAAGAGGTTAAATCACTCCTATTAGGAAAATAATGGATATTTATTTCCAAGTGAAATTTTTCAAAATGTAGATCTGTTTCATAGTAGAGGTTGCTGCTAGATAGACTTTGGTCTCATTCTCTTTCAATTTGTGGAACATTTTCTACGTCAAATAACCACTTAACATAGCTGTTATCACTCTCTCTAAGCCTTCAGAGAATATCCTCTTTGCCAGAAACTCTCTGTCAAGATTTACAAAGTACTTTATTGCTTTAGTCCACTCCGAAGACAGGCTTTGTTGACTTGCACAATCTCAGGTCTGTAACCACAATTTGGTGTCATGAACTTTCCATCAACTTGTGAATTAACTCCTTCATGACCATAATTGTCATCAATGCTGAGTGAATGACATTACCCATTTATATTAGTACTTGGTAACATCAAACCCATAAGTGATATAGAATGTGGTTATCATTGCTGTATTTTGCTTTTCGTTTTGGTATGTTTCCCTTCTCCATTGGGTTGCTTTTGTTTGTAAGTGATTGTGTGTATGAAAAAATGAAATATCGGCAAGGTATCACAAAGTCATTTGACTTTCTGCTTAACAACGGAATCTATGCAGGCAAGTAGACAAAAATCATGAAAAATGTTTCTTTCTCTACAGAATTTATGTTACAAGAGTGAGGGTTCATGGTCAGAAATGGGCCGTATGGGCTCTTGTACAAAATAATGCACAATGCTCCTCTTATTTTCATAATTACATTACTGTATATCTGTGCATGGAACCCAAATGCCCTTGGGCTCTTGTTGGTATTTAAGTGAACCTTATTAAATACGAGAAGTCTATTGTTTTTGGTGGAAGTCAAAGGTCATGTGGGGTCAAGGTATCCTCACTTTACGCAACATGCCAGATTCGAAATGCTCATAACTAAATCACAGAAAAAACAGTTTTTCAGTTCATGGTTTGCATGATAATCATAAACTTAGTAATCAAGCATATGTGTGTATGCGTGAGTGTGTGGGAGTGTCGATTTGTAAAGGGCGGTGAATGGGGACACACACAGAAATTTAGAGCTTGTGACTCGCAATATGCCAAAAACGGGGATATAGCAGTGTATTGGGATGTATGTGTGTAAAGAACATACAACCCCAATTTCTGACGTGAATTGGGGATACATCCAAGACTACATACCAGTAAACTAGGGACATCATCAAAGTGGGGATATCCATCCATGTCCTCGATCAGCACTGTAAATGGATAAGTGAGTGTGTCGGTGACACCTAACTTGTAAAAAAGATATCTCAAGGAGGGAAGCTTGGACACATCTCACATTTGACATGGAGGTGTACCACACTCAGTACAAGAACCACTTTGATTTTAGTGGAGGTCAAAGGTCATGTAGGGTCAACAGGGTCACATTGTGAAACCCTTGTAAACATATCTCAAACTTGGGCAGAGCTCATATTTGGTATATAAGTGTACTACATTGAGTGCAAGTACCCTATCTTTTTGGTGGAGGCCAAAGGTCATTTAGGGTCCACTGGGGTCAAATTGTGAAAAACATGTTAACACCATACCTCAAGGAGGGAAGCTTGAACAGATCTCATATGTAATGTGTAGGTATTGCATCACTGTAATATGCAGTTGTGCATGTTGAGACATGATGCATATCCATCATATACTAGATGCATAAAATTGTAATGAAATCACTGAAGCGACAATGCATTTGCACATCCTATTTTCCTTTCTTTTTTTGTCAACTACTATGCCCTCTTTAGTATAGTTTGGAACAAGCGAATACTTTCAGAATAAACACAAATTTGGGGAAAAGTAGTACATCAGCAAAAAGATAGACTATGATGTTTGTTTTTTTTTCTGTTTCTGTTGAAACTTTTAGAAAGTTTGATGGTACTGTGAATGCAGCATATCACTTTTGTGTGTACTCTTTATCAGGGTTAACACATAACACATCCCACTAACAACAAACAGTAATGCAACTATTTTTATAAATATAAAATTAACAACTCTCTTAAAATTAATTTTCTTCATTAATTCACAGGGCAAAAGAAATTTCACTGCAAAATAAACATCACTACTAGGCTCTGAAATTATGTCATGGCTAGGTAGGTTCTATAAATTAAAAAGTACACACACACACACTTGGTTCCTTCATAATAGCATGAAAAATAAATTTCATTTCATAAGTATTGAAGTCTCCTCATCACAAATACTCAGGGCACATATTAATTCCTTCTATGAGCAAAAATCAATTCAGGGAAATTGAAAGGGGTGTACAAGAGGCAACTGTGATATTGAAATGAGGTTGGGTACTGAGAGAGTAACTTTCAAGAATAAAAGGGAAAAAAAGTTTTAGTTCTCTGTGCAAAATAGGATTTGACTAGATAAACTCACGGGATCTATAGGTACGGTATTTTACAGTCACTACAGTTGTAAAATCACAGAGACTGATGTAAATGACAGCTTAAAGCATTTTAATTATACCTGAACAATCTTTGAGGGAACATTTTGTGCTATTTGCATACCCTCATACCTTGCCCACATGCAGTTCATTAGGTACCTGAGGTGTGTCCTTAAAGTGATGACATGAGTTTGAAGAAATTCAAAACATGGGCATTTGTCATCTGATGTGCCTCTCTATTTCTCAATACGCCACTGCATGGTGTAACATCTAGTAATGTGCATAGTTGTCTTAAAACTATGAAATGACCAAAAATGATGCTGAAAGTTTCTAAAACTTACCACAACAGCATAAATCAGTGAAAAATTGACCTCCTGTTTTGAAAATAATTGTCCTTTTTATGACGTTACACCATGCCTGCAATACAGTCTATGTACATGTATGTATCTGGTGTGTTCTGCTTTGGGAAAAATCCACCATGATTTATTTTGCATCCTCTCCACTACAATGTTGAACTTAAGCTTTGAGTTTTCTTACAAGGTTTCTTGCTGAGAGTTTGCTGCTTTCATAGCTGAAGAAATGATTCATGTAATGAATTCATGTAATGCTGTGACACTAGGACTATGAAGTGTTGTTCACTGTACAAATGTTATGGCACTACTCGATGATATGGTACTATGTGCAGGTATAGTAGAACACAATCAATTGTGCAACGTGTGCTATGTAATATACATTAGGGAATATACATCAGGCGCTAGTGCTTCATTTTCATTTGCCTGTTCAAGTAAGGTTCTTGTGAGACTGAATAACTTTTATCTGCAGCACATCAAAGACTGACATAATTAAGTTGGTCCACTCAAACAAATGACAACCAAGTTAGACATGAATCTTCTATGTTTGCAATTTTTTCAAACTCACACCATCATTTTAAGATTAATTCTTCAATCATCAATGTTAAAATCGTCCATACTGAAAGATAAAATACTCTGCATTCCAGATTTTGCAGGTCAGTTGTATCAAATCAGACCATGTTAGTTACTCCAACCTCCATCAACTTTGAACTCTGACCCGGTGATGAAACTTGACTGTTGACAAAAAAAAAATGCATATTGCACTAGTCATCTAAACGAATGCCCAGCAGGAGTAGCCATATCAAAGGGTGAGGAACTAGCATCATTTGAAAGTAGGGGCTATCAAACCAGAACTCAACTCTGACATCAGCAATAAACACAAGTTTTGTGAAATTGATGACAACATCAATTTGTGGAACACACATTTTCATGACAGGCCTTGCGTATATGTCATCATATTTTATTAGGAAACAAATCATTTGGTTCTTTATAACAATGATTGCATTACATGTCTGTATTTGCTTGGTTATTAAATGCTCTCTCAATGATGAAGGCAATATTACAAGCTTTCAGAACAATGTATGTTCTAAATAAGCTGCAAAAATGTGTAAGTCAGCCAACAAGGAAAATTAGAGATCATTCTAGAGGTTTGTGAGTAACAAGGGTTTGACATACTAAATCTGGCACCTGAATTTACACATACAAAAGCGAATTAGTGGAACTGGTAATTTTCCTGCAATTGTCAAACTGTGCAAAATAGTTCAGGTCATATGAGACTGGGAATTGGGAATACAGAGGTAGGGTGTATGCTTGCTTGAACAAATGAGGGGGGGGGGGAATGAGTAAAGCCAGATTCTTCTGTAATGTACATGAAGTTGGTTCTAGTGAAAGTGAGTGTCACGAATACCAGATTAGAAGCGGTACAGGTGTAAGAGAGGCTACTTCAAGAAGACTGAGTATGAACTGTATGCTCACTGCATACTTCTTTTCCTAAAGGGTTCTTGATGTCACTGATTATGGTTGTTAATGCTTCTTGTATCTTACCTCATCTGATGCCAAAAAAAGTGCAAGGTTGGCGACTTCATCTGTGGTACCAAGTCGACCAGTGGGTTGACGAGCAAGGAAAGAAGCCATGGCCTGTTGTCAAAAGTGTAATATCTTTCAAACATTAACAGTAACACAGACTTCACTGCAAGTATTTTTAAAGTCCGCTAACTTCGGCTTAAAATGAAAGATTTATGGCTGTTTATGCTACAAAATGAATGAGATAAAGTATTAGGTACATTTCCACTTGCAACAAAGAAATATGTTAGGGTTACCACATTGCAGAGGCCACTATTTTTCTGTATTTTGTTGTTTGAACCACTGTTGTTTATATCGTCAGCCTCACCATCTTGAGTTCCTTGTATCAACTGAAATGGCTGCTTTGATGTTTATGAGTCCAGCATATTGTTGTACATTATGTATATTCAAAGTGGAAGGAACCATTGTGCCGCCCTTGGTTCTCTTTGTTAATGCTGTTATGCAGCAGCCATGCCATCGACATTCTTTCCCTGTGTTCCCAAGTAAGAATGTGCACATGTGATCAATATCCCAGGGGATCATTGTGGTTTTCCTTGATCAGATGACACTCACATTCCCATGTGGTGACGAGCTCTCGATCTGATGAAGAGCTTGTCATCAAGCTGGTGTCTGTTCGAGTTTGCTTGCCAAATATCAAGCCGTAAAGAGAGTCTCAGTATTAATGTAGTACTTGCCCTGTCGCCCACTTGTTTTGAGAAATAATCGTTCTGATCTATACCACAGACATTCATAGCATTATATATACTGTACACTACATAAATATAGTGTATAGAATATACAATGCTTTGAAGGTTTGTTATCTACACTGCAACAGCACCCTAGCACATTGAAAAAATCAGGTGATTTTTTTTTTTACGAATGTCGACACCCTCAGTTAATTTTCTTTCTGACCATGCTTAGCCATCTGCAAGCATAAGAAAAAAAATTGTCCTTGTTACAAATACCAATATAGATATGGGGCACTCCCTTTCCATATGTCTATTTAAACAGACTGCAACAGTACACTGCCTTAAATCAATATGATGTATACATACTTTGTCACACATTTATTGATTTTTACATTTACACATAATTTTTCAGGGTGAAAACTCCTATGCTTTTTATTTTCCCAAGGAAGTTTCTCTGATGTTACCTTCATATGCTGCTCCAAATGCATGTGGGATGAGACTCCAACCACTTATGACAATTCGTTACTGATAAAGTTGCACCATATATAACATATGAGCATGACAACAGAAACCCATACAGCTTGGTCTAAAGGACCAACTATTTTATACATTGAACCCACAGCCTAGTCACAAAGCTTTTTATTCTTTCGTATGAAATTGCACATAATGATTTTGGGCATCCCCTTAAAAATTGTGCAAGGGTTCACTGACTTTGGCCTAAATGTAATGTAAGATAGTGTACCACACATCCTTATTTAATTGGTGGTATAGGTGCAGAGTTCAAACGCATGCTCATCTCTGCACGACACTACTATGTTTTGTGTATAAAAAGCATGCAAATTTACAGGCCCTGGCCAGTGTATTTTGCTCACCGCAACACATGCCAATTTATGTACACAGGGAGTCCTATGCCCTTGCCCTTTAACTGATGGGCTCAGATCTGAGTGTGCACGTACCTTTTCCGACTGTGATCTGATGACGAGAGCATGGTCTGATGACTTGAAGGACTGTGATCATGATCATGGAAGCTTGACAATGACCACGAGAGCATTCCCGAGGATTTTTTATTACAGTTTGATGACAAGTGCGTGATCTGATCATAGCTTGATGATGAGCATGTCATCACATGTGAACATGGGGCAAGTTGTTAAACCAACTTTGTTGTAAACAACAATGGTCCTGTTAATGGTTATTAAATTTTGGTCAAGACAACTGTTTCACATAAGACTCTGATTCATTCACCAAAATGGAAATTAAGTCATGTCCTTTACAAACGTACGATTACAAAGTCTTTACACCTTTAAAGCAGAAAGGAGAGCAAACCTGCATTGCTGTAGCATTGTGTGACCAAACTTTCTCCCAGAACTACTAAATTTTTTGCTGAAAATTGGCAAAATGATTTATTCATCTCTCATTACTGTCATGAAAGAATAGACTTAATGCACTAATCTGAATCTGTCATTCAGTCTTTTGATAAGGTATAACCTTAAAATGTAACTAGTTATCAACCTGAATGTGTGCTCTAATACTTAACAAACTTTCAAACACAGATGCAGATATCATACACTCAGTACAAAAAAGTGTATCAGTGGGAATTATACAAATTATACCTTATCCATATCACCCATCGCCTTCATCCTATCTCTAAGAGATGGTGAGTCTATTGTCCCTGGACAGATACAGTTGAACCGGACTCCAGACTTAATGAAATCTGCAGCAGAGCACTTGGTCAATCCAATGACAGCAGCTTTAGATGCCCCATACACGGCACGGTTTGGTGCCCCTTCAAATAAAGTAAGTATCAAATCAATCCATCAATACCAGCAAACATGATGCAGTTACAACAATAAAGGATGAACCATATGACAAGAAATCACAGACTGGGTTTATTGTAAGTGTAAGGCAACAGCAGATGGGTTCAGGACCAAAACATGTACCTGTTTCAAATGAGTTGTTCTTATCATAGAGGGTCTGTTGTGAGGGGATTTTGTGGACTTTCTTTTGGCAGCCACCTTCCGTGCTTAAAATGAAGGTACAACCTGCAAAGATTATGCATTGTAACCAGAACTGATGATTGAAACGGTGAAACCAAAATAAAAACTCCACATCCGCAAAAAGTACAGTCCAGATTGAAATTTTAGCTTCAAGAGTGGATCTCACTTACTAAAAACCTAACTTCCTGTAATTGGTTATTTCATTGTCAGTTTTTGCGATGACATCAGTAATTATTTGCTGGATGAATGTTTATGGCTCACTTGAAGGAAGACAGACAGTGGCGGCGGCAGAATGTCAGACTTGGGGGGGCAAACTGAGGGCAGAGGAAAATGTTGGGGGGGCAGATTTTCGCGCGCAGCGCGAAACCGAGCGCGAAGCGCGAGGCCTTGCAGGTGTGGTCCAGGGGTCTGCCTTAGGGCCCCTGGTAGGGTCCAGGGGCAAAGCCCCGGTTGGGGTCCAGGGGGCGAAGCCCCCGGAAACTCTGAAGTTTAAGCATATCTCTGGGTGGAAAATTAAGTCCCAAGAGAGGTATATTATTTATTTTTATATTATTCATTTTTTCGGTTGACCGCACTCCAAGGTTCCCAACTTTTTTCTTTGGGGGTACTATTTCACATTTATGCGGTGCCACCGAGTACATACACACACACACATAGACTACATACACTTCCATTCCATTCCTATATTTAGGAAAACAACCACCTACCCGCCCTTCCCTTATGCTGGACGGTAAACATTCCAGAGAAAATTGGTCTGACCAGGCTGGTCTACTGTTGAAGTGACTATGGGCATGATATAAAACTGGCAGCCTGTGTAACGTAACTTAGGCATTTATCAATCATGGTTCCCCGGAAGCTGTTCTTATTCAGTCCAATGCCAATACATAGTTTTGTGATTAAATTAATTTTGGAGGAGTACAAGATCTGACTAGGAAGGGTGAGAGCAACTGGGGGGCAAGGAAAAATCTGGGGGGCAAATGCCCCCTCATGAATCACCCCCCCTGGTAGCGCCGCCACTGAAGACAGACAATTTTGGGTTAGAAAACTGTCAGCCATCTTGTTATGTCCATGTAGTTTGTAATACAATTTTGACACCAACTATCAAACTTAGACAACCACTTACTTTTTCGTTTTTCCCAAATAGGAAGTGATGGACTTTAGTTACTCAGTAATTAAGGTATGTAATGGATTCATGTGCAACTGTTCCCCAGTAATTTACTTCTTAACTAGTGTTTACCACACATGACCACTATTTCATATTCAACCAACTACTGATATGTTTATTTATGAGCAATGCTAGAAAATAGATTTGTAATCATTTCATTGTCTTTCAGAATGTATGAACTCAGAAGCTCTTTACATTGACACGTGTCGAGGGTAAAAGAAATGAATATGCCTGTTTTGCTCATTTTCTCAGGTTGAAAATACTCTGATATTAATGTTTAAGAGATTGTACAGAGATTTTGCAAATGTTTCATTTGTTTCCGAAACTTCTTGCTTTAGGAGAACGGAAAAGTTCACCAGTTTTGCCACTAATGTTAATGCGGAAGTAACAACACTATACGTATGGGCTCATACTGCAGTAATATGTGAGGAATATGTAACATACTACTGTTGTGCTCAATGTTCAATACTTGTTTTAATAAATATCCAGCAAGATTTACACAATACTCAATGCTAATTGGGTGGCAACAGCTACGTATCTCCAAATATATTCATCCTTAATTTGGAATGAATAAAACAATAAACGAGTAAAAACGATGATGTCAACAGACGCAAAATACACAAGTCTTTTGCACATGGGTAGCCACTTCACTGAGCAGATCTTTGCAGTGTTTGTGTGCAAGAACCATTATAAGGAACAAGTGCTATAGTTCAGTAGTAGTACATAGCACTGCAGTAACTGTACGAATAGTGGATGAAGTCTTGAGCGTAAGCAAAAAGCTTCATGAGAGGTAGAAGAGAGCAGAACATGAGAGACTTGCGGCAAGTCTAATGCCTGAGAGGCCCAAGGGCACTTGTGCCAATGAAATGGAATTGTTTACCTCTAAAAGTTTACAATGTATATAGACCCTTCCGTCATAGCAGTGCAATATTCTGTATTCTAGGCAAATTAATTTTCCCTGGGTCTTCTACACTGTATTTAATGTTCCCATGCTTTGAAATGAGGGAAATATTGATGAAACATGTTCACTAGAAATATGTTGGTGGTGCAAGTGGCTTTCCTAACAACAAGACCATTTGTGTGTTGGGACTACCCCTCTATCTGAATACTATCATGTTTTACATAAGATTATTTGTATTTCCAACTTTTGAGACTCGCGACTATTACATGGACCAGTCAGATAATTATTACCCATAAATCCAAAGAGGTACAGTGTTTCTGATTTAATGTCTTACAGGATCTATCTAGATGTGTCTGTTGTTAGACATATTTAACAAGGGTCCTTGGTGCTGTATGGACTTTCAAAGAGTGTGCTTTATTTAATATTTCTTTGCATATTTTATCATATTTCACAGCATTTTGATAAGCAAACATTTCTTAGTATGGAATGAGTATCAAATCTGTAAAGGTCTACAAATGTGTTAATGTGGGCAGGGCTACTGAGAGGGGGTACAATGTCTCATGGCTTGATGCAATATTTGGGGGCCTTCAAAATTAAGTCATAAAGTAATATATAAAAATATGGAAGAATTTTGAGATCAAAACAACAGTTTCCTTATCCCAGTCTAATTTGTCATTTAGCTAAACATCATTTACACAGCATGGCAATCTTAGTGCATGCACACTCATGAACTTCAGAAATCTTCACAAGTGACCACATGCAACAGATAGTAGGATAGATAGAGCTATTGATATTTGGTAAATACTGATAACTGTGTATTGACCCACAAACCAGAACTTTCAGAATGTGTCATTTCCCTTGGTTTGGATATTTTTTCAATGAAAATATAGTGATAGCAGAACTGAGAGGGAAAAGTGAGGGGCTCAAGTAAGTTCAGTCTCTCCCAAATATTTACCAAGTGCTCCATGAGAAAATGGAAAGTGGATGCATAATTCGTGTATCATCTCAAACGCCCTGATATTTTCTAACACTTCATGATACTAATTTCCATTTCATTCTGAGCTGCACCAAATAATAGACTGTTTTATTCCTCACTGCGTGAATGGGAGATTACAGACATGAGATCCTCATTTCAAGGCATGGGGACAGTATATACGGTGTAGAAGGCCCATGGAGATGCTGGCCATTTGCCAGGTTTGAAAAGCGCCATGGTGGTGCTCCACTCAAATTTTCCTGCCGGCCTTCCCCCCCCCCCCCAATATTTGATGTTATCAAGCCATCTCTGTGTGTGACTTTGTGACTTCACTGTACTCATACTCAGTACCTAGAGCCACATATCTGCATGAGCACTGTGTTACTATTTAGATGCAGTCATCTTGGTGCCATGCAATTAGTAGATATATACTGTTTGAAGGTTTTATGTTTAAAACATATGTTTAGTTATAGTTTGGTAGTTGTAACATACAGTAGTTTGGACTTCACAGTTGAAGAGTTGGGAGTGTAAATAAATCATTACAATATGCCAGTCAAAGCTTTAATTGGTTTCTATGTCAAAAGTTGTGGACAAGTCATTTTGAGTCAGCAGTTATCATTGATGATGTCAGTTTCAAATAAAAAAATGAAGCTAGTGACCCATTGCCAAAATGTTAAAGCTGGGGTATTAAAGCAGCAAAATTTATGTGAACTTGGCTGGTCCAGAAACTTGTACCAATGCACAGCATACATGAACAACTTAGTGGTTTTTCTGCAGTTAGTTTAAATCTTTGGACAGTAAAGACCTTACTGGTTTTGAGGAGGGTTTAGTAAGAAATTGCTAAGATGTGATTTGTTTGAAACGACTAAGTTTATTCAGGATTTGGTGGTTCACCCATTTTGACCCCTCCCCCCCCCAAAAAAATAGTGCCAATAGGGTGCCTTAATTGTTGTGGACCCTTACTGCAAAATGGCTGAACAAAAACTGCATGTTATCCAACTCATCTGACTGTATTATCTACAAATTACTGTTGAAAACTGCAAAAGTATGCAAGTGACAAGTAAAAGAGCATGGATAAACATCTGAAACACATCATTCGGGTGAAAAACATGAAACTTTAAAAGATCACACTGGCTATGCCCCAGTCAACTCTTTGTGTGATGTAGCATCTTAATTATTTCCCTTGCCCTTTGAAAAAGTCTGGTCACCCTGAATTATTTTTCTCCAGACACCCATGTAGCGATCTACTCACAACTAAGTTTTCCCTGCCATCCATTGGTGCTCTAGTTAATTATATTGGATGAAGATGGCAATGAATCCTAGTAAGCCCCAACAAGTTCTTTCCAGCCTGCTAAAAGCTACCTGAGCTCTTCAACAATTACGTTGGGACATTTTGAGTTTGAGGGTGGGTCAAACTGGCAATGTTAGGGTAGTCAGGTTCCAATTTCCACAACCCTAGTAATGCACCATTTACTACTTCAAAAGCCAGGGAGTTAATTCTTGGAAAACTTGGCATGTAATGATACCCTTGTCTCAAATGTTGGAAATGTTGCAGAAGTTCAACTATTCATGGCACACATAATGGGACAATATTTGTCATGAAAGAAACAATTTCCTGTGACAGTGGGCATGTGTTATTCTGATCATTTGTACAATAGCATTCTGAAACGATCAATGAAACGAACGTCATAGAAACATATTGAGATCATACTCAGGTTAGAAATAGCTTTGGGTATTGAAAGGTTTCCACATACTTGGGCACAGCCAGTGGTTTAACTTCTCAGACAAGTTTTAACCCCTAAAACATTTTAACTCAAACAAAAATTTCTCAAAAGAGGGAGGAAACACCCATTCCTCTTAGACTCGTCTCCCATGTTGGCAATCACCCCACTCCATGCTATCATGCCAAGGATCAAAATAATACCTCCTGCATGCCTATATGGTGGCTGTTATAACAGTTATCAGTACATAATCCACTTTCTTTTTTAATCATGATAACTGAACAAAAGTTTGCACTGTAATCACCACAAAGAACCAGAAAGCCAAAAGGCTTTGTGATTCCTTTGTGACATGGTTATATTATAACAAATGAATTATCCACATGAAAAGTATGAGATCTACTACAGTTATTGTTCTTGAAACACCACATTAATAAGCCCTTAACTCAAAATGACCTTTTTTTTGGTGATCTAAAATGACATTGACTTCCACCAAAAGCAATAGGGATCACCTACCCAGTATGGCCAACCTATATATCAAGTATGACATCAGTCAACACCACCCTTCAGGAGATAATGTGTTTGCAAGGTTTTCACAGTTTGACCTCAGGTGACCTCAAAAGTTTGAACTCCAACAAAAACAAAAGGAATCTTCTACTCAGTATATACAATCCACACACAAGTATGACATCAGTCAAGGTTAAAATTTAGTAATGTTGTGTTTACACATTTTTACAGTTTGACCTTAGGTGATGTCAAATGACCTTCAATCTCCAACAAAATCAATAGGGATATTCTGCTCATTATTACCAACCCACACATCAAGTATTACACCAGTCATGGTTACCCTTCTGGAAATATTGTGTTTACAAGGTTTTTCCAGTTTGACCTGTGGTGACCTCAAATGATGTTTGTCCCTGACCAAAAATAATAGGGATCATCTACTCATTATGACCAATCTGCACACTAAGTATGACATCAGTCACAGTTGCCCTTCTGGAGATACTGTATTCACAGTTTGCCCTCTGGTGACCTCAAATGGCTTTTGGCATCCACCAAAATCAAAAAGGAGTATTCTACTCACTATATACAATCCACACACCAAGTACGACATCAGTCACAGTTACCCTTCTAGAGATATTGTGTTTACAAGGTTTTTACAGTTTGGCCACTGGTGACCTCAAATGACCTTTGACCTCGACCAAAACCAATAGGGATCATCTACTCAATAGGACCAACCAACACACCAAGTATGACATCAGTCACAGTTACTGTTCTTGAGATATCGTCTTTACAACGTTTTTGCATTTTGACCCCTGGTCACCTCAAATGACCTCGACCAAAAACAATAGGGATCATCTACTCAGTATGAGCAACATACAAACCAAATATAAGATCCCTCCGAATTGCCATTCTTGAGATATCATGTTTACAAGCAAAGCGTTACATATACACACACATACAGTACCCCCACACACACACACACGACATCACCATCGCATAGATTCCTTGAGCCTTGGGCAAGGAATCAAAAACTATCATTGTTACATTAACTTATCTGAAAATTAGGATTTCTCAGATAAAATGTGTGACTTTAACAGATGCAAAATATTGCACCACATACAACAGTACTGTCATTGGTCACTTTACTTGGATGTCATCAGGGATGAAAACCACGAGTATTGATTGTAGCAATTAAAGGTTATCCAACAGAAATTTATCCTCCAGTAGATTGTGAGAAGATCATTTTGTTATGGACTGGTATGATCAGCATGAATTTGGCATGCAATGATCTTGAGAACATCATACATCAAGTAACTACTCTTAATCACTCACATCATGAGAGTCTAAGATGAATTGCCCAAACAGATGAAACCTACAATCTTGGACAAAATTGTCGCACGTTGCAAATATAATATTGAATTTTAGATGAGCTCTAGGATAACATGAAACCCTGTGCCCCTTTCCAATGTTGCGCTATAGAAGTGAATGCACCCTTTGAACAGCAATCCTATAGCCAACACTGAACGGGGGCACAGGGTGTCCCAAGCTATTTTGTCCAAGATTGTAGTTCCATCACAGCTGCTATCATTGACTATGCATCTTGTACTTATGATGCTCTGGTAAAATTTCCTTCACAGATAAACTCCATAAGGACTTAGCCAAGCATAAGAACTGCAAGATTTTTGAAGTCTTACCTTTATAACTTGAGACGATTGAGGACATATTTACGACACTTCCCTTTTTGGCTTCAATCATCTGTGATGCAGTAATAGACATACATAAGGTATTAGCACTGATTAATTACTAATGAAAATGGGTGATTTACATCAATTTACCTAGGTGGCTACTCTCTCCTCTTCAGCTTACATTTTGTCCAGAGGATATGGGACTAATTGGGATAGAAAATCTAATGAACCAAAGAACGCACCATCCCTTCAGCCTACTCTTGACAATGTTCAGTGTTGGAGTTGTAACAAAACTGTCTTGTACCTCATTCCATGTATTTCAACAAATCCTAATGAGTTTCTCCTATTTATAACCTAACTGTTGTTGGGCTGATGTTTGTAGAATTTCATCTACTGTAGCTTAACTGTCAATTATGACCTCTTCAAAATCATCACTTTCTACATCCATTTTCCCTTGGGCTATACTGTAAAACATAATGAAATTTTAGTGCATATGATGCAGTTCTATTGTCATTAATCCCATGCAGTGACTTGACACTTTTCAGGTGAGACTTTCTTTTGATGCCAGGTAATTTTTTGATCATTCTTCATTGGGATCCTTCTAATAGGCTGATATCCCTTCTTCAAGTGAGGCTTCAAAACCTGCACAAAACAGTCAATGTCTGGCCATACAACAGACTTCATTTCATTTGTTCTTCACAAATTCAAATACAAAATAAGTTACAACAACAAGTGGATATGTACAAAGAAAATGTGCAAGGAAGCACCCTAAGAAACCCAAGAGGGCTTGTCAAGTAGAGCACTCCCCAAGAAAAAAAGATAGAAAGAACAAAACAAAATGTGATACACGTAAATACATTTAATGCTCAACACCCAACTCCTCTCCCACATGATCCCTTTCTCACCTTACCCCATCCCATTGCAGAAACAAGAGCCAAAGAGCACAGGAGTTCCTTGCACAGATGTACAGTAATGTAAATAATGAAGTAAACTGAGAATTTTGCATTGTTTTGTACAATAGCCCATATGGCCCATTTGTGACCATGAACCCTCACTTTTGTAACATACAATCTGTAGACAAACAAACATGTTTCATGATTTTATAAAATAGCCCACATGGCCTATTTTGGACATAGGACCCCATTCCTCATGCTTGGAATATTCATACTGTAAAAGGATATGCTGGAGTTAAATATCAAAGAAGCGGTTCAATTAATGCAAGGAATTAAAGATGTTAATTCCTACAATATACAGCAACATCCCATTCATTTTACAACGTACAAGCAGTTGTGAATCTTTCATTTACAGCCCTAAAAAAAGGATCCTGCAAATTGCAATAGTTAGGTTTATGACATCTATATCCCTTAAAGTTCACCTAACAGTGACAGCATGCCCTGGAGGGGACTACTGGAGTCTAGTTTTCACTGGTAAGAACGCAACTGACTTATTTTCTTTCATTGTCTTGCCTATCTTACTAATTAAAAGCCATTTACATCAATGTACACATCAGCACTGAAGCATGAGGTTGTATACTGATTCAGAAAAAACTTGTCTGGTATGACCACCTACAGTACTTCCAACAGCACTGCTGCTTCTTCATTTGATCATGAAACTGCTACCTCAAGCAGTACTTCCATGATTCACTCGAGGGGGACTGATGAAACATACAAGCATCCATAGCATAACAAGGTTTTCAGAGTTTTAGAGTTTTCCCCCAGAGTCCGACGATGACATTTGACCTCCACCAAAAACAATAGGGCACACCTTCTTAATATGGCGAACTTACATACTAAGTTTGACTTTCATCAGACTTTCCCCTGTTGAGTTAGAGTGTACCAAAGCAAGTGTCACAGAAACAGAGATCGAGTTTTGCTCCCAGTTCTCCCAGATGACCTTTGACCTCCACCAAAAACAACAGGGCACACCTTCTCAATATGGCAAACCTACATACCATGTTTGACTTTCATCTGACTTTCCCCTATTGAGTTAGAGTATACCTAAGCAAGTGTCACAGATGCACACATACACACACACACATTCCAACCTGACTGTACAGATTCCTTTGCTGATGCAAGGAACCAGTAAAAATGCCATGGTTATGTACCTAATATCTAACAACACCTTCGTACAACACTTGAAGCAAATCTGACAAGGGACTGCAGAGATATTGCCATATCAGGAATTTCGCATTAAGTCCTGCTCACTCATTCATATGCAGCATGCAGGCACCAAAAACAATAGGGCACATCTACCCAAAATTATACACATACGCTACAAGTTTGAGAAAGATTGAGTGCTTGTTTAGTGAGTTATTACGCCACATACCTCGCATTCCAATTGTGACATTAAGCCCTGCTCAATCATTAATATGCAAGATATGAGCACCAAAAATGATAGGCCACAACTACTCAATTTGATACACCTACACACCAAGTTCGAGAAAAATTGAGCACACGATTATTAAGTTATTGCGCCACACACTGCGCATTCCAGTGGCATCACATACACACATACACATGTCAACCTGACTGGGTTCCTTTGTTAAAGGGAAATAGGGCCTTTGTTTGACAGAAAACAACAACAGATTTAAAACCAGTGCTTGTAAAGGTAGAATGGCAGATTTTTCAAAATCAGGAAGGACTGTAGCCTTCTTTTCAAGAAATAAGTTTCTCATAGACAGAAATTCAGTTATTTGTTGCTCAACAATAATTTGTTCACCCAAACTTTTCAAAATTCAAATGATGCATCTTCCGTTACTCACCACATGCATAATGTTTTAAGAAGAGGAAGGTCTTGCAGGTGTTTATCGGTGTGACTGAATGGCTTAATAATGATTAAAGCTTTTTTCTTCATATGCCATGTTGATATTTTCTAAAAGCCCTTTTCCCTTTAACACAAGGAACCAAAAATTAGGGCAATGCACCAGAAAGCCATAAGACTTTGTGATTCCTTGCCATATGGATATATTATAACAAAGATGAATTATCCAGATGACAAGTATGAGAACAATTACACCTATTGTTCTTGAAACACCACATTAATAAGTCTTTAACTGCAAATGATCTTTCACCTCCTCTTACAACATTAAGGTGCAACAATTGATAGAGATCATCTATTCAATATGGGTAATACACATACTAAGTATGAATCCCTCACAATTAACCCTCTTGGGATACAATTAACCCTCTTGGGATAAAGTGTTTATTTTGAATACTGAATATGAGCAATAGACATGCAAAGTATGAGATCACTCATACCTGTAGCTCCTCTGTTTGAAATACAGGAGTCAACATGATTTTGACCTCAGATGACCTCAAATGAGCTTTGACCTCCACCATAAACAAGACTCTTCAGTATATACCATCAACACATGAAGTATGACATCAGTCAAGGTTACCCTCGTGGAGATATTGTGTTTACAAATATTTACAGTTTGACCTGTGATGACCTCAAATGACCTTTCACCTCGCCCAAAATTACAGGCATCATCTACAGTTACCTTTCTGAAGATATTGCGTTTGCAAGGTTTTACATTTTGACCTCTGATGACCTCAAATGACCTTTGAGCTAGACCAAAAAGAATAGTAATCATCTACTCAGTATGACATATATATATATATATTGATATTTCTTGATGGGATGCAACAGCAGTAAAAAAGTGAAAATTAATTTGGTTAAACTGTACTATAATGACATCACAAATTATTGCATCTACCATGTAACATTGAGTGAATAAGTTTCAACATATCTATGCTAAGGAATGTCATGTAAAGGGACACTGGACAACTTTAATTCATTTTTAAGCTTTGTGACATGTATTTCTGAAATTTCTGACTGAAGGTACATTTACAGTTATGTCCACACCATTAACCTTTCAAAATCAAATTTCTGAAGCTGTTGATAGTCTCTCTCTCATCTCCTTTGTAGTATCAGGGAACTTACTAAGTGCTGGTTGCAAACTAGTATCTCTATTATTGATAGTAAAACAAACAGGATGAAACACTAAGCCTTGTAGTTCAGAACTTGTCACCTCCATCTATTTTGATTCATTCCAATCAGTGTAAGGAATCAGTGTAAGGTTGAATATTAATCTTCACAGCTAAAGTGTAAGAGCCTTACCTGTTATTCACAATGCTCTCCTGGGTTAGAACACTGAAAGACAATCCACAGTATGCTCACACTGTGATTGCACAGTGCTTTCGTCCTTTCAAAAATTATATCATTAATTCAATCAACAAGCAGATTCTGTAGACTGCTGTACCAAGAAAGTACTTGCATTGTGATGTTGACAATATGCGGAATGCCAAGTTGATAGTATTATTTGAGATATTTTTTAAAAAGTATGAACTGGATGAAGAAGTAACTGGTTTGGATGTCTGACGTTGCACGGATTCTAAGCAACGAGTACAGGTAAATTTTCAAACTGAGGACCGTCAATGAAACCATCAGAACTTTTGGTTCCTTGCATAAGCAAAGGAACTTATGCAGTCAGGTTGGCCTGTGTGTGTATGTTTGTATGTACATACATACTTATCTGTGACACTTGCTTGGGTATGCTCTAATGCAATAGGGGAAAGTTGGATGAATCTTAGTATGTAGATCTGCCATATCGAGGTGTGTCCTATTGTTTTGGGAGGTCAAAGGTCATCTGGGGGCACCAGGGGCAGAACTGAAAACCTTTTAACTCAATATCCCGTGGTAGAAAGGTTGGAGAGATTTTTTATTTAGTATGTGATGCATTATCAAGAGGCAAAGGACAGGGGGTCTATTTTAGCCCTAAACAGCAACATTGTCGCACTCTTGGGCTGCCATGTCATTTTTGCCTGAAACTCCTATTTGCTACATTGTGTATCATCAGTACTGGGGAAATTTAATACTTCAGAACACTGTATATGTGGTGGTGATTGTTAGACATGCAATTTCTCACTCGCTCATGCTATGGATGTTATATTGTCCATTAATGTAATCAATGAATTTGCTTTTAAGAACAATGGCAGCTCTATATAGTAGTACAAAATAAGAGTATAACCAAACATTTGTAACTTGCACTACCTACCTTGTGTGAGCTTTGACTGTAATGAGGCTTTAGGGCCTTTATGTATTCAACGTTATCCGTTCACAATTGCTATGACTTGATCTCTTTTGCACAATGTATGATGCATTTTTTCTTGAAGCTTGAGGGAAATGATAAGTGGGTTAAGTGCCTCTTGTGAGAGTACAAAATGTGGGAATGAGAGGTCACATGTAGAGCATGGGTGGCCCAAAGGTCCTATGTTTGAAAGTACATCCAATTGATTCCCACTAGATTTTACAATTAAGTTGAGGTTGTATCACATTGCTACTATGGTTGTGATGCCCTAGGAGTGTTTAATATTTTGGTGTCCAAGGTCTAAATTGACCATATTGACCATTTTAGGAAATCATGGAAAACGCAAACTTCTAGACATTGTATGGTAGTGAGTTGAAGTTGTGTCACATAACTTTTATGGTAGTGCTACATTCAGCTTTGTTGAGGATTATTGGATCGAAGGTGAGAAATGGGCCATTTTATAACATTGTGAAAAATGCTTCTCCTTCAAACTGTATGGTAGAGGTTAAGGCTGTGTTACAACACTACTATGGTAGTTCTTTGTGGATGTTCTATAAGTTTGGGTCTGAGGTCCCATGGTACTAAGTTGACATTGTCTTGCATTACTTACATGGTATTGTACCGTTAGGGGTATTAGAAATACAGTATATGGGTGGAAGGTCCCTGTGGTCATTTTATGAAATCATGCAAACTAATTCTTATCTTTCAGACTGTATTTAACATTGTTGATGGTTGAGCATATTTGCACTATGAAGTGGCTCCATCTGGGTGTTTGTCATGTTTGGGGTCCAATGTCTAAAATAAGCTGAATAGACTATTTCATAAAATATGTTTCTTTTTCTATAGATTTTATGTTACAAAAGTGAACGGTATGTCAAATTAGCATTAGGGTAACTGTGGGATGCTCAGGATATGAGGGTTCATGGTCAGATATAAAAAGTAAATAATGCAAAATGCTACTTTTCCTTCCTAGATTACATTACTGTACATATGCGTAAGAAACCACAATGCCCACTTTCTTATCGAGATACTGTACATTCACGATTTTCATAATATATCCTTATTTACTGTGAATGATATATGACCTCAAACAGAGACAGTAAAACTCACTAAAGATGGCACACCCATGTCTTAAATATGAAACATGTCAAAGGCTTCCCTGCTTGGAGTACTGTGTAAAGGTTAAAAATTTTTACTTTTCTTGACTAGTTGACCTTTGATGACTACTGTTAGGGTATTGCCCAATATTTTATTTAATAGTTTAATAAGTTACCACCTTGGCACTCCATGGCCCCAGACACACTGAGTACAGCTACTAATCAGCTAGTATCCTCTGGAAACTAACATCAAGACAAACATGTAAGAGATGAAATCTCTTTGAGATATCAGACTTACAAGCTGAGCATCACAAACACAATCACGCATGTACCCATGCTCACCAGCCACCAACAGTATACATACATCTTTGTGGGCTGCTACAGTACCTATGGACCATTAGACTGTTTTTTTTTTTAAATGTATTGTTTCTCTAACATTGTTAAAATGTTACCTACAATGGTCCTTAATTCACTACATATTGTAAACATGAGCTACGCTTGCTTTCATGTCTTACCTTCGGCAGGAATGCTCTCATAGTTCTGTACATAGATTTGACATTGATATCAAATGAGAAATCATATTCCTTCTCTTCTGTATCAAAGATACTGCCATTTGCCACATACCTGTAAGAAAGACCCACATGCTAAAATATTACCACTAATGTGAATGTAAATGGGCAATTCAATAGGATACATTAAAAATACTGATAGTCCTTTCGTCATTATACTGTATCCTCTGGGTATTGTTCACATCAAGATCACTATAAAGTTACTATGCAGGCATGCTCCTTCTGTAGTTTTCTTGTAATCAACTAATCATACAAAGAAACCAATCCCAAAACTCACCTAGCCAGGATATTTACGAAAGATGAACTTACCCGTCTTGGCAAAACTAATGCACATCCTTCTACCATGCTAGCATCACTACTGGTAACCTTTGACCCCACCTCAATCTTTACCCCAACCCAAAATGCACTAGTTCCACCCTCGTTCTTGTTGTAGGAGCCCTTGCTCTCGGAAGGCCTCGAGCAGTTGTTGCCTTTAGTGCCCTGATGATAAGGTACCTTGGATTGGTTATACTTGGAAGGGTCACTTTGATGAATGACCTGACCAGTGTCTCCTTCCTTGGGATTTATTCCTGTAGCTTTGAGGTGAACAGGCCCGAAGATATCACCCGAAGACATCACCCCTGTCATACATAGTTTCTGCATCCGGTCCTTGGTGGAGATGGATGGCCAGTAGATGGTGGAAAGCATGTTACTTCACCTGGAGATGATAGTTTTGATGGCAATCTTGGAGAATTGATCGAACACCAGTCTTGCTAGTTGGCCCAGGAGTAGTAGAAGGTGGACAATTCCCATTATGACATCTGAGGCTCGTCCCGGGGAGTTGTTGGTGGAACTTCATAAGGCATTATGCAATCACCATAAAGACCGAGGAGAAATTCAGGCCCGATCTAGTGACCACATCAATCTTGGAAAGTGAATTTTCTGAGTTTCTTTGGTTCCAGTCCTTAAAGATACTGGAAAAGAAATCCTGTTCCACTCTAAGCCATTCCTTAACGTTGTCTGAGAGGATCGGGGCTTTATAGAGAGCTTTCCAATCCTTGTTTGTGACCTGAAAGGACTTCTCGTGCTTGGCTGGATAAGCAGACCAACTCCGATTGGCAGCCATTGTCTCGAACCTCCAAAGCGAGCTACATCCACGGGTCATTATAAACTTCAAAGTTTTCTCGCAGGCGGGGCTTTCGAAATTTGATCCTGGAACCCAAAGTGTGTCTTTATGACCTGCATTGCTGGTGCAACTAGTTCTAGAAGGATTTTAGCTCCCTTGCATCTGGGTCATCTTCCTTGGCTCAGTAGTCTTTAAAAGAATCTTGGAGAGACCCCTGGCACATGTCATCTCTGAGTCTGGATGCATGACTCTCTATGTCTGAAAATTTGTCGGAGGCACAGCAATATAGGGAGTCCCGGTCCAGTTCCCATTGATACTTTGGTTCAGAAGGTTCCCTTTTGGGGGTCAGTGTTTTGTTGTCCATATTCTGACAAGTGCTTTGCTGACCAGTAATCTTCTCCAAGATGGGTTTCAGCAGGTCCAAGAATTCTTCCATGAACCAGTTGGGATCGCATTCATCCGCAGCTCTTCGTGGGAGCAGTGCCTCCCAGGGTTTCACCTGTATCCCTGGTCCAAGTCCTCAGAGGGGACATCTGCCAGAGAGGAGATAGGGAACAATGGGATTCGGAGAGGGCGGAACAGGGATTAGACGGGCTCCTATGGTGCTCCCAGTCCGATTTGCTGGTCAAAGTTTCTCGATCACTGGACCGGTTTCGATCCTCGGTCCCAGCAGGTGTTAAAGTCGGTATTAGAACTTCCAGTGGGATTTAAGGGGCTCCTGGTTTGAACCTTGTGTCCTTATCTGTGTCAGGCTGGCTTGGCTCTTGTCCGGTTCCTGGCTCTATGCTGGTGGTTTCGGTGGTATCCGAGTCAACAGGCTGCATCCCAGCCGATGGCTCCAAAGAGCCACAATTGCAGCTGTCTCCATTCTGAGTGGGATCTCGTTGGGAACTGGAGCATTTCTTGGACTGGTCTGAACTTCATTGGTAGCTTTCCTTCTACCCATGACCTTGGCTCTGAAATTAACCTGGAGATCAGAGAATCCCCTGCCTCAGACTCAACTGAGGGTATGGGAATGATAGGGGGTGTCTTCTGTTGATGATTCAAGGTCTGGGGAATTTGGTCCAGTCTGGATCGAAGCTTCTGTTGGCTGCCCTGTGGCCAGGTGTCTATTTCCAGCCATTGTTTCTGGGTAAACTTGAAACAAATTAGACACAGCTCCTTCATATTTACAGGGTCGGCACTTGTGGCAGAGTTCATGAAGGTCCCAGTATTAACCTGGACAAAAAAGGGAGCAATTACTGCATTTCATTGGTAGTTGTTGCTGTCTGGTGGCCATGTCTGGGACTTACCATTAAGGAGGCAGTTACACAACATATAAAAACAGACACCAAAATGCAAAACACAACATACAATGATGGATTGCATAATACAGTCAGGCTACGAAAGGAAGGTGCAACTGAGGGCAATTTAACAGCAACTTGACAGAAAATACATAAATATGTAATTGATAACTGGGTTCCTGTGGGAACAGGGGAGGAACCCCCAGCACAGCAACTAGGGAACCTCCTAGGAGGTGTAACCCCAGTAGGTACTGTAAAACACACACTGCACACCAAGGGACTAAGTACTGAAAATGTAGCGAAGACTACTACAATGCTGTGAGAAAGACCAAGGAAACCCCATGAGTGAGGGGAAAAACATGAAAACACACAAAGTACAAGGCAAAACATAGTAAGGAGAGGTAACGGAGGGATTCTTCACATTCCAGATGGGAACATGAGGAGGAGGGAAGGAAGGAGAAGTCCTACTGCTTTTCATGCAACTCCTCCAAAAAAATTTTGGCACGAACAAAATGATAGGCATGCGAAGGTAAAAGACATACAAAAACCTGATAAATAAATCATACTTATCAAAAGTTCATGGTCTGGAGGCATCTAGGAGCTCTAAGGAGGTGATCCACAAGAGTGCAATTCCCTTTATAGAAAACGGAAAGGAAAATAATTTCCAAATTTCCAAGAGCTGTAGTGAGAACCAACTAGCACTTTTGGATGGTAGTTAGGGTCGGATTAGCAAGTCCATTTCCGGTTAGGGTGGAGGTAGAGGCAAGGTCAAATGTTACCAGTAGTGATAATACCACAGTAGAGGGAATGCATTAGATGTGCAGAGACAGGTAAGTTTGGTATGATGTAAATTCAGTGCTCCAATTAACAACATTATTAATGTAGAAATGCATGCTTCACCAACCATTTCTGCTTACTTCTGGTTTATACTTACAACCACAACATGCATCAACTAATCTGCATTGAGCACAAATGCCATACACACCCTAATTGGCTACCGAGCCCATACAACTTCCCTGGATAATTCCCATCCAGACAATTACCCCCCAGGACAATTCTCCCAGACAACCTCAGACAATCTCACCCAGATAATCCCATCCTGACAATTCCCAATCCATAAAATTGTCTTAGTTGGTTCCCATGGTGGAAATTGCCCACAGAGAAATTGTCTGTGAACTACTGGCTTCGTTAGCACATTGTATCACCTCTGCTTGGGAGTCAAAATGGCTACTAACATGTTGTGCTGGTATCATTTTTAATGAACTCATGATTCATTTATTACCCTGCACAATTGAAGAGGATGTCAACCCTTCCTATCTCAGTTGCTAATGTGTTGACTGCTTCTGTGCTTGTCACATCAAGTCGTCTGATTTCAATACCTTTCAAAAAGGAAACAGTCAAGAAAATTGTAAATGTTAGTTTATTTATTTACAAATTAAAACTTGTTGGGGAAAATGGTAATAAGGTTAATGGGTTATCATATAATTTGCTTTATCACAAATATCAGATTTGATATTTAATAATCAAAGCAGAGTTATAATGAAAACAGTGTTTCTATTGAGTAATGGTGTCACTTTTACATTATATATGAATATGATGTGTGAATCAAATGCAAAAGGAGATACCTGAACTGACTGTAATATAGCAAATGGAGACTAAACTGTCTATAAATTCACACAGTCTATAAACTGTCTATATAAGACACACAGATGCAACCACAACATTATAATGATTTCTACAAAGCATTGGTGAACCAATTGCCCAGCCAAAGTCTGTTGTAATATGCAGGCATATCATCATGATTTCAATGAGACTGGACTGCAGAAACTTACCATCTTTTCCATCTAACTCCTTCAACTTTTCAAAGTTGATATCCGTAGCAAAGACCTTTGCACCTTCCCTTGCAAATGTCTGCAAAGTCAACATATAAGTACAGATATTTGCTGAGTTACTACAGAAATACTACCCGAGAATCTATGAAGACTATTTTTATTTCAAGCAGATCACGTTACTCTTGAAAGCATTGTATGTTCAATATGAGCTTCAGAAACTTTCTTAAATTTGTATTTCTCTTAAGTAAACTTTGATGGCATGTGGCTTGGGTGTTAATATCCATCAACAAAATGCCAGAATGACAACCACATTCTGTACCACTTATGGGTTTGTTGTTACCAAGTGCTAATATGAATGAGTAATGTCACTCACTCAGCATTGATGACAATTGTGGTAATGAAGGAGGTAATTCACAACTTCAAAGAAAGTTTGTGACACCAAATTGTGTTTACCTGAGATTGTGCAAGTCAACAGAGGCAATCTGGAACAGTCTTGCCTCCCAGGGGAATGTTAAAGAGGAACCGTAGTGGGTGTTGCAATGTCAACCTACATTGGAATGTTTGCCCGGACTGGTCGTGGTGAGGAATCAGGTTGGTGAAGGGGTGGGGGCAAGAGCCTGGAGAGGTAGGGGCTGGGTGACACTGATGAAAATAAATACACTAACACAGCATGTTAGTTTTATAAAATATAATCTCAGTCATCACCACTGCAACACCAAGCAAATGAACAGGTGATAAAATATTCAACAAGTTAATAAACAGCAAGCTCAGTAAGCTAACACTCATGCTATACTATCGCAGCTAATTTAACTTACACGGCGTAAGCAGTACAACATAGTGTCAGGCATTGCCACTAAACTCAGCGGCTGAAACGCACTGCAGTTGAAACTGAGCAGCCAAAGCTCAGCGGCTAAAGCGCAGTGTGGCTGGGACTCAGCAGCTAAACGCAGCATAGCTGAAACTAAGCTAAGTAAACTAAGTAAAAAATGAACTAAGTCCCTAAAAATCGCCCATCACCAGATGGATAAAAATTCAGCATAGATTCTGTCTAATAACAGTGTACAAGTACACCCTAAAGTACTAAAAAAATTCATGCCTTACATGGCATTATAAATCACCCTGTTATCGTGTAAAATCCCACACAAAACAAATTATTGTGTTAAGTCCTATGCAAGCAAACTGACCAATTACGGCAAAACAAGTCAGATTGACATAAACTTAGGTCTAATCACAAGATGGTCAAGTTTTCTCCCTCCTATTTATAAGCAAACTTACCCAGCCTCACTGTCTGGACGAACCTCGCTACTCCCCTGCTCGGGAGAACAAAGCCAACCTTGTGAACCAGAAGTCTGAAAACTATGGCGGCACTGAATCACCACCCCGCTAAACGAATCAGCACAAAGCTCAAAATACGGTTTTACTTGGAAATAGCACATTGCCAGCACATAAAATCATACAATCAGTTAAAATCATCTTTTACGAGTGGAGGAATCTAAACATACAAGAACGACAGCCATTTTCTCGTAAAAATATATTTACAAACAATAATGACAGCAATGGAGCTATTTTCGTAATTACTTCTCTCTAAATATAACGTTAAACGTTCTGCCGTTGCTGTACAGCGTATCACCATTTTGGAAATGTAAAATTTATCACATGCATCAGCAACACTACCTGATGTGGGCAGGTGCATGTAAGACGTCACCATAATGTAATTTCACCACAACATGGTGACACAGGTGAATAGAAAGTACATCCATAAAAACTTCATATTTTCTTCGATGTGACTTTATTGTACTAAACAATGGTTTCTTCTTATTTGAGACACTATACTTAGCTAATCAGGACTATTTGGAAGGATGTGCAATGGTTTTCCTTTAAATGTGACTAAAACAACAAAGTACTTTGTAAATCTTTACAAGGAGTTTCTGGCAACAGGGATATTCTCTGAAGGCTTACAAAAAGGGATAAGAGCTATGTTAAGCTAACAGCTTGTTTGACTTTAAATATTCCAAAAATTAAAAGAGAATGAGACCAACGTCTATCTAGCAGTGATCTGTGCAATTAAACTTAGATCTACATTTTGGCAAATTTCAATTCAAATATGCATTATTATCCTCCTATGAGTGATTTAACCTCTTCATATGTTCACAATCAGAACATGTAAAACTCTCTAAGTATCATATGTTGGGCTTTTGAACCCAGGACAGATCTTTGGAATGATAGCACTGATTACAAGACATTCATTTCATGTCACATTTCAGTGATGACAATTCTCCTAAGGGGCAATTCAAATGACAAACATCAGCTGCTCATCAAGTGCCAATAATGTTGACACTTTGGAGTTCTACCTGAATTCAGTTGCTGAGATATCTTCCTTCATAGGTTTTCACACTTTAAACTCTGGTGACCTCAATGACCTTTGACCTCCATGAAAAACAATAGGAATCATCTACTCACAGTGAACTACCAACACACCAACTTCAAAGTTCAAGCACCTTTCCCTTCTTGAGATACTGTGTTTTCAATGTTTTCACACTATGTCTTCAATTGACGTCACATAACCCTTTGACCTCCATAAAAGAAATGACAGCCATCATCGACTTACTAGGTGCTACCAATGGTAAGAATTTGAAGTTCCCACAACATTTAGTTGCTGCGATATCTCCTTTAAAGGAATTCTCCACCATCGCTTCTCATGTCTCTTAAAGAGGCTCATTGAGTTGTTTTGTGAAATTCACTCAATTTTTCTAAACTGGTCAAGTTTCCTTCACATACTAATGACAAACAGTCAAACTAAAAGGATCCCAAAGTTTTACATACGTTGGAACATTAATGAGTGAGTAACCAACGATTAAATTTGGTTTTTGAAACTTTGTGACCAGACATTTTCACATTAGTACATTCACATGCACACAATCAGAGCAAGTAACGGTCAAAAATTCGAAAAATTTGACAGTTTTCATATAACTATTGGATGTGAGACTTGATTGATTATGTTAATTGTGAGTATTGTCGTGTGTATTGTATACTTCAAAATCACCGCAATCTTTACTGATATCAACTCAAGGAGTCCCTTTAAGAAGATGCAAATATTATTGTAGACAAGACATCGTTCTCATTTTTAGGAAATATCTCAAAGAATTCGCAAAATGAATTACTTTAGTAAATATTCGAGGAACAAGCCTGTTGATAGAAATCAATCAGTTGTGACGTAGTACCGATAAATGTAGAATGAACATTGCCCTTGATTTTTGTCTCAAGCTGTGGGTTACGGTACTGTTCTGATCTCTTATTTGGTGATAAGAACTTGTTTTCACCAGGGAGTGGGATATATCTACCTTTGAAAGCATTGTTCAGAGCTACCTAATTGTTTAGTTGACTTAAAGGGGAAATCAGGGTTTATTTTTCACAATTTCTTTCACAACAATTCCCCACCAGTATCGCACAATGAGTTATTAACTATTAAACATGATCAAGATTATCTCAAAATATGTGGACAATTTCGAGAAACGAGTCAAATTCGCAAAAAATCGGTGGAAACTCTGAAAGTCTGTAACATCCATATTCATCGAATCAAATATGAATATTCAATACTATCACCTTTTCAAGGTATGAGGAGGTGGGGTGTCCTATTTCATACGTAGCCTACGTGTACTGTATCATCAACTATCACTAAACTCTTGTTTACTTAGCATTGTGCAATGCACGAACAGCATGGGAACCGTAAACATTCGATTATGTTTATCAATACAACTTCATCTCCGTCTTACGCTGTCATTGGTCATCGTATAAAGGAGGCTGTCTTGTCTTGTACATTAACGTTTATTTTTTGTACCCGACAAATATTAAGAGTTCTCATTCAACAGTAATTAACGCAATAATTACCGTTTCTTCTACCATCAAACACCTCCCCAACGTCTCTATCTTACGGTGAACAATCAGTTTAGAAACAAAAATCAACTGTAAGGTGAATTTTCTCAGTCAAACCCTGATTTCCTCTTAAAATGACGTTGCTCTGTGAATGATATTGAACTGGTACCAATGAACAAAGCATAGAAACACCTTTGAGCTAATTACACAACTTCACTTGGTTTGGTGGGTCTTAAAATATAAGCAGTAATTAAATTGTCCATCACAATAACAGCTCCTCTGGTTTCATGCACTTAGTATGTTAGTATCTTACTGAATGTATCTTACTGAATGTAGACATTCATAGGGTATTTATAATCTCTGAACAAAAGAGTTTTTGAGTCCAAGACCTTGCCAGAAACAGGAAGAGTGCAAAAGATGGAAAACGGTATTTGTTGGTTCTACGTCACACATTTGCAGGCTGGTACAGAAGCCCAACATTCAAAGCATTATTTCACATCTAAGGAAGCTTCCTCTGGTAAAATAAATACGTTTAACTGATAGAACGGTAAAGAATCTCATATCTTATGTTCAGTTTTCTTGTTGGTGGAGAATTGCTTTGATAGGTTTTCTTACTTTAAGTTCTAATGACCTCAAATGGCGTTTGACCTCCATGAAAAACAATAGGGATTATCTACTTATGATGGATTACCAACACACCAAGGTTGATGTTCGAGCACCTTTACCTTCTTGAAATATGGCGTTTACCATGTTTGCAAACAATGACCTCTATTAACCTCACATGACATTTGACCTCCACAAAATACTGCAAACATCATCTTCTCGTCAATTGCTGCCAACGAAAATGGTTTGAAGTTCCAACAACATCCGGTTACTGCCATAGCTCTCTTAATAAGTTTTCATACTCTACACTCCTCAAATGACCTTTGACCTCCATTAAACACAATATGGATCCTCTTCTCATAATGGGCTACCAACACACCAACTTTGGAGTTGGAGCACCGTTCCCTTCTTGAGATAACGTGTCTACAAGCCAAGCATCACATACATATAAACACATACGCCATCACTATCACAAGGATTTGTTGCCTACCTTCAGCAAGGAATCAAACCAAAATGCACAAATGCATTGTGGTTTTGATGATCTAGTTATGATCATTTTGGTTTCTGAATCTGACATTATAGTATTAGTATGTGTCAAAGGCTACCTATGCTTCATATAAATATGGGATCAGAAAACAAGCTTCCTGTCATGAGATCATGTCTACTAGGTTTTCACAATTTGACCCTTGATGACACTGAATGACCTTTTACCTCCATTAAAGAACAAATGGTTCTTGTACTCTATGAGATACAACTACATACTGAATATGACATCAGCCAAATGTTCAGTTCTTGAGATATGATGTTTTCAAGAATTTTATAATGTGACCCTGGTGACCTCCAATGACCTTCGACCTTCACCAAAGACAATGGAATTCTTGTATACTTAATGAGATATACCTACAGTCTTAATGGAAGGACTGCCTAAGTTTTCCTCTTGAGATGTCATGCTTCCAACATTTTCACAATTTGATGCCTGTTGACCTAAAATGACCTTTGACCTCTACTAAAGTCAAAATTGATCTTGTAATCAATGTGGTACACTACATACGACATATGATATTTGTCCAAGTTTTCCTTTTTTAAAAGCGTTTACAGGGTTTTCACATTTCAACCCTTCTTGACCTTAAATGAACTCTGACTTCCATGAAAATTAATAAGGGTATTGTACTCGATGTGTTATACTAACATACCACATATGACAATTGTCCAAGATTCCCTTCTTGAGATATCGTGTTTACAAGGTTTCCACAATTTGATCCCTTTTGACCACAAATGACCTTTGACCTCCACCAAAGTCAATAGGGATTTAATACTCAATGTCATACACAAACCTAGTACATATGAGATTTGTCCAAGATTTCCTTCTTGAGATATCATGTTTTAAATGTTCACATAATTTGACCCCTGTTGACCCCAAATGACCTTTGACCTCCACCAAAAATGATTTCTTGTTCTCAATGTGGTACACCTATAGACTAAATATGACACCTGTCTAAGCTTCCTTTCTTAAGATATTGTGTTTATAAGGTTTTCTCAATTTGACCCCTGTTGACCTCAAATGACCTTTGACCTCCACCAAAGTCAATAGGGATTTAATACTCAATGTCATACACAAACCTAGTACATATGAGATTTGTCCAAGATTTCCTTCTTGAGATATCATGTTTTAAATGTTCACATAATTTGACCCCTGTTGACCCCAAATGACCTTTGACCTCCACCAAAAATGATTTCTTGTTCTCAATGTGGTACACCTATAGACTAAATATGACACCTGTCTAAGCTTCCTTTCTTAAGATATTGTGTTGATAAGGTTTTCTCAATTTGACCCCTGTTGACCTCAAATGACCTTTGACCTCCACCAAAATCGATTGTGGACTTCTACTTAACGTGGTACACCTTCATACTGAAAATGAGATTTGTCCAAGTGTCCTTCATTGAGGTATCACATTGGCAATGTTTTCACAATTTGACCCCTGCTGACCCCAGATGACCATTGACCTAAACCAAAAACAAAAGGTACTTGTTCCTAATGTGGTACAACATGTACAAAATATGACATCTGTCCAAGCTTCCCTCCTTGAGATATCGTGTTCACAATATTTTCACAATTTGACCCCTGTTGACCCCAAATGACCTTGACCTTCATCAAAAACAATAGGGTTCTTGCACTCGCTGTGGTTCACCTATGAACTAAATATGAGATCAGTCCAAGCTTCTTGAGATATCCTGTTTACAATGTACGCATCACAAACACATACACATGTACACACATACATCACCACGTGATTGTAAAGGTTACAATTTCATCGCAACCAAAAATGAGGCACTGGCCTGAATTGGCACTTATTCCAAATGAAAATTGGGGATCTATACGCACAATGTTGTCAAATGCCGTAGTTCCCTGTATGTCCTCATTTTCAGCTCAACACCCTCAGATAATCATGTAACAATTATGCTATGGTTCTTGTGATTAAACCCTCCATTTAGTATTGAAAATTCCAAAAAATATAAATACAATTGAAAGCAATAACTGACAAGTAATTTCAGCTAGGACCTATAGCTACTGGTTTAATTTAGCATGTTATTTCATTTTGTTTCAAGCAACCCTTTGCTGCCACCTTTAGCGTTTACCGCCCATACGTATTATGAAAATGGTTTCTGAACAACTTAGACTGTGTGACAACTCGGTCCAGGAACATCTCCGCCCCAAGACTTTTCGGCCTTAAGACATCTCGGCCTGTTAATAGACAAATAAAAGTAGATCTGCACAATCTAAGTTCAGGAGTGTGTTATGGATTTTGGCAATGTATTTCTTGGTATCTTTGCCATTGTAATTTAGGCTACATAACATTTGGGGGGATACATTTCATGTGGTCTACAAAGTTTGCAAAGTACAGTAACCAGAATCATATAATAGCATTAGTATGGGTCACATTAAGCTACGTATGCATTGCATGAAATATGAGATCTGTACAAGCCTCCTTCCTTGAGATCATATCTACATGTTCACAATTTGACCCTCCTTGACACTGAATGACAATTAAAGACCAATTGGTTCTTCTGCTCAATGAGATACAATTACATTTTGAATATGACATCTGCTGTAGCTTCCCTTCTTGAGATAAGAGGTTTCTGTACTGTGACCCTCTTGACCGCAAATGAACTTTGACCTTCACCATAAACTACAGGGCTCTTCATCTTAATATGACAAACCTACATACCAAGTATGAAGAGTATACCCATCATTCCTACCTGGAGATACTACATGCACAATGTTTTCACAGTTTGACCTCTGGTGACCCCAAATGACCTTTGACCTCCACCAAAAACGATATGACAAACCAACATACCAAGTATGAAGAGTATCCATCATGAAAAGTAAGTTACAATCTCATTTCCATCAATTCTGCCACTTACTACTACAAGAATTTTTTTGGCACGACAAGGAAGTTATCACAATGTCTTGGATCATAGTGCACTAACTGTAGTAACTGATGTGGGAAGGACTTGAGAAACCATAAAGTCATGGTAAAGGTCTTGGTTTGCTGTCAGTAAAATAAAGGATCAATATAGGGCTACTTTATGGAACAGCAAATAATTGCAGAACCTTGAAAATGCTCACCAAATTACAGAACTGTACATAAAGAAATATGAGACATCACTAATTTTGAAAATTTGCAAGTCTAGTATCCCTAATTAGTGCAAGAGATTTGCCCCATATTGTTTTTGAAATTGCCATGGGGTCAAGATGTCTTGTGGCCGAGATGTCCTTTGGCTGAGCTGTCCCAGTGCCGGGTTGTCTTGGGGCCGAGTTGTTTCTGGGCCCGAGTTTTCTAGACATCATGAAAACACCCCCAAGTGGGTGCTGTCTCTGCTGGAAACCTGCATTGATCTAATGCAACAAGGCAATGCTGACTGAAATTTTCTAGTTGAAATGCCCTGGGAAATATGAGCTGCATGCAAACATGTTCAACACTTTATGTGAAAATGATGTACTAAAGATAGTAAACTTGATGTACTTTTGAATATTGCGACAAAAAAGCTGTCACAATCTTACTTCTTAAAGTGATAGATTTTCTTAAGTGTGCATTCAACAGTCACCCGATTATATATATGCAGTGAAGTTGACTTACCAGGCAAGGACATTGCTTCTTTAATTTAGTACATGGTATATGATAGTTGTACCTTAATCAAGCTGCTATGGCCATTGCATTCACGGGCTGAGCAGGGTTTGGTTGTGCGAAAAGTTTGGCGTAGACACAAAGTAAGTAGCATGGTTGCACCTAGTGTCAAATACAAGGTTTTAGGGGTTTTTACAGTCATGGTTTGACTGCCCCCACGATGCATGTTTAGATGTAAACAACAAAGAAAGTTCCCGGTACAGAGAGAGACATCAGATCAGAAGAAAGTCAAGAGAAAAATGTTCGATTTGATCAATCAGATTTTGATTTATTCGTTGAGTCAACTGGCACAAAAATTTGATAAATAAAATCGATGATGATTGGAAAATTGAGTAGACACACTTACATGACTATGACAAACGGGAGAGAGCAAGATGGAATACGTTGTCACAGGCCTACAAAGTATAAGGAGAGACGTTTACAGTGCCACAACAGATTTACCATTGCTGGACTCATGGCTGGACATATACGCTTCACAGGGTAGAGATCAGGTCTAAGTGACAGCATTGGCGAATCAGACGCAAACGATTGTATACATAATGGAAGCAAATCGTTGCTATCCATGAATTGACCAATCATGTACTGTAGCACTATGGAATATCATTCCACAAAACAGTGGCTGCCCTTTCCATTTTTGATGTATGTCTTTACTTATACTGAATGGCAGAAGGGAATAAAGAACAAGTTAAAGGCTGTATTGCATCACCCTGCCTCACAAATGCAATGATATGAAAAGATTTTCTGTGCTGTCCTTTCTCACTTCAAAATCAAGCAAAATGTGAACCCAAGAATGGCAAGATTTCTGCAGTACGGCACAGGTAAATTGACACATTGCAACTTTTGTGGATCAAGTCATAAGCAAAGTCATAAATGGTAGAGTAGCATTAGCCACAAGGGATCATGGCAACTTACAATCTAGTGGGTGGATGATAATTTTGGAGATATGATGGTATTTTGAGGTGCATTTTGGGTTGTGTTGATCGAACGACATTTCAAATAAGGATACAAAGCCTAGCCTATAGCCTAGGCAAGGGTGGGAAAACAATTTCAAAGAACCAGAAGTGTGACAGGCTTCAACAGCAACATACTAAGTTTAAAGACAAAAACTCATCACCCCAGACAGTTTCAATTATCCCAACCACCTACCTCTAGTCCCTCCCTCAGCCTGTCTTAAATTCCTCCACATGTTAATCAAAACAATGGATCCCTGTGTACGCTGTGTAATACGAGCTGCTCTGCATCTTTCGAATTTGCTGTCAATATCTAAGAGTACTGTAACTTAGAACAAGTTGAGAATTTTGCTTTCCAGGAGGTAAAAATAGGTACAACTGCAGAATACAACGTCTCTCCAAGACATATGACTGAGACTCCAGATAGGTGCAGTCGTAGTCACAGTGAATCACACATGTATGTTTTGTAAACGAATGACTACTGGGACTAGTGCGACTGCACCTATATACACCACACTAGAGGCCCAGTGAACTTAAAATATTTTTAAGCAATAGTGTATCCCAATCGTTCTCAAAATTCTCAAAATGGACACTCCTTGTCAGCTACCACTGGGACTGCGACTGCGCCTCAACTCAGATGATAGAATCAGTGAAATTAGACTAATGTTTTCAACAAAGTATTCGATCGGCCACCACTGGGACTGCGACATGCGCCTCCACTCAGATGATAGAATCAGTGGACTATAAGAATGTTGTATCCCAATCACATGTTGAGTCGCTCTCAAAATGGCTTCTCTTTGTTATAGAGCTAGCTGGGACTGCGACTGTGCCTCCACTCAGATGATAGAATCAGTGGACTTAGAATGTTGTTAGCCACTACTGCGGCGACTGCATGCGACTGCGTCTCGATCCACTCAGATTATGAATCAGTGGATTTAGAATGTTTTCAAGAAAATATTCGATCAGCCAACACTGGGACTGGGACTGCGGCTCCTCTCTGGATGGGAAGCTCATATGACAGATGACAATAAAAAATGCCACTGCACCGCCACTAATCTCTTAAAACTATGGGACTTTTACAAAAAAAGCTTAGGATTATGCACACAATTTCTACTGGAAAGGGAGAACCACAGTGCAGCTGTTCACCTCCGAGATTTTATGGGGTGCTGTTTCACCGGGACGTTGTACTCTGCAGTTACTTCCAAAAATATAGCTAAGGGTGATGCAATACAACCTTTAAAGGCTGTAATGCATCACCCCAGACAGTTTCAATTCTCCCAACCACCTACCTCTAGTCCCTCCCTCAGCCTGTCTTACATTCCTCCACATGTGCAATCAAAACAATGGATCCCTGTGTACGCTGTGTAATACGAGCTGCTCTGCATCTTTCGAATTTGCTGGCAATCTAAGAGTACTGTAACTTTAGAACCAGTTGAGAATTTTCCTTTCAGGGAGGTAAAAATATAGCTTACAGTGATGCAATACAGCCTTTAAGGAACTTCCTTATGTCATTCTGGTTACCCCCATTCTGCTTTCAATAAAATAGGTTTGGTTGTCTGAAGCAATACAATTTCACCAATTCGCTTGTCTGAAGCAATACAGTTTCAGCAATTCGCTAGGGTTGCTTTTTCCTAGGGGAAGTGTTGTTCTACTTTCTATACACAAGTGATAACAGACTAGGTCTATGGCACAGGGAAGACTAAAGTACCTAGCTTCACCATACTTAGTATCCTAGTAATAAAAGAAAATTAACCGGTATTTTCAACAGGATTTCTACTCTAAGACAAACTGAGGGGAATCTAACTCTCTTGCACTTATTTTTTACCTCGGCTACAGCACGTCCGATTCCTTGCGCTGAGGCGGTACAAAAGGCGACTTTTCCATCTAAGCGACCCATAGTTGTTTGTTGGTATCTTGACGAAGGAGAATTGAATCGCATACAAGTGGGTGGTACGGTAGAGGTTACACTACTTGTGCTAAGATCATGACAAAGTTCAAATGTCCAAGGTCTGCCATGCTACCCAGCCTGTTTCTCACGGGCAGGCTCTATGTCTGTATTACAGAAATAAGTCGTATTTATTTCTGCGGTCTGTACATAGTCACACTCATGGTCACACTTTATAGGCCTACAGCTGATAATTATCAATAGTACGGAAATTGGTAATCGCCATACTTAATACCTTTTGCACAATCATGATTGTGGCTATCACAGACACAAAAGCGAACTTCCAACAGGAATTGCTTTCGGAGCTCTGTGCCATCATCGATCATCGTGCACAACAAGGAAATGGGAGAAGGCACTACAATTCTAAAGTGTGTAAAGCCCCGTTCACACTGCATCGATTATCGGACCGGAACACGATCCTATATTAATTATAGTTCCCGAAATATCGGATTCCCTGAGCGTTCACACTAACACAGCGCGTATTACATTTAACCACCTGTGGGGCAATTTATGAGTCTCTTCAGTAATTTGCAACTATAACCTACATTATATTATAATTAACAGACATGAAAGAAAATGAATTTGGAGAAGAGGTATTATTTTATCAATTGTGGAGAAGGAACCGTTCTTTCAGATGGATCGTACGCAGCTGGTTAGTCGTGCGTGTGTATATCTTGAATGACAGGAAGAAGTTAGGCTCAAGTTAGAATTGCGCACTATAGTGTTCAATTAGGTGGGGCCACTAGACTATGCAGGGAGAACTTTTTCGTCAAAGATATTTTTAGAGAGATAAACAGGGATCTGTTAACAGACAGTCGGACCGGTGTTCAACATAAATATCTGATCTCAGGAACTTAAAGACTGTAATGCATCACCCCAGACAGTTTCAGTTCTCCCAACCACCTACCTCTAGTCCCTCCCTCAGCCTGTCTTACATTCCTCCACATGTGTAATCAAAACAATGGATCCCTGTGTACGCTGTGTAATACGAGCTGCTCTGCATCTTTCGAATTTGCTGTCAATCTAAGAGTACTGTAACTTAGAACCAGTTGAGAATTTTCCTTTCAGGGAGGTAAAAATATAGCTTAGGGTGATGCAATACAGCCTTTAAAGGCTCACAGTTACTCTCCACCAAAATCAAAACTGAGTATTCTACTTACTATGTACAATCCACACACCAAGCATAACATCAGTCACAACTTCTGGAGATATTGTGTTTACAAGGTTTTTACTGTTTGACCTCTGGTGACCTCAAATGACCTTTGACCTAGACCAAAAGCAATATGGGCCTTCTATATCATATGGGCAATCCACCTGAAGAAAGTATGAAATCCCCCAGTGTTACCCTTCTTGAGGTATCGTGTTTACTAGCAAAGCGTCACATACACACGCACATACGCACACATCCACACACACGACATCACCATCGCATAGATTCCTTGCCTGCCGAGGAATCAAATCTGGTCAAGTCCTTATGTACGGATTCGATGTTAGGACATTTACCTTTTCCCATAGAGTTGTCAGTGAATGGAATAAATCTCCCTGAGTACCAGTTCTGCACACTGTTTTAAAGTTATTACGGACCAAGTTTTCTCAGATTCTGTAAGAATTTAATTGTTCATTGCTGTATTCATGGTTTAGGTTTGCGTCTTACGCTTTAGACTGTTTCTTTAGGGCATTTTAGAAAATAAATATCCCAATGAATATTCAAAACTATTTTGTCACACTCCCCGTGATTGGCTTCTACCGAATTTGGTGGCGAAAAACAAGTTTTAGTTCAAAGTTGTGGTCATAATTAAAACGAGTGTCCAGAGTCTGCGAGGGCAGCAATCAGTGAGGGGAGTAAACACTCTTCCGGAAGAGCAGTACAGTAGAGCATTACAGTAAATGTATAGATGTTCCTTCAAAGGTGGCGGAACCAAGATATAGGGGCAGAAACTGTCCAGCTCAGGCAGCTCTGCAGAGTCTATGATGGGGTGTAATTGATATAAAAGAATGGGATATTAGTAACTAGTCATTTTTGTGAGGTACCGTAGGGTTAGAGGTGTAGGCTTTATCGGGGTACCGTTAGGCTCTGCACGATGGTGAAACTATTGGAGGTGTGCATAGAAGCTTATGCTATATATAGCACTGGTCGCTCTAGTTCGGCAAACATTAATGGGTGTGAAGGGAACATTACATACATTGACAAGTTTATTCTATTCTTTGTAGTTGTTTAGTACTTCCAGGGGTGCTTTTCTTTGTTTTCTCTGTGCTCTTCTCAGTGGCTTTTCTCTGTGCTGTTTCTTGCTTGTTTTGATTTGCCAATTGATTTGCCAGAGGCTTTACAAATAATAACCAGAAATCAATTAAAGGAAATAATAACCAGAAATCAATTAAAGGAATTTTGTGGGGTCTACTCTTTTCGTTAAGTGTCTGTGAGGGTCCATTTGGTTAACCCAAATAAACAACCGGCTCCAGCAATCGTACTGGCTCACGACATCACTAGGCCTAAATGTGATAGAAATTGCAAACCTTAAAGAGAAGTCTGACCTGGTCCCGGAAGAGTATCCAGCCTTCGTAACCCAAGATAGGTCGGATTATATGGAAACGGCCAAAAGAATTTAACAACAAAGGTGCGTATCTGGAATCAGGAGGGGACCTTACACATTATAGACAGAAGAACACATGAGAACAGTTGTTCAAAATGCGTTAAGTGCAGGTAAATTGATGAGAAGGTGACGAAGTGAGAGCTCATATCCAATACTAAGAATTCCATGTTTTACACCTTAGGCCTATCTAAAACTCACAAGGAGCTGGAAGCAAAAGGAAGATTGAAAACTAGACCGGAACATCTGGCAGTGGCTCCCCCATTGAGAGGCTTCGGGATTTGTGGACTTGTCCATCAAACGAGTGACGGGACTGCCATATAGTCTGGGGTCTCCCCCTCCCCTCCCCCCCCCCCCATCCCGAGCGACTCAAATGTATTACCGCGCACTTTTCAGGAAAAAAAGAGAAAAAATAATCAAGTAGGCAGAAAAAAAAGAATGAGAAATAATTGAAAGAGGAGGTAAAGAAAATGCAAGTTTGATTCCTTCAGCGCCCTCTGCATCCGGGAAATGATGGTAGTGTTGAATTCATCATGAAATGTGCAAATTTGATCAGAATTTCTCAGCGGAGAATTTCGCTGAATTGAGATTAATTTTCCATACATATCGAAAAGTTCTGTACGCAAAGTGATCATTTTCGAAATTGTTCTAAAATTTCTAAATTTTTCCCAGTAAGGTGTAGCTTCATCAGAAGTGCATCGAAATAATATGTCTGGGCGTAAACAACCCATGTACTGCCGATTTTAATTCGAAATACATGACGTTTGACCTTTTCATAATATTGTGATATAAGTAGTTTAATTTTATCATAATTTGCAGAATTTATCCCAAATTAATAGGCTACGTCCTGATCACGCGGTTTACGACAAAACTATAGATCCTAATAAAACCAGTTCTTCTCCACCTGTTGCCTGTGACACACGGCTCCAAGAAATGGCGTTAAGCCGTGTAAGTATATATTAACTACAAGAATTAAATTCAAGTAAATTTGGGATGAAAAACGCTTTTTTTTTTTTTGCCCATAACAATAATACTCACAAATTGATGATTTCTAACGAAAGTGAGGGGACTGGTATCCAACCAAGAACGCATTCGATTGCTGTGTAATAGTATGAACATCACAAATCCAATTTAGCCAGATCTTAAAAGCTTAGTCTGCTCTATTGTAACAAATCCCTACATGGTGAATCAAAGGGGACTTGAATTGTCTGCTGCTTTGACTAGGAAAGATTAGACAAGCTACGAAAACGATCTCAAGTTAAGGGGTTGCTGTACATGATTTATAATTTTAAATTACGCCTACAATTTTTCGTCAGATTTTTTCAGAGCAAATTTCGCTGTCGTGGACCCCAAATTTTTCTCACGACCCCTCTTTCTTGAATAACTTTGATTTTATCTTGCTCCGTCTCTAATTCTAATGGAGGAAAGACACTGCTTAGAATTCTTCGACGGTTTTTTTTTTAAATTATGGAAAGATAAACAACGGAGAAAGGGAAAAAAGAAAGAAAAAAAGGTGAAGGAAGAAATGCACCATCCGACACGTCAGTATAAATAATTATACGTAAGAGAAGAATATTGCCTAGTTGAAGTATTCCTAATTAATTCGTTTCTAGTGGTAGGTTGTAATCATGAATAATTTATTTTGTATTTTCCTCATGATTTTGTCCAATTCCTGTTGCTTTGGAATATGTCTTGTCACTATAAACCGTCTTTTTGTGGAATTAACATTTTTAGAAATATTCAAGTCCGGGGAATGTCCCAAGTTGTGTCAGTCTCAGATCTATCAATGAGTCTTGGTTCTGGTTGACAAGCGGAAGAATAAGCTGGAGTAGAGTATGGACGAATAGTTTCATAGTGATTAAAGGCTGTGGGGATCACTGTTCAAGAGGTGATTGATGTGACAATGTACTTGTTCGAAGTTGGGTGGACATACAGGTTGATGAGTTTCGTGTAGTCTGTGGGGGTAACTTAACTGTGTTGGGGTAGGGATAAGAGATGGTTTTGAACGCGTTTTTCGTGCATTTGACAATGAAAACAGTTTATTTCCAGTACCTACGTAAACAATACTTCACAAGAGATTCACCAAAACAAAAAGAGTACCAGACAGGGAGGAGGAGGAAGTAAAAAAACTTATAAGCGTGATTGAAGATAATTTTGCCTTGAAGATAATTCAGAAACGGTGATGCCCATTGATCTAGCTTTCGATCTTGTCATGTACAATACGTATATATGACCACTGGCCTAGCAGGGGGTTCAATGACGGCTGAATACCATCTAACTTACCGAATAGTAACAGACCCAGATTTTTAAGAATATACCAGGGAAAGTACGGACTTATAATCGTTGTTTTGCTTCTCGCCACCAAAGTAGAAGTTACATGCGATAGGCGAATAATACTGCAACAGCCAGGCAGTTTAGTGTGGTACACCCTGTTACCATGGCAGTTTAGCTGCTGGTACCATGAAGTTACCATTGATTATGCTGATTAAAGCGAAAACTGGTGTGTTTACAATATAAGTTGTAAACTGTACTTATGTTAGTCCAAACGAATGAATGACATAGGCTACGTTACTCTAATGTTATTGACCTTACTGTAGGTTCAATCCCTTCTTTTATGTCTTTCTACTTATTTTATAGGCCTTCTTGTCGTACTGAAGAGACGTGGGCCTTCATATCACCCGGCAACATTAATGTCACCACAATAACCTCAATCAATGTGAATTGTGTCGTAGGGCATAAGCAGAAACTTAATAGAGAAAAAATTCATATTATGCCGGACCAATCAAGGAGGTTGAGGGCTTTCCTTCAATTCTCAGATCGTTTTCCTAGAATTCTCACTTGCATGCAGTCCGCCTCCTCTATCCAAGATACCGGATGTCCAAGTACAGTCATACTGCATTTTCATATCACACTGTAACTTGTTTTAAATGATCCGAAACAACGTGTACCCCATGTACTAGCTACATGGGCGCACATAGAGTCTCTTGACCCTCTACAAGCAGCAAAGGTGACGCCACTATAGTTCCAAGGATTAATTCCGATAATATTGCGGAGAACGCATTTGAATCCAGGATCATACTGACTACACCCATTCCAGGAATTTACCCGATCCGAGAAAGCCGATGATGGCTCTCTGCTTACATAGTCTTGCCACTTATCCCCAGTTCTTCAATTTCAGCCACAGCCCCATTTTGGAAATGCCTAGCTGGATCCGCCACTGTCAACCCATCCGATATATATTTCCATTTTTCAAAGAACGACCTTTTTCTCGGTAACTGCAGAGTAATGAAAATAGTTGAGCGGATTTGTGGTCATTAAGGGCGGCTATATTCACGTAAGAATTCGTTCCTATTCTGTATTCTATTTTCTTCACGTAAGAATTCGTTCCTATTCTGTATTTTACTTTCTTCCAACATAATCCATATAGGCCTATGTATTTAAATGTACAATGTGAGTTATACAAGTTTTTCCCAGTAAGATGTTATTTCAGCGATGACTACGGAACTACTTTATTTTATTAAATGTTATGTTTACGATGTTTGCTTATAATTTACTATGTCAGAATTCTGATATATATTTGTTCAATTCTCACGAAATCGATAAATTTCTGTTCATTATTGTAAGCTTATATTCATTTACAAGTAATTTACAAAATTTTGTTTTGTTTGTTATTTATTAGTCACCAGACTACAGACTACAGATTTCAGATTACAGATTACAGATCAATTACAAGTAAATTACAGGTCAAGTAAATCTCAACACAGATAATAAACTTTCACACGATATATTTCGACTTCTTGACTTGTGTCTGCGTCTGTGTGAAAACGCCCTCTATATCGGATATTTTAAAGCAACAAATATCCCACAGTCAGTGAATACGCAACAACGATGGCAACCAAAGAAAACAAAGCAGATTTAATGAAACATTTCCTTTGTACGTCATTGTCATTCTTTACGCGTAAAGATTTAGACGTTATGACCGGAATGGTAAACCATATACGTCAGAAACATAAGATCTGGAAATTTGGATCAGTTTAGGAAAAAGTTATCAGGTGAAACATGCTTTGATGTTTATAATAAAGCAAATGTTAATAAAGCGCACTCCTGCTTTTTAGATAGATTTTTAAAGTTGCTTGGCACCTGCTGCCCTGTTGAAAGAAGAAGTAATATGAATAGACATAAGCTTAAGCCATGGTTTACGAAAGGGCTGGTAAATGCATGTAAAAAGAAGGACACTTTGTACAAGAAATATCTAAGAGAGAAGAAAGAAATGAAAGAAAGTATAAACATTTCAAACACCTTGACCAGAATATTACGGAAATGTAAGAAAAACTATTTTGGCCATTTGCTCTGTGATTGTAAAGGGGATACGGAAGATATTAAATGAATTGATCAAGAAGAAAAGACAAACACATGCTTATCCACAAGAGTTTTCGTCAGTGATTTTTTGTTACTGTAGGTGCGGATCTTGCAAATTGTATCCCGGATGTGACCGATAAATCTTTTAATAATTACCTAAAATTTAGAAATGAATATTCCATGTTTATTGATGGTGTCAATGAAAATGAAGTAGTAAGTATAGAGTCACAGATTCAATCCAAAAGGTCGAAAGATTACACTGATCTAAATATGTATTGTATAAAGTATGTCATTGACTTGATAGCCAAACCTTTGTCCCATATTTGTAACCAGTCATTCCAGACAGGTGTATTTCCAGAGAAAATGAAAATAGCAAAAGTAATACCACTCTTCAAAGCAGGTGATAGGGATAAGTGTAACAGTTATAGACCTGTTTCGATCCTCCCTCAATTCTCCAAAATATTAGAAAAATTATTTGAAAAAAGATTGTGTAAATTTTGTGATAAATATAATTTATTAGTTGATAGTCAGTATGGCTTTAGAGCTGGTCACTCAACGACCATGGCCCTCACCGAGCTTGTAGATAACATTACAACAGCCATTGAAAAAAGATGCATGCTGTTGGCGTTTTTATAGATCTAAAAAAGGCGTTTGATACAATCAATTACACTATATTACTACAAAAACTGGAACATATGGTATTAGGGGAATAGTGAACAGATGGATTTCCAGCTATCTTTCTAATAGGCAACAGTTTGTACAAATCAATGATTGCTCTTCAAATCTGTCAAGTATTAAGTACGGTGTACCTTAATCATCTATCCTATAGGGCCTAAACTATTTATTCTATATAGGCCTATAAATGACATTTGCAATGTGTCGGATATAGTTAAATTTATCATTTTTGCGGATGATACTAATATACTCTGCTCTGGAAATGATATTCAGCAATTAAGTTCACGATTATGTGAGGTCTTAGATGAGTTGAGAGTATTGTTTTTGGTAAAAAAATTATCACTAAATGTTGACAAAACCAACTTTATGGTGTTTTCTAATGGAAAGTGTGATAAGTATATTACTATTAAAATTGGTAATTCCGTTATAGAAAGGGTATATACTACAACATTTCTTGGTGTGGTTCTTGACTGTGATTTAAATTGGAAGGAGCAAATCAAACGGGTTAATTCTAAAGTAGAGAAAGTCTTGCGATTATGTATAATTTAAGACAATTCTTGACCCCCAGTTCAACGAAGATTCTCTACAACTCGTTGGTTTTCCCTTACATCAACTATAGAAGTATGGGGAAACACGTACAAAAGTAATATTCACAGTCTTTGTAATGCAGAAGAAAGCTATCAGATTGGTTTATAAAGCTAAATTTAATGACCACACAAACGATTTTTTTATTGACATGAATAATTTAAAGCTAGAAGATCATGTGAAATTTAAGACAGCCCTATTACTGTCTTAAATTTCAGCCCATTACAGCCCTAAAGCTGAAAAGGAAACGTTACATCCAAACATTCAAAGGCATATTTATTAAAAAAGAGAGTAAATCACGTACTCGCCGTAAAGAAGATTTTTATCAAATTTCTATCCGTACAACCTTGAAAGCTATGAGTGTTTCTGTTTGTGGTGTAAAATTATGGAATAATCATAATGTAATCATCTACATATAGGGCTAAATCGTTCACAATCTGTCCATTCCAAAGATCAGCCGTTTCGCAGACATTTCTGCGCCCATCAGTATTAAATTTCACTCACGATGTAGGCCTATTATTACACCGCTCTCTAATGCTAATAACCGTTCAAGAAGGCAGCAATTCCATTTTGTAAGTTTCGGTCTTCGTTTTTAACACCGCTGTGTGTGTGTGTTAAAAACGAAGACCCAAAAACGAAGACCCTCCGCTATACGTCTGTCGGTAGGAAAGAAATTGATAGAAAATAGCGCTATGCATGTACTGAGTATGGTTAAACATTATCGATCGGAAGTACGTCATTTGCTATATTTCGGTGTTTATACCATTGTCTTCGATCGTTGAAGATGGCAGACCCAGGAAGGTCTTCGGCCTTCGATCTTCGTTTTTAAAGGCTGTAGGGGCATTCCTCCACATGTGTAATCAAAACAATGGATCCCTGTGTACGCTGTGTAATACGAGCTGCTCTGCCTTTTAAGGCTGTATTGCATCACCCTAAGCTATATTTTTACCTCCCTGAAAGGAAAATTCTCAACTGGTTCTAAGTTACAGTACTCTTAGATTGCCAGCAAATTCGAAAGATGCAGAGCAGCTCGTATTACACAGAGTACACAGGGATCCATTGTTTTGATTACACATGTGGAGGGTAAGACAGGCTGAGGGAGGGACTAGAGGTAGGAGGGTGGGAGAATTGAAATTGTCTGGGGTGATGCATTACAGCCTTTAAGGTCTTCGTTTTTAACACTGCTGTGTGGGTGTATTAAAACTACGACCCTCCACTAACGTATATTATGAACTTGAACTTCTTTTGGAGTACCCCAACGTAACAATATACATCGATTGGATGGTACACTTGTTCACAAATCAGTGTACAACACTCAGACAAATTCGTTGATCGTCCGGAATCAATACTCCATAGAGAGTCTCAGTTCTTACACGAAATTCAGGAGGAAACTTCGAGAGAAAATTGCTGTTTTTTATAAGTTGCATACCATAGTAGTTATGAGTCCTACAAAGTTTAGGTCTGAGGATTTTCCTCTGAAATAGTTTTAATTTAGACTATGAACATAAAGAGTGCACGTGTTTATACTTGCTTGTTAACTGGGTAATCATGATAAATAGACTATTTCATGTTTTGTAGTAACTAAACAATGCGGACAGTAGCTGGCTGCTGTTGGTTGTGAACAAGTGTCCCATCATTTTTATCCGAGTATGTAGGACCTGTATAACTCTAGTATGCCCCTACTCTGTATAAATATCGGTTATCACACTCTTTGAGGCACACTCTTCATTGGTCATTCATGTCCCCCCCCCAACCATGATCATAAAAACAAAATTCTTTCCACGCCCCTAGAACGCACGTTGATATCTTGATCCCCCAGGCCGGCCCTTTGGCCGGCCCTTTGGCCTTCCAAACGACTCTTTGGATTCGACAGTGCTAATTCTGCAGTAACCCCGACTAGACTAAACGTTAGATATTTGACGCAAGAATGGCAGCTGTCACACACTTACTTGAATTCAACATGGAACCGACCTTTCTTCATGACCAAGGTAACCTAATTAGGCCTAGACGTCTTGTATTAGCTCAGGCCTAACTTGCCTTTTTGCGTCATACTGATGTTAGCGTAGAGCTTAGGCTAGCAAAGCCTAACAGTTAGGCTATACCTAATTTTAAAGCATAAATCGGGCCAAAATCAAACCTAACAGTTGACAGACTTACTAGGCCAACAATAAAATAAACCGGTAACAAAGCCCAGGGTGCCTAAGCTGCAGACTTCGTATTATCCTGTCTAACTATAAACTTTTTCAGTAAAAAAACCCTGAATATTGGTGGAAAAAGCAGGCGGTTTATGCCCTAGTCTTCCTAGCTCTCATAGGCGAGGCCTACAGGGTTGCCCTGACATTTTGCCATCGGTACATTCCGCTAGGATATTCCGCCATAGGTTGTGCCGTGATGGAAAGACTTCAACATATGGTAGAATATCCTGGTGAAAAGAGTAAAATGTCTGAGAAATGCAGTGTCTTTGGGAGAGTTTAAGGTGCAACTTAGAATCCGTACCATATGAACGTACCCGCTAGTTTCGGTTCGATGCAGTCCACCACTATCCATGAATAGCCAATGATGAATGGATTGCCAAACTAGCGTTGGTAAACAAGGTTAGGGAAACGGGTTAGGTGTCAGGGTTAGGGGATATATACTTATTTGTGGTATATGAATAAGTAAGTACCATTATATGACGAGGCCTAGGTTGGATTAGGCTTCTGTATATTGCATGCTTTTACAAACACCCAACCAAAACATCCGCTCTCGTAGCGCAGTGGGTTATGCATAATACTTATGATGCATCTGTTATCGTGATATCCTAGGTTCGAATCCTCCTCTGACCTAATCCTCTGCCAGGAATAATCAATCACTTCTTCCACAGGTTTCACTACATGTCATTCATTGCACAGAAAATCCGTAACTTCGAAAGACCTAAAAGAGAAAAAAAAACTAGGGAAAGAAAAAAAAAAGAAAGATGAGACATAGACGATACGCTCACTCTTTTAGTTGTCTGATACCTTGTCTGATTAGTATGGATTCTAAATTAGTACGGAGTTGAACTTGTAACTTATGATGGAGTTAAATGTTGAAATTTTATCTTAGGATAAAAGGTTTTTATCATTGGGAAAGGTAAGGTAGAAGGTACAGAAATACATTACAATGTAAATGCTGATATCTTCAGTAATAGTTTGCTGTATATGTGCACCAAATGTTCTTAAATGGAAGCAGGAGTAAGTGTTCTTCAAAGTTATGGTTAATTTAGCCATAGTCATTTGTAGGTCTAGTTGAGACTATATTAAATGGATCAGTATTTATAATGGAGACAATGGTTGGTTGTATACTTGAATTAAAAGTTAGAAGATCAACATTAGTGTAACTAAGATCAGCATCTCTGAATGCTTCAAGATCATTGGGCATTGGCTAAATAGAGGAAAAGAAAAAAAAGACTCTCTGGGGTGCGGAGGGGTTCATCGTGTGGCTGGTGTTCTGTAACAAAGTAACTAGAATCGCATTGATAAATAGTGCGCTGTAAACATTGAAAAGTGTGGTTTCAGTTGGGCAGGTGGAAACTAAGTTTACAGAGTTAAAGATAGCTGGACAACGCAATGAGTTAACAAAGTGATTTTATTGTAAAGTGATATTGATTATTGAAGTACAAGGAGAAATAAAAATAACATGTCATAACAGTGAGGTTGCTTGTTCTTCCTTTAGTTGATAGTATTTTTGGTTCCTTGCCGAAGGTAGGCAAGGAATCTATGCGATGGTGATGGTGTGTGTGGGTGTGCACGGGTGTGTGTGCATGTGTGTGTGTGTAAGAATAATCTTGTTAGCAAGTTTTTGAAGGGAAGGTACAATATAGGTGAAAGTTGGTGCGTTGGTAGACCCACCTTGGCTGGGATTGTTTTTGGTGCGGGTCAGAGGTCATATGAGGTCACCAGCAGCCAGTATCTAGACAAAGTATGTTTGCAGTATCTCAGGGACTACATGTTGCATGAACTTCAAACTTGGAGGGTATGCACTCCCTTTTGATTAAATAAGATTGTGATAATTTTTGGAGGTCAAAGGTCATATGGGTTTATCAGAGGTCATAATGTGAAAAGCTTGTGTATGTTCGTTAATGCTCTAACTCGTGTAGGAACGGTGCAAGACCAATCAAAGTTTGTGTGTGATGAGGACAAAAGTCTCAGCTGGGATTGTTTTTGGTGCAGATCAAAGGTCATCTGAGGTCACCATAGGCAGAATGTAGACAACCAATCTCTGCAGTATCTCAGAAACCACATGTTGCATAGACTTCAAACTTGGAGGTGTGTACTTCCTTCTCTTCTTAAGTTAATAAGATTGTGGAGGTTTTTTAAGGTCAAAGGTCATATGGGGACGTCAAGGTTGTACAGCAAAAAGCTTGTGAACACACTTCATTCAAAGGGGAAGTAACCCTGCACTTAATAGGTGGGGTTATGGTGCAGTGCATAACCTTTTTGGTTCCTTGCGTCAGCAAAGGAACCTATGCAGTCAGATTGGCGTGTGTGTATGTGTGCATCTGTGACACTTGCTTGGGTACGCTGTAACTCAATAGGGGAAAGTCAGATGAAAGTCAAACTTGGTATGTAGGTTTGCCATATTCAGAAGGTGTGCCCTATTGTTTTTGGTGGAGGTCAAAGGTCATCTGGGAGAACTGGGGGCAAAAGTCTGTTTTGCTTGGGTACGCTGTAACTCAATAGAGGAAAGTCAGATGAAAGTCAAACTTAGTATGTAGGTTTGCCATATTGAGAAGGTGTGCCCTATTGTTTTTGGTGAAGGTCAAAGGTCATTTGGGGGAACTGGGGGCATAAGTCTGAAAACCTTGTTATGCTATGGATGCTCATATGTACCATCAGTCCCCCTCCAGTGAATCATGGAAGTACTGCTTGAGTTAGCAGTTTCTTGATCAAATGAAAAAGAAGCAGTGTTGTTTGCACTACTGTAGGTGGTCACACCAGACAAGTTTTGGCTGGATCAGTTTACCTCCTCGTGCGTGAGTGCTAATGTGTGCATTCATGTAAGTGTCTTTTCAATTAGTGAGGTGGGCAGGTAACAATGAAAGAAAATAAGTCAGTTGGTGTTCTTACCAGTTTAAACTAGACCCCAGTAGTTCCCCCCAGGGCATACTATCAGTTTATTGCACTTTAAAGGGGCATAGATGGGATAAGCCATATTGCAATTTGCAGAGCCTCTTCTTGAAATGAGAAATGCACAGCTGTTTGTGTTTTGTAAAATGAATGGGATATTGCTGTATATTGCAGAAATCAACATCTTCAATTCATTGCATTAATTGAAATGGCTTCTTTGATATTTATGAACTCAGGCATATCATTTTACAGTATGTATATTCCAAGTACAAGAAACCATAGTGCCCCTAAGCTGTTGTGAAATCATGCAAAATACTTCTTCTCTTACAGATTGTATGTAACACTATTGATGGTTGGTCACTTAAGTGCTACAGGATTGATTTTGTTTCCATGTGGGTGCATGTTTGTCATGTTTGGGGTCCAATGTCTGAAATGGGTCATTTTATAGAAGCATGAAATATGTTTCTCTCTCTACAGATTTTATATTGCAAAAGTGAGAGTTCATGGTCAGAAATGGACCATGTAAGCTATTGTACAAAATAATGCAATATGCTCCCTTTGACTTCATAATTAACATTATGTGCTCTCCATCTGTGCAAGGAACCACAGTGCCCTTGGGCTCTTGTTAAAAATCAATTACTGTTTACTCAGCTATTTTGATAGTTACAAGTACAAAATTCCCAAAAGACAAACAATTGGTTTTTTACTGTGCTTTACTAAGATACAATAACTCCCATACAGAGAGAATTTTTCAGCTGATAAGTGACCATTGACCTCTGAGGTCACTGAGACACTCCCAGAGAGATCTTTATCCAACAATTGACACTGGAAGATGTCCCACATTTAGAGAGAAGGGATTTTTCATGTTAGTTTTGGATTACCTATGAGAGATCTTTTTACTTGTGAGATGTGATCAGATAGTAATATATATTTTTTTTTTTCAGCCAGGGAAAGAGTCAGTGCCACCCTGTAATGGATTGGCTTCAATATATAACCTTAAGTGTAATATATCATTTGCTGGCTGCAGAATTCTTGGCAATCAGTTACAAACTTGGAAGTGTATTTTAGGAAAAATTTCATAATATTTCATTTTCAAACGTTTACACTAGAACTAGAAAAAAGCCTAATATTGTTATACCTGTCTCACTGCATTCTTCACATTCAAGTAGTTGTTATGATCCTATTTTGCCACATCACATACTTTATATACATACAGAAGAGACAGGTACTTGAACTTAGGTGGGGGTCTCACAGTTCATTTCTCTGGTTCACAGTATCTTAGGGGGGCATTTGGACATTCACGTATATTAAAGGCAAGGAATCACTAAGCCTCTTGGCTTTCTGGTTACCTTTGGAACAGTATGTACACTGATATATGCTTTTGCTCCTACCAATGCAGCTTACTTGTAAACACTATCTCAAGAAAAGAAACTTGGATATGTAATATCCACAGACACACAGACACACAGACACACAGACACACAGACACACAGTACAGGGCTCGGATACACACAGTATACGGGACTACTTGTTTATTTCTCTCTATCTCAAACTCTGACTTACAATAAAATAATACATTAGCTTTTATATACAGGGGACGCAAGCACCATAATCACCATATTTATCAATGAGCTGTCATGACTGACCAGAGCAGTGTACTTGATCAAAACCAGGGATAAACCAGGGGCGGACTAAATGGGGTATCTTATCTGGGTCGGTTGACAGATTAACCATAAATCAAAGTAACTATATTACATTCCTCCCCAACTTTAAATAAAGTCTTGACCACTAAATAATTCAACTTTCCCAACCAACAAGAACAAATCTTTAGCATAAAATGCATTTAACAGAAGAAACAATCATGTCATATTTCAACAAAACCGAAGCAAACGAAGTAGAAGTAACATAAATGTAGCAAAGGAAACAAAAACTATACAAAGAGCACTATTTGTCTTTGCAGACAATCATGGTCTATACCTATCGGGTGGTTGTCTGTTTCTACGAGGGTAAGCTTTCCTGTGACCTTCAGGTTCATTGGCTGGAATCTGTTCCATAGGTTGCTCAGAACAAACAGAGTAAGCATCATCGTCATCCATAATACTTCTTTCTAGGGAGCGGTACAATTTGAAGAATGGTGAATTTCGAGTGATGGTGTTTCCATGGAGACGGGCACTTATCATTGAACCCTTGATGTTAACGACAGTGTACTGTCTGGGGTCAAATGGAGTTGAGAATTTGTTTACCTTTGGCCGTTTTACAAGAACTCGGTCACCTATCTTAAAAGTATGCGGCTTAGCTCGAGCTCGAGAGTCTGCGTAATTTTTCAAGTATTCTTTCTTTTTCTGGTCTCTTTCACGAACTTCCGGGTCATTCAGTGGAGGAGACAATTGGGGAAGCTTTACTCTGACAGGTTTACCAAACAACAATTCATATGGTGACTTAGATGTTGTAGAATGAGGAGTCGCTCTATAATTTCTCAGAAATGAATGCATTTCTTGCTTCCAATTCTTTCCTTCCACCCTTGCAGAAAGAATGCATTTTTGAATCGTACACATAAATCGTTCAACTTCGGCCTTGGCTCTAGGCCATAAGGGGGTGATTTTTCTGTGTCGGAAACCCAAGTAGGCAGCAAATTTGGCAAAATCTTCACTCGAAAAAGGGGGGCCATTGTCTGTTTTGACCACTTCAGGAATACCAAATGTCGAAAAGACCTGATCTAACATGGGAATAACAGCCTTTGCAGAAGTCGAGTACAGTACATTTACAACTGGGTACCTCAAGTACTCATCGATAATTACCATGAGGTACTCACCAGTGGGAAACGGTCCACAAAAATCTACACTAACTTGTTGCCATGGATTAGCTGGCAAAGAAGATGGTTTCAAAGGTTCAGATACTTTGGTAGGAACAGTGACCTCACAAGCATGACAATTTTTAACCATTTCCTCTGTTAGGTGATCAATGCGAGGGAACCACGCTTTTTGTCTTAGAAGTTGTTTCGTTTTCACTATACCTTGGTGTCCTTATGAGCCAATTCCATCGTTTGTTTTTGTAACACTGTAGGGATCACAATTCGTGTCCCTCTCAAAAGAAATTTCTTGTCCAAGTCTAATGTTAATTCATTACGCACATGAAAATATGGCAACAATTCAGGAAACTTTCTCTTTGCCTCGTGCCAATTATCTTTTGTAATTGCATCAATCATTTTTTGTAAAACTGAATCTGCTTGAGTAGATTTCTGAATTTCTTCAAGACTCAACGCTTTAGGAATGGCATGTGAAGCAATGGAATTGACATATTGCTCAGCATCAATTGAAATGGTGTCGATTATGTCTAATTGGTGGCGTGACATATAGTCTGCCGGATTAGATTTACCAGCTCTGTGGATAACTTTGAAATCATACGGTTGAAGTTTCAGATTCCATCTTTCAATGCGCTTGGGCGGTTTTGATGCTGGATTGTTGAAAATATGTTCAAGAGGTTTGTGATCTGTGACTAACGCAAAATCTTTACTGTAAATGTATAAGTGAAAGTATTCACACGCCCAAACTATTGCCAGTGCTTCATGTTCAATTTGTGAATATTGTTGTTCTGCTGGTGTTAAAGATCTACTGGCATAAGCAATAACTTTTGGAGCAGCAGTAGAGGCTGACCTTTGAGTCAAGGTCGCACCAAGTCCTACAGGACTGGCACCAACAATTACTTCTGTGATGTCATTGCAAGTAAAATATGCATTTACAGTATTTTGACGCAATGTTTTCTTGATATCATCCAATGCATTTTGCTGTTCTTCTGACCAATGAAATGTTACATTCTTTTTCACTAGGTCTCTAAGGGGCTGTGACATAGATGCTAAATTTGGAATGAACCTTGCACAATAATTAACCATTCCCAACAGACTGCGAACTTCACTAACAGACTGTGGAGGCTTCAGATCGTTAATAGCTTTGACATTTTTTGGGTCGGCTGAGATTCCATCAGAGCTGAAATGATAACCATAATAATCAATGGAAGATTTGGAAAACTCACATTTTCCTTTGTTAAGAGTGAGGTTATTTTCACCTAGCCGTTCAAATACAGCTCTTAAGGCATTATCATGATCTTTTTGGCACTTACCAAAAACAAGAATGTCATCACTCACATTCAAGACATTAGAAATTCCACTGAGAACTTGGCTGACAATATTCTGAAACAATTCAGCAGCAGAATTAATCCCAAAACTAAGTCGCGTGTATCTATACAGACCAACATGAGTCGTAAAGGTAGTAATATACCTAGAGTCAGGATGAAGTTCGATCTGGTGGTATCCTTTATTTAAATCAAGTTTTGAGAAAACTTTTGCACCGTTAATATCATGTATAATGTCATCTATTGTTGGCGTTATGTGTCTTTCTCATCGTATGGCCTTGATGGGTTGACGCATATCAACGCAGATCCTGACGTCATCTGGCTGATCGGCTTTTGGTGCAACAACAATCGGTGATACCCAGGGGGTGGGACCATTACCAGTGCCAACTCTTTCAATGATTCCTGCTTTTTCCAGATTAGCAAGTTCTTTCTCCACTTTCTTACGCAGATGAAAAGGTATGCGACGATGAGGTTGCATAACAGGCTGAACGGTTTCATCAGTGTGAAGCTTTGCTTGATATCCTTTCAGTTTCCCAATTCCAGTAAACCTGTTTGAATGTTGAGCTATCAGTTCCTGTGTCATTGATTCAGGTAACGATTGATTGATATTCACCTTTAGGAGGTTTAGAGCAGCAGCGCTGTCATATCCAAGTAAGCAACCACTGTTTCCTCGAACAACGAAAAACGTGTCTGACGAAAACTTGTCCGCTGTTTCGATTTCTCCATTGAATTTTCCTTTGAGTACAAGTTTATTGTTACCATAACCAAAAAGTTTCGTGCTTGATTTTTTAAGAGGCAGTGGTGGAGTCATGCTGTTATATGTTGCTTCATCGATAACATTGACTTTGGCTCCGGAATCGATTAGAAATCGAATCTCAGTTTGATCAACTTTGATGGTAGCATAGGGTCCTGACTTTTCACTGCCTACTGAATAAACTGAAAAGGTGTAACTTACATCTTCATCTTGTGCAAGTTGGTTTTCTCGGATGTCACTCTCAGGTTTTCTTGAAGTTGAATTTACAGAGGAATTATGATTGGGTGAAACGCAGTTTGCAGTCTTAGTTATTCCAGATTTTTTATTGCTTCGTTTGTTGTGGCTGGAGCGGCACATCCTTGCAAAATGATTTAATTTGCCACATGACAAACATTAATTACCTTCAGCTGGACAACGACCTTTGTGTGGAAAATCGTATCCACATCGGAAACATGTTTGAGTAGTATTGTTCTTCTCATGAACTTTGCTTTGTCTCTGAGTCGAGGGATGTCGATAGGGCTTTCTCTTTTTGTCACTTCGAGAGTTGATGTTTCGGACTGTCTCAGTTGATTGTGTGGCTTCAATTTCGTTAACTCCCTTGTCACAAAATTCATTTGTGCGTCCAGTGTCCAGTATTTTAGATAGAGTTAGGGCTGGGTCCTTCAAAATTGTTTTCCTCAGTTTAATTGATGAGCATCCTTGTACAATCTGAGACTTGATCTCCTTGTCAGCATCTACAAATTGACAATATTTCGCAAGTTGCCTTAATCTTGTCACAAACATATCTAGTGTTTCTGATTCGGCCTGTCGGGCCTGTCTGAATTTGTATACCTCGAATTCGGCATTTTTGATTGGCATAAAATAGTTGGTTAGACTATCTTTCGCCTTCTTGTAATTCTTCTCATCACCTGTGTCGCTTAATGTGCTGAATATACTTGAAACTGATTCTCCGGCAAAGTGAAGAAGCATGGCTCTCTTTCGTGTGTCATCCTTTATGTCGAAAGCCACAAAAAAGTTTTGAAGACGTCCGAGCCATTTCTCCCACCGAGGACCAACATTTGACTGTTCGAGGGTGTCTCCTAATGAAAACTCTGGAAACTGAAGACTCGCCATTTTTGAAGGATGTCTCGATTAATTCACAAAAGTTCACTATAAGTTTGGAAGACAAAATTGCTGTCTCATCTAAATGCAGAATCCCATCCAAATTCGGGATCCCATCTTCGTCACCATTGTAATATCCACAGACACACAGACACACAGCACAGGACTCGGATACACACAGTATACTGGACTACTTCTTTATTTCTCTCTATCTCTAACTCTGACTTACAATAAAATAATACATTAGCTTTTATATACAGGGGACGCAAGCACCATAATCACCATATTTATCAATGAGCTGTCATGACTGACCAGAGCAGTGTACTTGATCAAAACCAGGGATAAACCAGGGAGGACTAAATGGGGTATCTTATCTGGGTCGGTTGACAGATTAACCATAAATCAAAGTAACTATATTACAGGATATATCTCACATTTGGTATTTAAGTGTATCACATTGATGACACAATTCCTGTTGAGTTTGGTGGACATCACTGGTCATTTGAGGTCAACAGGGGTCACAATATTTCAAGAAGGATACCTTGGGCAGATCTCCCAGATAGGTTGTAGTTGTATCTCATTGAGTATACAAAAATTCCATTCTTTGGTGAAGGTCAAAGGTCATTTGCAGTCAACTTTGTCGCAGTATGGAATTTTTGTAAACATCTTATCTCAAGAAGGGAGGCTTGGACATATGTCATATTCACCATGCAGTCGCATCTCATTAAGCACAAAAACCAGTTGGTCTTTAATGGAGGTAGAAGGTCATTTGATGTAACCAAGGGTCAAGTTGTGAACATGTAGATATGAGCTCAAGAAAGGAAGCTTGTGTAGATCTCATATTTCATATAAAGCATACGTAGCTTATTGTGACACATACTTTTGCTATTATAACAGATTCAGAAAAAAAATTGTCTAAATTGGATCATCGAAATCACAATGCATTTCTGCATTCTGGTTCTGGCATTTTGGCCTGCTTCCCCCAAACTGGTAACCCTTATTACAGTCACTAAAAAACCCATTGATTGAGTAATGACTGAAACTGAGATTACATTGGATAAGCTTTAGCAGCAGGATAAACTAAAAAAGTTATGCTACAGACGTAGGTGGCAGTTATAGTTAATATTTTAGAACACAAAATTGCTCATAACTTTATAATGGAAGGAGGTACAGACTTTTTTCTTTCGGTAACAGTATGGGAATTTCAAAATGAATTTTGAGTACGATCTTTCCATCTGTGCAATTTCTGTGTTATTCGGCTTTAATCCGACAGAATTACAATGATGTGTACCAGTTCCACAAAATTCTCTTGCAACACATTTCTGATGTAAAATTTTTGTCTGGGATTGTCCTAAATATTTCTTGGAGGGTATTATGATAATGAGCGTGATTTAATATAGACTGATAAAAAACAGTTCAGCTATATAAAGGTCACCTACTTTGTGCTCAAATATTGTAAAAAACAATTTTCAAACATTTCAAATTTTTACTTTTTGTTTCCATTTTTGATTCCTTGCTGTAGGCAGGGGAATCTATGCAGTCCTGATGTCGTGTGTGGGTATGTATGTGTGTGTGTGTGACGGTTGCTCGTAAACACTCTATCTCAAGAAGGGTAACTCCGAGTAATTTCATTTTTGGCATGCTGGTTGCCCATATTGAGTAGATGATCCCTATTGTTTTTGGTGTCCAAATCTTGCATATTAATGAGGTTATGGGGTAAAACATAAAAATTTTTAAAACTGCCATAGTTCCTTATCCATGGGTCAGATTTGTTTTAAACTTGATAAGGTTGTCTGTTATTAACAGGTTCACGACCCTGTGAAATTTAATGCTTATCAATAGAGAGGAAGGGATAATTTTTCACTATAAAACAATAATAATAGCCTAAACACCATTATTGTGGTTATTATAAACTACCGTACAAATATATATTGATCCACATTGTGCAATAGCAGGTGTTTATTCTCTCGCACACAGTTAACTCAATGGGATTGCTCCCTACAGTACTGCATTTGTAACTTAGTGAGTAACTTCTAGTGTGGGGGGCTAATAAGTTGTCCAGAGAGAGAGTCTTGGTATGGGAGGTCATGGGGTCAGATAGAAAAGCATGCAATGGAATGTTAATGGGTTTATGAAAAAAGAAAATAAAAAAACCATCTGTTCTGTCATTTATTTGGATAATATCAATATCCAGAGGAACAGCTGGTAGCAGAACAAGGTTTCTTAACAATCAAATTGGAGTGCTTTCAATCATATTTCACAATGTCGGAAAAGATGGAGGAAGCAAAAATATTGCGGAGGAATCATAACTTATGGTCAACTTACCAGAACTTTGAGTGTGTTAAAAGCTACTTGTAACAAGGAAGAAATTATCCTGGTGGTTTACGAAGAATTTTGAGGTAAATATGGCAGACAAGCTGAGTTCAGATGAGGTAAGGTTGAGTTATTTGATTCAACTAACAACAGGCAAGACTAGAAGCAGCATTGATTACTTGTGTGTTTCTTGGAGCTCCGAGATAATGTTGACTGATTTCATACCATGGTCATACTGTACTTGATGTGTGGGTTGTATGGCCTGGGTAGGTGATCCCTATTGCTTTTGGTGGACATCAAATGTCGCAGTCATTTTAGGTCACCAAAATAAAGGTCATTTTGGGTTAAAGGCTTGTGGTGTATCAAGAAAAATAACTGCAGTTGATCTTATACTTGTTATTTGAATAATTCATGTTTGTTGTAATATAACCATGTAGCAAGGAATCACAAAGCCTTTTGGCTTTCTGGTTTTCTTCTTCATGTTTCCAAGCAACCTGATTTCCGTAAAGTTAGACCCACGTAGCATGTTTCAGCGTCTAAAGCCTACATATGATAGTAAAAATAATTATGTGTATCCCTAAGGGTAACTAGTAGTCACCAGGGTTTCCCCTGGGTTTTTCAGAGCATGAGGCGGTGAGGGCAAATTACCGCCTCATGCCGCCATGAATTTTGGGTTCAAATCTTCAAATCTACTTAGTAGGTTCTCGAAGTGTAGGTGATTCTAGCATTTTGACCATGATATAAACAGGGCTGGAAAGAGTGTAAATCTCCAGGAGGCTAATTACAATGTAGTCGGATTTTCCGCCAGACCTTACATGGCGCCGTATGCATCATTTGATAGGGAAATGATTGTCAAACCAGCGTGGGGGTCAATGGACCCACCATAGGGCCCCTTGTGGAGTCCATGGACGACTCTGGTAGGATCCAGGGTGCACAGCACCCGGAAACTTAGCGATTTTAGCGTTTTTAGACGTGTCCGAATCATTTGAAATCCATGCTAAATTTCAACTCTTCAAGTTGTGTCGGGTGAAAACACGATAGTTCTATCAGAAAAAAAATTATTGATATTGCTTCAAAATGAAAACATTCTATGAAATGTTGCACATGCCATGTATAGAGTAAACTGTATTAAATACATTTTTGAAGTTGAAAATGTCCCTAAAAGTTTCATGAAAGAATCACGTAAGATTGTGTGCAGCCTTCCGAAAATGTTAAGTAATGAAATCCTAACACAGTGGGTGTATACTGAATAGTCTAACCACCCTTTGCAATTCATATTTCGGTACTACAGGGATCAACTGACATTTTGTATAAAGTTGCAGCTTTCAGAGTTTTTCAAGGAAGATTTCTTTTTAATGTTTTGTTCATTGATCCTAGTCACTTCAAAATGTTTAGACCAAAGGTTTGAAGAAGCAGACTATTGGTTTCGTGAAGGGTTTTGGACATAGAAATATACGTTTATTTTTGTATTTCTATGGGTTATGATATGTTTGGCAGCTGTCATTCTGCAGATAATTTGCGTATGCAGGTAGACCTAAGGCAGGCCTAAGCTTATGCTTTTTAATTGACATCGGATGTAGTAAAGGAGGTACATACGTAGAATCCTCTGGAAACATTTGCCAACATTGTTTTTTCACATGTGTAACTTGAAAAATATTGATCATGAGTAAAAAGTAAGGGCATTCTATTGCAGGAATAGTAATTTACTTCAATTTTTGTTGAAGATTGAACGTGGATGGGGCATTTGGGATACACATTTGAATGGATTTATTTACCAGTTATTTCCGAAGGTAACTATTTAGGAAACCACACGTGTGATCTCTACCATTCTGTGATCGAATGTTCAATACAAGTTATGCATGATATGTACAAGATAAACACGGCCAGAAGTACAGAATCGGATTTCCCGCGAGACGCAAAATTTCCCGGGAAGGAGCCTCTGGCTTCACAGCTTTTTCCAGCCCTGGATATAAACATGTGAGGTAATGTTGCACGGTATACCGGTACTTTCGTAAGTACCGGTCTGTACCGGTACCGGTACAGTACTATACCACCAATTAAAAGGTACCGAAGTACCGCCGACAACGGTACCAAACGGTACCGCGAAAATAAGCTTAACGTTAGGCCTGACGTTAGGCCTAACGTTACTAACGTTACACTTGTGATGTTCGTTTTAACTTGAAAGAGAATAAAGTTTGAAAAACGACTTTGCGTGTTTTATTTGTAACCTCTCAGTCAAACTTTTAAACAATGATGGAATATATTATAAACAGTATTACAAAAATATTATATGAAAAATCTGTGAAAAGGTAAAAGCATATATTACAGCTTCGTCAAAATGAACTTACAACAGAATGGCTTCGTAAGTGGCCTATATGTGTACAGTGTGCACTGTGCTGATATTTGGTTACGTACTGGGACTTGGGAAGTAAGTGCAGCATCCAGTAACACCTCGCTAGCAGTGTGATCGAAAGAAATGTGTACCAGGTGAGTAAAATAGGATTTATAGATTCCATTTCAAGAAAAATTACCTCTTATGACTGAGAGAGATCTGTGAAACTTCATTGGATTGATACGATTTACATTGTTTCATGTGAAAAGAGAAGAACACTTGTGCAGTTTGGAAATACTTTGAATATTTACTTTTCTCCTGTTATCAACATTCTAGATAACATCAGGCATCAATGAAATTACAGTATGTCTATAAACTCTCCACGAAACATTATCGGACACGCTAAGCATTTTTTTTATGGGGGGGCTTTTGTTTGTGCATTGTTTCTGGTTTTGCCGATTCTAAAATCAGCTTCAAAATCCTCTACCCATATAGTTTTTAGTTTTTCAGAACTGTACTCCACGAAGAAAAAAAAAAGGTTCTAGTTACAACATAAAGAATCTGCATCACAATTGCCACAAACCCCATTAGCAACATCATGGCGCCCTTAAGGGATAGGAGTTGGCACTCTGTTCCATCCCTTCTACCATAGTACCACTGTGGACACATAACGGGCCAAGTCCGGGGTAACATGTGGCAGAGCCACTCCATAAATATTACTAATAAGAGTCCAAGGAACCATTAACTGACATCCATGTACCAGTATTCCATTTTCAATAGTACATAGTCGGGCCGAAGCCAACAGTCAGGAGAATGGCAGTGACAAGTGAACTGTAATGCTATTTATAAGTTTTCACATATTTTTGTTTTGAGAGTCTAGTCTTTCCTTCACACAGAAAATAAGCTGGCTAGATTTTAGAAGGGTACTGAAATACACAGTTTATTAAGACAATTGTTATTCCTTCCTTATTCCATTTGCGTGACGTTCCATGTGTATTGTTTGCTGGCATTCACTCTTTCAAAATATTTCTGATTGAGTCAATACAAAGTCTGTAGTCGTCAGAACATACACGGAAGTGGTATGCCATTATAACGATACACGTGGGCAGTAATAGTTTCAGTCACGATCGAGGCCATCGGGTCCAAAATCATGTCATCTCATTGATTTCATTAATAATTAATCGATTATACTCTGCGCAATTCATTTAATGTTAAGAGGGTATGAGCTACGCAAATAAATCACTGAATTGACCTCATTAATATTGAAAATCTCTTCCACATAAATGAGAACGTTGCATTGGGAATTCCGGAGAGGCATGCATGGGCTACGATGAAACCCTTTCTCGCGCGCTAGCCTTCCATCTAATTAAATACGAAATAAAGTCCTGCCTGCCACTCGCATTATAAACTTGTGATTGGCTGTCGAAAATCGCGGGAAAAGGTCAACAAAAGATCTAAGACTTGTTGATCACATGATATCATTCAGCTCATGAAGGTCAGTCAATCTAGAATCTACGTTGCAGCTTGGGGGCGGGGCTTATCTCGATCGACTCGATCAGAGCCGGCGACGAACAGCTGAAAATTTCCCATTGAAATAGTACAGTGCTTCGCTCGCTTCGAGCCACAGATTTACTGTACAAATTTACATACAGTTGTGTGTATTGAATGTCCAACAAGCCTGGTAGTATTTCAATCATGTTGTTAGCGTATACAATCAGCCGACACAGTCGGTGAATTCCAGAGAATGTTTTCACAAGACAAAACAAGTTTCCAGGATTTTATGCTACGAAATCAGTTGTAACAATTGTACAGTAATTAGCACACTACAAATACGTTAACTCAGGATGTTTTCCGAGGATTTTCTTGAGTTAAATATCAAATGTTTTTCTCTCTCTGGGTACCGGTATCGTACCGGTACCATTTGTGGCGGTACTGACGGTACCAATTTTAGGCAGTACCGTGAAACGTTAATGTGAGGCGGTAATTACGGCATTCTTTGGCAAGGCGGTCTTAAAAAGTTGTGAGGCGGCCGCGTCCGGAATTAAGTACCAGGGGAAACCCTGATCACAATCCATCTCAAGGTCATAAAAATTGCCTTGAACAAGACTAAGGGTGGCTGCAGAAAAATCTTTATCTTTGTTGTTGTTGCTCATAACCAGATCATCGAAACCACAATGCATTTTTGCATTCTGTTTATATTTCGGGTGTATGTTGGTCATAATGAGAAGATGATTCCCATTGATTTTGGTGGAGGTCAAAGGTCATTTGAGGTCACCAAATGTCAAATGCAAAAACCTTGTAAACAATACCTGTATCTCCAGAAGTGTCCTGTCCTACGTACTGTGTGAGTTGGCCATTCTGAATTGATGATCTCTATAGACTTTGGTGGAGGTCAAAGGTCATTTGAGGTCACCAGAGAAGAAAATGTGAAAATCTTGTGAACACAATATCCAAAGAAAGGTCACCATGCCTGATGTCATACATATTGTGTGGGTTGTTCATAGTAAGTAATGGTCCCTGTTGTCTTTGGTGGAGGGCAAAGGTCACATGACGTAACCGGATTTCAAGCTGTGAAAACTATGTAAACATGGCATCTGAAGAAGGATAATCTTGACTGACTTCATACTTAGTGTTTAAATTGGCCATTATGAGTGGGTAATTCCTGTTGTTTTGGTGGAGGTCAAAGGTAATTTGAGTTCAACAGATGTAAAACTGTGAAAACATAATAAAACAATATCTTAAGCAGGGTAACCCTGACTGATCTCATATTTAGTGTGTGAGTTAGCCATATTAAGCAGATATTCCCTCTAGATTATGGAGGTCATTTGAGGACACCAGAGGGTCAAACTTTTAAACCTTGTAAACATGGTGTCTACAGAAGGATAACCTTGACTGATTTCATATTTAGTGTTTAAATTGGCCATTCTGAGTAGATAATTTCTATAATTTTTGTGGTGGAGGTCAAAGGTAATATGAGGTCACCAGATCTGAAACGATATAATCATTGTTAATTTTTAAATGCAATATCTCAGGCGGGGTCACCCGTGACTGATCTCATATTGATTGTGTGGGTTAGCCATACTAAGAAGATGATTCCTCTTGATTTTGGTGGAGGTCAGAGGTCATTTGAGGTCACCAGAGGTCTTACTGTGAAAACCTTGTAAACACTACGTATAAGTGTCTGTAACTCATGCCTAGCATGTGGATTGTCCATATTGGGTGATCCCCATTATTTTTGGTTAAGATTAAAGGTCATTTAGAGTTACCAGAGGTAAAAGAGTGAAAATTACGTAAACTATTATCTTGAAAAGAGAAACACTGAGAGATCTCATGCTTTGCATGTCTTTTGCTCATATTCAACAGTTGTGCCCGACTGTTTTTGGTTGAGGTCAAAGGTCATTTGATGTCATCGCAGTCAAAATTGTGTAAGCACTTTATAAAACTCAAGGATGGTAACTGTGAGGAATGTTATATTTAGCATGTGCATTGCCCATATCAATAGATAATTTCTATCAATTTTTGCATCTATTGTTTTAAGAGTAGGTGAAAGGTCATTTTGGGTCAAAACCTTTTTACCATGATATTTCAAAATGAATAAACTGTAGTTGATCTCATTGTCATGTCGGTAATTCATGTATGCTATAATTTCACCATGACAAGGAATCTTTAAACCTTTTGGCTTTCTGGTTTGAGCTCTTTTGTAAGTACTTCCCTGAGGAGAGATCATGAAACAACAATAGCAACCCTTGGCCCACTGTCTATATTACTGTTGTCACCATGGTAAAATTGTGTGGAAAATTTTATGATAACATAGAGACACAAAATTATCCATTTTCACACTTTTTGTATGTAAATCGTAAAATAAATAATAATATACTGTAAATATTTATATTCCACTTACAGCATGTAACTGGACAAGGTCAAGCCGTAACAGAAGGACATCTGTCTATATTCCTTTCTTGGTCTACCTTTGCATTAGTGTGTATGTCTTGCAATTTCTTATGTGGTTATGTAGACAACCAGTTGCAAATGCCACATTGCCATATCATAAATAATTTGTGCAGTCTTTATCAAAATTTCAAACAAAATCTCAAGAAAAGCAGAATTGAGTGATCTCAGTTTAGCATCTTGATGTTTAACAACAAATGAATGTGCATCACATTGAATCACTACATGAATTGCTTCAGTTTTTGTAACCACAATAATCACAAAGACAACTTTTTGATTCCTTGCTGAAGGCAGAAGGAATCTATGCGATGGTGATGTCGTGTCTGTGTGAGGGTGTATGTGTGTATGTGACACTTCTTGTAAACACGATATCTCAAGAAGGGTAATCATGACTGATGTCATACTTGGTGTGTGGGTTGGTCATATTGAGTAGATGATTCCTATTGTTTTTGGTGGAGGTCAAAGGTCATTTGGGGTCACCAGAGGTCAAAATGTGAAAACCTTGTAAACACGATATCTCAAGAACGGTAACTGTGACTGATGTCATACGTAGTGTGTTTTTTTTTCATATTGAGTAGATGATCCCTATTGTTTTTAGTGGAGGTCAAAGGTCATTTGAGGTCACCAGAGGTCAAAATGTGAAAACCTTGTAAACACGATATCTCAAGAACGGTAACTTGTCTGATGTCATACGTAGTGTGTGGGTTAGTCATATTGAGTAGATGATCCCTATTGTTTTTAGTGGCGGTCAAAGGTCATTTGAGGTCAACGGAGGTCAAACTGGAAAAACCTTGTAAACATAATATCTCCAGAAGGGTAACTGTGACTGATGTCATACTTACTGTGTGGGTTGGTCATATGAAGTAGATGATCCCTATTGCTTTTGGTGGAGGTCATTTGAGGTCACCAGAGGTCAAAATGTGAAAACCTTGTAAACACGATATCTCAAGAACGATAACTGTGTCTGATATTATACTTGGTGTGTGGGTTAGACATATTGAGTAGATGATCCCTATCGTTTTTGGTGGCGGTCAAAGGTCATTTGAGGTCAATGGAGGTCAAACTGGAAAAACCTTGTAAACACAGTATCTGCAGAAGAGCAACTGTGACTGATGTCATACTTACTGTGTGGGTTGGTCATATTAAGTAGATGATCCCTATTGCTTTTGGTGGAGGTCAAAGGTCATTTGAGGTCACCAGAGGTCAAAATGTGAAAACCTTGTAAACATGATATCTCAAGAACGGTAACTGCGACTGATTCCATACTTGGTGTGTTTGTTGGTCATATTGAGTAGATGATCCCTATTGTTTTGGTGGAGATAAAGGTCACTTGAGGTCACCCTGAGTCAAACTGTAAACACATTGTAAACACAGTATCTCTAGAAGGGTAAGTGTGACTGATGTCATACTTGGTGTGTGGGTTAGTCATATTGAGTAGATGACTCCTATTGTTTTTGTGGAGGTCAAAGGTCATTTGAGGTCCCCCGAGGTGAAAATTTTCTAGCACATTATCTCCAGAAGAGTAATGTTGACTGATGTCATACTTGATGTGTAGGTTCCCCATACTGGGTAGGTGATCCCTATTGCTTTTAGTGGACGTCAAATGTCATTTGAGGTCACCAAAATATAGGTTATTTGGGTTAAAGGCTTATTAAAGTGGTGTTTCAAGACCAGTAACTGCAGTTGATCTCATTCTTGTCATGTGAATAATTCATTCTTGTTATAATATAACCATGTGGCAAGGAATCACAAAGCCTTTTGGCTTTCTGGTTTAGTCTATGTTTGGTTCCTCTTTTTTTACAGGATTGAAGAAAAAAATTCTGCAGAAGGTGACAGCTTTATTCACAGATGTAGGATTTGATCATCTGAGCAACAGCCATGATTTAGGCCCAAAGCATGGTCTACTGGTATTCTTCTCTGGAACAAGTGGAAGGTGACACATTTGCTTTGTGATGAACTTAGTGCAAACATATTTAATCACCATAATGTTAAATATTACCATCTCATCCCTAAACATGTAGTGTACTTGATAGGATATTGTTGCTTTGGGGGTAGAGAGCATTATGGCTCTCTCGGTTGGCATAGCAACAGTTCCCATGGTAACATCATGTGATTGACATTTGATGCATGGGGGTCTAACCTGGTATGTTCTGTATGGTGACCCAGAACACCCCCATAGGAAGTAGTGGTCAAAATGTGTGAAGGTGTGTGTGTGATATAGAAAATACCAATTTCAAAAGTTTTCATCTGCAACTCCACCAAGACCACAAAGAGGATGAAGGTCAAAGTTGGTAGGTAGGTAGGTAGGTGACCCACGGTCTGCAGTTGTTTCTGCAAGGTCAGAGGTCAAACATCAGAGGTCAAAGATCAAATCTGTGAAAAGTATATATTTTCAGCATTTCTTAATCCAAAATGGTAATTTCTTGGGACCATCAAGATCATCATATACAAGATTTTATCTAAAATCATGCATGTATGTATTTTGAGGTCAAATTTTAAGTTTCGCACAAAAGTTTGCATCTGCAGCTCCTCCATACAAAACCACAAGGCCGACGAATTTCAAAGTTGGTAGATAGGTGACCCATGGTCTAAAGTTGTATCCCGTCAAAATTTAAGGTCAAAGATTGGGGTCAAAGATCGTCAAATTAGTTAAAACCTTGTTTGGTTTTGATGACAGTTGTAACCTTTGAAATCATGCATACGTGTGCATGTGGATGTGTGTGCATGTATGTATGTTTGTAATGCCTTACCTTGTAAACAGGATATCTTAAGAAGGGATGCTTATACAGATCTCATATTTGGTATGTAGGTGTACCATGTTAAGTAGAGAAACCCTATCGTTTTTGGTGAAGGTCAAAAGTCATTTGGGGTCAACAGAGAGATTGAGCTCAATCCTATTGACTCGTAGTGACAGGGAATGGGCAAAGAATTCCACAGCACTCCTAAATGTCCTACTTTAAATGTGCGTATATCTTCCATCCTTACCCCCCGCTCTTTTCATAGCCATTTTCTTTTTCTATATGATGTGATTATTTGCGGGATTGCACTCGAATAAATTAAACAAAATGTGAAAAGAACCGTGTATCTTTCTTTTGCTTGTGTCGTCACTGAGCATCGATATATATATATATATTGCAGACTACAAAACGATGAAAAATTTATTTGAAATTTTCAGTTCCCCTTCAAGCAAGGCGAAATTAAATGGATTTTTAAGCTCAATTCCCATGTCACGGGCCTGAACAAAGACCTTGTTGTCCTAAACCAATACTCATTTTATCATCCTACGTGATTGCTTACTTTGGCAATTATCACCTGGCTATCGCCTTTCACATTCTGTTGCTAACTTATTTTTACTACATTACTGCATAGACTCTTCTAGGCTGGCTCATATTGTTGCTGAAGAAGGTTCCAGAGGAACCGAAAATTTCAAATAAATTTTTCATTGTTTTGTACTCTTCAAGTCAACCAGTTATGTTTTTATTTGCACACTGTTTAACTGTTTATTTCCTCCAAGTACACGTGGACTTCTCTTTAAGCATATATATATATATATATATATATATACACACACTTGTACGTACAGGACGTTTTCTACATGGTTGTTACACTGTTTCACGATTCGTGATTCTGGCCTATGCAACTTGTGCATGTAAGAAAAGCTCCAAATCTTAATCTCCAAACACTCGATCAATAAACGCACTGAACTGATATCCACATGCAGGCACAGAGCTAAGTTCAGCTATCATACGAAGAAGAAAAGATGATTTTAGTGTGTTGTCTGATGATCGCTGTGAAGGCAAGTGTTTAAAACACAGTGTAACAACCATGTAGAAAATGTCCTATACGTACATGTGTATCATAGCTCTACCGAATGTAGTGTGCACTCTACTTTGGACAGTGATATGTTTTGTACGTTGGTATTTATATGTGTATATATATATACACACACACAAAGATTGGAGAGGTCTAATAAAATTGCTATATCTATCTCTAAGTCTTCCAAACATTGCTCTAATGCAGAACTACAGATCTCTTTCAGATGTTCTACAATTGGTTCATTTTTCAAGGTTAAAAACACAATTCCTGATCTTAAAACAGTGGTTGTATATATCATATTCCTTGTGGTGACAAAACTTGTGAAGATAATTACATTGGAGAGTCCAAACTCAGGCTTTGTGATAGATTTAAAAAAACATGTAAATGCTGACTACTTCAAGGAATTCAGTTCCATACACGATCATTGTAAAACAGTGTCCCATAAACTTCCAAACCCAGGTGATGTTTAAGTTCTCCATGTAGAGAAGGACTGGTATAGACATAAGATCATGGAGTCTCTTTTCATTAAGGACTTACAACCTACCCTGAATAGAAATGTCCAGAATTTTAATCTTCAGCTATTTTGAGCTGGTATTACTCGCTTACTTCTGTTACAGCTGTTATTGTAATGTATTGACTTGTATCATCAGTTTGCTATTTCGCCTTGACGATGTAAGGTGTATTCTTACGAAATATTGGCGTAAAACATACGTACATACATAACATTTTCGACCAATGTAGCATTTTGCCCTATCCTACATACTACTGTGCCTTATCCTGGATACTGCTACTACTAATGTACAGTAATATGTCAGATTCAAAATTCTCATAACTGAATCATCAAAAGCACAATACCTTTGGGCTTTTGTTTTCCAAAAAATTACAGGTAATATAGTTTGTTTTTACATGCCAGCTTTATTAGACATGTCATAGAGCATCTAAGTGTTGAAACAACATCAGTGATTGCTTTTCTGATCAAACCTTTTTATTTGTTTACTTACTTTATTCTTACTCTGCACTGTTCTACATGGCAAACTGCAACTGCAAGTTGGGAGAACCCTTTGTTGGATTTTTTTCAATTGTGTAGGCCTTGAAAGCTACAAAATCTTGCTTGAAAATAGAAACACATTAAAATCAAATGTTAATAATGAAATTCGCTTCCTTTTGTGTGGAAAATCTGTGGCCTTAATAAGAAGGAGCCTATTGATTTTGATAGAAGTCACAGGTCATTTGGGGTTTCCAGGAGTCAAATCACAAAACAGAAGAAAAGAACTGCAGATGTTGTGCATTGTATGTAGTTGTACCACATTGAGTAAGGGGAGCCTGTTGTTCTTTGTGGAGATCACAGGTCATTTTAGGTCCTTAGGAATAAAAAAAAAAACTTGTAAACACACTGATTTGAAACTTGGATTGAGTTCATAGTTGGTGTTTAGGTGAACTACATTGATTATTTGAAAGAGAAATAAAGCCTGTGCTAAATTCAGGCTTGGAGTAATCAGTAATCGTAATCGATTACAATCGATTACATTTTCCAAAGTAATCATAATCGATTACTTTTGCAAAAATTAAACAGTAATTGTAATCGTAATCGATTACAATGGCAAAGTAATCGTAATCATGGTTTAATTATGATTACATTCAAGTTAAATGTATAAAAGAAGTGTAAAGAAGTAGAAGCTATTTAAACAATATTTTTCAGTGCTTGTTTCTTCTGCTGGGTTGACTACAGTTCAGTTTCTTGCTTTGTTGGATGCTCCAGAGGGGCTGTCACAGTAATAAGTGCATGAGATTCAAGTTCTACGCTTTGGTATAATTTGTTCTGTGTTGGTACAAGCAGGAATTTGAGTCTTGCACATTTTGTCCACTCATGAGCCATTCTACACAACTGTTTGACATTATATGAAACACAAGTTTAATTAAACAATAGCTGTCAGCTTCAGGCATTCTACTGACCCTGTAATTCCTGTAACTCTATCTGTATTTTCCTTCTCTCTATAAGTCTGCCCTTTTGCCAAATTTGCCCTATAAGCCCTGTTTTTTTGGGGGGGGTTCCTGTTTTTTCTGGTATTTCCTTGAGTCCAAGAATGGTGTGATTCCTGATGTTTGCAGAAAAGTTCAACTGTATGATCAAATTTTAACAGATGATTTAGAGTGTTGCATATTGTCAATATTTCTGTTGTTAGCCTAGTGTATTACATTTCTTAACTAATTGGTTTTGTAGTGATAAGTGATACCAATATTTTTAGAGAAAAAAATGCATGCTTTCAAAATAAAAACCCCCAGGGCACATCAAATTCTTAATTGTGAACAAAGGATTACATGAAACGCATGTGAGGTGAGTCCATCCCTGGATATCACAAATTTAAAAATTTAGTTTAAATTTATTCATGATGAAATTGTGAAAGGGAAATTTGTAAATTGGTCAATATTTGATAGATTTTCATGCAAATTGTGGCTATTTTCAACAATTTAATGATAAATTCGGTCAATTTTCCAAAATGTGTTTTTACTCTCCATATTTCCTCCTACAGTATGTAGGCTTACAGGGCAGTAGAGAGCCTGAAAGCAACATATAAAGTAAAATAAAGTTAATACTATTTTCACTGATCTATATTAACCTGCCACGTGTGTTGAGACAAGAGATACTACAGTTAGTGGCAGTTTTTGTACATTTAGTGTGTTTGTGTTATTTACATTGTACTGTTCAATGTTATTTGTGTGTTTTTCCTTCTATTAGACTCACGAGAAATAAATCATTACACTGTTTTCAACACATTTTCAAGAGAGAGATGCAGTCACACATTGAGTGCATGATCGCTAAGCGATAACCCAACGCAGGTGTCAACTTGACCGCCAGAAAGTTGTGAGAATTGAGATGCAAAATGGTGCTACTTAGAAACAATTTTTGCTCTATTTGAAATATCAGCAGCCTATTGTCAACTTTTTTCCGCGGAATCAAGTTTTTTGGAAGGATGCACGCATTGGGCAGTGTTTTGTAGGGGGCATTTCAGGTGGTGTGTCATTTGGTTGTCTGGGCCACCCTAAAACCACACTTGGATAGCTCTGCTTTAACGTATGCCTGCAAAATCATAATGATGTTGGCCTAAAACAAATTGAAAGAAGACTTTTACATAACTGGACTGTATCACATAGTTGTTGTATTGCATGTCTTCTCTTTGTAGAAGTCTAGAGGTACTGTATACTTATGGATAAAGTGTAACAAAACAATGCAATCACGATTGCAATCATGATTACATTGCAATGTAATTGTAATCATAATCGATTACTTTCATTTTAGCTGTAATCATGATCGTAATCGTAAAATCTGAAGTAATTGTAATCGTAATCGATTACATTCAGATGTAATTGCCCCATGCCTGGCTAACTGCACAAACTTGGACTTTAATGTGATGGTTGCAAAGTTAAAACCTTAATTTTGCAGATCACGGCCCCTTCATTTGCACATATTGAAACTGATTTTCAATTCCTGATTAGGAGAGGCCATGAGAGCAGCAATAGGAATGGAAATAAGCATAAAAGCAATTGCATTCTCTCATATTGATATTGAATAATTGCAGGTTAACATTAAATTGAAAGGCAATTTCTAGAGCAGGTGAAGAGCTTCATTAGTGGAATTAAAATTGAACTAATAATAGCATTCACAATTTCAATATCACATGGAAAGATTTAAGATCTGTAATGAAGTTGTTCTTGCAAGCATCTGTTTAGGAGCCAAGACACTTACAGATAAACTCAATACCAGTATGTTCTTTGTGTTATACCTTTCAAAAAGGCTCTTGTTTGAAATGAGGCCAGTTGAGGTCAATATAGTTTGAGATGTGAGTAATATTGCAGTTTCAGCATCAGTAAAGCATCCTTGTTTCCCACAAGGTTAACAGATTTTCTCAGAATAAGGCTTTTGATTTCCCACCAATTTCTAGCTGTTGGATCATTTTGATGATGGTCAAATGTCATTGTGGAGCAAACAAAGGTAGAGTCATGAACAGTTACTTTTTAATGAAGCAGATGTCTCAAGATGGAAGAGTTTACATTTTATGCTGTTTTATGACAAGTCAGAAACCTGTCAGTGACCATTGCAAGTCAACATTCTCTATTATAAAGACAGATATGCATTTATTTCATCATCATACTTGCAATGCAATCTCATTCATTTTCTGTTTTGTGTGTATTCTTTCACGAGTCTCATTGTTTCCACAGAAATGCAACAATCCAAGTATTTGCAGATGGAAGTGTGGCTGTTAATATTCAAATACCATCATCTGAGGCAGTGTCGGAGCAATTTGATCTGCACTCACTTGTTGAAGATATGAAAATCTTGATGTGCTCAAAAACAGTCAAAGTGTAATATTTTTATCTCTTAATTAATGTGCACAATTTATAAAAACCTAACTGGATGGCAGACTGTGATATGTTAGGAATTTTTGTATTATTTTATTAGGTCCAGTCGAGCAAGGAATGCAATTTGCATGGTTTGATTTGCAAAAGTACTATTGGTTTTATTTGAACTGTAGCATATAGAAAAAGTCTTGTAAGTTTTTATTGAGCTTTCATTTTTTTAGTGTTTCAGGTTATTTTATTAACAATGTGATACAGTACTGACCACATTTCAAAGTAGACAGCCTTCAGTATGAAGTGTACATTCATTAAGTCACAACTGTGACCTAATAATTGCAGTCAATCTAATTATTAGCACTGTGGGACTTGATACAGCAGTAACAACTCTTCTTGAGTAATGGCTACAATTTTGTGCCTTGGATGTCCTATGCTAGAACCAGTTTTTAGCTCACATCAGCTACCTACCTACCTACCTGTCTGTCTATCTAGTTAGCTAGGTAGCTAGCTATCTAGATCTATCTATCTGTTTATCTATCGATCTATCTGATTTATCTGATCTATCTATCTATGATTTATCTATCCAATTTAATCTATCTAGTCTATCTAATCTGTCTAATTTTTCTAATCTAACTAATCTATCTATTCTATTTAATCTATCTAATCAATTTATCTAATCTTATCTACTGATCTAATGTATCCAGTCTTTCTTTCTAATCTATCTTTCTTATATATCTAATCTAATCTATGGCATCTATCTCTTCTATCCATCTATCTACTTATCTATCTCATCTGTCTACTCATCTGTCTATTTACCTACTCCATCTTTTCATCTATTTACCTACTCTGTCTACTCTTTTATTTACTCTATCCATCCACAATATTTCAAAATGCTTTTCCTCCATCACTCTTTCATGCATTTGCATGAAATTTGGACACAGTGTTTTACAGGTGATAGACCATTCTGTGTGTTCAAATATTTGTGGTTCAAGGTCCCTTGTGGGTGCTGTGGCCCATTTTATGAAATTCTGCAAAGCATTTCTCCTCCCACAGATTCTCTATATGTTGATGGTTTGTCACAATAATACTTTATTAGTGGTACATTCTGTGTGTTCAGGGATTTTTAATCCAAGGCCCCATGTTTTCTCTGTGGCCCGTTTTATGACGTTCTTTTCTAAATGCTGCTTTTTTCCATGCTTTGATGGGCTTATATGTGGGGGAACTGTTCAAAACTGGCGTCTGCTGATCCACGCGAAGGTGAATACCGCTCTGAAGCAACGAATGTTCCTATTGACGTCACACACACATCTCCGAAGTTTGCCAACGTTAAATGAGCACATAAGTCCTAGCACCATTTTGTGCAGTGAAAGTTTACACAAAGGTGTGTCTTGATCTGAAAAGGTCACAAAATTTGCTGCCATTCACAGGGAGTAATATCCGAACAAAAGCTTACTCAAACACATCAAAAGGTGATTCCTATTCAGAGCCAGGAACAGTACTAATCCCCTAAGCCACAGGAATGGTACTAATCCCCTAAGCCAATTACAACTACACAACTTTTAATAATGTTCTTGGTTTAAATCATATACACTAACAGTGTACATCATAGTATAAATGATATTCCACTACATATGCAGTTTGTGTTTGCTGCACGATTGCGTAATTCTCTCTTTTTCTCTAAGCACAAAAAAATTCTCTCCCCCCAACAATAAAACAAAGTAAGAGACATTCTTTTTCATTTCCTTTGCTTAGATCAACATTGGCTTGTTTGCAGTAAAATGAGCCTCCACCTTTTTTTTCATGTTTTATTACGAAACAGTGAAAGCCAACTTCGACTGTGACCATGATGTTGTTACAAATGAGAAAATTTCTCCCAAGTTAACCAAAGTAAAAATGTATCTTCAATATTTTAAGAAATCGTCTCCGTTTGAAGGTTGTTAATAATCAGTAACCCTTGTTGGCTATTATTGCTGCAAGATCCTAGGTATTAGACCATTGCATTTTCCCTTTGCTGTTTTATGTAAAATAAAGGCCAGTTTTATCCAGGTCATTAGCAATTATGATTATGAATGTTTGCCCAAAAAAAGGGAAAGAAAAAGCAATGCTATGATACTTTTTTTTTCAAAATGGAAATGTATGTCACACGTACTAGGTACGGTAATGTTGGCAGATTTTTTGAAGTCTTGTCGGAAAAAGTTTCTCCTGTTGATAAGCTGTCTGTGAGGTTTCAGCTAGTGGAAAGGATCACATGTTTTGTAAATTTGAATTAAGGTCTGTTTTATAAAATTTCCCTAAAACAGTCTCTAATTGAAAAATCTGAGGTTTCAACTCAATCCCCCGACAGATGATACCCATATCTTTTTGTAACTGTGAACGATCAATTAGCCATCTGACAGTTGTTGAGCATTGACAGGTATCCACGGTACAGGACACAGACCAAAAGCAGGGGCCCATTGCTTGACTTGTGATTCTGTCAATAGTGCCTCATCTGTTACCTCCTGGTCCAACCCATTTAAAGGACAAATCACTGTGATTTGTCAAACTGTATGACATAATGACCAAAATGGTAATGTTTTCTGAAATTCGTGACATTTTTCCACTATTCGTAATGTTGATAATCATATTAAAAATATTTATTAACTGTGGAAACTCCCTTATTTTATGTACACAACATTGAACCCGTACCCCTACTATATATTGGCATGACACACGTAGACTATAAGCTACCATAGCTAGCACTTTAACAGTCATGTAATTCATGTTTGACGTACATTTAAACGTAATACAAATAGCTGGTTTAAGTTAGCCTAGCTAAGGTATTCTTGTAACTCTGCACAATAATTTACTTTTCACAATTTCATTACCGTTGCATGAATTCACACATGCAGCTGAATGTGTGTGTGTTTTGTTTAGGAAGAGGCTAATAGTTCAACCAATTCAGACTATGTATCAACAAGCGAGGTCTATGAAACTTAGGAAATGTTAGACCTAGATTAAATTTGCATGCGACTGCTAGTGGTAGATACAGTGTAGGCCTAACGTTAATTCGCCGTAGTTAGACTACAGTATAGGTGCATTAATTTTTTGATTCTGTATATGTGTAGAATTTGTGGTTAAAGGTCTTGTGACATAAAAATGACATTTTGAGGTATTGGGTGCATTAGGCATTCAAAATGTTGAAAATAGCCGCAAAGTGCATCAAAATCCATCAACAATTGACAAATTTACAGGCAAATTAGTGTCTCACAGCTGTGTCATGAATAAACATTGGCTAAATATACAAATTTGTGACATCAGGAGAGGGACTCCCAGGATATGTCTTATGTTATTCCTTTGTTTATGTAACCTTTATTTCAAGGTCATTTGAGAATTTTACATGCCCAGAGGGTTTTATTTTGGAAGCATGTGTTTTTTCCTTCAAAAATATTGTTATCACTTACCAATGTGAAACTCAGTAATTAAGTAATTAAGAGGCAAAATATATAGGGTTAGCAAAACAAAAACTGACACTGAGCAACACTCCATGTCATCTGTTTTCCGTTTTCTTCAAAATTTGAAAATCATATCTCAAAAACGGTAATAGATACAAACAAAATTCCAACGGATTTCCACTCAGGGTTTTACTTTGTAATGTTTGCATGAAGGGAGCTCTTTTCTGGAAGCTTGTCACACAACCTTTAAGTGGATAAATGAAGGAAGCTGCTTTCAGGTCTCCTGGCATGTGTGAAAGAACTTAAATTAGCAATCCGCAATATGTTCATAATCTGTCAGTGGAAGGATTTTTCCTATGTAGGCCCTAATGGTTTTCTAGACAATCGTTTGGGACTTTACCTGTTGCCTGACATATACGTACACACTAAGCACCCAGCCTACACACTTTAGCGCAACAAACCTAAGATTTTCAATCATTTTTCTATCCTTTGTGTTGAAAACTCTTCTCATTGTTGTCTACTGTATTGCTAAGCCTTAAATGCTTCATTAAGACACAGGATGCGATATTTACCAAAATGTTATACACTTGTGAAATATTTGGAAAGTATTTTACCACATATTATTGACTGTTACGATTAACCAACACAAACTCCTAGTAACTTCAACCCAAATGGAGTTGAAACTAACCTATATCAGTATATTATTTGCACATATAACAAAAGGGAATAGTTGAAATTCTCGCAAAAGTCCTCACAGTTTGGTATCCCCCTCCTTTTGAACCCCACTCCCTGCCTGTTCTCGAGAGTCAAAAAACGATCATCTGTGTTAGTATCAACTGCCACCCCTAGGCCTATTCATATGGTGATGATTTTCCTTTCCTACCCATTCAACCCCCACCCCTTTCTCCATGAAAATTCTGAGTGCCACACAAATATCCTCGACTTACCATAATAAACATAAGATTCCCAAAAACAGAAAACAGTCACATTACTCTGGATTCATTACCGAATTTCTGGTATGCTTTCAGTGCTTCATGAAACATTATAGCCTATAGGCTATTGTTTGTATAATGAAATTTGATGTTTGAAATTTCCAAACTTTCTCGAAAAGGCATCATAAATCCTGCTGTATTCCAATTGTTAGACAATTGGTCAACATGTGAGATTGTAGTCTGTAGCTAGTAATTGAGAAAATTGTCAGAAAGTATCCTTTTATTGTTTTGACTGTTCAAAGAATTGCTATTTATCAGTTTTTTTTTTTAGGCTACATCAGGCTTTTAAATTGTCTATATTTTTCTTACATCATGGGCTTTTAACATTACCGATTTATTTCTATGTTATCGTTTTTAGGCAATCATTTTGAAGGAATGTTTGCTCCTTTCATTTAACAACTACCATAAACATTTGTTTGATGACACCTATAGTAAAATAAAATTTCATGTAAATATAACTAAAGTTTTAAACTATTAAAACACAAAGACGCTCATAAGTCGAAAACGAAATGAGATCCGGACTTTTTTTTTTAATGTAGGGAAAATTTCTTAAGTCATTTTGAGTATGATCTTTCCACCTGTTTTCTTTCTGTGTGTTGCAACTCCTTGGTACGGTCCACACTCGTAACAATTTTTATTCATGCGATACCATGTGTGTTTTTTTGCCATGCATTTTATAGTCATGTTCGGTACAATGTACTCAGGCCCCAGGTCGAGTTTGTAACATACTATGACATGTACGGGGCAATTTGCGCAGTGAGTCATCTGCAGGTTGTTTTGGCTTAGTAATCATTTGTAGAGAATTTGGGCTACATGGTGGAACACTGTATTTTATTGTCCAAAGAAGCAAGGTAAATATCGGTGAGGTTAGCGATATCGATTAGAGGGCCAGTAATTAAGAATGTCAGAAAACAATCTAGCAGTGTTTACATCTAATTTTAAATCTTTTTTTTGGGGGGGGGGGAAAATGCTGGAAAGTTACCCAGATGTTAGGTCAGCGTCAATGTTTACAGTGATCAGAAGGACCTTTGCAATGTCTATGGAGAGTACTGTTTCCCAATTTAGGTATTATAGACCGGCAAGGCTGGCTAAAATCGTTTGTGTTTTTACCCATTAACAGCAGAAAAATTTGAAAGCAAAGATTTATAATGAAAACAGTGGACCTATTTCATCTGTTAGCATGGTATAGGCTAGGCGAACTTATTTTCATGTTACGGGAATCATGATCCAAATCTTCGTAAATTGTAGGCCTACCGTTGTTGGCAAGAGCCACAATGTCATGATAAAAAAGGATGCCTAGCCTGGCCTAGGCATATGCAGAAGAAAAGACATAAGAAAAGTTAGTACACACTACAAACTTTAACACGTTAAACTTAACAACACATGTTACAGAGAAATTGTAAGAACAAAACTTCTGATAGAGAAGACACAGGGCAGTATTTACAAAACGTTTTTTATTTACAAAACGTTTGGCAGTGAGGAAGATGGCAAGAGAAAATAATGAGTCAAGCTCTGCTGCGCAGGAGTGTTTTCTACCATGCAGATCCGCGGATGCCAGTTTTAAACAGTTTCCTAACTTGGACACAATGTTCACAGAGTGGTACTCAAATTTGCGACATTCAAAACGCTTTGGTTCAAAATCCCATGTGGAACATGTCTACTTTGTGCCAAGTTGCCTAAAAGGGTTCTGCTGACAGATCAGTGGACAAGCTAATACAGCTCCCATGTGATACTTGCAAGTGAACACTAATGAGCTAGTAGTTTGTGATATAATTTGGTCTGGGAAGAATTTGCAACCATTTTTGATTCCTTGCCGAAGGCAGGCAAGAAATCTATGCGATGGTGATGGCATGTGTGGATGTGTATGGGTGGGTTTGTTTAGGGTGCCGAACTGGGACACATACAGGAACTTTGAGCTTGCAACCTGGGTTACACTGGATATTTTAACGTAATGCAAATTGGGGTACAGATACACACTCTCATCTTCGTAAATCAATCTAACTTTTTTCCCCATGTTCCTATTTTATGGATCTGTACCTGTGTATAGAGGTGTATGTGTGTAAAAAATTATACACACAATCCTGTTTCTGGCGTGAATTGGGGATACGTGCAAGACTTAATACCACTAACTGGGGACATCATCTGCAAAGTGGGGATATCCCCGTTTATGTGAGGAAAAGTTCATGTCCCCGATCGGCGCCCTAAACGGGTATGTGTGTGTGTGTGACGCCTTGGCTTGTAAACACAATATCTCAAGAAAAGTTGTTTGAACTTCAAGGTTGATGTGTAGGTAGTCCCTACAGAGTAGATGGTCCCTATTCTTTTTCAGGTAGGTCAAAGGTCATTTGAGGTCACTAGTAGGGATAGTCTGAAAACCTACCAAGGAGGGTATCTCAGCAGCTGAAAGTTGCTGAAACTTCAAATGTATGGTACTGGTAGCATTTGATAAGTAGATGATCTCTGTCAAGTTTTGGTGAGGTTGAAGGTCACATGGGTTCAGTAGAGGACAAAGCTTAAAAACCTTGTATCTTAGTGAGGGAAAGTTGCTTGAATTTCAAAGATTGTATGTAGGTAGTTCATTGTGAGTGGTTGGTCCCTGTGCTTTTCCAGGTAGGCCAAATGTCATTTGAGGTCACCCAAAGAGAAACCTATTAAGTAAGCTATCTCAGCTGCTGAAAGTTGCTGGAACTTCAAACTCTTAACCTTGGTTGCTCTTGATGATTTGATGATCTCTGTAAGGTTTTTGGAGCAGTCAAAGGTTACACAAGGTCGGCAGAGGTCATAGATTAGAAACATTGTAAACACTGTATCTCCTAAAGGAAAAGTTCCTGAAACTTCAAACAGTGTGTATAGTGTGGCCATTGTGAGTAGATGATCCTTATTGTTTTTCATGGAGGTCAAGGGTAATTTGAGCTCACCAGTGGTGGAGTTCGAAGACCTTGTGAGGAAGATACATAGCAGTGACTGATTTGTTGTAGACATGGTGTCTCAAGGAGGGTAAGGTGAATGAACATCAAAATTGGTATATTGGTTTTCCTTTCTCCATTGGCAAGGAATCACGTATCAAGTCCTTTGACTTTCTGGTTTCACATTAGTACTAATTTCGTATGCCCACAGCTAGTACAAACCAGATAGAAAATGTACAAAAATGACAAATACTGGGTGTCAAATTGAATAGTGATGCAACTGTAAGCATTTTAATTTGGTAGTATCACAAATTTATTGGCAAAGCACTGCTGGTGCTCTAGTTTGTGATATTCTACAAATTATGCAGTCCTACAGATTTCCTTGTAAATGCAATATGTTGGTGATTCCATATAATGATACTTTTGGTGGTTCCTGTACGTAATACTGATATGTCAATGGTACCCTCAGGGTGTTCAGCTTTGAGCCTATGCGGCATTGGTAATTTAGTTGGTTTATTGCATTAGCAAAGGAACCTATGCAGTCAAATTGACATGTTTGCGTGTTTGGGTGTGTCTGTGACACTTGATTCAGTACACTCCAACTCAGTAGGAGAAAGTTGGATGAAAGTATAATGTGGTATGTAGGTTCACCATGTTGAGAAACTGTGCCCTAGTGTTTTTGATAGAGGGCAAAGGTTGTCTGGGGACATTGAGAGCAAAACTGTGTGTATGTGTGATACTTGCTTGGGTACACACTAACTCAATAGGGGAAGTTGGATGAAAGTCAAACTTAGCATGTAGGTTTGCCATATTAAGAAGGTGTACCCTATTGTTTTTGGTGGAGGTCAACAGGGGTCCAATTCTGAAAAAGTCTGAACATTTTCTATAAAGTGTTTTGAACTTAAAAGGGAAAAGGTGCATAGCCTTCAAGCTGGATTTGTCAGTAGACTTAGTACCTGATATGTGTATCATGCCAAAGAAATCAGTTAAACAAACCAGTTTTACAAGTATCCACAATGAGCAAGAAGGGCTGTTAGAATTCAACCTGCATGACATGCACATCTTTCAAAGCTGTAATACTATTGTACTTTTGGACATTTGTAATTCAGAGTGGTGCTCAAACTTTGCATACAAGTTGCCATGACAAGGAATCTAAATCTATAGGTCTCATGTCATTAACCTTCAGCAGATGACAAGCCTGCTCTTTTCAAAAACTTCAGTTAACTCAAATGAAAAATACATTGTGCTCAATTTTAATGCATACTTTGGTACTATGTTTAATGGTTGAGGAGATGATAAGTTTACACCAGAACTGGTTGATACATTCAAGTGACTATTAGCTTTGGATTATACATATTTAAAAAGAAAATGAAAAATTTGGGCTGTGCATGGATGTACTCTTTCAGTACTGTATTTTGCTAAGTTGTTGTCATTCGGTGCCCATCCTTGTTATCAGCAATTTCCAAACCTATCGAAAAATACCTGCATAAACTAACTACTTTTATGTCAATATAATAGATTGTAATAGTTGACAACAAATGATTTGTGTAGCTTTTTCATCTTCATAGGTTTCCAGAAGTCAAACGCTGTACAAGATTTGAAAGGTATTTTCCAAATACTGCCAATATGTGGGTGGAATATGATTTTGATAGAGTTGTGTTTGAAGAGAATACACCTTACCAGAATGTGAAGATCATGCATTCGACTCAGTATGGGAATGTGCTTATCCTGGACAATGACATTAGTAAGTTCAATTGTTTGATGATGTTTTGTAGACATTACTTAAGCATAATATTACATTAATGTGTAATGAATGTTCATTTTAAGTAGATTTGTAGTATATAAATCAGGATGTCAATCTTCTGCATAGGTGTTAAATCAAATAATGCGCTAATTTGACTAAGTATTAACATGCGTAGATGCAAAGTCATAATTCAAAAGTGAAAGGGTACACAAACTTTTGATGTAATTAAATTGAAAAGTCAGCACCAAGTATATTCTGTGTGTTGTTGTAATTGGTGAAGAAAGGAGTAACTTCGGTCTGCCATGTTTACCCAATTGACAATAAGGAAACATAAATGGCTAATTTCTGTAATAGAAATTGTGGTGGGACAGACAAAATAAAAAATAATATCTAAGAGTAATATCTTCTGCCAAGGTGGTATGTTTATTGGATCTCAAAGTCATTCACCAGTGTCAAATGGTCGCATCCAGCCCATTTTCTAAGAGAAGATTGATAAGTCCTGGCTGGCATTCTCGATCGCTGCTGAACGGGTTTTGGATTATTGCTACCCAGCATGATGAACATAGTAACCAGCAGATAATGAATCATGCCTCCATGCTCACATCCTCTCCTGCCAAGAAAATGTTGACAGTTCCATGCACAGATAGATTTGATTGCAGTTTAATCCTTACAAACATAAAAGAGTGTCAAACAACAAGCTAACCAGTTCCTTTTGTTACTTGGTGAAAACTTGTGTAAAGCTGATGTGAAGAATGGTTTATTCATGGAGCTACTTGAGCAATTTATAATAGCCCTATAGGCTGTAAGTGTAAAGTCTTCAAGTGTTCACTTTAAGCTCCCCCCCCCATGGCACCTTTTGTATCCCGTACAAATTCCAAGTACAAGATCTTGGAGACTCTAAACCAGCATAAGAAGATATTCGAAACTTGCCTGTGCTGTCCATCTATCTCTGTGATTGTCTAGTGCTGTAAAAACACTGCAGTCAGCGTGACTAAAGATAGCTACTGGTCGGTCAACCAGAATCATCGGTTTTGCTAGAAAAATTTGAATGCTCCATGAGAAGAAACACGTTTCATATTGTAAACTGTATTTTGTTCATTTTTGTAGTTTGAATGAACAAAAGTATTTATCGTAAAAAGAAACACAAAAGATCATGGAAGCGATCTGAAAATTTAGAATTTCCTCACGTGTTCCATGTGTAGCTAGTAGCCAGAACCAAATCAGGAATTGCTTGTGTCTTCAAAGTGACGATCGAATTTTTGTTATTTGTGAAACAATAAAGTTTAAGAGAAAAAACCTTAGAGATGTTTATATTGGTTTGTTCAGTGATCCTAGTCTTTTGAAACAATTTCATGGTGTAAATTTGTATAAAGAGGACTTTACTCTGGTTGTGTTTTTGTGCTAGGAAAGGCTTCGCCATGTATCAGCTTCACCATGAGTCTTGGTGTGTTCTCATGGTTCTCAGACGGAATTGAATCTCTGCTTTATATCCACATTCGGTTTGCTCAGTTTGTCAGAGCTTGCATTTTGATTATTACATGGAACTTGATCACTGACCCAATTCTTGACTATCAACAAAGTTTACTGCTAATGTTTATTGGCGATATGCTAAGAATTTTAGGCATTAGCAACTAACAGGTGTTTCCATGGTTACAGCTGGGTTTCCACAGTGTATCATATGTGCCACGTTTTGCATCATCTTAAATGGTTGGTTTCTTGATTTGGTATGTAAAGTTTATTGCACAAAAATAAAATAGTTGCCCTACATGCATTTTTGGTTTCGATGATAATCGTAACCTTTGTAATCATGCAAGTGTATGTATGCGTGTGTGTATGTATGTCCGTGACACGCTACCTTGTAAACACGATATCTCAAGAAGGGAAGCTTGGACAGACCCCATATTTGGCATGTAGATGTACCACATTGAGTAGAAGAACCCTATTATTTTTGGTGGAGGTCAAAGGTCATTTGGCGTCAACAGCGGTCAAATTGTGAAAACCTTGTAAACACGATATCTCAAGAAGGAAAGCTTGGACAGATGTCATTACATACCTAATACAGTCGTGTTATGACTGCCCCAGCGGCGAGCTGTTGACACGAGAGAGACGTCAGAACCGAGAATCCAGAGAAGGAGAGTTTCCTTTGATTTGATCAGAGTTCCATTTATTGATGATGCGACTGGCACACACGAATTGATTTAAATTAGTTAACGATGATGATTGCAAGAGAGAAACGAAAGGACGGAGAGAGAAAGTTTACAATTACATTGGTGACACAGGCCTACATAATACACGGAGACGGACGATGTTCACACTTCGATACGCAGAGAGCCAGTGTCGGCGGCGTGGCGAGGTCGATGGATTGACCCACGCTTAACTGCAAACGATCACGGTATACATTGCCGACACTGACCAATCACAGGTCAAATGGTTGACCTACGTAACTAAGTGAGGTGGTTGCCATCCGTAATCAACCAATCACGAAAGGGTTGCGCAACCTTTCTGAGAACAGGGTCTAAGTTTACTATTTTTAATGTGTTGTCTAATCTGACTGTCTGAGGGAAATAAAGAAAAACTTAAATAAATCTGGGGTAAACACCGGAAGACTGAACTTTGTACGACCTTTTGCGTACGGTGGGGAAGAATGACCATCTCTGTACAACAGAATGATAGATTCGTCCCAAGTACGTACTGCCCATGTAAGTAGCCGACATACGTACACATACAGTACATCGCGTATGCAAGGCAGTACGGCCGGAACAGGGAGTTAATATTGTCAAATAGCAACTCCCTGGTCGGAACGAATGCCTACCCAATGTTTGTTCCAAAGACAACTTTCTGTTGATGCAAACTGCGAGTGTTATTAAGGTTTTAGACTCCCTAAGGTAAGAGTTTCCACTCACAAAAACCATGCTGGATCTCACACGCTGTTTTGTTGTCTGTGTACACTTGGTACTGCAGTTACTATCACATGTTCAGGATAACAAATTGAATTTCGAAAGTATAAAAAAAAAATCTCAATCGGTCAAAACTGCCAAAAACATTTGCATGGTATGTGCATAACACCCCAAACTAGCAATCCGCATCATTTTCGGAAATTTTAATCCGAAGGTTTCCTTCTACGATTTATTTTCGTTCAGAGTGACTTGGGACTTTTGCTGTAGCCTAACATATGTACGTAATACTGAGATAGATCCTAGGCAACACATGTATTACTGGTGCCCTACACTTACTGTACAGGAACAGACTAGACTAAGATTTTCAAGTAAATTTTGACCCAAACTGTTTGAAAATGTGCTTTATGTTGCCTGATATATTGCTAAGCTTATATTGGGTCATCAGGAACAGGATAGCATATGTTACACTAAAACTTTGCACATTAAACTTAAAAAAGAGTGGAGAAAATTTCACGATATAAAAGTGTTACGACAAACCAACAAATTCCAACTCAATGCATTTGAGGCCAAGCTCTGCTCAATCATATTGGCTTATAGCCACAGGGGATGGGTAAATAATTTACCAGCACTTCCATATAAATGTTAACTTCCTTATATCTTCCATCCTCATCCCTCACCCCCACCCCCCCCCTTAATGTGTTTAGCACTTAATTTCCTCAAGTTAATGGTTGCATATTGACACTCAGTGTATCTCAATTCCTCACTATTTTGTTAAAAAGAAAACAAATGCATACTTTTTCAGGGTTGTTACAGAATGTATCAGGTCTTAATTGATTGCAGAGTTAAAGTAATGAAGGGGATATTTTCCTGCCATTTAGGTATGGAGCAGCCATGTATACTGATATATGTGTAGTATTCCTACCAACACAGCTTACTTGTGAACAGTATATTGCAAGAAGATGGACAAATTTCACATTTGGTATGTGAGTGTGTCCAAGCTTCTTACCAGATTCCTATTGATTTTGGTGGAGGTCACAGATCATGTAAGGTCAACAGGGGTCAAATTGTGAAAATATATAACATATATACTTCAGCACAATATTTCAAGAGAAAATCATGGCGGATCTCCCAATTAGATTGTAGGTTTATCTCATTGAATTTACAAAAGTTTTCATTTTCTTTAGTGAAGGTCAAAGGTCATTTGCGGTTAACAGGGTCACAGTGTGGAATTCTTGTAAACACATTATGTCATGAAGGGAAGCTTGGACAGATGTCGTATTCAGTGTGTAGTTGTATCTCATTTAGCACAAGAACGTTAAGTCTTTAATGGAGGTAGAAGGTCATTCCATGTCAACAAGCGTTAAATTGTGAATATGGAGGTGTGATCTCAAGAAAGGAAGCTTGTGTAGATCTCATACTTAAAAGCATATGTAGCTCAATGTGACACAGTATATACTAATGCTATTATATCAGATTCCGCAAAAATATTCTTAATCAAATCATCGAAACCTCAATGCATTTCTGCAGTCTGGTTTGTTATTTATTTCCATGATTTAATTAGCTCGCTGATCTAGAAAAAGTTTCGCTCAGGCTGAGAGCAGCTATGTACACATACTGGCAGAGCTTCCACATCGTCAGAGGGGTTCACGGGCACCGAATCAACCCAAATGCTGGATTGCTAACCCATTTCTTGCATTTACACCAAGTTACACTTTTGGTTTTGATGATAATCATAACCTTTGTAATCATACATATGTGAGTGTGCTGTGTGTGAATCTGTGTGTGGATATGCGTGCATGTGCGTGTGTGTACGTCAGTGAAACCCTACCTTTCAAACAATATTTCAAGAAGGGAAGCTTGGACAGATCTCATATTTGATTTAAAGGTGTACCGCGTTGAGCAGAAGAATCCTATTGTCTTTGGTGGAGGTGAAAGCTCATTTGGAGTCATCAGGGGTCAAATTCTGAAAATCTTGTAAACATGATATCTCAAGAAGCAAAGCTTCTGCAGCTCTCATATTTTATATGTAGGTGTACCACATTGAATAGAAGAACCTATTCTTTTTGGTGTAGGTCAAAGGTATTTGGGGTCAACAGGTGTCAAATTGTGAAAACCTTGTAATCATAATATCTCAAGAAGCAAAGCTTGGACAAATCTCATATTTAGTATGTAGGTGTACCACATTAAGTAGAAGAATCCATAGTGTGTTGTGGTGAAGGTCAAAGGTCATTTGCTATAGTAATTTGCCATATTTATGTATAAGCTATATTCAGAAGTATGTAATTAGAATAGTACATGATTTTGGGTTGCAGAAGATTCCAAGTCACATGCTTCAAGCTATGTACACAAAAGCTGTGCACCTTGCAGGGCACATCAAACACAAATTAGCATTTTAGTAGAAAGGAAAAAAGTTGGTGACAATGGAGCATGAGAATAAGTAACAATATTTGTAAAACAAAAACAAAGCAAGAGAACTAGGTATATTCCACAATACCATACACCTACATAGAAAAACAGTTGAAAGGCCGATATGGCTGTACTTGCCACCGTGTAACGTACATGAGAACAATAAAAACAGGGGTGAATTGCATGCATTTTTTCATCTGGTTACTACAAGTTGGAAAACATGCATGTTAGTAAAAAAATAAGGTAACAATTTCCCTGTAGTTTTTGCCAAAAGCAAACCTGTCATGTAAGCAGGGAAGAAAAATTAGCTAAATAAGGCTTTCACCTACAGTTTTGAGCCCATGCACCTGTACATAGTGTTTCTGCACAGTGTAACGATCCTCTGCTGTGAGGGCAAACTTGCACACCTGTCTGTTTGTCTGTTATGGTAACGGTGCATCTATAGATTCATAGTACACACTGCACATGTAACTACATTTGTATGCAGCTGTGCTCCGTGCAGCTACAGCACTAAACCAAAGTATTGTGGTCGGAACGAATACCTAACCAGTGTTTATTCCAAAGACAACTTTCTGTTGATGCAAACTGCGATAATGTTGTTAAGGTTTTAGACTCCCTAAAGTAAGTGATTTCAGTCACAAAAGCCATAGTTGGATCTCACAAGTTGTATTGTTGTCTGTGCACACTTTGTACTGTAGTTACCATCGCCTGTTGAGGAAAGCAGGATTGAACTTCAAAAGTATAAAAAAATCTCTCAATCGGTCAAAACTGCCAAAAACATTTACATGACATGTGCAAATGACACCAAACTAGCAATGCACATTACTTTTGCCAACTTTAATTCGAAGGTTTCCTCTTACGAGATATTTTTGTCTAGAGTGACTTGGGACTTTTGATGTAGCCTAACATATATACGTTCATACTGAGATAGAGCCTAGCCATGTATTACTGTTGTGCCCTACACTTACAGTAGAGGAACAGACTAGACTAAGATTTTCAAAGTAAATTTTGATCCAAACTGTCTGAAAATGTGCTTTAAGTTGTCTAATATATTGCTAAGCTTATATTGGGTCATCAGGAAGAGGATGGCATATTTTCTCGAAAACTTTACATTCACCTAAAAGAAAGTGTGGAGAACATTTCACCATATGTAATAGTGTTATGACAAACCAGCACAATTTCATAACTCCAACTCAATGCATTTGAGACCCAGCACAATCATGTTGGCTCATAGCCACAGGGGAGGGGCAAAAGAATTCCCCGGCACACCTTAAAGTTCTACTTATAACATCCTATTATCTTCCATCCTTCCACCCTCTGTGTGTTCAGCACTGACCACTTAATTTCTTCAAGTTAACGGTTGCATATTGTCACTTGGATCCAGATTCTTCACTATTTTGTTAAAAAGAAAAATGTATACTTTTTCAGGGTTGTTACAGAGGTGTGTATAAGGTCTTAATTGATGGCAGAGTTAAAGTGATAAAGTGAATATTTTCCTGCCATTTGATGATGGTCATTATTAAAGATGCCATGGTAAAATTTACTTTAGCCGAGGTAAAGCCATTTATCTTCAGCATTCTTATCGCTGTACCTAGCAAGTTTACTAAGTTGAGAGGGCTTTGTTTGGTTAACAACTTAACATAGACATTGCGCATACAGGGAACGTGTCTGTGTGACAACCATATGGTATGTCTATAGCCTAATTTATGCAGTAAACATATGCAGTGATTTTATGAAATTTCAAGTTACTGCTGCTACGGGTGTACCAAGTATATAGTTCTATGGGAAGCAAGGAACATTGCAGCGAGCAGAATCGGGGATGAACGTTAATGTAACATTCACTCAAAGGCAGACTAGTACACATATGAAACTGAACACATGTTTCCAAATCTTGTTCTCATTTAAAATCATGGAGACATTGACACTGTTTACACAGACATGTGCATGCACTGTACATTCCTACTTGACAACACTGTGGTACAAACAAGAGATACAGTAAACAGTGATTCCACGAAAATATCCAGTGTAACCAGGTATGAAGCAGCCAATATACAGATATTTTTTTTGCTCCCACCGAGGCAGCTGACTTGCAAACATTATATCTCACATTTGGTATGTAAGTATATCCCATTGATTACAAGATTCCTGTTGATTTTGGTGGAGGTTAAAGATCATTTGTGGTCAACAGGGTCGCAGGATGGAATTCTTGTAAACATCTAATCTCAAGAAGGGAAGCTTGGACAGATGTCATATTCAATATGTAGTTGTATCTCATTGAGCACAAGAACCAGTTGGTCTTTAACAGAGGTAAAAGGTCATTCAATGTCAACAAGGACCAAGTTGTGAACATGTAAATGGATGATCTCAACAAAGGAAACTTGTGCAGATCTCATATTTCATATAAAGCATATGTAGCTTAATGTGACACATACTGATGCTATTATAGCAGATTCAGAGAAAAATTTTCTTAATCAGATCATCAAAACCACAATGCATTTTTGCATTCTGGTTGATCAGTTAGCAATCATGCTGCTGAAGTCAAAGCAGGTGGCCCAAGACAATGAGGTTCTGCAAGGAACCTCATTGTCGAGAAGATCCGCATGGAAACTCTGGCCCTCATCATCCCCACTCTTCGGAGGAGGATGTGGGCGACGTAGCTTTATCTAAAGGATGCATACTTGCACACTTCCATAGCCCTGGCCTCTCAAAGGTTTCTAGTGTTCGAGTATCAAGGGAAGAGGTGCAAATTAGTGGCTCTTCCGTTGAGCCTCTTGACATACCTGAGGGTATTCACTTGGGTTGCAGGGACGGTTGCCCGGAGCTTCGGCGCCACAGTGTTCTGCTCTTTGCGTACCTGGACGATTGGTTAATCCTCTGGGAAAGTCAGCTCCAGGCCAAGGCCAACATGATTGCTACGATGATCCTTCTCGAACAATCATTTTGGGTGATCAATTGGGAAAGGTCGCATTCCACCTCTTCATAGGCTTAAGTCTATCTAGCGGCGCGACTCAACCTGCAGAAGGCCGGGTCTTTCCAACTTAGGAAAGGCACGAGCCCCATTGAGGATCGGTTTCTCAACTTCTGGCGTCTTCTTGGATCCCCTCTGGAAGTTTGCTCCTGGGCCCACTCGCCAGCCTTGTAGACATCGTGCCCCTGTGCCATCTGCTCATGAGTCCTCTGCAGTTTCATCTGCTATCCGTTTGGAGACTGGCATCCGGGGAACTCCTGGTCCCAGTGCCGATGTCCTGCAAGGTCCTTCTCCACCTTCTATTGTGGCTGGAGGACTCCAATCTTCTGGTGCCCCACCTTGAGCGTCACTTGGTGTTAAGGGGGCTTTCTGTGAAAGCAGAACTCTCGTAGGAGTTTTGACATTAGACGAAGCCAGGCTCCACGTAAGCATGCTGGAGTTTGAAGCTGCCATGAGGGGCTGTCTATGCTCTACAAGATCATGTGCAGGGCATGACCCTTACAGTCTTCTCAGACAACTCAGCCGTTGTAGCCTACATCAACAGACAAGGCTGGACGCTTTCCCCTCAGCTTTGTCTGAACAGGTGGTCTTTCCTCCTCTGGTATCACCAGCACGACATTGTGGTGGGGTCATCCGATGTGGCAGGGAAGGAGAACATACTGGGTAACGTACTGTCCGGGCATGGGAGTCAGATGGAGTGGGCTCTGATCAGAGTAGGGCGAACTGGCTGTTTCTGCAGTTGGGGTACCCGAACTTGGAGCTATTCGCAACGTAGAATGCTAAGCTTTTCATCTTCTGTTTCAGTTCCTTCCATCCAAAGGTTTGGGCAGTAGACATGCTGTCCTGGGATGGCCTGGATGTGTACTTGTTCCTGCTGTTTGCCATCAACCACTGGGTCCTGCTCAAGATCCAAGCGTCCATGACCCGCATGTTGCTGGTGGGCCCACGGTGGCATGGTAACTGTTTTTTCCACTACTCCATCTGCTTGTGGATTTTCCCTTGGAACTGTCCCCTCCCAGCCCTAGTTTCTTAGGACATGGGCAGGATTCAGCACTCAAGGATCCATGACCTTCACCTGACTGCTTGGAGGCTGTCAGGAATTCCCTCAGAGCGCATGAAATTCCTGAAAACGTTGCCTCCATGGTGGCGTCAGCAAGGAGACCCACCACTCTCTGCACTTACAATCCTCCACTTGCCAAGTTCCAAGGGTGGTGTGCAGACCACAAGACTTTTCCGATAGAGGTGTCCATGGTCCACGACCCCAGTTCTTGATGGCAATGTTTGATGAGGGCAAACAGGTCAATACCATCAAGAATTACCACTTGAACATCGTAGCAATCCACCAGGAGTTTCTGGATGGGTGCACAGTGTGTTCAAGCAGGGTTCTAACCCAACTGTTCTTGGGAATGGCTTAATTTAGATCGGTTGTCAGCAGCCTGGTGACATCCTGGTCTATCAATGGGATCTTACAGTTGTTGAGCCAAGGCATTTTAACCCCCTGGAGTATTTGACTTGCAAAACTTTGTTCCTGGTAGCGGCTGTGTCAGTGAGACGGAGAAGATGCCTTACAGGCCTTGCCCAGCAAGCTGGGCCACCTAAGGTGTGAGAACCATGGAGTTGGCATGGTTCCCGACTCTTTTTTATTGGCCAAGACCCAGACACTCTTTTTCATGCCAGGGGATACTTCATTCTTGAGATCGCCTTGGCATCCTCCGTCAGTGAGGACAGAAAGTGGCGTCTGGTCAGAGCGCTGAAATGGTATCTCCATCGGACGAAGGACATCCATTTGTCCGATCAGCTTTTTGTTCTCCCTAGTCGCCCACATTCTGCTGCATCCAAGGTACCATTTCGTGTTGGCTGACCGAGGTCATCCCGTCGCATGTCCACAGACAAGTTCTACTCATGACATCCGGGGGCAAGCGACATCAAAGGCGTTGTTTTCCGGGGTGCCCTTTCGTCGCTTGTTACCTTATGGAAACTGCAAGTGCCGAAGTGGTGTTTGACCATGCCATCCTTGATACCTCCCTGTGACATCCCATTGGTTTCCACGTACGGTGTCACTCTGATGCATAATAAGCTAGGGGTAAGTGTATGTCTAAGAAAGTATATGTGAATTCCCCACAACTCTGTGGTGTAGGTATTCACAAGTGACTGCACTTACCGCTTGCCTCCTCCCTCCTCCCTCCCAATGGAGGCAGGGGGCCATCTATCATTTTTCGTTGAACTTTGTACAAAGTGTCCCTCTTATCCCCTTGAAGGAGCAAGGGAATTCTTGGGGGCTAAATTTCTTTTCTTTTGCACAAATTCTCTTCCTTCCAAAAGAAAGACAAAAACAAACAGGTGGAAAAACCAGAAGAAGAAGAATAGTGACCTTTCAATTTGGTTCAGAGGAGCTTTAGGGGACTGCTTCAGGACATGGATGCCTTCAATCCTCGTAAGGCACCTCCTGGACCTAGGTGAGTGTTCAAGGCTTACTGTCAGTCGTTCACCTGCCACGTTCAGGCCTACGAAGGCGAGCCTTGACATAGAGGGCGCGGTGTCAGAATTGTTTCTGGTAGCATTTTGAACTAGGTCAAACTGATGCATAAGTAAGCAGGGGGTAAGTATAGTCACTCATGAATACCCACACCAGAGAGTTGTGATGAATTCATGTTGAGGACCTGCAAGAAATTTTCCAGTTGCCTCATCTGCTTTTTATATCTTTCCTTTTTATGTTTCTTCTTAACCAGCATGAGTGGTGAAAACATGTCCATGCATGAATATGTGTGTGTGTGCACTTGCAGAGCTTGTACAGATTTGGTAGCCTTTGACACATACTATGCTATAATGCTATATATGATTCAGAAAAAATATGCTCATACAGATCAACAAACCCACAATGCATGTGTGCATTCTGGTTTTGTACAAGTCTTCAATCTTTATTTTCATTTAATACAAAACCTATCATTTATAAACTTCATTTTGGCTTCACTATTGAAATTGCTGTTTTTGTTGGGAAGGGTTTTTTTTTACATTCATTGGCACTGGTCAATGCATCTAGTTTTCAAATATTCACCATAATCTTTTATTACAAAAGTCTTATTTTTCTTATTGTTATTAAAAGATGCGCCCACTAGACAGTTGGCAAAAATGAAGTGTGAAAGAAATTAAGCACCTACCTACCCCTTTTCAAAAGTTTGGTGTTGTTATCTCATCCCTATACATGTCATGCACAGGATGAGATGTTGTAGTTGCTTTGTGGTGCTAGAATCTATTATGTCTCTCTCAGTTGCCATAGCAACAGTTACCAGGTAGCATTATGTAAGGTTGATATATGAGACGAGGGGTCTAACCTGCTATGGTCCTTAAGGCGACCTGAGACCCCCCACTAGGTCAGGGGTCAAAATGTGTGTGTGTGTGTGTGTGCTAAAGAAAGTTTCGAAAGTTTGCATCCGCAGCTCCTCCCATACAGTAAAGCCGATGAGGATCAAATTTGGTAGATTGGTGACCCATGATCTGAAGTTGCATCTCTCGTTAAAATTCAAAGTCAAAGGTCAAATTAGTGAAAATATCTAATATGCAGTATTTCTTAATCCACAATGCCTATTTACATGGTACCTCCAAATATATAATCGGTGTAAAAGATTTTATCTAAAAATCATGTTTGTGTGTGTTTTGAGGTCAAAGGTTAAGTTCAGGGTCAAAGGTCAAATTTGACACCGAAAAGTTTGCATTTGCAACTTCGCCAAGACTGCAAAAATAGTGAGGGTTAAAGTTGGTAGATAGGTGACCCATGGTCTGAAGTTGTGTCTCACATCAAAAGTTAAGGTCAGAGGATCTCAGGTCAAATCTCAAATCGGCAAAAGGCTTTGAAAGAGTGTGTTGCGATTTCCTTCTAGACAGTAAGTCTAATGAACTTTCACACATGTTCGTTAGGTTCATGATTATGAAATGTAGTTTTCACCTCATCGGTGACATAATAGGTCAATAGGGTATGTAATACAGCATGGTAGGTTCTGCTAGTGCAAGGTACAATATAACATATTAGATCTTCACTTTTCCATGCAATGTGAACTAATATCTCAACGTATGCAACCATTTTTGGACTGAGTGATTATATCTAATTATAAACAATGTCATTCTCCTTGTTTTTGGTAGTACCCCTACTCAGATGGTTTTACTGTTACATGTCCTGTATACACTAGCAAAGGAATTGAGTGGTTTAAAGTACATTTTGGCCAGAAAAGAAATAAAGTAATGCAAATGATTGTGACATGTTTCTTAGAACTACTGCAAAACGCCCAAAGTGGCGGTGCGCTGATTTAAGAGATAAAGGAAATGAAAGGAGTACTTTGACGCACATGCGATCTGCACAGGAATATGCACTTTGACGCACACAAGACTTCTACATTCACACAACACTTGCGCATTCCTTGCAAATCTAAGCGTGCTGCACCTAGAAACGTGTACTTATGTACTGTGCATAATGTAAAGCAATGTGTGTTCGATCAAACTCTCGATAGATTGTATTACATACATGTAAAAGAGTGAATGATTATGGGCAACTATAGTGATGAGAAGTAACTCTGTGGATTGCCCTCTTGTTTTTTTTTACCTACCTTGCTATATTTGTTTCTTTCCAGTTTATTCAAGGTCATCAAGATTATCGTTGTATGCATGTATTATAAGAATCAATATATTAAGATTTGTTGCATGTCTGGTCAGCAATGCAAAAATGAGTAAATCATGCAACACGCTATGACATATTGACAGCAAATACTGTGAGTCATGTGACTTTCTATTTCATTTTTTTATTTTGTTTTGATAGATTTAGCAGAGAGTGATTTGGCCTATACTTTAGCTATCACAGGCAGTGGTCATGAAGACTACCAAGACAAAGAAATTTTAATACTCGGAGGTGGGGATGGAGGAATTCTCCATGAATTGCTGCAGAAATCACCTGCACACATCACTATGGTGGAGATATCCTTTTATCAGAAACTTTAGAGGTACTGTTTTAGGTTTTACTAAAATTTTCAACTCTAAATACGTATTTGTTTACGATTGCTTTCAAAGACTCACTGTAGGCCCAAGTCATTCCATTTGTGTACACAATATTCACATATTTCTGACTCCTTGTTTGTATATTTGTTAAGTACTACTTTCATCAGGGTACAGCGCCTTTGAATGTTTTACCAGAGTATGGAATGTGTGGGTGTAATATAATACTATTAATAAAAATATTTGAATGTCCATTCTTTGATCTGCCCAGTAGTGCCACTGAAGGAATATGTTGAGTTTTAGCTCATACCAGCCAGCTGGCATGGGCTATTGCGATCACAAGGTGTTACTCTAATATCTATCTGTCCACAACTGTTTAAAATGCTCCTTCTCCCACGTACTTTCAAGGATTTTATGAAACTTGGACACAATGTTTCCCAGGGTAGTGGTCACATTGTCACTCTGTTATTGATTTCCAGTCTAAGGCCTAATGTAGGTCATATGGCCCATAGTATAAAATTCTACTCAAAATGCTGCTTCTTCACATGCCTTTATGGATTTGTATAAATTTGACGCAATCTTCCTTGGGTCTATCCATCTATCTCTATCAATCTATATCTATCCACAACTTTTCAAAATGCTTCTACTTCTATACTTTCATGGATTTGTTTGAAACTTTGACACAATGTTCTGTGGGTGGTGGATCATTTGGAATGTTCCAGAATTCTTGGTCCAAGGGTCCCATCTATGACCCATTTATGAAATTCTACAGTATTCTCCTCTTACAGATTTCCCTTGTACAATGTCGATGGATTGTCACAATGATGCCCTGGTTATGGTACCTTTATGGATTTTCAGTCCAATACCCCATGTGGGCCCTATGACCCGTTATATGTAATTCTGTTTGAAATGCATCTTTGCACATGCTTTCATGGATTTATATTTAACTTGAAACAATGTTCTAATGTGCCCAATAGCCCATTTTATGAAATTCTGCAAACTTACTTTCCTACTGTGTAATTGCCCTGTCATATTTTTATACACATCTCAAAAATCTCTGTTGTGCATGATTGATAATTTAGTAATGGGACAGTGTCAATTGTACTAACTGAAACTCTATATTGCCCTCATATATGTTGACCAGTATATGGACATAAAACTGGCCCTTTGAGTTTTTTCATGAACTTCAGTTGGTCTTTACGAACCTGTCAATTTTGTGTCAAGTTTCTAGTGACAGATCGATGGTCAACTAAGAGGGTCCCCATTATGTGTCACGTACAAATTATCACTAATGAGTGAGTAGTTTATGATTTAAATTGCTTTTGGAAAACTTGTGACCATTGACTTTTCCAGATTAGAGCCAATTTAGATACCCATATTCAGTACAAAACATGGATAAAAATTAATAAAAATTGACAGTTTCTCAATTATTGGATGTGAATAGTGATGCTAATTGATTCCTTGCTGAAGGCAGAAGAATCTATGCGATGGTGATGTCGTGTGTGTGTGTGTATGTATGTATGTGCGTGTGTGACGCCTGCTTGTAAACACGATATCTCCAGAATCGTAACTCTGAGTGATCTCATACTTGGCATGAAGGTTGCCCTTATTGAGTAGATGATCCCTATCGTTTTTGGTGGAGGTCAAAGGTCATTTGGGGTCAACATGGGTGAGATTGTGAAAACTTTGTAAACATGATATCTCAAGAAAGGAAGCTTGTAGAAATCTCATGTCTAGTATGTAGTTGTACCATGTTGAGTAGAGGAATCCTATTGTTTTCAGTGGAGGTCAAAGGTCATTTGGGGTCAACAGGGGTCAAATTGTGAAAACCATGTAAACACGATATCTCAAGAAGAGAAGCTTGAGCAGATGTCATACGAAGTGTGTAGGTGTATCTTATTGAGTGCGAGGGTCACCATAGGTCAGAAGGTAAATACCTTGAAAATTGCTTGTAAACACGATATCTCCAGAACAATAAATGTGAGAGATCGCATAGTTAGCGTGTGGTTTTCCCATATCGAGTAGATGATACCTATTTTTTTTTGGCAGAGGTGAAAGGTCATTTGGGGTCATGGGAGGTCAAAATGTGCAAAACTTGAATCTACAATATTTAAAGAACTTCTAGTGAATTTTATACATGTAATGTAGAATCCTGTTGTTGATTTGAGAACTTCTTTTAGGACATACCAACATAGTCTCTTTGATAACCATAAAGAAAAGATGAAGACAACATTAAATTTGGTATCAAAGATTATGATTTGGCAAACCTGCCACTGTCCTCATAAGGACATGTGAGCATTCATGAATTGTAAATTGGAATTGATTAAATATACCACGGGTTATTAGCTTTATAAAAAGAACTAAATTGCTGATCATTTGGATCAAATACCCTTGAGTGTGCATGAACTGTGATTGCTTAATTGAATGAATCAAATTGTAACTGACCCACCTCTGTTCAAATTGGTCTCTGTTATCTGACATAATTTATCACAGTTGACTGCCAGTAGAAACCACAATGTCCAGAATAAATCATACAGTCTGTTGAGCCAGGTGCTTAATGGACTTAACCATTTACTTTATAAACAGTGTCTCTGTTTAGCCCTTAAAGGGAAATAGGGCATTTGTTTTACAGAAAACAACCATATTTTTAAAACCATTATTTGTGGACATAGAATGATAGATTATTCAAAATAATGAATTACAGTAGCCTTATTTTCAAGGAATAAGATTCTCACAGATCAGAAATTTAGTTATTTGTTGCTCAACAATAATTTGTTCACCCAAACTTTTTAAAATTCAAATGATGCATCCGTTACTTATCACATGCATAATGTTTTGAGGAGATGAAGCTTTGACAGATATTTATTGATGAGACTGAATGGTTTAACAATGGTTGAAGCGAATTTCTTTGTACGCCATGTTGGTGTATTCTAAACACCGTATTTCACTTTACAGTAGTTCAGGTAAGCTTTCAACAAATGACTACTGTGTATCAAACCAGGGAAACTTGTACTGTGTTGTGTCTTTAAGTAGAGTAAAGGCAAAATTGCAAGTCATGCTAGATTCTGGTTTAATAGGGTTATCAGTTTTTGCTAATTTTCAAGGACCTCATAGCCATTGGGAAGGGCATCACGCCAAAAAATCAAATACGGAAGAGCTGCCACCAATAGCTGTAACTCGACAAAATAAAGTGCTATAATTTTGATTAAATAAACATGTTTACCTTTTTATCAAGTTATTAGACACGACAAAATATAATTTGTTCCCCTGCAGCATCTTATTTGTTTGGGAGTTTTCTCATGTTTGTGTAGGTCAAAGGTTATTTGGGGTGACCAAAGGTCAAAACCTTGTATACATGATATTTTAAGGGTGATAAATGTGAGGGATGTTATACTTAAATTGTGAATTGTTCATATTTAGCATGTTGATGGCCATATAGGGTAGGTGATCCCTATTGTTGTAAGTGGAGGTGAAAGGTCATTTTGAGTCACGAGATTTCAAAAGGTTTTGACCTACTAAGATGGTATCTCAAGTAGGATAACTGTGTGGGATCTCATGCTTGTCGTGTGGGGGATTCATGTTTGTTACAATTTATATCATGAGGCAAGGAATCACTAAGCCTTTTGGCTTTCTAGTTATAAACATTGTTATTTGATAGTACCCATCAAAATTTCACAAATTTAATTCAGTGACAAAGATGAAACTTCTCCACTGATATTGCTCTAGTTTATGAAATTCTGACAATTGCTCAGTCCTAAAGATTCTCTTGTACAATGATGATATGGTATCAAGAAACTCTGTTAGTGGTTCCTAAGATTTGACATAATGATACATGTGCGCTACCTTCAGCGTATTGACATATAAGCTTCTGCACCATTGCTGCTCTAGTTTGTTGTAAATTACACATACCACTGTTGTATTGTACTGGATTACACTCACCAGTGACTTGTAAAACTGAAGTAGAATATGAAATGTGAGAGGGAGATATTTAGCAATGAAATGATAAGCATGGTAAACTGTCTTTGACAAAAGACTTTATTTGTCCTAAAATATGAACACAAGAGATATCTCCTCCACAAAGCTAAATCAGTTAAAAAACCATGGGCTTCACTTTCCGTACTAGGTGCCCTAAAACAATCTGTTGGCTTGCTTTGCTCGCCTCTGTACAAAATTAAATTCACAATTCAGATACTGTGACCAACCCCTAGACATCCATCGTATTGAGACCAGGGCTGGCAATACCACAAAATTGCAAATGATGCCACTAGAAATTTTACTGACTCTAAACGTTATACTTTTTGTGTGCTGCTGAGTATCAGATCGTCATAATTAGATAAAGACACCATTGCAATGAAATGGATTTGGGCAACACAGTGGCTTTACCCATTGATCCACGTCAATGCAATTCCAAATGCTGTTATCTGTGTTTAATATCTGCCAAATGCAGTACATGGCCAAATTCAACCATTGGATACTTGCCTGAATTTCATCTAATCATGTGAAAATCCATGCTAGCAGTGCATGTTTGGGTATTGTATATACTGATTGCATCAGTGTGTTTCAACAGCCTCATTATCATACTCCTAATAAAAATATAAATTAATATGAAATAATTTCAGAGAACATACCAACAATCTAAATTGTATGCTTGATTGAGTCAGTACATATGTTTCCAAGTGCCAATATGTCAATTTCAGTCAGTGTTTTGATTTGATACTGACCTCTCACCATATGCATATTAGGGCCTACTATATTGTAGTTGATCTGTTACAGTGATAATATGTTCCATCATTAACCTGTAAGAGAGAAGTTTGCGTGGACACAATTGGTGTAGGAACACCACAGGAGGACCACTGGTAAATGCCCCTTTGTAAAAAAGTATCATATCTATTGTTACATTAAAGTGAAATTGGTGCATGTGTTACGATGATTTAACTTGTAAACATAATATCTCAATTTGCAGAGTTGTTGGCAAGTCACTTTTTGTCAAGCCACAAGTCAAGTCATGAGTAAGTTTTGGTTTCAATGAAATAGTAACCTTTGTAATTATGTGGCGGTGTATGTGTAATTGTGATGTCTACCTTGTAAACACGAGAGTGGACAGATCTTATATGTAGTACATATGTGAACCACATTAAGTACAAGAACCCTATTGTTTTTGGTCGAGGTCAAAGTTCATTTGGGGTCAACAAGGGTCAAATTGAGCAAACCTTGTAAACATGGTATCTCAAAAAAAGAAGCTTGGATAATCTCATATTTAGTATGTAGGTGAACCATATTGAGTAAAGGATCCGTGTTGATTTTGGTGGAGGTCAAAGGTCATTTGAGGTCACAGGAGTCAAATTGTGAAAACTTTGAAACATGATATTCACATCTTAGACATATACATATCCCTTGCCTCACTAATGCATACATTTGACCCTATGCTCAAATCGTTCTCGAGCACCTCGAGCATTCTAGCAGATCCTGCCCTTGTTTGCCTTTCACTCGAATGCATCTAACGCTGTTTGGAAAGCTTTGATGTTTATTGCCTCTTGCAAAGGCGGCTGAATTGAAAACCTTGAGTTTTCTTACTTTTTTGTTACCAGTGTTTATATCGTTTCTAGCTTAATTTATTCAGCCAAATTTTACTCTCCCTTCTTCTAGGAATTTGTGTTTGAATTGTTCGTTTTGTGCAGCGTGCCTTGGACGGTTATCCTATCATGCTGCTGCACATTAAATCCACTAGCCTATACTTTTAGTTATTGTGCAATCCCTAAAGGGAGCATTTGACTTGCAAGACCTTGATCCTTGTCACATCGGCAAGATGGAGGAGCTGCCTTCAGGCGATCTCCGTCAAGCCTTGCCACTTGAGGTTTACTCACAAGATCTTGGGGCAAACGACATCCAAGGCATTGTTTTCCGTGGTGCTGATCGAGGACACCCTTAATGCGGTGGCCAGGAAAACCCCAACAACGTTCGTCACTTGCTACCTCACAGATACTCTGAGCGCCAAAGCTGTATTTGGCCATGCTGTGCTCTCCTCCCGGTGACCTCCCACCGGTTTCCACAGTGTCACTCTAATGCAGTAGTTAGGCAAGGGGTAAGTATATGTCTGCAATGTGAATTCCCCTCAACTTCCTGGTGTGGGTATTCACAAGTGACTATACTTACCCCCATGCTACCTCCCCCCCCCACCATGGAGGTTGTGAGGCTTCCTTATTGTTTTTCATTCCTCTACAGTTGGTTTCCCCTTCAGAGGAGCAAGGGTTTTCTTTCTGTATACATTGTACATAGTATCAAAACAAAACAGGATTCAACAAAAGAACCCCACTTTTTTTAGTTTCGATGAAAGAGAAACTCATGCCTTGATGGCGTGTGTATGTGTGTGTGGGTGGGTGTGTGTTTGTGACACTAAGTTTGTGTGCACAATATCTCCAGATAGGAATGTTGGATGATGTTAATACTTGGTATGTGGGTTTGGCATATTGAGAAGAAGAACCCTATTGTTTTTCATAGAGGTCAAAGGTCATCTGGGGTCACTAGAGGTCAAATAGTGAAAATCTTGTGTGCGCAATATCTCCAGTTAGGAATGATGGATGATGTTGATACTTAGTATGTAGGTTTGTCATATTGAGAGGAAGAACCCGATTGTGTTTGGTGGAGGTCAAAGGTCATCTGGGGTCACCAGAGGTCAAATAGTGAAAACCTTGTGTGCACGATATCTCCAGTTAGGAATGATGGATGCTGTTGATACATACTACGTAGGTTTGTCATATTGAGAGGAAGAACCCTATTGTTTTTGGTGGAGGTCAAAGGTCATCTGGGGTCAATATCGGTCAAATAGTGAAAATCTTGTGTGCACAATATCTCCAGATAGGAATGTTGGATGCTGGTGATAGTTGGTATGTAGGTTTGCCATATTTAGAGGAAGAACCCTATTGTTTTTGGTGGAGGTCAAAGGTCATCTGGGGTCACCAGAGGTCAAATAGTGAAAATCTTGTGTGCACAATATCTCCAGATAGGAATGTTGGACGCTATTGATAGTTGGTATGTAGGCTTGCCATATTGAGAGGAAGAACCCTATTGTTTTTGGTAGAGGTCAAAGGTCATCTGGGGTCACCTGGAGGTCAAATAGTGAAAATTTCGTTCATGCAGTACCTCCAGGTAGGATTCATCATTGGTGTGTAGGTTTTGCATATTGAGAGGAAAAACTCTGTTGTTTTTTGCAGAGGTCAAAGGTCATCTGGGGTCACCAGAGGTCAAATAGTTAAAACCTTGTGCACATGATATCTCCAGATGGGAGTGATGGATACTCTTGTGCTAAATGCAAGGCATTTTAGCATATGGTATGAAACCTCCTCCTCTTGAAATATGACAGGCACAAGGTTTCCAGTGTTTTCCCAGTGTTTCACCTCAGGTGATGACCTCAAATCTTTGCACCAAAAATAAATCCTTGATTCTTAGCATTAGAGTTATATTTGAGAAACAATAATAATAAAGAAACTGTAATGAGTACATCGAAACTACAATGCATTTTTGCATTCTGGTTCTGGGAACATGTTGCAAGCAAGAGACTTGTAGGCTTCGGATTCAGCCGTCGCAGGAGGCGCAGCAGAGGGATGGTCCCCCCTCCGCACCAGCACTCGAGCGACACCTTGTGCTCACGGTAAATCCGCCCCTCTATCAGGTAAATGTTCACGGTATTCGTTTGCGTTGGGCACCTCGCTCTGCCCTACAAGGGCAGGCTACGTCTTGTAGGACACGGTGCTAGAATTTGTTTCGAGGACGATTTGAGCATAGGGTCGAATGTATGCATTAGTGGGGCAAGGGGTAAGTGTAGTCACATGTGAATACCAACACCAGGAACTTGTGGGGAATCTCAAGGAAGGCAGCTTGGACAAATTTCATATTTGTACGTAGGTGTACCATTTTGAGTACAAGATACTCGTTGATTTTGGTGGAGGTCAAAGGTCATTTGAGGCCAACAGATGTCAAACTGTGAAAACCATCTAAATACAATATCTCAATATAGGAAGCTTAGACAGGTCTCATATTTAGCACATAGGTGGTGTACCACATTAAGTGAAAGAACCGTGTTGTTTTTGGTGGAGGTCAAAGGTCTTTAGGGGAAGCTTGGACTAATGTCATATGTGATATGTTGGTGTACCACATTGATTACAACATCCGTATTGATTTTAGTGAAAGTCAAATATCATTTGGGGTCAAGAAGGATCAAACTATAAAAACCCTGGAAACACTATATCTCAAGAAGAGAAGCTTAGACAAATGTAATATGTGGTATGTAAGTTGTACCGCATTGATTACAAGATCACTTTTTACATTATTTGAGGTCAAAGGTCATTTGTGGTCAAACAGGGGTCGAATTGTGAAAATATTGGAGGCATGATATTTCAAGAAGGACAACATGGGCAGATCTCACATCAATAATGTACTTGTATCTCTTTCAAGAATTCCATTGTCTTTGGTGCAAAGGTCATGTGAGGTCAACAGGGTCACATGAAACTTTTGTGAACATCATTTCTTAAGAAGGGAAGCTTTGACAGATGTCATATTCAGTATGTAGTTGTATCTCATTGATTACAAGAACCAGTTGATCTTTAAAGGAGGTCAAAGGTCATTTGATGTCACCAAGGGTCAAGTTGTGAAACCCTTGTTGACATGGTCTCAAGAAAGCAAGTTTTTTCAGATGTCATATTTCATGTAGTGCATTGGTAGCCTTTGACATATACTAATGCTTTAACATCAGATTCAGAAAAAAAATGCTCTTAATCAGATCATCGAAACCACAATGCATTTGTGCATTCAACTAGTTCAAGTCTCTTCATTTCTTTTCAAATCTATGTACTTCAATTTAAGTCACACACCTTTTTTCTCCAAGTTAGAGTCAAGTCACAAATCATATAGCCCCTGTTTAAATAGTTTTTGTACCCCAACAGTCCTCATTTAGTTTTCAGTATGTCACAGAATGGCAACATAAAACAATGCAAATAAGTATGTACCCAAGTAGATGGCAGATGGCACAAGAGTGTTGCTTTAAGTTTCATTTTGAATAAAATTACTTGTTCAGACTTCAGGTACAGACAGATTTACATTTTGTTTATTTTTATTATTTATTTATTTTATTTAAAGTTAAATTTACACTTTGAAGGTCAAAGGTCATCTGTGAAGTGTAGATCCTTTTATATCAGACGACTGAAAAGAATATTGAAAGGTGGAGAATTAGCACCATGAATTATTTTACACACTGGACAGCTTGAGACAGATCACCTTGAAGTCCTCTAAGCTGAGGGACATGAGACAAGTGTTTGTAATATCCATCTGTGATCACAGCCTGCACCTCTGATGAACCTTATCAGCCTAGTGGCTCTTATCTGAACGTTTTGACCATTTTGTGCTTCTTGAAAGACTTAGCTTGGACAGATTTGTAACACTCAGGCACATGTGACCTCTCAACTTGGTGTAGCTGTGCCTATTACTTTTATGTAGGAGCACTTCTAGTGTTACCTTCCTTGACTACCAGTCTAACATCGACCAGGTAGTGATTGATGCTTCAAGGAAATACTTATCAGGTATCTGTCATGATTCCCTTAACAAGCTTGAGGGTCCGAATTATAAGGTAAGCATGTTTGTACCTTCTAAGACTGGTTTCATACAGTGTACCAAAAGTATTGATTAAAGGGAAAAAGACTATTGAAGTGAATAAAAGCATTGAATACATGTAAGTTGCAGAAAAAAATACACCACCTATCAACCTGTTTTGTTTTGAACAAATGCACATTCCAAATAGATAATGTACCAATATCTTTAATGTTAGCCAGAATATTTCCTCTGTCCTTTGTGAATATTTACTTCAATTATCTCTAGAAGCCCAAAAAGAAAGTTGCAGAACTATTTTCATCTGCCAAGTTTTGATGAAATCAAAGGTCACATTTGGTCAGTAGAGGACATAGCTTGAAAAACCAAATAAAATAGCAAATCAACCCAAAAAGGTTTTTTAAATCCATTGTCAACACAAATGTTTTCGAAGAATCTCTTCTTCCTCATCAGGTGCAGAAATATATATCGAGTTTAATTTTCTTAGTCCATAGATAGCAAGGTGCAATATATACAAACAACTACATCAAAACACATTAAAATACAAAAAGCATATAGCAAGATCCATGGTGATATAATTGGGTGTAAAGGGAAGGTTTGTGCTTCTTTATGAACAGAGCTACTTTTACTTTTACATCAAAATCTGAGTTTCCAGTTGCTAGTTTGGAAAAGTTCATTCTGTCAGTGAACCTGCATTCTTTACAGTTGAGTATGTGGTCATGGATGGCTGATTTGCCAAATAGATGCTTTCTAATTCTGGTATACAAATGTTGTTTGGTCTTACCAATGTAAGATTCATTCTTAACACAAGAACTTTTAAAAAGATAAATGACATTTGACTTCAAGCTGATTGGTATGGGATCTTTCTATCAGAAATAATCACTGACTTTGCAGGTTTTAAATACAATATAGCATTTCTCGTTAGTATCCTTAAATCTGCTAAGCAGCGACTGTCTTAAAATCAGAGATGGGTAGCCAATTAAAGAGATACTTATTACGTAAGCAAAACCTTTGTCATTATCCTCTTCTACTCTATTTTTAATAAGTTGGTGTTTGTCAAGGAATTTTTTTACACAGTCATTAAAAATCTTACAAGGATATCTGTGTAAGATTGAAAACCTTAGCTTCACCCATAGCTTGAAAACCGTGTAAACACTGTATCTCTATGACGGAAAGTTACTTGAACTTCAAAGTTGGTATGTAGGTAGTCCATTGTTAGTAGGTGGTCCCTGATCTTTTACAGCTAGATCAAAGGTCATTTGAGGTCATCATAGGGGAAAGTCTGAAAATGTATTAAGGAGGAACTTCAAATGTAAAGTTTTGGTAGCATTTTGATAATCTCTATCACATTTTGGTAAAGTCAAAGGTCACATGGGGTCAGTAGAGGAGATAGCTTGAAAAACTTGATTTGTCGTAGACATGGTATCTCAAGGGAGGTAAGGTAAGTGAACTTCAAAATTGGTATGTTGGTTATCCTTTCTTCATCATAAATATTGCAAGGCATCACAAAGTCCTTTGATTTTCTGGTTGTATATCCTGTCGGACACAGTCCTTTACATGGTAAAATGATGCTCAGAGAATCTGAATCTTCAAAAATATTGGCAAATTGTGGGTATTTTTGAAAATTTCACATGTGTTCCTTTGGAACTGATTTGCACTGAGTGTACACTTTAATAACCAGATTGCAGTCAGTGTACCTCTGTGAGGAAACAACTGGATTCATCTTTAATATGTAAGTATACAACACTATTAAAGCCTGCTGTTTAGGATTTCATGATAATCAAACTTTGCAGTCATTTTGGTATGGGTGCATTTGTACACACTGGGCACTAATATTATGTCTGACAGATCAATGGCTGAAAATTTTTAGATTTTTCAGCTGGATTTTGGGATAAGTGATCTGTACATGTTGTCAGTTGTGATCACCTTCTCTTCCCTGAGCACTACCATAGTTGCATTCACAATGGATGTTTGTCTTCACACTGACTTGTGTGTTTTCTTTATGGGTGCTGTATGTGTATTCATTTGTATGATTCCATGATTGTGTAGTCTCATCACTACATGAGATTTGAAGCAGTGTTTGTTATTGAGTTTATGCTCTTTTTCTCTCTCTCCACCTCTCTCTCTGTTTCCATTGACAGGTGTTGATTGGTGATTGTATTCCTGTGTTGGAGTCATATGCAAAGGAAGGACGAACATTTGACTATGTCATTAATGACCTAACTGCTATACCAATAACATTGGAGCCTAGAGGTTTGTAATGTTATCCTGTAGAGTCAGCATTAAAAAGAAATTGATGCTAATTTGATTTATATTTCAGTCAGTCAGATGTTTGTTGAGAGGTGATTTTGAGTGATGGCTTCTACTTCTGATCTTTACTGTAGTAAGGATAGTAGTTGATGGAAAACAAATGATCACGGCAATATCAATTAGTCTATAGGATGGTTGTTTGGTTCATTAATAAATGAGAATTACTTTAATCAGTGTGTTTGTAATCCATCTGTATCAGAAGTATTTATCACAGCCTCTCTGTAGTAGTCACATTTACCATTTAGTCATAAGTTTGTCATATAAGCTACCAGTGAAATAGTGCAGATATGCTGTCAAGTATGAAAGTGGTCTTGTCTTTGTCAAATTTCCAGTGAACTTGTGTATGTTCTTTTTGATCATGTAACAAAAGTTTCCTTTTTCCCTTTTATTCATGTACATATAGTATTGATTCTCCAATAAGTGGTGCATTGGGCATGTGTCAGTGATTCATCTTGCAGATAAGTTAGTTATGTAGGTTTGTAATGGAACAAGAACCTGATGAAAAAAGATGGCTGAAGTTGGATGACTTTAGTCTTGAAAATAGTTGCTCAGTCATAGGCATCATGGGTGGTTCACATAGAAGACCTCAGGATGTTCATTTTCAAAATAACAGAAGCAAACAGTTATGTATTGAACTACTACATTACTGGTGATCTTGCATTCTGTTTATGAAAAATTGAAAGAAACAAATCAGTTAAGTCTTACCCAGCTCTGTGTACAAGCATCATTCCTTGTTTGATCCACTTTGATGCTCTATCTTAAAGCCTGTCTGTAGCAATGCTACAGAAAGATGACCGAGTCCATACTGCTTAGTTGAGCTTATGTCAGTCTGGAGTATTTTCATAGACTCAAATTCAACAGTAACAACAGATGTCAAATACATCTCACTTGTCTCATGTTAATCAACCAATTTTCATTATCTTTCTAGTTTTGGGGTCAGACTTTAAAGGAGTCTGTAGTCTTCTAAACACAGACATAGAAGCAAGATGAGGAACCATCATTGATTTTCACTTGGTTTGTTGATTTAAATTCTTGTGTGGATGGTATTGTTCTTTCTGCAGGATCTCAGTGGGACTTTACTAGATATATTCTAGACTTGTCCATGAAAGTACTGAAACCCTCTGGGAAATATTTCACCCAGGTATGTCAGACTCATCATTAATGGTTCCTTTCGTAGGGGTTACTATGTAATCCTGTGAGAGAGTTGGGCCAAAACTTTTTTTCCTCTCAATACCTTACATTACAGAGATATTGTCAGGCTACCTGGAATTTCTGCTACTCTTTAAAGATCAATTTCTTGATCCATTGTCAATGTGTATCAAACTTCCCCAGTATGCTTCTTTGCCTTTAAACAAAAGATTTTACCAGGTAATTTGTGTGAAGAAAGTACATATGATAAGTCTTTTTTGCAAATTATTGACCTAAAAGTATCTGAAACCTAGAAAAAGTTGACCTTCAGTGTTGTTTGAACATGGTACTTTCTCAAGAAAGTTGATTACCATAAATGCGCAATTATTGCACCAGATTTTGTCTAAGGTTACCTGGTAGTTGAAAATTTCTCAAAAAAAACAAAAAACTTAGTATTTGAAACTAAAAACTGGTGAATTATTTTCTGGAAATGACAAGAGTGTAAATATATGTATAAAAATTATTACCATTTTTCAATAGAATGTTTTTATCGTTAATTTTGAAATTGCAGACATAAGATCCTAGTTTAAAGCTGGACACATGCAGCTCAAGTACACTCACAATCATTATTTCAAATAAAAAAAAATTCAATTTGTATAACTTGTCTCTATGACTGTTGATGAAAAATTTCTTTTCAAAACTTGCAGTCAAAGTATTATTAAAAAGAAAACATTTGCTGTGTGCCAAGTTAGGTGAATTAAGCTAAAAAAATTGCTTTATTGTTAGACAGTTATATCAAAAAGCTCATTTTACATTGTTGTTTGGTTATTGATGTTCAGATTACATCAATTGTAGGGTGAAATGTAAACTTTTTATTTATATTTCTGTGAACACCACTACATCAGATTGACAAAGTATTGCATCAAAATCATGGCTTAGCAGAAACACTGGCCTTGAAGACGAATCTCCTTATTAAGTCCATTTTTTTTTCTGGGGGTGGAGGTCGGACATTAGTGTAGGCCTAGTTGCTGATGGGAAGTGCTGAATTTGTGTTGCAGGTATGCACTATGAAACAAAATTTTCACTGCATGTGAACTTGAAAAACTTGCATACAGAATACAACCGCTAGGCAATATATTCATTAACAAGAAAATAGAGACGATTTGTCTCACTGGCCAGAGGCTTACCTTTCCTTTCAAAAACAGGTCAATCCCAATTAATCAGGGCATATGATAAACCCAAAAATAGTGTCCACTTTGAAATTCATAAAAACATGGTTGAAAAAATGAAACCAAAGTTATTTTTAATTCAGCACCCTCATATTGAAAAAGTCAGCTAAGAAAAAGCGCAATTTTGACAGGAAAATCTCACAGGATTAAATACTTGACATGACACACTGCACTTATTATAGTGTGGGAGGTATTCTTTACATTTATCTCATCCCTATACATGTAGTGTATTGGTTGAGATATTGCCATTTCCTCATGGTTATAGGGTATTATGGTTTCCTCAATGTCAGTAGCAACAGTTGCCTTAGTAGCATGTGGGTTGACTTTTGACACGTGGAGTTCCAACCTGGTACAGTATCTAACATGGCCTGCAACAAAACAGTTGTGTCTCCCACAAGATGTAAGGTCAAAATCAGGGGTCAAATTAGTGAAAATCTTATTGGTTCCTTGCGTCAGCGTGTGTGTGCATCTGTGGCACTTGCTTAGGTACCCTCTAACTCAATAGGGGAAAGTCAGATGAAAGTCAAACTTGGTATGTAGTTTTGCCATATTGAGAAGGTGTGCCCTATTGTTTTTGGTGGAGGTCAAAGGTCATCTGGGGGAACTGGGGGCAAAAGTCCGAAAACCTTGTTATGCTATGGATGCTCATATGTTCCATCAGTCCCTCTCCAGTGCATCATGGAAGTACTGCTTGAGTTAGCAGTTTCTTGATCAAGTGAAAAAGCAGCAGTACTGTTTGCAGTACTGTAGGTGATCACCCCAGACAAGTTTTGGCTGGATCAGTTTACCTCCTCGTGCCTGAGTGCTAACGTGTGCATTCTTTTGTCTTTTCAATAAGTGAGGTGGGCAGGTAACAATGAAAGAAAATAAGTCAGTTGGTGTTCTTACCGGTTTAAACTCTCCCTCCAGGGCATGCTATCAGTTTGGTGGACTTTAAAGGGGCATAGATGTGATAATCCTTATTGCAATTTGCAGAGCCCCTTCTTGAAATGAGAGATTCACAGCTGTTTGTGTTTTGTAAAATGAATGGGATGTTGCTGTATATTGCAGAAATCAACATCTTCAATTCATTGCATTAATTGAAATGGCTTCTTTGATATTTATGAACTCAGGCATATCATTTTACAGTATGTATATTTCAAGTATAAGGAACCATAGTGCCCCTAAGCTGTTGTGAAATCATGCAAAGTACTTCTTCTCTTACAGATTGTATGTAACACTGTTGATGGTTGGTCACGTTAGTGCTATGGCAGTGGTTCCATGTTGGTGCATGTTTGTCTTGTTTGGGGTCCAATGTCTGAAATGGGCCATTTTTTCAAAGCATGAAATATGTTTCTGTCTCTACAGATTTTATGTTACAGTGGGGATTCATGGTCAGAAATGGGCCCTATGGGCTATTGTACAAAATATTGCAATAAGCTCCCGTTTACTTTGTAATTTACATTATATTCTCCATCTGTGCAAGGAACCACAGTGCCCTTGGGCTCTTGTTTTGTTGTATTTCTGAATTCAAAATGGCTATTTTAATGAAGACATCAAGTATATGACCAGTATACAAGACTATATCCAAAAATATGATTGTATGCATTTTGAGGTCAAAGGTCAACCCTGACCCTAAAATGTTTGTATCGGAAACTCCTCCCAGACTGCTCTGTTGATTAAAGCCAAACTGGGTAGATAGGTGATCCATAGTCTGAAGTTTGGTCTCCCATCAAATTTAAGGTCAAACTAAGGAGTCAATGTCAAATTAGTGAAACTCTATTTTTACTGTATTTCTGAATGCAAAATGGCTAATTTTCATCAAAAATATTACCAGTATACAAGATTTTATTTAAAAATTATATTTGCATGCATTTGGGGTCAAATTCGACCATGAAAAGTTTACATCAGCTATTCCTTGTAGGCTGCTGTGCTGTTGGTTCAAAGTTGGTAGATAGGTGACCCAAAGTCTGAAGTTGTGTCTCCTGTCACAGTTTCAGAACAAAGGTCAAAACTCAAACTGGCAATGTTTTGAAAAAGTTTTCACGATTTTCTCCTAGTCAGTAAGTCGAATACACTCCAAACTTATTTTGGTAAGACCCTTAGTATGAGATGTAGTGTTCATTCCATCCATAATGTCACAGCTCACCATTATAACAACACTTGATACAGTAAGGTAGGTTTTGATAGTGCAAGTTTCAGCATAACTTAAAACATCTTTGTTTTTGCATGGTATGGCATGTTATTTTAATCCATGTAGCCATGTTTTGGGCTAAGTGATTGTGTTTAATAACAATTTCATTTTCCTTGCTTTGGTAGTATTCTTATTCAGTATGATTTTACAATCATATATACCAGACAAGGAGATGTTTGCAGTAAGCAGTAGTGATATTCCAAAAATAAAGTATGGATATGTCACCCATAAAGTGTACTAATATTGATAATATCGATATTTTTGCAGAATGGGTACACATACCATACTAATGCATATATGGGCCCAAAGTGTGGATTTTATGCAAGTTTTTTCCATTTAAAAAATTGTGTAGTTAACTTTGCTAAAGCAGTGCTGAAATTTTTTTTTCTACTTTACTTTCACGGTTTCACCCTATTACTGTTTTCTAAAATTTTCCTATCCCAATGTGAATTTTTTTCATGTATTTTTCCCCCCTTCAACCAGTTTCAGCCTTCTCCAAGTCTTAATTCAGTCAATAGTCAAACTATGCTCCGTCTGTATACCTTGTACTCATAGTAAACAAAAATACTGAAGCTAATCCTGCAAGAGTCTGCAGCTGGTACCTCCCCCCTCCCCCGTTGCTCTCATTCAAAACAACTATCCAATCAGATTGCTCAATGCAAGATGCAACAGCTGTAGTGGGAGGGGATAGCCTAGGCATACTGCTACCACATGCTGTAGCTGCAAAGGCTGAAATGATAAATACAGGTTTTAGTAAAATCACTGAGTTTAAAAAGATACCATAAAATACGGTCTTTCCATTAGTATTGTCACTTCCATATATACAGATGCGAGGAAACAATAGGTTTGTAGTGACAAGTGTTGCATATGAACATGGGATAGTACTTTGCAGTGTCTATAGTGATAAATGTAACCTTTTTGGTGAAAAAGTCTTTCCACTAAGTATCAGTTTCATGAAAATGAAGGTTTTCTCTAAGTTATGTGTGTATTCGTATGTGCAAGCGGAGTTTTGGTCTGTGTATTGTAGAGCGGGCTCAGAGCAGTGTGTGTATAACAATAAATATAGACTTTTTGATTCCTTGCCAAAGGCAGGCAAGGAATCTCTGCGATGGTGATGTTGTGTGTGTGCGTGTTTGTATGCATGTGTGTGACGCCTTGCTTGTTTACATGATATCTCAAAAAGGGTAACCTTGAGTGATCTCAAGCTGGTGTATGCATTGGACATACTGAGTAGATGATCCCTATTGTTTTTTGGTCAAAGGTCATTTGCGGTCATCGAAGGTCAAAGTGTAAAAACCTTGTTCACACAATATCTCAAGAAGGATAGTCTTTACTGATCTCATACTTGGTGTGTCGATTGGTCATACTACGTAGATGATCCGTATCATTTTTGATTCCTTGCCGAAGGAAGGCAAGGAATCCTATGCGATGGTGATGTCGTGTGTGTGTGTGTGCGTATGTGTGTGTGTATATGACGCCTTGCTTGTAAACACGATATCTCAAGAAGGGTAACCATGACTTATCTCATACTTGGTGTGTGGGTTGATCATAGTAAGTAGATGATCCCTATTGTTTTTGGTGGAGGTCAAAGGTCATATGAGGTCACCAGTGGTCAAAATGAGAAAACCTTGTAAACACGATATCTCAAGAAGGGTAACTGTGACTGATCTCATACCTGGTGTGTTGGTTGGCCATATTATGTAGATGATCCCTATTGTTTTTCGTGGAGTCAAAGGTCATATGAGGTCACCAGAGGTCAGAATGTAAAAACCTTGTAAACACGATATTTCCTGAAGGGTAACTGTGACTGATGTCATACTGGGTGTGTGGGTTGGTCATATTGAGTAGATGACCCCTATTGTTTTTGGTGAAGGTGAAAGTCATTTGAGGTCACCAGAGGTCAAACTGTAAAAACCTTGTAAACATGATATCTCAAGAAGGGTAACTGTGACTGGTACCATACTTGGTGTGTGGATTGGCCATATTGAGTAGATGATCCTTATTGTTTTTGGTGGAGGGGTGGGTTGGTCATATTGAGTAGATGACCCCTATTGTTTTTGGTGGAGGTAAAAGGTCATTTGAGGTCACCAGAGGTCAAACTGTAAAAACCTTGTAAAACATGATGACTCAAGAAGGGTAGCTGTGACTGATATCATACTTGGTGTGTGGATTGGCCATATTGAGTAGATGATCCTTATTGTTTTTGGTGGAGGTCAAAGGTCATTTTAGGTCATCAGAGGTCAAATTGTAAAAAACCTTGTAAACATGATATCTCAAGAAGGGTAACTGTGACTGATATCATACTTGGTGTGTGGATTGGCCATATTGAGTAGATGATCCTTATTGTTTTTGGTGGAGGTCAAAGGTCATTTTAGGTCATCAGAGGTCAAATTGTAAAAAACCTTGTAAACACAATAACTCAAGAAGGGTAACTGTGACTGATGTCATTCTTGGTATGTGGATTGTATATAGTAAGTAGAATACTCCTTTTGATTTTGATGGAGGTGAAAGGTCATATGAGGTCACCAGAGGTCAAACTGTAAAAACCTTGTAAATACAGTGTCAGAAGGGTAACTGTGACTAATGTCATACTTGGTGTGTTGCTTGGTCATACTGAATAGCTGATCCCTACTATTTTTTGGTCAGGGCAAAGGTCATTTGAGGTCACCATAGCTCAAATTGTAAAAATGAGTAAACACAATATCTCCAGGAGTCTAATCTTGACTGATGTCATACGTGATGCGTGGATTGTATATACTGAGTAGGAGACTCCTTTTGTTTTTGATGGAGTTCCAAGGTTGTTTGAGGTCACCCGAGGTCAAACTGTGGAAACCTTGCGAAAGCGTCATCTCCAGAAGGGTGATGTTGACTAATGTCATACTTGATGTTTGGGTTGGCCATACTGGGTAGGTGATCCCTATTGCTTTTGGTGGACGTCAAATGTCATTTGAGGTCACCAAAAAGATGTCATTTTGGGTTAAAGGCTTATTATCGTGGTGTTTCAAGAACAATAACTGTAGTTGATCTCATACTTGCCATGTGGATAATTCATGTTTGTTGTAATATAATCATGTTGCAAGGAATCACAAAGCCTTTTGGCTTTCTGCTTTGTGCAAGTGAAAGATCCTTTGAGGTCACCAAAGGTCAAACTGAAAACCTTGTTTACAAAATGTCTCAGGATGGGTAACCTTGGCTAATCTCATACTTGGTATGTTGGTTGTTCACACTGAGCAGATGATCCGTATTGTTTTTAGTGGAGGTCAAAGGTCATTTGAGGTCACCAAAGGTCAAACTGTGAAAATCTTTTTTAATACAACATCTCAAGAAGGATAACCTTGACTGATCTCAAACTTGGGTGTGTGGGTTGGACATACTGATAATATGATCCCTATTGTCTTTGTGTAGGTCAAAGTTCATCTGAGGTCACTATAGGTTAAACTGTGAAAACCTTGTTTAAATTATACCTCAAAATGGGTAACCTTCACTGATCTCATACTTTGTGTGTAGGTTGTTCATGCTGGAAAGATGATCGCTATTATTTTGGTAGAGGTCAAGGTCATTTGAGACCACCAGAGGTCAAAGTGAAAACCTTGTTTACATGATATCTTAAGAAGAATAACCACAACTGATCTCATAATTGGTGTGCAGGTTGGTCATACTGAGTGAATGATCCCTATGTTTATAGTAGAGGTCAAAGGTCATTTAAGGTCATCGAAGGTCAAACTGTGAAAACCTTTTTTACATGATATCTAAAGATTGGCAACTTTGATCTCATACCAGATCATACCAGGTAAATCCCTTTTGTTGTTTGCACAGGTCAAAGGTCATTTTAGGCCACCAGAGGTTACCTTAAATAAGGCCAGAGGTCAAACTATGGGTAACCTTGACTGATCTCATACTTGGTGTGTAGATGATCCCTGTTGTTTTTGGTGGACGTCAAAGGTTATTTGAAGTCACCAGAGGTCAGACTTCAAACCTTGTGAACATGATATCTGAAGAAGAATAACCTTAAGTCATTTTATTTTTAGTTTAAATTGGACTTACTGACTTGATAATTTCTATTGTTTTTGGTGGAGGTCAAAGGTCATTCGATGTCACTAGAGATCAAACTGTGAAAACATTCTAAGTACAATATCTCAAGCATGGTATCCCTGACTCATCTCATATTTAGTGTGTAGGTTAGCCATACAAAAAAAATGATCCCTCTTGATTTAGGTGGATGTCAAAGTTCATTTGAGGGCACCAGAGGTCATAGTGTGAAGACCGCATAAACTCTGTATCAAAAGAAGGATAATTGTGGGGAATCTCACACCCAGCATGTGGATTGTTCATATTTAGTCCATATTGGATGATCCTTAATATTTTTTGGTGGAGGCCAAAGATCAAAGAGTCAAAATTGTGTAAACTGTTAGCTTAGAAAGAGAACTGATGAGAGATCTCATACTTTGCATGTCCGTTGTTCATATTCAGTGGTTGTGCCCTATTGTTTTTGGTTTGAGGTCATAGGTCATTTGATGTCATCACAAATCAAAATCTTGTAAACACTTTCATCACAAGTCAAAATCTTGTAAACACTTTATATAACTCAAGAAGGGTAACTGAGGGATTTCATACTTAGCATGTGCATTGCCCATATTGAGTTGATGATTTCTATCAATTTTTGACCCTATTGTTTTAAGAGATGGTGGAAGGTCATTTTGAGTCAAAGGCTTGTTAAGCTGAGGTGTCAAAGAAGTATGAACTGTGATTGATCTCATACTTGTCATGTAGGCAATTCATATTTGTTAAAATATAGCCTCACAACAAGGAATCACTAAGCCTTTTGGCTTTCTGGTTGGTTCCTTCCATCAGCCAAGGAACCTTTGCAGTCAGGTTTGTATGCATGCGTGCCTGTGTATGTGTGTGTGTATGTATGTATGTTTGTGACGCCCTATCTTGTAAACACGATATCTGAAGAAGGGAAGCTTGGACAGATCTCATATTTGGTATGTAGGTACACCACATTGAGTAGAAGTACCCTGTTGTTTTTGGTGGAGGTCAAAGGTCATTTGGGGTCAAATTGTCAAAACCTTTTAAACACGATATCTCAAGAAGAGAAGCTTGAACAGGTGTCATATGAAGTGTGTGGGTGTATCTTATTGAGTACAAGAACGCTATTATTTTAATGGAGGTCAACGGTCACTTTGAGGTCAACAAGGGTCAAACTCTGAAAACATTGTATATAAACTGCGTCAATATACCTGGCATACATAGCATGGCATTGACACCTCCACCCTTGGTATCAAACTTAACAGCTAACATGTATACCAAACATACCAGTTACACTTAGAAAGGTGGATAATACTTAGCAAAAAGTAAAGCCGTGTGAAGGAAGCAATTGATACCTGCTCGCTGGCTCAGGTAGTCGATCAGAGAGAACGCAACTGAACTGCAAACATATTGTAACCTTCACACAATGGCTTGTGCTTCATTGCCCAATGGATGGTTGCAATATACATGCTATAGTTAGAAGTATGAAATTAGAATAGCCTGTGATTAGGGGTTACAGAATATTCCAAGACACGCCCTTCAAGTTGTGTACACAAAAGCTGTGCACCTTGCAGGGCATATCAAACACAAATTAGCATTTTAGTAGAAAGATAAAAAATTTGGCGACAATGGAACATCAAAATAAGTAATAATGTTTGTAAGACATAAAAACAATAAAAAAAAATTCTCTTAAGCAGATCATCGAAACCGCAATACCTTTCTGCATTCTGGTTAAACAATATCTCAATGTTGAGGATTTCTTATATTAGTACTATGGTAGTCAGTCCCTTTGGCTCATCAGCATTCTTAGTGACAAATGAGGATATACTACCATTCATTATAGCTTACTGCTGACTGGGTATTATTCGATTTTTAAAGTAGGTAATTTGTCTCACTGTAAAGTTAGTTGATCAATATTCCACTTTTGTTTGTATTGCAGTAAGTAAGCCAGCTGTGCTGTATCATTCACCTTCCCCTCCCCCCTTTGGGGTCAGTCAGGTCAGAGTGTGCTAGGCAGCTTGCTATTTAGACATTAACTCCCTGTTTGAAAATGTAGGTCAACAGAAGCAGAAGACAGGTTTCAATTTGATGGTTATTAACATTTCTCGTTGCTTCCTATAGCCCCCATTCTTTTCAGTAGCTTGATAAAGGACATTGCATGCTGCCTTCTGGTTCTGTACATTTGGCTCATCAGCATTCGTAAGGACAAAATGAGGTCCAAACTTTTTGAGGATTTGATGTTGTGATTACCCTTGGTTAAGTCATGGAGTGTCCCTAGCTCCATGGTTAAGTCTGAAGGACCACAGTGAAAATAATCTCCATACAAGGAACCACAGAGCCCATTTAGGTCTTGTTGGTAATATCGTCTTGCAGATTGGTGTGATGGAAATAAAGGTTATGTGTGAGTGAAATGTGTACGTATATGTACATGCTTAGTTTGTTAGTGTCTATTACAGCGGGTACTGAGCGTCGTGAAAACTGTGCGATGATATAGTCTTGTTGATAAATGTCAGTAAGATGAAATAAAGGTTTGCTGTGAGTGAAGTATGCACGTATGCACATGCAGGGTTCATGTTGACAGTATACTGAGTGGTGTGTCGAAAACAATATCAACTTCAATAAAAGTGCAGGCCTAGTTCTTTTTCAGAGTAAAAGGTGTGGGCGTTGAAATCTTGTGCGTATGAGTCTGGTATTGCCCTCGGCATGGGAATGTACCGCATGTGTAGGATTAATACCTTTATGGGGAAAGAGCTGTGTCTGTCAGTAGTGCTGTACCAGGTAATACTTTGGTCAAGTTGCTGTTTAAAATAATAAACTCACTAGTTACTTCCCAAATTCCTTAAAGTATTGAAGTAACATTGAAGCAACAGCATTGAAGCAACAGCTATCATGAAGATGAAATGACCAATGTTAGTGTGCAGGCAGCTTGCTAGTATCTAAGGATAGATACTGCTTGAGCTGCATGTTTCAATATCAACACAGTATTCGGTATTTGTAAGGACTACATGTATAATGCATGTAGTGAAGATACAGTCTTAAAGGAGATGAGTGGCCTATGAAGATTCAACGATACCACCATGCACCTCAGACTAGATACTTTTCATGGTGAAACTTCCTAGCACACGTGAATAATGCATATTGGAATACCTTCTATATATCTGGACTGGCCAGAAGTCACAATTTCACAGTCATTGACAAAATACTTAACCAATCTTAGCCCATGGAACTACATAATAGTTCATAACTTGTGCATATCCTTTAGTACATAGAGTAACGTGGCAAAACAACGTGACTGCAACAGGAGGCTGAAACAAACTTGCTTCTGAAAAGCACTGCCACTCTGTGCATGATCTATAATCAACGGCTTCAGATTCTTGTGCAATATGTGTCAAATCATCTCTAGCACGTAACAGAAAGACACACAGTTCATACTTTGTGCATATCCTTGCGTGAACTCTGTGGTAAATCTTGAATAGGTTTACATGTATAACTGAAAGGGGACTATATTTATATATAAATATAGTTGGTATTTTCAATATTTTATATATTTATATTTTCTATATATCAATATTACCAAAGGTGGATATCGGTAATATTCCATATCAATATACCACTATTGCTTAGTTTACAGTACCAGAAAAAATAGAAACATGCATATAATCATGACACACTTCTACTTGTGGCATGCTGAACTGAGGAATAAGAAACTCTGAAGGTTTGACACACACATGATTTCTGCAGAGGAACACTATGGTACATAAGTGACTTCTACACACAGAATTGTATACACATTACTTGCACATCCTTTATATTGGCATGGCCAGGAGCAATTTCTAGCTATGTCTTTTCTGTTTGTGATTAAGCTGGACTACAATAACATGCATGTGAAAGAGCAAATCAGTACGGATAACAATAAGAATGAGCTATGCAAGTCCATGGATTGTAGTCTTGTTTGCATTTGTAGATAGCTTACTGTCCACTTATCTCACCTATCAGTGTAGTAGTGTTGCAGTGGTGACTATACATTCGTCAATGTAGCTTTTTATAAAGCTGCTGTGTGTTAAAGGTTTTGATGTCATAATTTTTTGCTCCTTCCGTTAATGACTTACATACACGAACAGAAACTTAGTTTAAATGAGCAGTAGAATGGTAATTTATTGTGTATTTTTTATTGCTCTTTTTTAATGCTCTTTTTTTTTTGTCCTTTTTCTATTATAAGGGTAACGGTGTTTTGATGAAGGCAGCTTTATCTATGTATGAAGATTTACTGCAGAAGCTCTCATGTCGAGTAAGCTACCATAAAGAAGTCGTCTGTGTGCCTTCATACATGGAAATGTAAGTTGTGCTTCAGTCTAAAGTTTTGTTCCGCCACAATGTTACATCTTTGAATTCATCATGTTATCACTGCTACTATACTACCATTTTGGACATGTTTTACAAAAACAGTTCAGATTAAAGCCTGAAAGTAGAATGGGCCAACTCATCTTCATAGTGGATAATTTTAGATCAATGCAAATTGTTAGATTTTTATCAGAATGCAGGACATTCTACCTCCATTCTCAGCAAGGCAAAACCATTCATTATAAAGGCATCACATAAAACTACTTCTGTACAAAAAGTTGGACAAATTTTTGGGTAAGGGTTATGACCTAGCAACAACATGAATAAAAGCTACAGCTGAACTGTTGTTAAATGTAATGAGACACCCACAGTAAGAAGACACATAAGAATAAGATGTTGTGTTAAATTGAGTTTGTTGGAAAGTTTTCAGTGCATAAATTGTCAATGCTGATCATGGAAACTTTTCTTTGTAAAAGGTTATTAAAGAATTAACATTCCATTTCAAAAATTTACCCCTTTAAGAAGGCAGGAGAGATAATTTTAAATTTGATGACATCATCATGTTCAAACAACTTCTATAAATATCTATACATGAAAGCAAAGTTAGCAGAGATTTTAATCTATAGTTTGGACAAAAGTGGTTTGTTTTTACATGGTCTGCAGATGGCACAGTTTTGATGAAGTGTAAAACAGTGGGAAGGGTTCTTTACTGCATGCATATTATCTGCATGGCATATTGGGATGCTCACAATCCTTGTACTGTGACCCAAAAAAAATCATCAGTTTTGATCTAGTACCCCTAAAAGCAAGCAGTTAATCAATAACCAAAGTGAGAACATAGACCCATAGGTGTTAGTAATAGTGTACTTATGACTAAATGTTACATTGCAGTCACTCTTCCTGTGTACATACACTTTCTCTTACATTCAGTGTTAGTGCTGTATTAACCTGTTTTAGCCATACGACAAAGATGTACATGAAGGTTAGTTGTGATACCTTATATCAGCTTTTCCTACTTTGTGTATCAGCCATAGACTCTGCAGAGTCTGCTTTGGCTGGAAAGTTTCTGTTCCTAATCTTGGTTCCGCCACCTCTGAAGAAACATCCGTTATATTTACTGTACTGCTCTTCCGGAAGAGTGTTTACTCCCCTCATTGATTGCTGCCCTCGCTGACTCTGGACACTCGTTTTAATTATGTACACAACTTTTATACAAAAGCATTGTTTTTCGCTACCATATTCGGTAGAAGCCAATCACGGCCATCGTGAGAAGTGATGGGAGTGATGGGGAAAGGACATTCAACTGATTAGTTACGTAACTATCACGGTAATATTCTACCCTCCTTCAACTGTTTTAGGTCTCTCTTAGCGACATCCTATTTCTACCATAGGCAAATCTGGTGATAGTTTGAAAGTTAGCCTAGGTACGATTATTTTCTCTCATTATTTGATCGCTGCTATTGGCTTATTTCATGAGACCAATGCTTAGTATTTTTATGTGTATTAACCTTAACGTCAAACATGACTATTCATTTGTACATAATTATATCGAGTGTCCAAAGTCATTCCGCTGGACGGCGATCACAGGGAAAAGGGGTTACTATATGAGTAAATATCTTCAGTTGGGTATAAGTAGGCTGCAGCTCAAATTGTGAGGAATGTGTCAAAGGAGGGGAATTCATTCCCCGAGAAAGACTTTGCAAAGTCGATATCAGCCATTGCTAAGTGCCCAGAATGGTAAAAAGGAAGCTGGTAGCTTAGCCATTTGGGTTGTTGTAACTTCATGATCGAGGGTCCCTGGAGGTGTGGACTACCTAGAGTGTAGTTTGTAATGTAGGTGGGGCTTAATTTGTGTGTAGAATAAAGAGACCTTGATTGCAGACTGGTGGCAGCTAAACTAAGAGTCATTAAAGGGTTGAGGGCTTTAAATGGACATGCTTGTTCTCAAAAGTTTTGTAGTTAAAATTATTGCACAGCTCGGCAAGAATCAGTATCTGAAGTAACTTACACTTGTGGCTTTCTGCCCATTTCTTTATAGAGGAGAGCAAAGAATCACATCTTGAATTAGTGAGTCATCATTTGCCAATACATCATCAGTTTCACTATTAAGGGGGAAATCAGGGTTTATTTTCACAATTTATTTCGCTACAATCCCCCACTGGTATCATACGATGAGTTATAACTAACAAATATGATCAATATTATCTCAAAACATGGGGACAATTTCGAGAAACCAGTCACATTCGCAAAAAAACGGTGAAGAACTCCGAAAGTCTGTAACATCCATATTCATCGAATCAAATATGAATATTCAATACTATCGCCTTTTCAAGGTATGAGGAGGTGGGACTTTCTATTCAGTACAGTAAACAAAACATCAAACGAAGTCACAGTGTGAGTGAACAGCTGTATGTATCATCAACTATCACTAAACTCTTGTTTACTTTAATGCACAATGCACAAACAGCATGGGAACCGTAAACGTTCGGTTATGTTTATTAATTTAACGTCATCTCAGTCTTACGCAGTGATTGGTCATCATATAGAGGAGGCTGTCTTGTACATGAACGTTTATTTTTGTACCCGACAAATATTAAGAGTTCTCATTCAACAGAAATTAACACAACAGTTACCATTTCTTCTACCTTCAAACACCTCCCCAACATCTCTATATTTCGGTGAACAATCAGTTTAGAAAGAAAAATCAAGTAAAGGTGAATTTTCTAAGTCAAACCCTGATTTCCCCTTTATCTATATCCTCATTACTTTACTATTATGTAAATTTTACTTCAAATTTTATTGACAACGTGCTTGAGCTTTGAAACCAAAGGTCATTTGAGGTCACCAAATGTCAGATGCTGAAAATATCATTAGCACAGTATTTCAAGATAGGATTCTTGGAAGCTTTTGACACATAGCATTTGTTTTGCAAAGGTCATCATGGTCCATGAATGTCATTGCATATAGAGCAGCGGTTACATCTTAATTGGTTACACAATTACTGTAGTATTGGTATTACACCGACCAATTGCGTTACATACATGTGCAAAAAATTCTATGATTTTTGGTGACAGTCAAAGTTCATTTAAGATCAAATTACATAGGTCTTGTAAACCACAATACCTCAAAGAAAAGAAGCAACTGATTGTATATATAGCATGTTGATGAACAACATTGAGTACATGAAACCTATGTAGAGGAAGCAAAACCGCAGGTCATGCATTGTGTTTGAAACCTTGTAATCAGCCATTCTAAAGCAATAGTATGTCAACTTTTGGTGTGTTAGTGTCCCACAGTAAATACAAACGCATGATTTACCCAGGAATCTGTTTCTAGAGGGTTCCCAGAAATTTCAAAATTACCTGCATTACCATTGCAATTTGTTTTATTGTTACTTTTCATAATTGCAAATATGCATTGCTTTGTACACATTGTCCATCAGTGCTACGTCATTGTGCTTAGATCTGCACATGTCATGTCCTCTTGAATAGATGCCATTTAAGCTGCAAAACTATTGTTCTTGATAATATGATATTTTCTAACTATTCTTCCTTATAGGTGGGTATTCTATGAAATTTGGAAAATACATTAAGACTTCAAGAAATATTTCACAGGTGTGTAATTTCTTTCAATGTTATTCAGAGAATTCTTGGTTATGTAATTGAGTAAATCAGACACATATTGATTTTTGTCTGAAATGTTCGCATTCACTTCAGTAATATTTTCAAAGTTTTCATCAAAATGAGAAGAGGTACATCAGAATCAGATGGTACAGTGAGTGTAGATTAAGGTGTAAATTACCTCCATGTGCACAAAGGGATGAAATACTTTATTTTTTTATGTCTTAGTTTATTTCATGATTGTGGTTAAGGTCAAAGTTAGTGTGAATTGTGGGCATGCTGCTAATCGAATATACTATAGCTTGATATGAGAAAATAAATGGAAATAAAGAATGGGATGTGCCAAAAATTTGATGGGTTTTCTACTTTTGTGTAACATCTAAATTGTGGTAGGTGAAAGTGACAGTATCCATCAAAGGATAAAATGTGGCCGTATCAATGCTTTGCAATAGCAGTATTGACATGTGATGTTTACTAGTCAAAAGTCTGGTTGTTATTTTAATGAAACATAGCAAAGGTATATCAGTGCTGGTTTCCAAGTTAACATTCTGTGCATTGATTCTGAACCACTTACACTTTTGATGAAAAGAGAGACCTATTTGATCATGATTACATGTAATGTAGGTGTGAATGCGTGTGTGTGTATGTGTTTATGATGCCTAGCTTGTTAGCCCGATATCTTGAGATATAATTCTGAGGTTCCCTTACATAATATGTGTATAGATGTCCTGTATAAGTAGAAGATTTATTTGTAGTTTTTGTAGTGGGGTAGTGTACATAAGGATCGAACCTCCAGCTATAAATAGCATCAAGTGTACCTCTAAACAGCTGTGAGTTGACTTGAATGTACCTCTAAACAGCTATCAATAGAATTGAATGTACCTCTAAACTGCTATGAGTGACAAGTGTACCTTTAGACGGCTGTGAGTAGCACTGAGTGTACATCTAGGCAGCTATAAGTAGAAATGAAGTGTACCTCTTAAATCAAAACAAATTTCAGAAATTTCATCAACATACACTGCATGTGTGACAATATTCAACATATATCTCAACTATGAAGAACTTCATTGTTATGCCATTACTTTTATAAGGTACTACTCTATAAGGTACATGGTGTCACATTAAAATGCAAATCAAAATGTTATGTTGTGACTTCTCAACAGACTCAGACCTGAGAGAAGTTACACTTTCAGGTACCGTGGTACTGAACATGAAAGCCAGGTACTCAAGTCTGCATTTTGGACCTTGTGCAAACGTTAATAGAAATTAAGGAATACCTCACAAGGTCCATCTTTCTTTTGAAAGTGGAAAAAGCCTTGTGAACATTTTCGCTTAGGTTCTTCAGTCATTCCTGAGGGCTCTTTTTCTAGTACCCGTTTGAAATTGTGATGATTTTTTAATTAGCAAAGGTTACTTACAATCAATACTTAAAACTCATGGATCAGATGTTGGCCGATGTCAAAAATTTCAGAAAGCCAGTATGCATAGATAGGCATGTCTTACAAGTTACAAGGAACGTTCAGTGGCACTGTGAAACGATCTAAAGCATTGATAGCGAAAAGGTAAAATTGGATGTATGTCAATGTTGGGATGAACCATTGGCCATCAGATTGACAGTAATAAATCATGTTGGTTAAACCCATAGTTTAGTCTGGGAGCCCAGAGTGTTTATTCTGCTGAAACAGTACAAACAGTTATATTCTGGAATAAGAATCCTGGCAGCAATCCAGTTCCTTGATTCCTGAACCACAACCTATATGATGGAACTATCACACCTTTTGTACCTTTTCATTTGAATAAATGCAATGGGCTTCTGGACTTATTGTAAGTCGTAAATAATCCTCCTGCTTTATATAATGATTATCAGTGGATAATCAGATTGACAGACCAAAACTTTGGCATGTGTTTGAGTATCTTTGGGAAAAGTCATTTAAAAGTCTTTCTATTCAGTACCTATTTTCCGTTCATGTACAAATATCTCTTCTTGTACTGGAGGTAAAATTATCTCATATTTCAAAACACATCTGGTAAAGGTATCATTTGAATGTCAGTTCCTTTGAAGTATTGCTTCTCCAGTTTTTGGTTTCAATGAAATAATAAGATTGTGCATGGAAAGCCTAGACATATGTTATATGCTATGTGGGTGTAACAATTTGACAACAAGAACCCCATTGTGTTTGGTGTGAGTCAAATGTTATTCAGGTCAACATGGGTCAAGTTGTGCAAACCTTGTTACAACTCAATATCTCAAGAAGGTAAGCTAGGATGTATGTCATCTTTGCTGTGTAGGTGCACCAGAGGGATTCTAAGAACCTATTGTTTTGGTGGAAGTCAAGGGTCATTTGGAATCAACATGGATCAAATTGTGAAAACCTTGTAAACCAGGTAACTTAAGACAGTAAATTTGGACTTTGGTCATATTTGATATGTAAGTGTACAACATTCATACAAGAACTTTGTTTTTGGTGGAAGGGAAAGGTCATTTTGGATCTACATTGGTTAGATAGACAAATCTTTGTAAATGCAATATATCAAGGAGTGTGCTCAGGACTCATGTATGGTTCGTTTGTATCCTGATTATGAAATAAAATATAGTCCCAAATCCTAAGTTTGTGTATTTTTTAATGAACAGCAAAACTGTTGGTCATCGTTGGAACCAGCCAAACAGCATTTTCCAATTATGGTTTTCTTGTGTGTATTTTTATTTTGCAGGTTTTACAGATCTACTCAAGACCAGTAAAATGTGAAATGAACTGACCTTTGTTGTAATGGCAGGATTTTCTGAAATTAGATCCTTCTTACGTATTATTTGAAATATTGTATGAATCGCAATTTTAAGATGTATAAGATGTACTAGTCTTTCTAAATCTGTCTTTATCCGTCGATTAATTCTTGCCATCTTTTACTTTCAGCTTTTATTGCTCACTTTCAAAAGTACTACTGCAGCAGTTCCTTAGAATGCAATGAAATCCTTTCGCCTTTTCATTCATATGTAAACATTGAGCTAGAAATGCACGGGCATGAAGTAATGAAATAACTGCAAAATAACTACTGTTTTTAACAAGTTTTCTTGCTGATTAAAATTCTAGTGAAAATGTCTTTGCCTTGAAGAAGTATATTTCATACTTGCCAAATTTATAATTTTAGCATCTTGATTTTTTGGCTTACATAAAATCATTTCATTGCTATAGTTTATATTGAGATCCATGCTTATGTTTAAAACCATTCATTCCATTTCCTCTGCTTTTGGAGTCGGAGCTATTACATACTTCAAACAATATATCTGAAATATACCCTAGAATATGCCAAGTTTTTTAATTTGTCTTAATCTGTATGATATTGTGTTCATCACTGTGAAGCATCTTCAATATTTAGTGTAATGTGCATTACGTGTAACCATCACTTTCACTATGTACAACCGTCCTCATCTGAAATGTTTCTGTTTTGTGCTTTCTGAAAATTGTTTTATACCTTACATGTAACTTCTCTTCTAGAGTTGAAGTCAAGATGCACTTTTGGTCAGCTTTCATTTGAAAATTTTAACCTTTCACTGGTGCAAATATGTTTAGCTAGCCAATAAAACTCCATTTCACCTTTGTATTTATATCTTAAAAATGGTTCTGATTACATAAGCTACTGTGAATATTATTCATTCTCAGTCTTCCATAACATTTGAGAGGTCATAAAGAAATTTTTCTAAGATGTATTTCATCTCATTGACTTATTTCTTTCATTATTGGAAATATCATTGCAACTCAAAATGATAAAACAAGTTTTGACTTTCAATTCTCAAGTTTTGAAATATAAATTTGTTATTTTCCGCACACCAATCATTTTTGTGTGCATTTAATTTCATTTCAGTACTTTAGTATTCCAAAATATTGTATTATTTTTATGTGATAGTATTGTCACTTTCTTTACTGTGTGTGATACATCCCACCGTGTCATTAAATTATTTTTCTTTCATGTTTCTACAAATGTTTTCAACCATTGACATTGTAAGTGTCGCATTCATCCAAGGGTGTGTGTTGATACTTTAAACCAGAGGTGCCTGGCTTGTAAATTGAAATTTGGACAAATTTCATTTTTGGTATGTAGGTGTACTTTATTTGGTAGAAGAAACCTATTATTTGGGTGGAGGTCAAATGCCTTTTAAGGTCAAGAGGGGTCGAATAGTAAAAACTTTTAAACACAAATCTCAAGAGGGGAAGCTTGGATGGATCAGATGTTTATTTGGTATGTAGGTATACCTTATCACTTACAAATGCACTTTTTTTTGGTTTAGGTCAAATATCAATTAGGTTAACATGGGTCAAATAGTAAAAATGTCTTAAACACAACATCTCAAGAGGACAACCATGGATGGATGTGATAGTATGTATGTGATGTATGTGTACCTTATCATGTACAAATGTCTTTTTTTTTTTTTTTTTGGTGTAGGTCAAATATCACTTGGTTTTAACATGGGTCAAATAGTAAAAACCTTGTAAGCAATATATCAAAAAGACAAACTTGTTCAGATATCATTGTTTGCAAGTAGATGAATTTTATCAAGTAAGAAAAGCTCTACTGTTTTGGGGGGGGGGGCCACCATGGGTCATACAGCAAATGCTTGTGTGAACAATACTTCAAGAAGAAATCTTGGACAAATCTGATAATGCATAGATTATTGAGCTAACTATTTTTGGAGGAGGTCAAAGGTCAATTAAGATAAACAGGGGTAAACCTTGTTAACACTGTCTCTCACAAAAGGAAAGTTGGTCTGATACATGTATACATGTTGTACGTGTAGTGGTGTACCATATTGAGTGTAAAAGCTAAGTATATTTAGTGGAGGCCAGTTGGGTCAACAAGGATCAATTTTTGAACACCGTGTACGAATGGCATCTCAGTATAGGAAACTTGGACACTTAACTTATTTAGTATGCACTTTTGCATATTGAATTAGGATGCCTGTCAGTTGTCACCTTAGGTTTGCAAATATCATTGTGTACATAGCATTTGTTACATTTCCATACTGATCAACCATGTTATGCATCCTCACCATATTCAGTATTTCAGATTCATAAAAATTGCTGGAAACTAAATCATTGAAACAACAATGCATTTGTGCATTTTGGTTACTTGACATGATCAGTACTATATTGTGAAACCAAGACCAATTTTATTATGAAGGATCAAAAGAATTGTCCTCAATTGTCCAAATGGGTTTAATAAAAACAGACTTTTGATGATATCAAGAACATACATCTCTATATACTTGAATGTGTCATCGTTTCCAAAAATGGAAGTCATAGTGTGTAATAATGAATAGATGAAATCTAATATAAAGAATTTGTGATACAAAGAATGTGTGACAATAAAAAGGATATGTGAAAGTACAATATCAAGGAATTGTAGAATGTGTGATTGTTTAGGAGAATTTTTTCAGAATCTTCCAGGCAGCTTTAGGAATGTATACAAAACATCCACAAGAAAAGTACAGCAACAAGGGGATTTGACTAACCAAAACTGTTTGAGAGCCAAGTCCCATGCTTGAAGAGATCCTAGTTGTAAGACCTTGCTAGCTTGCATGGTAAAAGTTGTAGTCCACAAGACTAGAGCTTTGGGTCAGGGGTCACATGACTATAGCATCCAATCAGAGGAACACTTAAGCCTTATCATGTAACATGGCATGTAATTTCCTTCTTTGAGGACTAAGTAAAGTACCTATCTAATCCATCTATCTAATCTAATCTATTAGTCTATCTAATCTGTCTGTCTACCTTTCTGTACATCTATTTATCTATCTAATCTGTCTGTCTGTCTATCTTCTATTGGTCTGTTTACAATTGTTCAACATGCTATGGATTTCTGTGAAACATGGAAACAATGTTTCATAGGTGATGAGCCATTTTGGTGTTCAACATATTTTGGTCCAAGGTCCCATGTGGGTCCTATGGCCCAATTATGAAGTTCTGCAGAATGCTCCTCCCAGAGTATCTCTTATACAATGTTAGTGGTTTGTCACAATGACATTCTGTTAATGGTGTCTTCAGGGTGTTCAGGGGTTTTTAGTCCAAGGCCCTGTGTAGGCCCTGTGGTCCATTTTATGAATTTTTGTTGAAATGCTGCTCTTCACACATGCCTTCATAGATCTATATTTAACTTTGGCACAATGTTTCTTGGGTGGTAATCCATGTGTGGTTATCAAAAACCTCAGTTCAAGGTCCCATGTGGACCCTAAAGTCCATTTTATGGAATTCTTTTTTTCTTCTAGTACTCTCTTCTGCAATCTTGATGGTTTGTCATAATGATACTCTGTTAGTGGTTATCGTAGGGTGATCATGAATTTGTAGTCCATGGTTCTATGTGGTCACTATGGCCCGTTTTATGAAATTCTGCAAAATGCTTCCCCTACTGTTAAAGTGCCCCTTAAAACTGTCATACCACATCTCAGATATCCCTATTGTGCATGAATGATAATTGAGTAATGGGACAGTGTCAGTTGGTGTAGTAATTGAAACTCTATATTGCCATCAGGAGTGTTGACCAGTGTATAGACATTAAATGGGCACGTAATGAAGTTCAAACTTTCACACTGTTGGTGCTTATGAAATGCTGCAAATTTTGCAGATTCTTTTTTGCAATGTTGATGAGTTTGTCTAATGATAGTGGCTCCTATGATTTGACTGAATGATATGTAAATGTTACCTTTAAGCTGTTCAGGTTTGAGTGTCTGCACCATTGGTGCTCTAGTTTTACGTACTTTTTGGCTTTTAGTGACTATCATACCTGTTGCAGCAATGGTACGCTAACAGCTGTTTGTTCACCCATTTGTGTTGCATCAGCGGTCAGCGTGATACTTAAGAAAAGGGGAGGAACAGGTGCAACTGTCATACTTAGGTAAGCCGACCTAGGTGAGTCTCACAAAAAAGAGAACCCGGCTACATAAAGTGATGAGTAGGCAGGACTCGTAACAGTTCATTTTTACAAAAGTAGTAAAATAACATTGGCACAAAGTATCTGGCTGCTTGTTCCAGATATGAAAATGCACAAATGCACCATGTTATCTTGTTACTGGATTCATTTCCACTATTATGAACTTATACAATAAGTAAAGAGTGTGACAATTAAAATAAGTGGTGGAAACCTGTAAGAAGCTGGCTCAGGGCTCAGCCTGGAAAAGCAGATCACCGTTAGAAAACATTAAATTACACCACTGCAAAATAGCAAAGAAGGAAAAATAGATAAATGAACCCTATGACCCCACCCCTCCCCTTTAAACCTAATTGAAACCAACAAAAATATAAACATGTATATCTAATATATTAATGAAGAAAAAACCAGAATGCACAAATGTATTATGGTTTTGATGATTTCACATGATAGATCTTTATGAATCTGATATATGATGACTAATATGTATATGTCTGATGGCTGAAATGTATGTGACTGATATGTCTTAACATGCACAACTGCATATTACTATTACAGTGATGCAACACCTACACATTGCATATGAGATCTGTCTAAATTTCTCACCTTGATATATCTTGTTTTCAAGGTTTTTTACGTAACGAATTAAGGTTATTTCTATAAATAGTAAATTTGGATTGGTTACGTGTGAGTGGTAATATTAATTTTGTAAAGTTTTTTTTTTTTTTCTTTTTAATAGAGGTAAGGATGTCAGGTGTTATCTATGGAGACTTGCATTTAATTTTTTTCTCAAATTTCTTTAACTTACAATGTTTGTTATAGATTGTGGAAATAACAAAGAGGAATTTATTACAGGCATTATTCACATCAATGTAAGTATTAACGAATGACCAATCTATTAGATTGAGCTCATTTATAATATTACTCATTGCAGTAAAAGTATCTCTCTTACAATATAATTATCATTAAGATCATTAGTGGTGGTTGAATTGTAATGACGAATAGCGTAGATTGGCAAATGATCACTTAAAGGGAAATATGGCGTTTAGAATGCACCAACATGACATACAAAAGGAAAAAAAGCGCCAATCATTGTTAAACCATTCAGTCTCATCAATAAACATCTACCAAAGCTTCATCTCCTCAAAACATTATGCATGTGATGAGTAATGGGAGATGCATCATTTGAATTTTGAAAAGTTTGGGTGAACAAATTAGTGTTGAGAAACAACTGAATTTCTATCTGTGAGGAACTTATTTCTTGAAAAGAAAGCTACTTTCCTTTCTTATTTTGAATAATTTATCATTCTACCTCCTCAAACATTTGTTTCAAAAGTGTGGATCTTTTCTCCAAAACAAACGCCCTATTTCCCTTTAAGTCACCAATTACAATACCATTGGGGCAGAAATACTGAATTGTGTTTGTTACAACATAAGTTGTCAATACAGGAATTTCTTGTGGCTTAGATATCAGAAGTGTAAAAGAATATGAAGCTAATAAATCAATCTGTGACTGAAGTATTTATCCCATAGTTTATGAAAGTGACAATAAATTTCCCCAGTATATAACACGTAATTTTACTCTTACTAATATCATACAACAGTTTAGACATATCGTCATTAAAATCTCGGATAGAGTTTGTATTAGGATGATAAATAACACCAACGATAATAACTTAATTATTATGATTTAGTTCAATGAATACAGATTTAAAATGAAAAAACTTACCGATATCAGATAAATCATGACGAACTTTACAAACAACCCCTTCCTTGATACAAAAACAATCCCTCCACCGTTTTGTTATTCCCGTCATTGCAACTGGTATACTGGATTGTGTACTAAACTTGAGGAAATTATTTGTTCCGGATAAGTTTCAGTAATAGCAGCGATGTTGAAGAAGATGAAGATGTTGAGAAAAGGAAGTTACAGTGGCAAGTCTGACCCATCGACCTCCCAAAATCTCACGCGGGAATGACGTAACCTTTTTTTTTATTCCTAGCCGAAGGCAGGCAAGGAATGTACGCGAGGTGATGGCGTGCTTGGGTGTATGTGTGTGTGTGCCCGCACGCGTGACTTTGTATTGTAGTACTTTCTGCGGACCTGAACAAAAGAATTTCAGCATCTCGGAGAGAATTGCATTTGATTCTCACGTCCTCAGAAAAGCAACAATAGGGAGTGTATTGTTAAGGTTAGGGTTCAGAAAGAAGAAAATTCAATGAATGGAGTCCTCACTCTGTATGTAATGTGAAGCTGCGTGTGTGAATGCCTTGTTATCTCAAGAACGAAAAGGTGCTCGAACTTCAAAGATGGTATGTCGGTAATCTATCGTGAGTAGACGGTCCCTACTGTTTTTCATGGAGGTCAAAGGTCATTTGAGGTCACCAGAGGTGAAGTATCAAAACATATTAAGGATGATCTCTCACCAACTGAATGTAACTAGCACTAGTTCAAACTGTTAAAATTGGTAGCAGTTGATGAGTAGATGATCTCTGTTATTTGAATTGTCCAATGGGAGACATGTTTTCATATTTAGTCACATGAAAAAATTTGCAGAGTTAATGATCTTAGAGACTTGTATTTTGGGGGAAGTCAAGTGCCACATCTGTCATCATCCCCCCCCCCCCCCCTCACTTGCTCCTTGCCAAAAAGTAGATGTTTAATGGCAGATAAATGTTGCTAAGTAGAATTTGGTCTCATTTTCTTTAACAAGCTATCTGTTACCTTCTACAATCCTTTCATCATAGCTACATCACTTAACATAGCTTTTTAGATTGATCAGCTACTTATTTGCCAGCAAATCCCAATTAAGATTAATGAAGTACTTTGTTTGAGTCACCTTTCCCGAGGGAACTACCCTTAAGAAGGGAAATATTTTTCAGGTAGTCTTTGCCTACTTCTTCCACACGTGGGTGTCAGGAAGTCTCTGATATTCCATAATCTTCACATGTGGTTTACATTGTTGTGTTCTGTTTTCATTTTGATGTGATCCCTTTCTTCTCCGTGGTTGCTTACGGAGCGCCATGTGTTTCAAAATGTTAGAAAAAAATCCCATATGCCAGGATAAATATCAACATGTTACAGTTTAACATTAATATGCCAATAAAAATATCAATATGCTACAAACATTTAACAATATGTCAGAGTATAATATCAACATGTTGCATTGCAATATTAGCATGCCACGAAGTGCTTTTACATGTTTCGTATAGAGAGAAACGCTGTACAATTTCATTACTATTGTGAACATATAGGCGTAGAACGCGGCCAAGTAACCTCATATACCACTTGGTGAAGTCTTCAATCATTACGTCATAGGAGAAGCGTGTCTTTTATATATGTGTATATCATATTTGTACGAGTGACGTAGCGACTTTGTAGGAATGACTAAGGAAACCTATGTATATTGTAGTCGAATACAGACCTTAGATCTTTTTAACCTCTATCGATTGGCAATTGAATTATATGCTGAAATAGGACTGGAGTTTATCATTTGAATGGACAACTTTGCCACAAGCTTGTTATGGCGTTTATAGTTGTCTATCTAACTATCACTTAACTCTTGTTTTCTTAGCATTGCGCGATGCACGAACAGCATGGGAACCGTAAACATTCGGTTATGTTTATTCATATAACGTCATCTCAGTCTTACGCTGTGATTGGTCATCGTATAGAGGAGGTTGTCTTGTCTTGTACATGAACGTTTATTTTTTGTACCCGACAAATATTAAGAGTAATTAAGATTAAGAGTAATTAATGTTAAGAGTAATTATTCAACAGTAATTAACACAACAATTACCATTTCTTCTACCTTCAAACACCTCCCCAATGTCTCTATATTTCGGTGAACAATCAGTTTAGAAAGAAAAATCAACTGAAGGTGAATTTTCTTAGTCAAACCCTGATTTCCCCTTTAACTAAACTTATCGCAGAGGGTATGGTAATCTAAAACATTACTGTCGTTATCAAAAATGATGAACTATGAAAGCATCCTTATGTCTGAAAATTGAAGCGAAAATAGGCTTGTTATCAGTTTTAATAAAGGAGTTACTCAAAATGCACTGGTCCCCATAACAAATTTTCGCAAATGGCCTAAAATTAAAATCAGTCCATGCAAAACAAACATCACGAATAAAGTTGTTCGAAAAGCTAGCGTCACTCTAACATAAAATACGCTGAAATAAACAACTCTTACCATATTTGTTCAGTCCTTTGTCAAATAAAATCTTCCATGCACTCTCGTTATCATCCAGATAAAGCTTAACCCACTGTACATGTAGAAATTAAGGACTAAATTTGAGATAACATTACCTCGAACAGTCAGACTGGACTTTACCATACTCGGAAAAAATACTGATCAAGGAAGGGCTGAGAGGACAGCCTTGAAATATGATAGTAATCTGTAAGGGAACGTTGTTAAACGTTAATAACGCACAAAGAAATATTGATGTAAAGGGTTCGCACACACATTCTGAAATTACTAGCGAAATTGAAATAAGCAAGAACGTTTTAAATAAACACCAATCTAGTGGGTCGAACGCTTTCTCATAGTCAAGAAGTAAAAGTGCCAAGGAATTTCACTATTATTACAATAACTTTTATAGGATCAACGCTTGGGGTGGATGAGTAGCGACACCCCAGGGGTACCCTATGGTAGAGTGACCATGGATACAGGTGGGCCCTGTTGGGTTGTATAAATGAAAACGTGTCCGTGGCAATATGTGTGTGTGCGTGTGCCTTTGTTTCAGAGGAGAATTCTATTGAATTCTCAAATCCTCAACAAAAAAAAACAACAATAAGGAGTGTGTTGTTACGGTTATGGTTCAGAAAGAAACAACAAGAGGGCAATACATGGAGTTGCATATCTCATCGCCAACATGCATTGATTTCAACGCAGGACATGCCCATAGGGATTTGTAATAGTTTACTGCAACCACATGTCACAGAGACCTAGTTCCGGGCACTCATAACTGGCAGGAACATTCAACGACATTACCCACTGGGGCCAGTTCATGCAATTTCACCAGTTTATTATAAGAGTTGTACACTGTATCTTCATTAATGGATTCATAGGAACGGCCTCGCCAAATTTTGCCTATAATGCTCAATTAACTCTCGCGATATGATGGAAATCTAAATTTCGGGGCAAAATGAGCTTTTTTAAAACTCAGCACTGCAAATTTGGATTTCCACCATATCTTTAGAGCTAATTAAGCACTATAATTTTGCAAAATTTTGCAAGGCCGTTCCTATGAACACGATAATGAAGATACAGTATATTACTCTTATAGTAAACTGGTGAAATTTGATATGAAAACTGACAGCCTGTGTAACATAAATTTGGCATTTATCAATCATGGTTCCCTGGAGGTTTTCTTATTCAGTCCAATGCCAACATATAGTTTTGTGATTAAATAAATTTTGGATGAGTACAAGATCTGATTGGGGTGAGCACAACTGGGGGGGGGGACACGGGGGGGGCAAGGAAACAATCTGGAGGGGCAAATGCCCCCTCATGCCCGCCCGTAGCGCCGCCACTGATTGTTTGGTAAAAAACTTATGATCCAGCATGCGGGTCAACAGACATCACCGTTTTACCTTTAGTCAAAACATCTCTAACAGAACTGGCCCCTCTGGAAAATGTTTTTCAACACCAGTGCCAATTACGAGAACATTATTTTTAAGTCAAACAATAATGTTAGCAGAACCAGGTCCTGCACAGGTAAATAGGAGACTAATGTGCAAATAACCCATAGAGAGATGCTCTTATATCCTGCCCATATTACGCTACATAACACAATTATAACATTGGGTTATTCCGTGTAGGTTAGGCTTACCACTTAGTGGTTAGAGTTAGGGGCAGGATATAAGAGCATCCCTCTATGGGTATTTGCACACAAGTCTCCTATTTACCTGTGCAGGACCTGGTTCTGCAGAAATTATTGTTTGACTTAAAAATAATGTTCTCATAAAGGACATTATCCACAGGGGCCAGTTCTGCTAAAGGTGTTTTGGCTAATGTTAAAAAGGTGGTGTCTATTGGCCCAGATGCTAGCTCTAAGTTTGTTATCACACAATCATACAATTTCACCAGTTTACTATACGAGTAATATACTGTATCTTCATTATTGTGTTCATAGGAACGGCCTTGCACGATTTTGCATATTATGCTTAATTAGCTCTCATGATATAGTGGAAATACAAATTTTCGGGCAAAATTGGCTTTTTTCTTAAAAAATCAGCAAATTTCACTCTCTTAAATACAAAAGTGATATACCTTGAGTATTACATTCTCAAGTAAGTCCTTGCCAAATTTTGCATTAAATGCTCAAATACATCTCAAGATATGCTGAAAATACCAATTTTGGGACAAAACTGGCTTTTTTCCCTCCAAAATCGGCAAATTTCACTGGATTTACCATTACAGTAATATTATGTTGAACAATGTGTTTTCAGGTAAGTCCTAACAAAACTTTAAGTTAATTGGTCTAATAGTTCTCAAGATATGTTGGAAATACAAAGGTTGGGGCAAAATTGTTTTTTTGTTTTTTTTTCAAAATCAGCAAAATTCAGTGGATTTATCATTACAGTAATATTATGTTGAACAATGTGTTCTCAGGTAGGTACTTAGAAAAATTTAAGTTAATTGGTCTAATAGTTCTCAAGATATCGTGGAAATACAAATTTTGGGACAAAATTGGCTTTTTTTTCATAAAAAATCAGCAAATTTCACTCTCTTTACTACAAAAGTGATATACCTTAAATATTTTATTCTCAGGTAAATTTTTGCAAAATGTTGCGTTAAATGCTCAAATACTTCTCAAGATATGCTGGAAATAACAATTTTGGGGCAAAATTGGCTTTTTTCTAAAAAATCAGCAAATTTGACTCGATTTACCATACAACTAATACAACTCGCACATATTGGCATCATGTACAACCTTACCAAGTTTCAACTTAATCGCTCATATGCTTTTTAAACTATTCTGGAAAAACCACAATTGGACAGGTCCGGACGCACACTCATCACACACACACACGCACACACATGCATGGTTACAAGGTTATGATTATCAAAACCAAAAATTTGCTCCGTTATATTAATGCAACCGAAGTTGTAACTGTCATCAAACCTTTTTCCCAAAGCAAGGTAATACTACATTTTAAGGGGAGAAATAGCCACATGCCACTTTAAACATCAACCTATATCGTGAGTGTTTGGTCCCTGTCACACACTCTGCATGTATCCCTTTTACATATGCTACCCTCGGACAATGCTCTAAGGTCAAAGCAATGCAGTGGAACAGATGGGACTGAATGCTATTTTCTCAATGAATGTCTTTTTACATACTATTCATATTTCAGGTTATTCTGTCAAACCCCTAGTACAAGTTCCCCAACAAATCCCAATGGGCAAAAAAGAGGCTGTGCTTCATGTCCTTTTGGAAATAATGTAATCATGGAGGAAAAGAGCTGTTAAAATGGTGTGAAACAATCACAAGACCCTACTATGTGCTTGATGCCTCAACAATGTAGTAGCTATTGGGCTGTACTGTGTATGTTCATACCTGAAGCCAAACAAAATCCTCATATTCCACTTAGGTAGGATTTGAGGTAAGGTTTTTCTCTTTTGTTTTTGTTATTGGGCATCAAATTCATTTGCGAGAGTAATATTCCTCAGTAAAAGTCAGTTTTAGGCCTACACTTACTTGACCACAGTCATATCTATTTGTGTGCAGACCATCCATCAAATGTACATGTATACATTTCAGTTCAGTTAAACATGTAGGTATGGCACCTTCGGCTGTTTTATGAATAATTATAAACAACTTTAATTGGTCCAAACTGCTGACTGATTGGCTCATATGTGGCTCTTGTGCTATCAGGACTTTTGGAAGTTTAAAAATTTCTTTAGACATACTCGCACCTTTAAAAATGGTTCCGTGATATTCACAGAACATTTCGTCAGCTTGAAAGTAAGCTGTCAATATGTTTGTTGCTCTAAGAAACTTTGATTTTTTTACCCTATTGTTAGGACGTGCTGGGTGATATGCTTGGTTTCATTGTCATTTGTTGTTGAAAATGTATCATTGAAGGTCATCCATTAACAACAGATGCCTATGATATCCATGAACCAACAGACATACCAAAACTCCATATCCAACTTCATAAAAGTGACTACTTTTTTTGGCAGCAAAGGAAGAAATAATATAAAAAAAATCATGGTGATATAGAGGTATCAACATCTTCAGCCGACTATCTTTACTGTTAGCAACTACAGATAAATAGTGCAGTTACCTTTATCTTTGAGTAGAGGTAGACCTTTGCTTTCAACCTCCTTAAAAAGGGCATCAACACCAAAGCTGTCTGGATCATATGCCTGTCCTCTACAATTCGTTGATCTTCAGTCATGAAGGTATTTCTTCTATTAACAATAAACTTAAGGGGATCTTTATCAATCAACCAAAGAAAAAACACCCTTACTTTACCAATTTGAAGTCGTATGAACCCGAGTTAAGGCCAACGACAGGTGTTTAGTCAAGTAAGACGTCAGGTTTACTCAAGAGGACTTGTAAATAATGTCGATGTAGTCTAGCTGTGTTCTCGCGTGATTGCCACAAAACTTCAAACTCTTGTTGTTGCTTTATACGGTCTTCAAATTCTCTCACGTATAGTGAATAAAAATCTTCTAGTAGTAGGTGCCTTGACGTTAAAAATTTGATAGGCAGATCAATAGATTAGCAAGAAATGTCTTCTCTTCACCATCAAAGACGAAACATTGGGTTTCTTCGTAGTACATTACTGCACCCACTCACACTATGTGTTAAGCGTCTCAAGTCAGCTTGCTAACTCTTCTAAGCGTCCCAATTCCTTTTGATAATCGCTCGAGAAGACACCCAAAGTTAAAAACGGTCTTTGGGTATGAGTATCACTTAAACTGGCAGAAATTCAAACACTGTTTGGGGTGAGTGGAAAACACCATCTGGAAAAGTGTATTAATACCAAAGACATCCCAGGTCCAGACGGTGAAGCTTTCGCCTCCATGTCGCGACTGTCGTCATAGTTTCTGTTATTTTTGGCACTGGTTAGACTTCCTACATTCTTCAATGTCACGGATATATGACGAACACTCCCCATATCAACTTAGGTGTATTGTGTCATCCTAGCAGTGGAGAGAACCAGACAAGAGCAGTTGTTGAAGCGTCATTCGGAGAAGACTTTAACTTCATCGTCAGCTATATTAACAGACTGAATCAACTCGTGATTTTACAATATTAAATTAAATATCAAAGTGAAATTCCATATCGTTTAATTGAGACACTGTAACACCCTTAAACTTACCTGGTGTAACCTCGAAGAGATGACAATACTGAGGTTTCGTATGCTTCCCCAAAATAAGAACGTCAGCAGCCTTTGTGGGGATAATACACTAAACGACTATACATTGTCTTTGTTTGGAATACCGGATGGTCGATATATATTTCTACTAACTATTTGAAAGTAGCTCGTACTTGTCGTAGGTGTTCTGTCAGGTCTTTTAACATAGAAAGGTGGTAAAGCGTTCTCTGTGGGTGACTTGTATCTCTTGCAAGAATACAGGACTCCACATTCTGCAGGGTTAATGTAAACACCATCTGGAAATGTGTGTTAAATACCAATGACATCCAAGGTCCTGAAGCTCTCGGAGACGTCAACATAGTTTCTGGCATTTTTGGCACGTGGTTAGACTTGGTATATCCTTCAATATTACAAATATATCAGATCCAACCGCTAATCGCTCGAGGAGACACTCAAAGTTAAAAACACTCTGTGGGTATGAGTATCACCTTAACGGCCAGTAATTCAAGCACTGTTTGCCGCTGAGTGTAAACATCATCTTGGAATGTGTGTTAAATATCAGTGACATTCCGGGTCCTAAAGTTTTCGGAGATGTCGCCTATAGTTCCTGGCATTTTTGGCAGTGGTTAGACGTGGTAAATCTTTTACTATCACAGATATACACGAAACGGTTAACCATAAAAACTTAGGTGTCTTGTGTCTTCCTAGCAGTGTAGCAAACAAGACGAGAGCACCTGTTGAAGTGTCATTCGGACGAGACTTCTTAACTTCATCGTCACGCATTCTAATACAATGAATCTACTGGTCAATTCATAATGTTTAATTCAATAATAAAAGTGAGATTCCATATCGTTTAATTGAGACAGGGTAACACCTTTAAACTCTCTTGGTGTCGTTGATTCAGTCTACAAGCTCTCTCACGTATCGTGAGTAAGCATCATGTAGTTGCACTTGACATTAGAAATCTCTGATAGGTAGTAATCCGTCGTTAGCAATCTTTGATAATCAATAGATTACCAAGACATATTTTCTCTTATTACCATCGAAGAGGAAAGATGGGTCTTCTTGCTAGTATATAGCTGGACCCAGTGAGAGGTATGTGTTAAATGTAACAAGTGAGCTTGCTACGCTCAACTCTTTTCGGCAATCACTCGAGATGACACTGAAAGTTAAAAACGCTCTATGGGTATCAGAGATAATTATCCTGCCAGTAATTCAAGCACTGTTTTGCGATGAGTGTAAACACCACCCGGAAATGTTTGTTAAATAACAATGACATCTAAGGTGCTGAAGCTCTCGACGAAGTCGTTATATTTTCTGGCATTTTTGGCAGTAGTCCTACTTGGTACATCCTTCAATATTACAAATATATAAGACCCAACCAAAACATGAGTTTAGGTGTATTGTGTCTTCGTAACAGTGTAGACAAGGAGACGAGTAGTTGCTGACGTCGTGTCATTCGGAGATGCGTTATCAGCGTCATCGTTAGCAACAGACTGAATCAACTCGTAAATTTACAATATTAAACTTAATATTAAAGTGACATTCCATATGGTTTAATTGAGGCAGGCTAACACCTTTCAACTGATTTTGGTGTAACCTCGAAGAGCTAAGCAATACAAGGGTTTCATCTGTTTCTACAAGTTAATCACGTCAGAGCACCTTTTCCCGAATAATACACTAAAAAAGTATACATTGTCTTTGTTTGGAATATCGAATGGTCGATATTTTGCCAGAGTCACAACGGCTTTGTTATTGTTTATAGCTTGAGAGTCCCACCGACAGGATCATCTAGTAAATTGTTAAAATATAACGTGGCATTCGAAACCATTTCTACCACCTATTTTGAAGTAGATGGTACTTTTCTTAGGTGTCCTATGAGATTTTCTCTGTCGGTGAGGAAAGTTATCTTGTGCGAGGCCTTAAAGTGTTGTACTTGACAGGACTCCACATTCTGCAGGAAGAAACCGAACCCAAAATAAAAACGTTTCGTCTTTTCTTTGTATATTATTCTTGAGTTCTCCCTTCACATCAGTCTTTATTGGTTGAAAGGCTGACTACTGAAGCACATAAAGGTCGTTTTTATAAGCACCACAGTGCTTATCCTTCTTTTATGATAAAACTATCCGATAGAATCACTACTGTTGTTCTGTTCTGTTCTTGCTTGTAAAAGCGTATCAAATTGCTTGAAATACAACTTTTGTCAGACAAATATTTGTAATTAAAATCAAATAAACTTGTAATGTTATAACATTCTTCTCTTGAACAACAAAGTCTATCAACATTGGAACTGTATTGGATTAATTAGGCATCTTAGTCAGATATTTGCCCATAAATTCTATGGTTAAACCATGTAGGCCCCATATACTATGGAATCTGTCATCAGATATATTGCTTATAATTTCAGTAGGTTTAATCAAAGACTTTGCTAGACAGTCTTTTCTTGCGATGTTGCCATACAACCAGATAATTTCGTCTTCTGGGAAAGTTGACATCCTGTCGGAGGGTCTTGATTTCTCATGCATTTCTCGTATTGTAACGGAAACTGGAGGTCTCTTTAACGTAAATTGTTTTCTTTAACCCATCATGTTTTTTTGTTAAGTCCAAAGCAAGGTCGAGTCCCGACCTTTCCTTCTTATAATCCAAAAATAGATTTTTTCTAGAAGAGAGCGGATGTGTGACGTCATCGTAACACGCATCCGTTGAACAAAGGAGTAAAAGAGGGGTTTCTTTTGTCAGTGAGTTCTGACCAATAGACAGTCGACAGTGTACTGATGGAAAATTTCAGTAGTAGCGTGGTTTGTAGAGTTGTTTTATCTCGCCACGAGGAGACGGAGTTTCGACTGTGGCAGGAAAACATCTAGGGGGGGGTGCTTCACTCTTACTTGATAACATGTAAGTTGTTCCGATTCGAACGGTATTGTGTGTTGAACGATTATGTGCGTGGTACGGCTATTTTAACTTAATTTGTAAGTTGAAAAGTAAGTCAAGTTTCTCCGAAGTTAAAGGGAAATAGGGCGTTTGTTTTAGAGAAAACATCCATATTTTTGAAACCAATGTTTGTTGACGTAGAATGATAGATTATTCAAAATAAGGAAGGGCAGTAGCCTTCTTTTCAAGAAATAAGCTTTTTACTCATAGAAATTCAGTTATTTCTTACTCAACACTAATTTGTTCACCCAAACTTTTCAAAATTCAAATGATGCATCTTCCGTTACTCACCACATGCATAATGTTTTAAGGAGATGAAGCTTTTGCAGGTGTTTATTGATGAGATTGGATGGTTTAACAGTGACTAAAGCTACTTCTTTTGTATGTCATGTTGGTGTATTCTAAACGCCCTATTTCCCTTTAATACTTCCGATAGTTAAGTTTAAGTAAAAGCAAGGTGCAGTTATCGGCGGTAGAATCTAACGTTATGTGACCTGTCGTTAGCCTGTCCGTACTCTGAGACCGAGAAAACTTTATTAGCAAGTAAAATTTATGCAAATCAAAAATTTTGTAGGCTAAGTAATACATCTGTGACATGTTGGTCTAGGCAAGTTTTATCACCGGTCGCTAGTTAACTAAAGAGCCTTGAAATTCTATAATTGACGAGGGTTAATATTTCTTATCGTTACGCTAAGAGGGAATGCAAGTTCTGAGTCGAGGGTTGCGGGTACAAATTTTATCCTGAATCCACCGTTATTTCAATCGTCGTTTCCCCTTAATCTAATTAATATACATCATAGGATATTGACGATCGGCGGAGCTAATGTTGTTGACGTTTAGTCAGAAAGAGCCCGTGAAATTTGAAAATAACAACAGATCTCGGCAGGAGCCGATAACTGCGTAACTGCGTAAGTGCGTAAACTGCGTAAGTGCGTAACTGCGTCAAACTTTGTAAATGGGCCATTGTTTTGCTGTAGGGTCTTGTCACTGTGTAATTGGGTATTCACATAAGTAGCTTGGGGACAGTCCAGTATATTATCATTTGCTTTCTTTTTTAATCTCAATCCAATTTTTGTAAAGTCTGCCATTGCCATAACTCGTGATTCATGCACCATTTGATCAACCGAGATTATTCAATAAAATCAGTTAACTTTACAACTCGTCTCCTCTGATGTTTTGAGTAATTTTGAAGCTTCAATCTGTAGACTGTTGAAGACAACGGTCGACGTTACAGTATTTAGAAAGCGTCGTGCTCACTCTCGTACTCTGTCCTGTCTCATCTGAAGTGTGTCAACGTGAGATGATACTAAACCGAGATAAAAATCAATCCAGTTGAATCTATAACTCAGCTCACAAAAGGAGCCTGGTGATTCACTTTCGTTGAACCGGTGGAACCACCTCCAGCGAGAATGACTTTCAGGCAGGGTCTTCTTCAATCTTTCGATCATGCTTTATTGACATTGGACAAGGTGGAACCTTTATATGATGTTCACAAGTTCCTTGACGTCAAGACAAGATGATGCAGTTATGACTCTAAGATAAGGATCAACAAGAATGTTCATGAACTGCAAAAGGACATGATAGCTAACATAGTAGTAATGATAAGAATAATCATGAATCATCAATTAAATCTCTTCAATTAAAGGAATCTAACGTATGCTATGTCGTCAGTCATACCTCCATTCTTCCAAGAGTGGAATTGACATCTGTATAGTGATATGTTGAACTCAGTGATATGAGAACATTAGAAATGGCCTTGAAATGGTCAGAATTTCTAGTTCGGTAATCGCTCGAGGAGACACTCCAAGTTAAAAACACTCTGTGGGTATGAGTATCACCTTTGCTGCCAGTAATTCAAGCACTGTTTTCCGGTGAGTGTAAACACCATCTGGAAATGTGTGTTAAATATCAGTGACATTCCGGGTCCTAAAGCTTTCGGAGATGTCGCCATAGTTCCTGGCATTTTTAGCAGTGATTGGATTCGGTACATCATTTACTATCACAGATATATAAAAAACGGTTAACCATAAAAACTTAGGTGTCTTGTGTCTTCCTAGCAGTGTAGAGAACGAGACGAGAGCACCTGTTGAAGTGTCATTCGGACGAGACTTCTTAACGTCATCGTCACCCATTCTAATACAATGAATCTACTGGTCAATTCATAATGTTTAATTCAATATCAAAGTGAGACTCCATATCGTTTTATTGAGACAGGGTATCACCTTTAAACTCTCTTGGTGTCGTTGATTCGGTCTAAAAGCTCTCTAACGTATCGTGAGTAAGCATCTTGTAGTTGCACTTGACATTAGAAATCTCTGATAGGTAGTAATCTCTCGTTACCAATCTTTGATAATCAATAGATTAGCAAGAAATTTCTTCTCTCAATACGGTCGGAGACGAAAGATTGTGCGTCTTTGTAGTATATCGCTGCACCCACTGGGAGGTATATGTTAAGCGTAACAGGGGAGCTTGTTACACTCATTTCCGCCAATCGCTCGAGAAGACACTGGAAGTTAAAAACACTCTGTGGATATGAGTATTACTTTAACTGCGGGTAAGTCAAGCACTGTTTCGATGCGAGTGTAAACACCATCTTGGAATATGTGTTAAATACCAATGACATCCCGGGTCCTCAAGCTTTCAGAGATGTCGCCATAGTTCTTGGCATTTTTGGCAGTGATTGGATTTGGTACGTCTTTTACTATCATAGATATACAAGAAATGGTTAACCATAAAAACTTAGGTGTCTTGAGTCTTCCTAGCAGTGTAGGAAACGAGACGAGGGCACCTGTTGAAGTGTGATTCAGACGAGACTTCTTAACTTCATCGTCACGCATTCTAATAGAATTAATCTACTGGTCAATTCATAATGTTTAATTCAATATCAAAGTGAGACTTTATATCGTTTAATTGAGACAGGGTATCACCTTTAAACTCTCTTCGTGTAGTTGATTCGGTCTACAAGCTCTCTCACGTATCGTGAGTAAGCATCTTGTAGTTGCACTTGACATTAGAAATCTCTGATAGGTAGTAATCCGTCGTTAGCAATCTTTGATAATCAATAGATTACCAAGAAATGTCTTCTCTTATTAAGATCGGAGAGGAAAGATTGGTCTTCTTCCTAGTGTATCGCTGCACCCAGTAAGAGGTATGTGTAAAATGTAACCAGTGAGCTTGCTACGCTCAACTCTTTTCGGCAATCACTCGAGAAGACACTAAAAGTTAAAAACACTCCGTGGGATGAGTGATACCTATCCTGCCAGTAATTCAAGCACTGTTTGGCAATGAGTGTTAACACCACCCGGAAATGTGTGTTAAATAACAATGACATCTAAGGTGCTGAAGCTCTCGGAGACGTCACCATAGTTTCTGGCATTTTTGGCAAATGGTTAGACTTGGTACATTGCTACATATTACAATTATATAAGACCCAACCAAAACATAAGTTTAGGTGTATTGTGTCTTCGTAAGAGTGTAGAGAAGGAGACGAGTAGTTGCTGACGTCGTGTCATTCGGAGATGCGTTATCATCGTTAGCAACAGACTGAATCAACTTGTAAATTTACAATATTAAACTTAATATTAAAGTGACATTCCATATGGTTTAATTGAGACAGGCTAACACCTTTCAACTGATTTTGGTGTAACCTCGAAGAGCTAAGCAATACAAGGGTTTCATCTGTTTCTACAAGTTAATCACGTCAGAGCACCTTTTCCCGAATAATACACTAAAAAAGTATACATTGTCTTTGTTTGGAATATCGAATGGTCGATATTTTGCCAGAGTCACAACGGCTTTGTTATTGTTTATAGCTTGAGAGTCCCACCGACAGGATCATCTAGTAAGTTGTTTAAATATAACGTGGCATTCGAAACTATTTCTACCACCTATTTTGAAGTAGATGGTACTTTTCTTAGGTGTTCTATGAGATTTTCTCTGTCGGTGAGGAAAGTTACCTTGTGCGAGGCCTTAAAGTGTTGTACTTGACAGGACTCCACATTCTGCAGGAAGAAACCGAACCCGAAGTAAAAACGTTTCGTCTTTTCTTATATATTATTCTTGAGTTCTCCCTTCACATCAGTCTTTATTGGTTGACAGGCTGACTACTGAAACACGTAAAGGTCGTTCTTATAACCACCACAGTGCGTATGCTTCTATTATGATAAAACTATCCAATACAAACACTACTGTTGTTCTGTTCTTGATAATAAAAACGTATCCGATAGCCTGAAACACAAACACAAGGCAAATATTTGTAATTAAAATCAAATAAAATTGAATTGTTATATCATTCTTCCCTTTAACAACAAAGTTTATCAACATGGGAACTGTACTGGATTAATTAGGCATCTTAGTCAGATATTTGCCCATAAATTTAATGGTTAAGTCATGTAGGCCCCACGTAATATGGACTCTGTTATCAGATATATTGCTTACAATTTCAGTAGGTTTATTCAAAGAGTTTGGTAGACAGTCTTTTCTTACGTTGTTTTCATACAACCAGATTATTTCGTCTTCTGCGAAAGTTGACATCTTGTCGTAGGGTCTTGATTTCTGATGCATTTGTCATATTTAGATAGCAACGTGCCCACTCTCGTACTTTGTCCAGTCTCATCTGAAGTGTGTGAATGAATGTTTTTTTACATACTTTATACTATTAATATTTGAGGTTCTTCTGCTAAACCCCCAGGACAAGTTCCCCAACAAATCCCAATGTTTAAAGAACAGGCTGTGCTTTATGTCCTGGGGAAAAATATAATATTGTGGAAAAAGAGCCAGTTAAAATATTGTAAAACAATAACAGTTAAAATACTCATAGTGACTCAGATGACTGTAGAATATCCATCTCGTTCCTCTGCATGCTGTTATTGTCACTTTACTTTATAAATATTCAGTTATCAGTTGCTTTCAAGATCATATGTGAACATATGATATCATGAAAACAAAAAGTTTCATCATTTGCAGTTGTTACAATATTAAAGAAGTATTTTTACATAGCTTTGGAGAGAGGCACACCACATCCCTTACAGCGTTTCTCCCTCTCTGTCCCCTCAATTACTACCAATATAATACAGTCCAGTGGATATGAACTGGACGATTTTTTCCCTCAGTTCATTGCACCCATTTTCGACCTAATTATTAGTTCCTGCGGTAACGAAAAAGTCGTCAAAGGTCTGTTTTGTTTTGTAAATAACTAGGGTAAGGTATTTCCGTCCGCTTGTTACATTGACGTTCATGTCATGTGTGGAATAAACTTTAAGCATTCTGCTCTGGATGAATACAACGTTTTCCTATATCTCAGCAGCGGTTCTCCAGTACCGTCTACAACTTTAGAGATAACCAACAATTTGTAGTGTTCCACGTTGCATGTGTGATGACTGTTACTAACGCTACGAAATCGTTTAACTCTTAAAGGTGGTGAATTTTTTGCAATAAAAATTATCACTGACTGCAGCAGAGTCATAACAGTGGCCTAAATGAACGTGTGTCCCTTTTTAAAAGTTCGACTGATTCCCAGTTGGATCCTGATTTTTACGTTGATGCCACAAAGAATGGAAACACCTTGACTCTAACCTTTGTTGATGATATGCCTGTGGAGATTACAATTGCACTCACAAAAACGTAAAGTAAAATAAGAACTCCATAACTTTTGGGTAAAATTTTACACACAGTTAATGTAAGTCTTACATTATGATATAACAATTTTACTAAAATGTAGTAAAATTTACCAAAATTATGTAAAATTTACAAAAACTGCTTACATTAATTTTACATAAAATTTATGGAGTTCTTATTTTACATAATTTAAGTAAATAATTCTCTGAGTGTGAGACCTGGAACGCACTGATAAGTAATTGAGACAGAAAGAGGCAGATCCCATTATAGCCCAGCACCCCATAGCAAAATGTATGAATAGAGCAAATTTTCAAGTTATCTCCGATGACACAGATGTATTTCTTTTATTTCTTCATTTTTATATATTCCATATGTGTACAAGTGCGCTGTGCATGATACCCCAGTCGCAAATGGTTCTTTGGTGGATCTGAGAGCGACTACTGAAAAAAAATCAAAGGTTATCCTGGCCATGCGTGCTCTAACTGGAAATGATACTGTTGCAGCGACTCACAATGTAGGAAAGAAGTACGCACTCAAGAGTCTTCAAGCCTTTGGTCCAGAGAGTCTTTCCGTGATTGTTGAAACTGAATAAAATCTAAATAATGTATGCAGATCCGCAACTGCTTTCTTCATTGCCTGCTTTGGTAAGACTTTTTTTTGACTGCAAGGCTATGAGTGAGTTGCGCTTAAAAATGTGGAAAAACAAAACAGGAGACGGAACATCTCTCTCAAGTTGTGCAGCCTCTTTCCAACAACTGAGGCAGCCGATGAGAATATCAAAAGAGCCCATAATCAAGTGGCACATTGGCTGACCGCAGTGACGGACGTTCCACCACCACTCAATTCAAAGGACTATGGATCGGTCACTATATGGTGTACTTTAACATGATGAGGACGAAGATGGGCCAGACAATGACGTTAACGAAGGTCATCTCAAAGAAGCAGCCAAAACACAAATGCAAAACTGTTGCATTACTCCTTTTTTTTTTCTTTAAAAGTCATTTAAAATTGATTTCATATATGAAACTTCTGTGAAATGGTGTAATTGACCTTACCTATAAGAAATCTAACATCATATGAAATGCATTTAAGTCATTACCATCATTACTGACATTGGTATACCTATGCTTACTTGATGCTGGTCTTTATTTAAGGAAATGCAAATATCAGTACAAACTAAAAGTGCGATTTCAAAATCGCAATCACCTAGGTATGAGTTAATAGTTGTTCCTCACGAAGTGTCCTGTGAGATAGGGTTGGACATTTTTACATAACTTATAGGTCTCTTGTCCGCTGCAACATATATCGACTTTTGGAAGAGTTTAAAAAATTGTACTAAACAAATTAATAGTACTATTTATATGTCCAGAATTCGTAACTAGATCAAACGAAACAAGGGTGAAATATAATATCTATTCAAGTATAGCAATATCAAACGTGGCGTTAAATAATGAAGAAAAGAAAAATCATGGTAAACCGGTGAACAGACGACTGGAATTTTTTATTGCAATATTATTTTTTTCAACTGTTCAACTTTGTCAACTTTGTCCATTCCGTTTCATCATTGAACAGAGCACAACCAAGTTGTATATACTTAGCTATCAAGATATAAGGTGATGGTGAACATGCGCAGCTGTTTGTATGCGCCGTTCCTGATGCTCAGTCAATCACAGTGTATGTTAATAACACATCCTCATCAAAGCAATGCAGCGGGACATAGGGGACTGATGCTATTTTCTCAATGAATGTATTTTTACATACTTTATACTATTGATGATAGATTCTTCTGTTAAACCCCCATGCAGTACAAGTTCCCCAACAAATCCCAATGGGCAAAGAACAGGCTGTGCTTCATGTCCTTGGGAAAAATACAATCTTGGGGAAAAGAACTAGTTAAAATATTGGGCAGCAATAACAGTTACAAACAGTAAAAGTAACCTAGATTACTGTAGAATATGCAATTAGTTCCTCTGCATGCAGTTATTGTCACTTTACTTTATAAATACTCAGTAATCACTTTCTTTTGAGATCATATCATGTCAACATATGATATCATGAAAACAAAAAGTTCCATCATTTGCAGTTGTTACAACATTAAAGTTGTATCTTTACATAGCTTTTGAGAGAGGCAAACCACATCACTTACAGAGTTGTTTAAATTAAGTGTGCCCATGCGTGGAAAGCATGCGGACTAATGCATGAAGATGCTTTATTATTAATAAAATATTTATATATATTTATTATTGTGCACATATTACAGATCTGATCAAATTCACATATATATCTGACCTGTACCTATACCACGGATTTGGACAAAATATAAACATGTTTGAATACCCTGCACTGGCCAACTGAAGTTTATATGAATGTTACAAATTTATGCTGCAAAGGTTTACCGTCACACAAAATAATTGCTAGGCTTTTTACTTTTGACTTAATGAAAGTATTGTAACACTATTACTAATACTATTGACGTTGAGTTTATACCCAGCTTAGTTGCAAAAAAGCCATACTTCAGTGCACTTAAAATATCTTTCAGACTTTCACATGGACAGTTACGTACTAAAATCACATCTGGGGTGCTATTATATAAGCATTATGTTAAGGAATTAATTAATGCATCTCAGACAGGGTCTTTTTAAAGAAATTTTTAGTGGGGGGGGCATTTGAAAAAGGGACCATCTAAACGGAGCTACCATAAGTCACCAAAGTATTTTATGAAGATATTTTTTTTTTTAAAAATGCTCTCCAGATTTACAAAAATGAGTTAACCATACCTAACAAGCAAATTTATCAAATCACCCTTATTTTTTTCATTTTCTTTTCTCAAATTTCTCCGTCGATCGAAATTTATATGGTGTAGGAACCTATAGGCTACCTAGCCCATCCCTAGGCTTCTTAGTCCGTGGAAATCTGCTAACGTTAATGCTAGTGTTTTGGTCCCCTTGTGCTTCTCGCACTAGGTCAGCAATCTCGTGACTGACATAATTGGTAAAAAGACACACTGCTCGCAGTAGCGTAACGATGAGTCGGGTGGCCCTTGGTTTCAGCGAAGGAAGGCCTCCTAGCTGGTGTGGGGAAGCGCGCATCACGAGCGCGGAGTGCGAAGTCCCAAAGCCGTGGGTCCAGGGCCCGCCTTAGGGCCCTGGAAGCTCTGGGATTCTACAAACTCTATGGTGCAATCTAAGCCGTATATGGAACATTTTGTGGTGGCTTTATCGGCTGAGGCAATCTGTGTTCATAGACGCATTTTTGGTCCGCCTTGTCTGTCCTCTGAAGTGGGAACAAAAAATGTTGCAAAGCTAGAATACATTAAAAGATTGAAAGAACAATAACAACAAATAACCTATGTCCAATTAACATAAAGGTGTATATTTCCCAGCACTGATATTTCCACCCATGGTGTAAATCCTGTGCCATATGGACAAATGGTATCCAACTTCAACAGAACTTGGAAAGGCTAGAGCTTGAATTAACTGAGCCTGGTCTTCTTGCCAGCAAACATATTGATTAGTCTATCTATATCAAGTGACCATGCCTCCTCGCTCTCCATGGAAAGGGCAGCCTGCGAATCCAGCGATCTTGAGAAATGGTTGAACGTAGGTATGTTTTGATAAGCTTCAACTTGCAGAATGATCTGGGCAAAATATCAGCAAAAAATGGAAAATATACCAAATTCGATTTACTGTCTGATACGGAAACATATATCCACATACAATTCTTAAGTTTCGGAGATTTGGCCGATAGCTGTGGAAAATATCAGCGAAAGGGGCTCAAAATATGCCAAATTTCGCCAGTCATAGGCTAATGTCATGTATTTGTAAATGTCATTTATTTATTTTTTTATTTTAATTTTATCAATGTATTTCGCTGTTATATGTACCAGCTTATGTAGCTTATTAAGTTCCAGGTGTACCTCAGGCGCCTGAGTCAGTCATGTGGAAAAGAATTGCTGTTGCAGGGGCATATGATTTATGACGATCGTATTCATTCACAGAAAAACATGTCCATTTACTCTTTTATAGTTTGTTTTCCAACGAAATCGTGCCCCTTCAAAAAGAAAAAGTTCTATGCATCAGTGCAGCTGGGCCCCCTTTGTTCGGGGGTTTGTCCCCGGGTTTGCCCCACTCGACCCAAAAGGCGTTACGCCGCTGACTGCTCGCACCCTATATACATTGCACATGCGCATATACACAGTAATATCATGGAAAAGGATGTACAGCGAGATCCTAGCCTAGGTATACACTGTTAAAAATGTTGCAGATATGTTGTACATATAGAAATTGTTTACAGTGTACTCTAAGCTAGTCACTGAATGAAGTAGTTTGTGCTTTCCCCTGTCTGCATAAATTTTTGTTTTCACACGTGAAAACAAAAATGTTAAGAAAGAAGGGACCATACTGGGGGGGGGGGGGCAAAGTGGAGGGGCCGAGTAAGGGACTGGGGGGCCATGGCCCCCTAGTATGTATGTTAAAAAAGGCCCTGATCTGGCGCTTATCTGGAGGAGAAATTTTCCACCAGAAAGTGATTGAGTGATTCTTTGCCAGTAGAAAATACCGTGTAAATTGTGCGGTAGCATTTTCACAGGATTTTCAATGTGTGACCTCCTGTGACACCAAATGATTACTGTAGCTCTACAAAGGACAAGGTTGTATTCAATGTAGCTCCCAAAACACTATGTTCTATGAAATTCATCGATGCATCTCATCTTGAGAATTTGTGTCCCTGAAGTTTTCACCTTTTGACCCCTACTGACACCAACTCATCTTTTAATTAAAAAAAAAATCATCTAATGCGTATCCAATACCGTATCGTATACCTATAAAATGACCTCTAGTCCTGCACTGAAAACAAAAGGCTCCTCGGTTTTAACGAGGTACACCCACGTAGTAAGTACAAGAGCTTTAAAAATTTCCCATCTTGAGATACCATGTTTACAAGGTTTTCACTGTTTGATCCCTTCTGACCTCCAAATGACCCTTGACCTATGCTTAAGATAATAGGCTTCTTGTGCGCAATAATTCTCACCCACATGCTAAGTACTAGATCTCTACAATTTTTCCATCTTTAAATATTGTGTTTACAAGGTTTTCACAATTTGACCACTGCTGACCCCAAATGACCTTAAACCTCCACCAAAAACAATAGGCTTCTTGTCTTCAATGAAGTTTACCCACTTACCAAATATAAGATCTGTACAAGTTTTCATTCTTGAGATATCTTGTTTACAATGTAGGCATAACTAACATACATACACACATACATACACCCATATGATTACAAAGGTTATGTTTTCAATGAAATAGAAAAAGGACGAGATTTCAAAATGCAGATCTCGGTACATGAATGTCAGCCAGAATACATTGCATGACAGCTTATTTTATGTCTGGCAATTTTTAGAATGACACATTGGAGAATTTTCTATCGTGTCATATTTACCTGCTAACTGTGAGCCCTAGAAAGGCACTATGGTTCCATACATGAACATTATTTTAACTGTAGTCATTAGTCTTTAACCAACTTGAATCCTTGTTTTACCACATCCTTAATTTTGTCTCTAAGAATCCAAAGGCACTTGACCACCATATTACTTATTTGAAAAACCCTCAACATTGTAACATATCTCTAAAAAAATCTATCACTCTGCACAGTGTAAAAAATTATGGCCCATCAGTTCTGAAGTTGGACCCACAAATGTTGAACACTGCAAAAGGTTCCACTAGCACAATGCTAATTTGGCAAACCTTCTAGGTATGTACATCATGTCTCCTCCATTGGTCACCAACTAGTAACAGTGAGAGTAACAGGATGTTCATAAATCCAAGAGAGTTCAGTCATGCATGATATTTTGGGTATGCAAACAAAGAAAAAATACTTCTCATGCAAATCAAATCGATGATTTTCTGAGAGTTGATGACAATGAATTTTGGATCAAGTATTCCTTTTCGTGTTGATTGTTTTCAATATGAGTGTAGTAGATAGTTGTTCTTTTCGGGATCTATAACATTGCAATAACCATTAGGATTTTATTTAGGAATAATGATTCATTATTCTTTAAGCAATCTCAAAAACAAGTTTCTTCATAATAGTGACAAACATTATTCACATAGTACGAGAAACTAAATAATGGATGCCCTGGTTTGTATTCTTATTCTGGAACTGGTTCTGAAACAAGACAGAAACTAGCAGTCGTGATGGAAAATCTGAAAAGGAACCTTGCGAACACTTAAACGAAATGCAATATGTTCATACATATTTTAATACGACAAAGATGCTCTTAAGAAGCAATTTATCGAATTTTGCCATGTTGACGAGACGTTCTAATTCGACCAAACGACACTTTTCTGAATTTTGTCGTTTTAGCAAGATGATCTAAATCGCCAAGATGACAATTTTCCGAATTTTGCCATTTTGAGGAAAGGTTAAAAATAGGCATGCAGAATGATATTTTTCTGAAATTTGCCATTTTAGCAAGAAGTTCTTCCTCCGAAAATGGACAATGTTCTAAATTTTGCTATTTCGTCAAGACGATTTGACTCGGGAAAACGAAATTTTTCTAAATTTTGCCGTTTTGACAAGGTGATCTAACTCAGAAAGATACAATTTTCCTAATTTTGCCATTTTCTCAAAAAGCTCTAGCTCTGCTAGATGACATCGGAATTTTGCAATTTTGACCAGATGTACTATCTCGGGAAAGTGTCAAAATTAATTCTGACATTGTAGGCTAGTACGTTACTATCATATTCACAGTCCTCTAGTCCGCCATGTCTTACATCCATGACGCTTGCCAGGTGGAATATCGATGCAAGGAATGCCAAGGGACATTTCGAACCATGATGACCCTGAGAGGGGATATTAAAGAAGATCACGAGACGGCAAGCTTTCGATATGACAGACCGGCGACATAAACTCAAACGGAAGCATGACCAGTGGCGGCGCTAGGGGGGGGGGGGGGGATGAGGGGAAATTTGCCCCTCCAGATTGTTTCCTTGCCCGCCCAGTTCCCCCCAGTTGCTGTCACCCTTCCCAATCAGATCTTGTACTCATCCAAAATTAATCACAAAACTATGTATTGGCATTGGACTGAATAAGAACAGCTTCCGGGGTACCGTGATTGATAAATGCCTAATTTACGTTACACAGGCTCAGTTTTTATATCATGCCCATAGCCACTTCAACAGTAGGCCAGTCTGGTCAGACCAATTTTCTCTGGAATGTTTACCGTCCAGCATAAGGGAAGGGCGGGTAGGTGGTTGTTTTCCTAAATATAGGAATGTCGTTGTTTTCCTAAATATAGGAATGGAATGGAAGTGTATGTAGCCTGTGTGTGTGTACTCCTTAAGAAAAAGGTGGGAACCTTGGAGTACGGTCAACCGAAAAAATAAGTAATATAAAAATAAATAATATACCTCTCTTGGGACTTAATTTTCCACCCAGAGATATGCTAAACCCCCACCCGCGACACCTCGCACTTTGCGCTCGCTTTCGCCCCCCAACATTTTCCTCTGCCCTCAGTTTGCCCCCCCCCCCCAAGTCTGACATTCTGGTGCCGCCACTGAGCATGACACTGTTCGTGCTAGTGTCCCCTCCTATCCAAAACATGGGGGGTATATCCCCTGTCTCCCCCAAATTGACGTCCATGATAGCCATTAATAGGCCTTCCGTTATCTGTTTTTGAACAGGCTCATTATTAATACCCGTGGTCACACTGTCCGTCGGCCGCCGGTAGTTCCAGTAGATACTGTCCGTTCTGAATCACATACGTACGGTATAGGGAAAAAGCCATTAAGCTTGAATATTTTCTTACACTTACGTTACCCTAATTTTGTAGGCATTTGTAGGCATTCTTGTTTCTTATTGTTGATTTGGATGCGCGCCCGATGAGGCAACCCTTAATTCACTCCTGGTCTCAATTGAACAGGAGGTGAGGTTGTCATTTTGTGGCAACTGGAACAATTCGGTAGAATACAGTGCCTCCCTGCATACCGCGTTTGTGGTTGGCCTCAGTGGACACAATTACAAATTTAATGTCAACTAATCGAATTAATGTTGACATGATGTCATAGACTGTTCCCTGCGAACAGCAATTTAGAGTAACGTATAACTATAACGAGTCGTGTAACGCGTTCCCCACCTTCGAGTAACAGCGATTTGTTCAAACAGTACTCACACTCCTCCCGACGTAATTCTGCATTCGCAAAATATTTAGAAAATCTAGATTTGACGCCGTCTGGTTGTTTTCCAGCATTTTTTCTAGTAGGCCTATGCACTACTGTAGCTATAAGCTATTAATATTGGGTTGTAATGTATTACCTGCTGACGAAATTTACTAACAATAAATATGATTGGCTGAATGTAACTGTTAATTTTATTGGTGATATCATTGGTCGATTTTATGTCTACTTGAAATCGATTTCTTATAGGCATTAAATCAATTTAATGTGTACATTAATTTGATTTATTAAATAAGTAATGTTTAAATTAAATCGATTAAATGTCGACGTTAAATCGATTTAACGTAAACATTTAAAACTTAACTCTGATTGGGTTATCACGAAATCAGTTTAATGTCAATAATAATTCGATTAAATGTCAACATTAACTCCATTTAATGTTGGCATTAAAACGGTAAGTATGTGCCTCCAAACAAAAAGACCCCTATGCGTTAAAATGAGAATGAGAATGCTCACTATCAGGGCCTGATCCGAGCATTCGGAAGCTCTTGTCATAAGTTAGGAGTATGATCTAGTGATACGGTATGTTAAACATAAAATACGAGTTCTTGTGATTAGTTCATAGGAATCTTTACGTGCTTCGTAATTTGACGCTCCTTTACCACAAAAATCGTGCTTCTTCTCATTTTTGTTTTTATATATAAAACTTTGACAAAGTGAAAGCAAAATGATATCTTCATAAAATGTTATCATAATTCAGGCATGTTGGCATCTTCCGAACGTTGACACGCAAAGCTGAACGATATGCATGGCCCGTGTAAAACGCCGTAGATAACCAGGAGCAATGTGTGACCCTGCAATACTCTGCAATATTAAACATTCACCTGACTACTACATATCGATGTTTATACGCTAGCTTCTTTGTATGCCATACGTACGAGTTCTGAAGTTACAGTACTCTCTGAAGTTTGAGGTTGACATCTTATAAACTTCATGACAAAGTGACCCGCAAGAACGTTAGACCTTTTCGCATACTACCATACATTAAACTCTGCCAATTGCGAGAGATACCAGCTATGGCCGTTTCTACATGGGCAGCAAGAGTGGTCACAGCATGATAATGGTTAGCGAAACAGTTGCTTGGACAAGCCTGGATTTGTTTTTGCTTTAACGTTACGCCTAACATTAGGTAGGCTATGGCCTAGCCTAGGTCTAGGCCTAACTTTTAGGCCTAAGTTTTAGTCAGGCCTAGGCCCTAGTTTTAGCCTTAGTTCAGACGTGCCAACCTGTCAGACCCCAAAGTAGGGAGATTTAGGCCTACGTAAAGTTGGATTTGGTAATTTGGTTGGTATTTTGTAACAGAAATGAGCGTAGACTAAGCACAGGTCCTATTACTAGGCTAGCCCAAACCACAGGCGCCCCCACATAGCCTAGTACTTCTAGCCTAGGCTGTGCCCTGTATATAAGGTACGACACTCATTTTAGCGGTACACGAAACTTGGGCTATTATTTGCATCCTTACCACGACTACAAACCTTACTTAATCATCTATATCACATTGTTCGATGTATTAACACTCTTTACGCACCAGTCACCTCCAACGACAACGAATTCATAAAATCACTCTTTGTTAAGTCTTAGGCTGAGTGGTCTGGAGCTATTTTGTTGGTTGTCAAGCAGTCTGCATACCATTCTATTCATGAATTGCATAAGATACAGAACAAACGTTTGCTACGCAGGTGAAGACCAGTACTGAATTGGCAAGTGACTAAGCTGTCATGTTCATGGCCTAGCCTAGGCAAATAACATTTCACACTCCACATCACACATCATCACATAAACCTTTTTGCATGATTGGTACCTCTGCGTAATACCCTGCCCATAGGTGTCAGCAGGTTTCAGAAAGTGAGGGGGACACCATACTATCTAAGCGGAGCGCCACGATAGGTTGGCGCGTAGCGTACCAGAAAATTTTGGGTACATAAGACCCCCTAGATCGCAGGAGACGGCCTTCCGGAGTCGTTTTTTAAGTGATTGCGTGTGTAGGCAAAAAGTAAAAACATTGAAATTTCATCTCCAAAATTTTGGTAAGGCTTTTAATTAAACCATTCAGACCATCTAGGAAAATAAATAGGTTTCAGTTGGTTAATTTTGCCATATGATTTCAAATTCTTCAAACATAACGACAAAAAGTGTAGAATACGATAATGTAGTGGTTGACAGTTTTCTTTGAAATCAACGGTGTGCTTTTTTGAGCAAGCCGATGGGAAGTATACTAGTATTGAATATTCAGTTACCAACTCAGGATCATTGACGCCGTGGGCAAGGTTGTGTTCAGTTCGTAGGTTATTTGTAAATACAGTGTTTCCTTTCACCAAATACTACAATGCCCGATATCTACCAAGGAGCGACGACTTGAGTAGTATGTTTTTGATACACTAGTGAGACCTGTACTGTTTCATATTCATTATGTAGGTGGTTATAGTAAGAACCGTTAATTTTCAAATATGATTTCCATTTTTTACTGTTTTTATGCCAGTGCCGTTGCTTTTCGAAGTAGTTACTGTCATTTTTCTTCATTGACAGACATAGTCTGTTCATGTACAACCTTGCGTGTACATTTAAAAAAAAAGAAAAGTTAAGATCAAACAAAATCTTATCTTTTTGGTTTTTCAGTACACACGCAATCACTTTAATTACATCAGAACCAGATCTGTGAGGCGAAATTTTGTCTCATAAAACTAAATTCCGACAGAAAGTACTTGATAGAAAGATGCTGTTCTGACACCAAGGGAGACGAATTACACAACGTCCATCTCAAACAAAATATTGAAAAAGTGGCGCTGTCACCTCCGGGATGAGTGGAGTGGTATATATAATACATACATGTAGGTGCGGGACGTCAGTTGTTATGTGCCCAGGTACTTTAATAATAATAATCAGAGTAGTTTGGTATTCTATATATCTTCCATACAGGCAGAATACTGTCTGTAGGGCCTAAAATATATGATATTACCTTCCTGGTGGGGTCTTCGCCTTATTTTTAAGTTGAAATGCGCCGTTGTTTTCTCTGATTCACAGTGTAGGGCAAGGGGAATTCCATGTCTGGTGAGAAGGGGTGCTTCCACAAAACACTCTAAAACATCGTTCAAACATCGCACAAACTTTTATCAGAGGTCTCGGATGAAGCGGGGAGGGTGAATATTGGAGGAAGGGGGATAAAGGGCCAACAACTGTTTTAATATCCAGTGCAATTTATTGATAATGATTCTTAAGTTAGATTCTACTTGAATCAGCCCAGCAATTGTGATAGAAAATCGCGCATATGAATTTGATTTTTTTTTAGTAATTGCTCTGAAAAGTGGGTGGGACAAATGATATGATATCCCCTCCACTTTTGAAAGTGGGTGGGACATGTCCCCCCTGTCCCCCACCTGTTGACGCCCATGACCCTCCCCAAAAACCTTTACCACCTAGACTATGGAGGTGTTGTGGCAGTCAACTTGTCAGTAATAGGTTGGATAATGTATTGTGTCATCACTACAACGTCACATTCGTTTATTTTTTTATGACCACGACTGCGACTTTACTCCAGGCCGTCCAGTCTCAGTAGGCAACCCAAACTTCCTCAAAATAATGTATAAAAAAATCAATTGTAACCAACAGTCACCTGGACCATGACTTCGACTCCACTTCAAATTGCACTGCCAGTGGACTATCTCATAAGTAATATGTGCAAGATGATGTTGCTGGATCAACGACTTCAGATGCACAGGATTTTAATATTGAGATTGAGATATTGAGAGACTAGACTTGCTTTAGCTGGATCTTGGTTGAAATCCCGCTGGGATAAAAACCTTCAGGACCGTAATTTTACAATACTTTTGAAAATCAGAATTGTACATGGTTTCAGTGTTTCCAAATGCAACATATTTATGATGCACTGGACAAGTAGTCTACAGCACATGAAAAATTATGCTTCAAACAAACAACTAACCACTTCCCCACTAACTTTGACAAGTTCAATTAGCCAGTCTTGTTGTCTGCTAACAATCATTTTTCCTTTTGAGTTGATTGTTGTGAAAAAGTTGCTGTACATTTTGTAGCCATTCTGTTGCTGACATTGCAAAACAGGCCAGTTCAGGATGGTCATTGCTAATTGTAGTTCTTTCCCATTGTAGATGCCCTTTGAAGAAATCTTTAGTTAGAAATTAACATGGTGTTCTAAATTAAACATGACTTAATTGAGTCTTTTAATCCATGCTCAGGGCATTACTGTTCCATGGGACCTAGCAATTGCACCTGTCCCTTAAGTCACTGCCCACTATTTTCATTGAAATGAAACTTTTGAGCTGATTCTTCTCTCTTCATCAAAAGTTGTAACCCTACCCCCTGGTAGGGTTGGGCGGTATGCCCGTACCCACGTCAGTATTGGTATTTGCAGTACCGGTGCCTGCAGTACTGGAGGGAGAATCTGTGCGAGTTCCAGCACTTTTGAAAAATTAGCAGCACCAGGGAAAATCATTGACGCCAGTACTATCTGCAACAAGTCAACAGAAAATTGCATTTTCAAATGTAGCATTAATACTAACATATTAACATCAAAATGGACCGAAAATAAATTCCAAATCCATTTTAAAACTTCATATCAATATCTCCCAAAAAACAAACCTCAAGGGATCTGAAAATAAGTGTATTCATCAAAGTAAATGTTGGTGGTTAACCTGGTACACAGTGCACAGTGGGGTCTACTGTGTTATGGCCAAGAAAGCATCTATTTTGCATTACGATGGAAAAATCATGCAAACAGTACAGGCTAGGCCTATACATATTGCTATTTTTTAGTCCTTGCTGATGGCAAGCAAGGAATCTATGTGATGGTGATTTTTGTTTGGTGTATGTGTGTATGCGTGTGTGTGTGACAGCGATCTCGTTATTACTCTAGTTTTTGAAGGGAAGGTACGAGATTGGTGAAAGTTGGTGTGTGGGTTGGAACTGTTTTTGGTGTTGGTCAAAGGTCATATGAGGTCACCAGCAGCCAGTACATAGACAAAGTATGTTTGCAGTATCTCAGGAAGTATGTGTTGCATGAACTTCAAACTTATAGGGTATGTACTCCTTTGATTAAGTAACATTGTGATGATTTTCTCGGAGGTCTAAGGTTATATGGGGTCATCAGATTCCATTATGTGGAAAACTTGTAAATGTTTGTTGACGCTCTACTTTTTTAAGGAAAGTTGGAGACAGATCAAAGTTGGTGTTTGTAGAGGACATGTAAAAATCTCGGCTGGGAATGTTTTTGGAGCAGGTCAAAGGTCATCTGAGGTCACCAGTTTGAAGAATGTAGACAACCAATGTTTGCAGTATCTCAGGAATCACATGTTGCATGAGCTTCAAATTTGGAGGGTGTGTACTTCTAAGTAAACAAAATTGTAGAGGTGTTTTTAAGATCAAAGGTCATATGGGGATATCAGGGGTTGTTGTACAGTGAAAAGCTTGTGAACACACTATTTTCAAGGGGGAAGTAACCCTGCACTTTGCAGGTGGTGTTAAGGTGCAGTAAATAAATACCTTTGTTGGATTTGGTTTTGGTGTAAATTGAAGGTTATTTGGGTCACTAGGAGGTGAAAAATGTTAGCACTCAGATGATACTTTTTCTTTTCTCTTCTTGTGGATAAACAAGTATTTGGTGTTACAGGCATTCAAAGACTAGCAATACTTTGAAATGTATAATAAAATCCATGTAGTATTTTTGGTCTTATAAAGTTGAACTCTGTGACTTTTAATGCAGTGCACAACAAAAAGCAGTACATCCCTTTACAATCCTTTTGTTATGAATTTATTACTATTTCTTGAGCTGTTTTGATATAAGTACAAAATTCCCAAAAGACAGGCAATTGGTTTTTGGTTCCTTGCGTCAGCAAAGGAACCTATGCAGTCAGGTTGGCATGTGTGTGTGTATGCATCTGTGACACTTGCTTAGGTTCGCTCTAACTCAATAGGGGAAAATCAGATAAAAGTCAAACTTGGTATGTAGGTTTGCCATATTGAGAAGGTGTGCCCTTAGCCCTATCGTTTTTGGTGGAGGTCAAAGGTCATCTGGGGGAACTGGGGGCAAAAGTTTGTTTTGCTTGGGTATGCTCTAACTCAATAGGGGAAAGTCAGATGAAAGTCAAACTTAGTATGTAGGTTCACCTCATTGAGAAGGTGTGCCCTATCGTTTTTGGTGGAGGTCAAAGGTCATCTGGTTGAACTGGGGGCAAAAGTCTAAAACCTTGGTATGTTATGGATGCTCATATGTACCATCAGTCCCCCTCCAGTGCATCATGGAAGTACTGTTTGAGTTAGCAGTTTCTTGATCAAATGAAAAAGAAGCAGTGTTGTTTGCACTACTGTAGGTGGTCACACCAGACAAGTTTTGGCTGGATCAGTTTACCTCCTCGTGCGTGAGTGCTAATGTGTGCATTCATGTAAGTGTCTTTTCAATTAGTGAGGTGGGCAGGTAACAATGAAAGAAAATAAGTCCGTTGGTGTTCTTTCTAGTTTAATCTAGACCCCAGTAGTTCCCTCCAGGGCATACTATCAGTTTATTGAACTGTAAGGGGTATAGATGGGATAAGCTATATTGCAATTTGCAGAGCCCATTCTTGAAATGAGAGATGCACAGCTGTTTGTGTTTTGTAAAATGAATGGGATGTTGCTGTATATTGCAGAAATCAACATCTTCAATTCATTGCATTAATTGAAATGGCTTCTTTGATATTTATGAACTCAGGCATATCATTTTACAGTGTGTATATTGCAAGTACAAGGAACCGTAGTGCCCCTAGGCTGTTGTGAAATCATGCAAAATACTTCTTCTCTTACAGATTGTATGTAACACTGTTGATGGTTGGTCACATTAGTGCTATGGAAGTGGTTCCATGTGGGTGCATGTTTGTCATGTTTGGGGTCCAATGTCTGAAATGGGCCATTTTATAGAGGCATGAAATATGTTTCTCTCTCTACAGATTTTATGTTACAAAAATGAGAGTTCATGGTCAGAAATGGACCATATAGGCTATCGTACAAAATAATGCAGTATGCTTCCTTTTACTTCATAATTAACATTATATGCTCTCCATCTGTGCAAGGAACCAGAGTGCCCTTGGGCTCTTGTTAGACCTGTCTTTATCTACTCTGGAGCATACACATAACAATACAGTAATTATACGCTTTTAGAACTACACCCAGTAATCCAGTGCTCACACACTACTCCCAAGCGCTTAAACCGTCTGACATGAAAATGACGCTTTGGAGTATTGGGTGCTTTAAACATTGAAAATGTTGAAAATAGCCACAAATTCCATCAAAGTCCAGCAAAGATTGACAAATTTACAGGTAGTGTTTCACAGCTGTGTCATGAATGAACATTGGTAAAGTATGCAAATTTGTGATGTCACGAGATGGTCTCCCATGATATATCTTACGTTACTATTTCAAGGACATTTGAAAATTTTATATGTCCAGAGGGCTGTTATTTTGGAACCATGTACTTTTTCCTTTAAAAATATCAGTATCACGTACCAGTGTAACTCAGGTATTAAGTAATTAAAGAGGCAAAATAGTATTTTTTACTAAAGAAAAACTGACACTGTGCAACACTCCATGTCATCTGTTTTGCAAATTTTTAGCTCATACCAGCATGCTTATGTGAGCTTATGCGATCATGCGGTCTCACTCTATCCTTCTATCTGTTCACAATTGCTCAAAATGCTTCTCCTCCTACATGCTTCCATGGATTTGTTTGAAACTTACACACAATGTTCCTTGGGTGGTGGTCCATTTGGGGTGTTCAGAAATTTTGGGCCCAAGGTGAAATGTGGGCCCTTTGGCCCATTTTATGAAATTCTGCAAAATACTTCTCCGCCTACAGATTCCCTTGTACAAAGTCGATGGTTTGTCATAATCATACTCAATTAGTGGTGCCCTCGGGGTGTTCAGGAATTTTTGGTCCAAGGTCTTATGTGGGCCCTTTAGCCCATTTTATGAAATTCTGAAAATGTTTCTCCTACATGCTTTCATGGATTTGTATGAAACTTAAGGCGTGTTCGCACTACAACGATATCGGATTGGATTGCGATCCGATTTTTTTTATTTTTAGTAAATATCTTCTCCATCTCTGATTGGAAAGAACCAAAAATTTGTCAACTTGTGTAAATAAATGATTTGTATCGCATGACTAAGAAAATCAAATTTATACTAATTATTTCGTGATGTCACACCGACAGACAGCTTTTATCGGACTACGAGTGTCCGATAAAAGCTGTCTGTCGGTGTGACGTCACGAAATAATAAGATAACATTTCATTTTCGTAGTCCTCTGGTACAAATCATATCTTTACACAAGTTGACAAATTTTTGGTTCTTTCCGATCAGAGATGGAGAAGACATTAACTAAAAATAAAAAAAATGGGATTGTAATCCGATCCGATATCGTTGTAGTGTGAACGCGCCTTTAGACACAATGTTCTCTTGGGCGGTGGACCAGTTGAGGTGTTCAGGAAGCTTGAGTCCAAGGTCTCATGTGGACCCTTTGGCCCATTTTGTGAAATTCTGCAAAATGCTTTTCCTCCTGCGGATTCTCTTGTACAGTATTGATGGTTTGTCATAATGACCCCGCCTATGGGTTCTTCTTAGATGATCAACGTTCAATTTGAAGACAATATACACCAGTCCTATAGCAAATAGGGAACACATCATAGGGCTAGACATTCTCTGTGCACAGCAAATGGCTATTCAAAGCTATATTGTTGATTAGCCAGTGGTTATGTTACATAGTTTTGTGCATATGTTACAAGACTTACATATCCATCTTATGCAGTAGCCTGCAGTTAACTCATGATGGATATATATGTCTTAAGCAGGTAACTGGTTAATTACCCTTTTCTTCAAGACATCAAGTATTGGTCACTAAACAATTTATGTAGTCCTTTTTCATAGAGTTTACAAGTCTTCACTACTTGACACATCTTCCTCCCCTGAGATTTTTGTCTGGTCTTAAGGTCTCTGTGCTAGTGGCTGACCTTCAGGTCACATCTTCTGATAAGACGGAGCTAAGTGGGAGATGAGTCTAGTTGGTAAAAGTCAGGTTTCTCATGGTGGTATTTGTAGGTCAGTGTGCACTATATCAACTGCAAAAGCATCAACATGCAAACACATTCCAAACATTTATTCTTGTATTTCAGCATGTATAGTTATTGATATGGTAGAAGGAAATCATGGGGGGGGGGGGTTGAATCTTATCGTGCCCTGACTATGCCAGTGGTTGTGATTAGGTACAGTAGGTAGTGTTGCACATGACATTAAATTGAAACTGGTTACCATACATCATCAAAATCTCAGTGCATTCTGTCTTATGATGTGATAGACATGTGACAAGAGAAAGCTATCATTCCAAATCGCAATACAGCATGATTGAATTTAACAAACTAAGTTGAAGATTTCTTTCTTGCATGATCTCTCTAAGGAAGTACAGTAAAATCCCGCTTATCCGAAGCCCGTTTATCCGAACTGGCCGTTCGGTTTTGCAAAACTGGCATCGTACACAAGCAATGTAAACTTTCAGCCTAGATTTGACAACATTTTACCTCTCTGTTTAACTTTTTTCGATCCTTGAAGATCTTTATTGTAGTTAAACCAGCTATTGTTAATGTTTATCTCTACTACCAACTTAAACCGCCAAGCCGGAGGATGAATACATGATTCAGAAATACCCGGCTAATTCTCCGTGTGTTTTCTTTCTTCGTTGTCGGCGTAGAATCACAATAGCGTCACTAAGTCCATACTGACAATAGCCTATCAAAGTGTACGAAACTTAGGCTTTTCATGCAAAGCCCCGCGCTAGCGTTAGCGCTGCCCAACAGTTGTTCTTTTTACACCTAACAATACAGTGATTGGAATTAATATACGTGTGGAAGAATGTCAATCAGACTTAAATCTGAGTGCAATAGGTGAGAATAAAGTGAACTGATGGCCCCAGATGAGAAAGTTAACAAGCTTTAAAGCTTGAAATTCAAAACAAATAAATCCCGTCTTCGAAAATCTTTCGGCAATATCTTCGAATTCATTCATGCATTGTGGCAAGGGAACCGATAGTCCCATTAACACTTAGGCCTAACGAGCTTGTAAAAGATAGCAAGCTGCTTAAACCTTGTTAAACTTCGGAAACGATTAAGCCATTTTGATAAGTCGATCAAACTTTTCAAATCTCCTGAATATCCAATTAAGGCGATACAACAAATGATTCAAACAAATAAAATGAGCCGTAGGCCTACTCAAGACATATGGGCGAATTATCCCTTGCCACGTTTGATTCCAATCATTATTTAAAAAATTAAGCAGAGCACGTTATTTTTCTACCACCGAGACTCCGGCATTTCGATAGGCCTAGCTTTCAAACAGTACCAGGCAAATAACCGCGCTGTTACTGCTAATGTTACTGTTAATGTAGCTAACGCCCGCCCGAATTTGCTAGTGGTAATAGCGTTTAGACTTTCGGGGTTTTTAAGTGGCATATGCTTCTCACTTGACATCTCCCTTTTCCATGTCGGCAAGTGTTTATACCGTTTGTAGAGGTAAAATTTATATGCATGTTCGTTATTTTAGCGCATTTTTTGAAAATGTAGGCTACTGTTGCTTTTGGTTTATAATGTTAGGATTCCGTGTGTAGGCTAAGTGTTATCCTGCCGCCGAGCAAAGTATCGCAACCCAGACGGACATCCATTGCCCTCATTCAATTTATCCTCCTTGGAAGTTCGATCTAAAAAGAACACACGAAACACTTTGAGTTTTGAACAAATGTTTATTTTTTAATACGAAACCAAAGAAATAACACGGAAACAACGTAACAATGGTTAATATCACTTTATTAATAAGCATGATGCTTCACTTGGGGTAACATATTAACGATAAACATGAAACCCCGTTTATCCGAATTTTTCCGTTATCCGAACAACGTCTGGTCCCGACGTGTTTGGATAAACGGGGTTTTACTGTATGTATGTTCTGACAAAAATTATAAGAATAAGTTATCACATCCACTGCATGTTTTAATTTTCTTTGAAGAATGGCGACTGTTAGTCGAAGGTTGGTAACCAATCAAGAGATTCAGGAAGAACCTCAAATAATCGCTCAAGAAATTCCATTGCAGTATTTTCAGCACTGCATTGAAAAGGTTAGTAAACTTAGTGCAAGAGTAGCTGAAACTTTTTTCTTGTCTCTCGCCTTAATGTTGTATAGAGATGGTCATTCTACCCCACTGTACGCAAAAGGTCGTACAAAAGTTCAGTCTTCTGGTGTTCACCAAAGATTTATTTAACCTTTTCTTTATTTCCCTCAGACAGACAGATTAGACAATAGAACACATTAAAAATAGTAAACTTAGACCCTGTTCTCAGAAAGGTTGCGCAATCCTTTCGTGATTGGTAGATCACGGATGGCAACCACCTCATTCAATTACGTAGGTCAACCATTTGACCTGTGATTGGTCAGTGTCAAAGTCTATCCCGTGATCCTTAGCAGTTGGTCGTGGGTGGAGCCATCGACCTCGCCATGCCGCTGACACTGGCTTTGTGGACATCCAACCATAATCATCGTCTGTCTCTCTGTACACTATGTAGGCCTCCGTCATCTCATCTCTCTGTTCCTCTTCCTTCCCTTCATCATCCTCATCTTGATTTTGCTTAATTTGTGTGTGCCAGTCGAATCATCAATAAATGGAACTCTAATTGCTAAATCTTTGTTCTGACGTCTCTCGCTCTGTACGTACGAGTTACTCCATAAAACATCCGTCGCTGGGGCAGTCATATCACGACTGTGAACCCCTAAAACCCCTCATATTTTACATTAACGTAACATCTGGCTGTTGTAGTGCTTCCAGCTAAATGTCAATTTTTGGTTTCAATGAAATTGTAACACATGTAATTAAGATTGTGTGTAAGTGTGGGTGTGTTTGCAGGTAAGTTGGTGATACCTTGCTTGTAAAGAAGAATATAACCTTGGACATATGTCATGTTTTGTTGGTCGGTGTGCCAGATTGTAGACAAGAGCCCCATTATTATTGGTGGGGCGTCAAATGTCATTTAAGATCAATGGGGTCAAATTGTGGAAACCTTGTAAACAGGGTTGGTATTTTCCTGGGAAGAACCTGTTTTCCGTGCTTAGTGGTGAAAACTGATTGAAACTGATAAATACCAGCAAAAATCACTTCTGTACTGAAATTTATGCAGGTTCTCTAGTAGGCATAACTTCTGGTCATGACACACATATGTCATTAAATTTAAAAATGGTTTCTGAGCTTCATTTTAAGCTATCTTATTGCAACTGAATCCAACTTTTTTGTGGACAAAGAGCAGTTTTCATATTGCCCTGATATTGTCACTATTTTCCCCTGAAGTATAAATGCCTGTTGCCTCAAGCTTTTATAGGTGTACCCCCACTAACCCTAACCCTCTTAAACCTTTTAGGCCCACTCTTTGGTCAGATACTTTTTTTTCACAAGTACAGTCTATTGAAATGCATGTGTCTCTGTTCTGCTATAAACTGTGTAAGGCATGGATCCAAATGAATGTCCGATGTATTTGGCCATACTCATTACAAACAACGCAGTTCACCCTGGTCGGATTATGTAGCAAATTAGTGCATCATGGTGTCATCAGTAGATGGCTCCATTCCCCCAACATTTTTGTGATACTGTTGTATGTTGCATTGTTGTTGTAGTGGAGTGAATAAGTTGGTGGTAGCATCTGAAGCAAGTAAACTTAACAACTTCAAGGTTCTGAGTTTGATCTGCAGCTGGATGGCAGTAAGAAGTGTTTTTTGTCTCATTTGATCTACAATTGTTGAATTGGTAGCCATTCAATTTGAAGTAATATTTATTTTACATTGTATGCAAACAAACTATCCATGTAACGAAACCTTAAAATATAGCAGTACATACTTGCAATGGGCACCTGACTGACAATGTTAAAATCATGGTTCTGAAAATGCTACCTATTTCCAAAGTTTTACCAATGTACATTGCAAATGTGACAAAAAACTTAAAAATGTAAATTTTTCCTCACAGGTTGTTTTAATCAAACTAGATCATTTGCATTATTCATTGAACAATATTCAGCATGCACTCATTGTATGCCTCACAACAAACACTTCATAGTCATGCCATGTTAGTATGCAAATTTAACCAAACCAGCATATTGTGAATTCACAATGAACTTGTAGCCTAAGAAACCTATCTTTTTGGGTACCTGACCAACTACAGTTTGGACTTCAGGTCCAACTTTTAGGTTCTGGTTAACCTTTGCAGCAGGTGCTGGTATGTGTGTTTTTGGTTTTGATGAAAAGAGAAACCTATGTGGCCGTATGATTGCCTGTGTGTGTATGTGATTTGTGATGCCCATCTTGTTTTTTGCGCTATCTCTATGAGGAAACTTGGAAATTTCCCAAACTTGTACATAGATGCCCCATATTGAGAGGGAGAACCTAATGTTTTGTGGAGGTCAAAGGTCATCTGAAGTCACCATAGGTCAAACACTGAAGATTTTGTTTTCGCAATGTCTCAAGAAGGAAAGTTGGAAATTTCCCAAACTTGGTACATATATAGATGCCCCGTATTGAGAGGAAGAACATGTGTCCACACTTCCTCTGAAGAAGAGAAACCAGGACACATCTCATACTTTATTTGGAGATTCACCTTAGTAATGAGTGCAAGAAACGCCTTTTGATTTTGTTAGAGGTACAGTACAGGGTCAGAATAAAGTGGACGTTAGTAGCGTTAAGCATTAGAAATTTGGCATCACAAAATAAATTTCCTACCCATACGAGTCTAACGTTAGTAACAATCACGATAGATTCATTACTGTCGTTAGAGGGCTGCTCTGCTTCTAGTAATGCTAGGTTCGTTAATTGCGGTAAACTTCTGCTTTTCCTAACACTGCTAGCGTTAACCTCGTTAAACCGACTTAAATTTTGTAACGTCGACTTAGGCTTTGGTTTGTACACTTGACAGCACCTGCAGTAACTATCGATCAAAAGCTTTCATTCTACGATGTGATGTTTTATGGACATCATTTGCACTCACATGTCCAAAAGTGTAACAGGTGGAAATCTTTCGTAATCGATCGGCCAGCAGTTAGTAAACATCTTTCTACAGAGGCTGCCCGTTGTCACTGAATTAGTGCTTAGTGTCCTTATACAAATTTAATCAAATTCTGTCATGGGGAAGATTAATTAAAGCATGAGAGGAAGAATTTTGAAATACCAACTGCAAGTCAAGAGTGTGGATGAAATACTTGCGCTTCTTTTTTCTGATGGGATTTCTGTGTCACGATTGGGCAAATCAATTTTGGACAAAGCTGGTCAAGGACACAAGGCAAAATTTACCACCACTCACATGGACATTATTGATAAGGTTTTGACAGAAAACAATGAGAAAACATCAGTGGATCTTCAAAATATTAATTAATATTTTGAAGATTACTTACAAATTAATTTTTCTTTAAGGGATGCTTTACTAATCTATGCCTTTTTGTGCCATTGAAATTTCCTTACTGTGCAAGAACCCTTTGGTTTTATGTGCCATAGTTCCCTACCTTCTATCTCCAATATTAACAATCAGAAAAAAATGAGGTGGGGGGTTGCAAATCTGTCATTTTGTTGAGGTATTTGAGTATTTTTCTTACTATGCAGGAACCCTTTGTTGTCCTACTATGATTGCGTACCATCTAGCTCGAACATTGACAACTCAGAAAAAATTAAGTTGAGAATTGGGCGGTGGGGGATGGGAGTGAAAATCTATCACTTTGTTTGGGTATTTAATTGAGTATTTTTTCTTTGCTGAAATGTTTCAGTATCTCAGTTTCCTTAATGAATGCTGTACTTATGTATGCCTTTTCATGCCATTGAAATTCTCTTACTGTGTGAGAACCCTAAAGTGTTATGTGCCTTAATTGTCTACTTTCTAACTGGAATATTGACAACTTAGAATAAAGGTTGAAATCACATATCTTTCATTTTGTTTGTGTTTATAATTTGGTACTTTATATTTGCTGAAGTTTTCAGTGTGTCTGTTTCTTGAGGAATGCTTTAATAATTAAACCTTTCGTGCCATTGAAATTATCTATCAGATTGCATTGTGCCATTTAGTAATTACAGGTTTGAAAATTCAGGGGAAAAATGAGAATTGGGGTAGTAGTTAACATCTTTTTTATTTATGTATTGTAGAAAATTACATAACTGTCATCATTATATTTAGATATTTTATTGAGTGTGTATCTTCCTCTATTTAGTCATCATTGTATGTAAAGCTGGTATATGTACCTTGCATTACTTTCCTTAACAATTTTTTGGCTTTGTCTTCTTTGAATTATCGAAGAACCATTTTACCCCCTTTTACCATCTCTCTCCTTCCACATCAAGGAGTCAGTACGTTTTTAGAGAGTAAGATAGAGACAGTATTGTTCTACTCCATACCAGTGTTCGCATTGAGATACAGGAATGCGTGACTGCTGCAGCTGTTCTCAAAGTCCCCGAAAATAAAATGCAAGGGGGAATCCCCCTTTCTAATTTTTTCAATGAAACAATATTATAAAATTCCCCCCTTCATAGTGTAAATCCCCCAAAATTCATGTGCATCATGTCTCAACAATGTGCAGTTTGAGACATGATACATGTGAGTCATCATATATCAGATTAAAAAAAATCCTCCTAATAAATCATCAAAACCACAATGCATTTGTGCATTATAGTTCAAGGTCTACAGAATTGGGGATTCAATGTTTTTGGGCCATACCCATCAGTTATGAAGATATTTCCACCCAGGGTCCATGATCTGTTCACTTTTTGGTGTTCAATAGAAATAAGTTTCTGGCTTTTCTGTGTGTGTGTATGTGATGCTTTGGCTTGTAAATACTGTATGATATCTCAAGAAGGGAATGGTGCTCAAACTTCATACTTGGTGTGATGGTAGTCCATCATGAGAAGGTGATCCCTATTGTTTTTCATGGAGGTCAATAGAGGTCATTTGAGGTCATCAGATCTTAGAGTATGAAAACATATCAAGGGAGATAGCATGGCAACTGAATTTTGTTGGAACTTCAAACTCTTACCATTGGTAACAACTGGTGAGACGATTATTTCTGCCATTTTTTGTGGAGGTCAAAGGACGTGAGAGGTCAATAGAGGACATTGTTTGAAAACCTTGTAAATACCGTATCTTAAGAAGGAAAGGTGCTCGAATATCAAACTTATTGTGTTGGTAGTCCATGGTGAGTAGATGATCTCTATTGTTTTTCATGGAGGTCAAAGGTCATTTGACGTCATCACCAGAGCTTAAAATAAGAAATCCTGTTAAGGGAGATATCTCAGCAACTGAATTAAGGTAGAACTTCAAAGTGTCAACATTGTTCACACTTGATCAGCAGCTGATGTCTGTCATTTGAATTGCCCCGGTGGGAGACTTGTCATCACTGTAATGTGACATGCGATGATTCCATGATATCATTCCAGTGATCTGTCCTGGGTTCAAAAGCACATCTTGTGATACTTAGAGAGTTTTTACATGTCCTGAATGTGAAAATATGAAGAGGTTAAATCACTCATATTAGGAAAAAAATGCATATTTTTTTCCAGTTGGAATTTGCCAAAATGTAGATCTATGTTTCATGTCACTGCTAGATGGACTTTGGTCTTATTCTCTTTCAATTTCAGGAACATTTTCTGTGCCATTTCTATGCCAAACAACCACTTACCATAGCTAATATCACTTTATCTAAGCCTTCAGAGAATATCCCTGTTGCCAGAAACTCCCTGTCGAGATTTTCAAAATACTTTGTTGTTTTAGTCACAGTTAACTCTGGGGAGGCATTGTTGACGTGCACAATCTCAGGTCTGTAACCACAATTTGGTGTCACAAACTTGTGAATTACTGAGCTCCTTCATGACAAACAATTGTTATCAATGCTGAGTGAATGACATTACTCATATTAGCACTTAGTAACATCAAACCCACATTAAAGATTAAAGCCAGAATTTGGTTGTCATTCTTGCATTTTGCTTTTCATGTTGATATGGTTCATTCCCTTCTCCACTGGGTTGCTTTTGTTTGCAAGTGATTACACATGTGTGACAAAATGAGTCATTGGCAAGTAATCACAAAGTCATTTGACTTTCTGGTTACAATTAATCACTAATTCATGTATATTCTTTTCTTGTTAGCACTACTATGAAATCTCCAGAGTAGAATGCTTGTTACAAGAGAATAGACAGAGAAGTCTACTGCAGTCTGACGTGAAACCAAGTAATTCTTGCACTATGGATAGGCGTTCTGTTTCACCTCAACCATCTCAGAGACAAGGTCGCAGTGTCAGTGAAGACAACTCCATGACAGGGATGCCATTTGGACGGATAAGTTCTCCTAGCCTGAAGAGGGAGAGACAAAACCCTGTTGGTGCTAGACACCAGAAATCTAACACGTGGGATGAGCATCATCTTCCTTTGCCAAGAGACAATGAGCCCTTGCATGTTGATGTGAACTACCGTAGAAGTAGTGGTTTTTCTCCTCAACATTCACCAAAGCGAGCAGATGTTGGTGTTTGGCTCTCACCAACTCCACCGACAAATGAAATATCTGTTGTTAACATCAATGTATCTACCCCAACATTGCTACATTCACCTGCTTCAAATGAATCTTCCAGTCCTAGCTTAATGACGACACAACAGATATCTCCAATGATAGCTCCATCAACAAAATCCACTAGCACATCAAACTCTCCCTCAGTTAGTCAAGAAAGTAATGCCAAAACCCCTTACTCATCATTTTTTCCATGGACAGAATACAAAAATTCACCAAATAGATCCTGTGTTTACAATGTTGGTGAAAAAGAAACGCATAGTAGTAATCAAACTCCTTGTCCAGTGTCATTTCAGCCTTTGCATACAACACAGGAAGCCACTAGTGCCAACAGCTGGTCTCAAGAGAAACATACCAGTCCAAAGTCACCACCAACAGTTATAACAAGTATATCAAGTCCAGTTGCTCCACCTGTAGTATCGATAACTAACTGGGAAGATAGCAAATTTCATGGTGCTACTGACTCTAGCAAATCTATTGCAGCAGTTGATGAACAAAGTGGAAGCAACTCACAAACAAGCAAGATTGGATCCGAAATTAAAAAGCAGACAAGGCTTCAAGGTTAGTTTTATTTCCAGAAACCCTATGGATTTAACATCTGTAAGATAAGTTGTGACAAATGGTAGGAAATGAAAACTATGAGGTAGCAGATATTTTGATGCATTAGGACTGGCTTGCATTCTTGATCACTGCTAAACGAGGTTCAAGCTGTGCTACCCATTGCAAGGAGCACAGCGACCTGCAGATAATGAGTCATGCCTCAATGCTCACACTTCCTCTCCTGCCAAGAGAGGGTCGACAGTTGCATGCACAGGTAGAGTTGACCACAGTGAAAGTCTTTTGTTCCTGCATAATAACTTTGCTCAAAGCTGATGTTAAGAATGCTTTATTCTTAGTGCTGCTTTTGTGCAATTTACAAATACGCCCATATGCCTTAAGTGTGAAGTCTTCAAGTGTTAAATTAAATCCTTACATTTCCATTGTCTTTTCTGTATCCAACCTTCAGATACCCGGCTTCCCAATTCCCATAAAAATTCAAAGCACAAGCTGTCTAAGACTCAGCTTGAACATGAGGGTTTAATCTCAACTTGCCCTTGCTTTCTGTCTCGCTCTGTCTTTGAACAGTGCTCTAAATGCCTGCAGTCAGCGTTATGAAAGCTTCGGGTCAACCTAGCAAAATCGTTGGTTTTACGTAGAAAAAATGCCTAAATACTTAACAGGTCCGTAGGTGGTGGCGGTGACAAAATCTAGAGTTCGAAAATGGTGGGGTGGCGTCGAGTAAAAAGGACCAAGGGGCAAAAGATAAGATTTGTCTAAATTAACATCGAGACGAGAAATATTGCAGAACTTGTGAAGCAGATTCACTGTTTCTGAAATGTCATTGGACGAACCATTGGTAATTATTACAGTATTGTCAGCGTAGGCCGAAGTTTTAAAAACAGAATTGGCAAAACGGATACCTTCAATACTACAGCTAGATTTAATCCAAGAAGCAAAGATTTCAGAACAGGTAATTAATAAATACGGACTGAGGGAACAGCCTTGAGGAACACCACCTGGATACTTTGAAATAATCAGAGAGAAATCCGTTATTAACAATACAAGATGAGACATTGCTGTAGAGTGTCTTGATCCAGGCACAGAATTTGCGGCCAAAGTTAAAATAAAAAAAGAGTGTTGTAAATAAGGTCCTAGTCAAGTCGATCAAACACCAAATAAGGGCACCAAGAATACCATTATCATCACAGTAATTAATAGGATCTAAAATTAATCTAATATTTTCACCAATGAAGCAGCCTTTAAGAAATCCAGTTTGCTCGGGACTGATGAGATCAGAAAGGACAGTTTCTATGCAGGTAGCTAAACACTTAGCAACAACCTTGTAATCAGTGGTTAGCAAAGTGATAGGTCTCTAGTTTCTTTTAGAATAGAAGCATGTCTCAATAAAGCTGCTTGGATACCAACTAGAGATTGGAAAAGTAAGTGGTTGCCTATTAACTGGAACTCTCTTCTCACCAGAGAAAATCAAAAAGGGTTAGCATAAATTTAACTCTCAGTTGTAACTCTTCCTAAATTGTACCTCTCTGCTATTCCTTACCAGTTTCCTTTAATACAATTATGTTCATTAGTGGTCCATTTTTATTGATTCCTTGCCGTAGGCAGGGGAATCTATGCAGTCCTGATGTCGTGTGTGCGGGTGTCTGTGTGTGTCTGTGTGCGTGTGTGTGCGTGTGTGCGTGTGTGTGTGTGACGGTTGCTCGTAAACACTCTATCTCAAGAAGGGTAACTCTGAGTAATTTCATTTTTGGCATGTTGGTTGCCCATATTGAGTAGATGATCCCTATTGTTTTTGGTGTCCAAATCTTGCATATTAATGAGGTTATGGGGTAAAACAAAAAAATTTTTAAAACTGCCGTAGTTCCTTATCCATGGGTCAGATTTGTTTTAAACTTGATAAGGTTGTCTGTTGTTAACAGGTTCACGACCCTGTGAAATTTAATGCTTATCAATAGAGAGGAAGGGATATTTTTTCACTGTAAAACAATAATAATAGTCTAAACACCATTATTGTGGTTATTATAAACTACCGTACAAATATATATTGATCTACATTGTGCATTAGCAAGTGTTTATTCTCTCGCACACAGTTAACTCAATGGGATTGCTCCCTACAGTACTGCACTTGTAACTTAGTGAGTAACTTCTAGTGTGGGAGGGGGCTAATAAGTTGTCCAGAGAGAGAGTCTTGGTATGGGAGGTCATGGGGTCAGACAGAAAAGCATGCTATGGAATGTTAATGGGTTTATGAAAAAAATGAAGAAAATAAAAAAACCATCTGTCCTGTCATTTATTTGGATAATATCAATATCCAGAGGTACAGCTGGTAGCAGAACAAGGTTTCTTAACAATCAAATTGGAGTGCTTTCAATCATATTTCACAATGTCGGAAAAGATGGAGGAAGCAAAAATATTGCGGAGGAATCATAACTTAGGGTCAACTTAGCAGGACTTTGAGTGTGTTAAAAGCTACTTGTAACAAGGAAGAAATTATCCTGGTGGTTTAGGAAGAATTTTGAGGTAAATATGGCAGACAAGCTGAGTTCAGATGAGGTAAGGTTGGGTTATTTGATTCAACTAACAACAGGCAAGACTAGAAGCAGCATTGATTACTTGTGTGTTTCTTGGAGCTCAGAGATAATGTTGACTGATTTCATACCGTACTCATACTGTACTTAATGTGTGGGTTGTATGGCCTGGGTAGGTGATCCCTATTGCTTTTGGTGGACATCAAATGGCGCAGTCATTTTAGGTCACCAAAATAAAGGTCATTTTGGGTTAAAGGCTTGTGGTGTATCAAGAAAAATAACTGCAGTTGATCTTATACTTGTCATTTGAATAATTCATGTTTGTTGTAATATAACCATGTAGCAAGGAATCACAAAGCCTTTTGGCTTTCTGGTTTCTTTTTAAAACCATTTAACAACGTATACCACTGAGTCTATCATGCTGTCCTGCAATGATACTATGATATTGGCACAGAATATTAGAGCCAATCAAACAAAAAGATTAAATTTCAGCCAATCTCAGTGATGCTTTAATAAACAACATGTTTGTATCATGTGCACATCTACAAAAACACTGTTTCAATAATAACAATTCTGTGCATCTGCTAATGGCACAAAGGTTATAAATATGGATTTTAAGGCCATAAAAGAATCAAATGAACTGGCGGCAGTGGTATACTTTGTGACATGTTAGATGTGCTAGGATACGTGAATGTCAGTTCATGTTTTTTTTTTTCATGTTTATTCCAACATTTAGTCACATTTTTATTTTAAAAAACTTTATGCACTGAATTCTCCCAATTTTGTGTCCTAGCATTACTTGCCCATCAAAAAGCTCGTTTTGAACTTATCAAAAAACGTGTGGAGGAAACAAGGTTGAAAACAGAGACTGTGCGGAAGGAGGTTGCTGACATGGAGAATGATCTAGATCGTAGGAGAGCTCATACTCCTTCCTCATTTCCAACTGTGAGTATGAAACTGATATTAGAATGTATTTATGCACAGCATCATTGTTGTTGATGTCAGTGTTTGTCTGTTGGAACATAGTTGCCACTTAAAACCAACATACACATGTTTGTGGTAGGATATCAGTTGGAAGTTTTCAGACTCTAATGAATCCAGTAACAGATCCCTATGCTTACCAACTGAAACAGATAATATGCTCTAGATTTACCTTGAAGCAGGCATAGTTGCTTTATTTTTCAAGATTACTGTATAAACACAAGTATTCATCAATTTCAGAAAAAAAGATGAAAAAGATGATGACTGTAATCTTTGCATTTGTGTGTGTGTGAGTGTGTGACAATAAGAAATAACACAATTCTCACAAGGCAATAACTCATAACTCAATTTCTCTCTAAACTTCAGTCTTATTCAAAGAGATTGCTTACCATGTCCTTTGTGAGACATATAAAAGTTCTGGGAAAGTAAGAAAAATTTCTTTATGAATATTCACCAGTTTGGAGGTAAAACTTTTGTGTCATTGTTTATACCTAAACTCTCCTGCCTTCTGTAACATGATCACATGGTTCTCCATGAGCATGACCTTTACATCATAAAGGTTGCAAACAAATAGAGTAAGTTGTATTGGATAAAGGATGTTTAAAATTGTACCTGTTTACAAACATTTCTACTGACAAGGCATGGCATATTTTTTATTCCTTGCCGAAGGTAGAAGGAATCTATGCGATGGTGATGTCGTGTGTGTGTGTATGTATGTGCGTGTGTGACGCCTGCTTGTAAACACCATATCTCAAGAAGCGTAACTCTGAGCGATCTCATACTAGGCATGTAGATTGCCCATATTGAGTAGATGATCCCTATTGTTTTTGGTGGAGGTTGAAGGTCATTTGGGGTCACCAGAGGTTAAAAGGTAAATACTGTGAAAATTGCTTGTAAACACGATATCTCCAGAAGCGTAACTCTGAGTGATCTCATACTTGGCATGTAGATTGCTCTTATTGAGTAGATGATCCCTATTGTTTTTGGTGGAGGTCCAAGGTTATTTGGGGTCATTAGAGGTCAAAGGTAAATACCTTGAAAATTGCTTGTAAACACAATATCTCCAGAACGATAAATGTGAGAGATCTCATAGTATGCATGTGGATTGCCCATTTCAAGTAGATGATCCCTATTTTTTTTGGCAGAGGTGAAAGATCATTTGGGGTCATGGGAGGTCAAAATGTGAAAACTGGAATATACAATATTTAAAGAACAGTCCTTCCAGTGAATTTTATACTTGTAACGTAGAATCCTCTTGTTGATTTGATGGTTCCTACGCATTTTTGTAGAGATGAAAGTTAGTTTGGGGTTATTTGACATCAAATTGTTAAAAATGAAAGTAGGTAATATTGGCATAATTAAGGATCGCTTGACGTATAGTTCTTATCGGTTAGCCTACAGTTTTTAATAGAGGGCCAAATAGTTTTGGCAGTAACATATTGTCGTTTGGCTTGCAGCACTTGAAGTTGGCTGCACTGTTTAGTCGAGAAATACTGTAATACCAGGGTAGGGAGTTGCCTGGTAATAACAGGCAGGTGCGCTGCTTTTTGGGCTTCTGGCTTATATTAATGGAAAGGAAATGCATGTTCACGTTTCAGAATATATTGTGAAAACCACAAAAAATATAACTAGTATCGTTTCCTGTTTTTTGATGCACAAGAACTTCTTTTAGGACATACCAACATTGTCTCTTCGATAACCTTAAAGAAAACATGAAGACAACATTAAATTTGGTATCAAAGATTATTATTTGGCAAACCTGATGCCACTGTCCACATATGGACATGTGAGCATGCATGAATTGTAAATTGGAACTGATTAATTAAATATACCATGAGTTATAAGTTTTATAAAAAGAACTAAGTTACTGACATTTGGATCAAAGACCCTTGAGCGTGCATGAACTGTGATTGCTTAATTGAATGAATCAAATTGTAACTGACCCACCTCTGTTCAAATTGGTCACTGTTATCTGACATGATTTATCACAGTTGACTGCCTGTAGAAACCACAATGTCCAGAATAAATCATACAGTCTGTTGAGCCAGGTGCTCAATGCAGTTAACCATTTACTGTATAAACAGTGTCTCTCTTTAGCCCTCTGAGATGGTATCTCAAGTAGGATGACTGTGTGGGATCTCATGCTTGTCGTGTGGGCGATTCATGTTTGTTACAATACATATCATGAGGCAAGGAATCACTAAGCCTTTTGGCTTTCTAGTTCTTAAAATCTATACTTAAAGAGAAATAAGGTGTTTGTTTCACATATCTTTAAAAAAAAGGTTGTGGACATAGAATGATAGATTGTTCAAAGTAAGGAATGGCGGTAGCCCTTCTTTCAAGAAATAAAGATTCTTACATATAGAAATTCAGTTATTTGCTGCTGAACAATTCTTTTTTCATACAAACTTTTGAAATTCAAATGATGCATCTTCTATTACTCATCGGTGAATAATGTTTTGAGAGGAAGCTTTTGTAGATGTTTATTGATGAGATTGAATGGTTTAACAATGATTAGAGCTTTTTTCTTTGTATGCCTTGTTGGTATGTTTTAACACCCTGTTTCCCTTTAATAGTACATTTAGTTTTTTACTTACCAAACATTAACACTAAAATAGCTGAAGGCACATTACAAAATGACATTTTTTACCTTGATTAAATAAAAGAAAAAATGCAGTGACTACGAAAATGTAGTAAGTAACTCAGCAAAGTCTCTCTTAAAGGTCGTGTGACATGAAAATGTCTCTTTGGAGTATTAGGTGCATTAAGCATTGGAAATGTTGAAAGTAGCCACAAATTCCATCCAAATCGGTCAAAGATCGACATATTTGCAGGCAAATTGGTGTCTCACAGCTACTGTATGCCATTAATAAACATTAGTTGATCATGTAAATTTATGAGTCACGAGATGGACTCCCATGATTCGTCTTATGTTAATCCTTTGTTTGTGTAACCTGTTTTCAAGGACATTTGAGAATTTTATATGCCCTGAGGGTTTTATTTTTACACTGTGTAACACTCCATGTCATCTGTTTTGCATATTTTTTCAAACTTTGAAAAGTTATATGTAAAAAACTTTGTTAGATATAAACAAAATTTACTCAGATTTTCACTCAAGATTTTACGTTGCGACTTTTTGCATGAGAGGTGCTTTTTTTAAGAAGCATGTCACATGACCTTTAAACTGAATATTCTGCTACCTCATAGTTTTTGATTCCTTGCCAAAGGCAAGCAAGGAATCTATGCGATGGCGATGGCTTGTAAACACGGTATCTCAAGAAGTGTAACCATGACTGATCTCATACTTGGTGCGTGGTTGATAATACTGAGTAGGTGATCCCTATTGTTTTTGGTTGAGATCAAAGGTCATTTGAGGTCACCAGAGGTTAAAATGTTACGACCTTGTAAACACGCTATCTCAAGAACAGTAACTGTGTATGATGTCATACTTGGTGTATGGGATGGTCATATCAAGCAGATGATCCCTATCTTTTTTTGTTGAGGTCAAAGGTCATTTGAGGTCACCAGAGATCAAACTGTGAAAACATTGTAAACACGATATCTCGAGAAGGGTAACTGTGACTGATGTCATACTTCGTGTGTAGGTTGGTCATATTGAGTAGATGATCCCTATTGCTTTTGGTCGAGGTCAAAGGTCACTTGAGGTCACCAGAGATCAAACTGTAAACATAATATCTCCAGCAATCTACCCTTGACTGATGTCATACTTGATCTATGGATTGTATATAATGAGTAGAAGAATCCTTTTGTTTTTGTTGGAAGTCAAAGGTCGTTTGAGGTCACTGGAGGTCAAACTGAAAACCTTGCAAACGCATTATCTCCAGAAGGGTGATAATGACTGATGTCATACTTGATAAGTGGGTTGGCCATACTGGGTAGGTGATCCCTTTTGCTTTTGGTGGAAGTCAAATGTCATTTGAGGTCACCAAAAATAGGTCATTTGGGTTTAAAAGGCTTATTAATGTGGTGTTTCAAGAACAATAACTGTAGTTGATCCCATACTTGTCATGTGGTTAATTCATGTTTGTAATATAACCATGTTGCAAGGAATCACAAAGCCTTTTGACTTTCTGGTTCAAATGTAAAGATCCAGCTGTTTAAAAGCAAAATGATGTTTTAAGTGACAAGGAAAGACCATGTCATGAAAGTGCAATTTACAAATCTCATCAAATTTTATGAACCATTTTCATTGCTTGGTTTTTAAGAGATCTGATCAGATAACAATCAATGTTTTGTAAAATACACCAGCCATTAGATCAGCACACAATTGTTAACACTGTCACCCCCAAAGGCATAAGGTCAAGAGTATGAAAATCCTAGTAGTGACTGATCTCAAAGAGTTGTTGGTTGTGTGATGATCAGACTTTGGTACATATATATTCTTACTGTAGGAACATTTCAGCTTTAATTGGAGGCATTCACCAGTCCTTTCTCCAAAACCCCACCCACTGATTTCTGGTCATCATTTGGAAAATTAAATATTCAGTGTTACTTCTCATATGGCAAAGAAGTACTTGGTCATTGCACATTTTTTTTCTCCACAGCCTGAAGCTATTAGTAGGCTCAGAGAAGAGAAGCAAGACCTTCAAACTGATGTAGATTGTCTCCAGAGAGATATTACCCTTTGCCGTGCTGCACAAAGGGGTAATAATCATTAATGTTTAGTAGCATGCCAGGTGGCTTCATCCTTGTCATGTTGACAACTATGTTAACAAGAATAGACTTTTGGTGACTGTAATTTATCAAATACCTATACAGCTATGCACATTTTGATGTGTTAGGGCCTTGTGTATTTAATTAGATCCAGCTTGAACTGTTTCGATGATAGTCCTATACTATGTAATCATCATGTCCTGTGTATGTGTGTGTACTTACTGTAGGTGTATACATAGTCACCTCCACACCCCTTCACCAATTTAAGTTTTCAATGTATGTTATGTTAAGTTACTCGTTTCTACTCCTGATGAAAGCTATATGCTATGTAAGTGTGCATGTATGTAAGTGTGCATGTATGTAAGTGTGCATGTGTTTTGTATTTGCCTTTCTTGTACACACAGTCTCGTAAGAGTGAGACTATTAGACTGCTTTTCTGTTTGGTATATATATGAAACATTGAGTGCAAGAATCCTGTTGTTTAGGTGAAGATAAAAGATGGTCTTGGGTTGAAATGAGAAAAGCTTCTAAACACAGTATGTCAATGATTAAAGCTTGGACTTATCTCATGTATAGTACGTTAATGAAGCAAGTACAAGAACTTTTGTGTAGGTGACAATCAAAGGTCAGCAGAGGTCAAATGTGAACCTCATTAACACAATATTTCAATGATGGAAGAAGCTTGGACTGATCTCAATAATCATAGTTTGGGCTGATCTCATCATGGTGTGTTGAAGAATCACATGAATAATATAAGAATACTATTGCTTGTGGTGGAGGTCAAAGGTCAGATTTGAGATCCATGGCTCTTTTCACCATGAAAATCTTGTTAAAACAATATTTCAAAAGTGCATGCTTAGAATGATTTCATATGTGGTTTGTTAAGGATTTGCATTGAGTGCAAAGATTTATATTTTAGTTCTGATGAAATTGAAACCTTTGTAATCACGCGGTGGTGTATGTGCGTGTGTGTGTCCATGCATGTGCTTGTGCCCTTGTTTTCGGGTGGGATCAAGGACCGAAACAATAGATTTTAGGTCCTCTGTAGAAAATTCAATAGATTTCTCCAGTCCTCTCTAGATTAACAATAGAGAGTCTATTGTTAAGGTTAAGGTTGAGGAAGAAAAAACAAAAGGAAGCGCAATGAGGTCTTCAGAATGAATGGAAAACAAAGTTGTATGTGTGTATGTGCGTTTGTGATGCCTACCCTGTAAACACAATATCTTAAGGAGGGAAGCATGTACAGACCTCATACTTGGTACTTGGGTGTACCACATTGGGTACAAGAACCCTATTGTTTTTGTTGGAGGCCATTTGGGGTCAACAGGGGTCAAATTGTGAAACCATTTTAAACAAGATATCTCAAGGAAAGCTTTGACAAATGTCATATGTGTTATGTTGATGTACCACATTGAGTACAAGATCCCTATCAATTTTGATGGAGGTCAAAGGTCATTTGAGGTCAATAGGGGTCAAATTGTGAAAACCTTGCAAACATGGTATCTCAAGAGGGGGAAATTTGAAAAACCTTATGTTTGGTACGTAGGTGTACTACATTAAGTACAACATATCTAGCGATTCTGGTCAAAGTCAAAGGTCATTTGAGGTCAAGAAAAGTCAAAGTGTGAAAACCTTGTACACACTTTATCTCAAGAAGTGAAGCTTGGATAAATGTGATATATACATGTACTACATGTATGACAAGATCACTTTCGATTTTGGTGGAAGTCAAAGGTCATTTGAGGTCAACAGTTGTCAAATTGTGAAAGTATTGTAAACTTGATATCACATGAAGGAAAACTTGGTCAAATCTTCTATTGTAAATATATGTGTTTTTCATGGAGTCTACAAGAATTCCATTGTTTTTGGTGAAGGTCAAAGGTCATTTGAGGTCAACAGGCTCACTTTATGAAATTCTTCTAAACATCATATTTCAAGAGGGGAAGCTTTGACAGATTCATCTTCAGTATGTAGTATCTCATTGAGTTGAGAACTATTCTGTCTATAATGGAGGTCAAAGGTCATTTGCTGCCAGCAAGGGTAAAAAAAAGGGTGAAAACTTTGTAGATGTAGATCTCAAGAAAGAAGTTTGTACATATCTCATATTTGATGTAAAGCATAGGTAGCCTTTGACACATACAAATGCTATAATGTCAGATTCAGAATAAAATGTTTATTATCAGATCATCAAAATAACAATACATCTGTGCATTCTGGTTAGTGAAGGTCATATGAGGTCAGCAGAATTTTCACTGAAAATACCCTGTAACCACAGTATCTCAGGATAGCAAACTTGGAATGATCTCGTATACACTACACTGATAAACAACATTTGAGTTAAACAATTTTTATTCTTTTTAGTGGTGGTCAAAGTCGACTGAAATCAACATAGGTCATAGTTATAAAACCTTGTTAGCACAATATCTCAAGAATTCAAGCTTGGACCGATCTTGCATGCAGCATGCATATCAGTCTAATTGAGATCAAGATCACTGTTTTTTGTGGAGGTCAAAGTTGGTTCTCAGAGGTCAAACTGTGAAAACCTTGTAAACTCAATATGTTAGGAATATAATACTGGACTGATCTCATATATAGTGTGATGATGAGCACATTGAGTAGAACATCTGGTATGTGTTAGGTCAGGATTTATTTATCATTGCTCAATTTCTTTTGCGAAAATATGTTGATGTGTATATGTATGTATGTGTGTGAATCTGTGACACTTGCTTGGATATGTTCTAGGGCAAGGTCAGGCAGTAACAAAGGGATATCTGACTATATTCTTTTCATGCTTGGTCTACTTATACATTAGTTTGTGGAAATATTTTCCAATTTCTTATGTGGTTATGTATGCACAGAGTGCACGCTTGCCACTTTGCCATATAGTAAATTATTAGTACTGTCACAATGGTAAAATTGTGAGCTAGAAAATGCAATGGTAATTGAGGGACACCAGATTAGGATATGTTTTTACACATTTTTGTAAACAGTCAACAGTTGTTGAAGTACCACTTTCAGGACAATCAAACAAAACTAGCACTAATTAAATATTCAGCAATCTGTGTACTGCACATATACATTTAACAATTATCCCTCTGTTACCTGTAATGGAAGGACACTTGTTGTCTTGTTCTTTACTTTGGTGTAGAAAACAGTAAATATATGATTTGACATTTGCTGTTAAGCATGTCCATAGAACCCAATTGATACAAAGTTTGAAGTTTTTCCTTTTTGATTCCTTGCGGAAGGCTCAAGGAATCTATGCGATGGTGATGTCACGTGTGTGTGTGTGTGTGTGTGTGTGTGTATGTAAGCACGTTATCTCAAGAAGGGCAATTCGGAGGGATCTCATATTCGTTGTCAAACTGTAAAAACCTTGTAAACAGGATATCTCAAGAATGGTAGCTGTAACTGATGTCATACTGAGTGTGTGGGTTGGTCACATTGAGTAGATGGTCCCTATTGTTTTTGGTTGAGGTCAAAGGTCATTTGAGGTCACCAGAGGTCAAACTGTAAAAACCTTGTAAACAAGATATCTCCAGAAGGGTAATTGGGACTGATGTCATACTTAGTGTGTGGATTGGAAATTTTGAGTAGATGGTCCCTATTGTTTTGGTGGAGGTCAAAGGTCATTTGAGGTCACCAGAGGTCAAAGTGTAAACACTATATCTCCAGAAGGGTAATTGTGACTGATGTCATACTTAGTGTGTGGATTGGACATATTAAGTGGATGATCCCTATTGTTTTTGGTGGAGGTCAAAGGTCATTTGAGGTCACCAGAGGTCAAACTGTGAAAGCCTTGTAAACATGATATCATATCTCAAGAACGGTAACTGTGATTGATGTCACACTTGGTGTGTGGCTTGGTCATATTGAGTAGATGGTCCCTCTTGGTTTTGGTGGAGGTGAAAGGTCATTTGAGGTCACCAGATGCCAAACTGTAAACACCTTGTAAACACGTTATTTCCTAAAGGGTAACTATGACTGATGTCGTACTTGGTGTGTGGTTGGTCATATTGAGTAGTTGATCCCTCTTGGTTTTGGTCGAGTTCAAAGGTCATTTTAGGTCACCTGAGGTCAAACTGTAAAAACCTTGTAAATACAATATCTCCAGAAAGGTAACTGTGACTGATGTCATACTTAGTGTGTTGATTGGTCATAATGAGTAGATGATCCCTATTATTTTTGGTCAGGGGCAAAGGTCATTTGAGGTCACCAGAGGTGAAACTGGAGAAACCTTGTAAACACAATATCTCCAGAAGGGTAACCATGACTGAAGTAATTCTTGATGTGTTGGTTGGTGATAATGAGCAGAAGATCCCTATTGATTTTGGTGGAGGTTAAAGGTCATTTGAGGTCACCCAAGGTCAAACTGTAAAAATGTGTAAACACAATATTACCAGGAATTTTAACCTTGACTGATGTCATACTTGATGTGTGGATTGTATATACTGAGTAGAAGACTCCTTTTGTTTTTGGTGGAGGTCAAAGGTTTGAGGTCACCTGAGGTCAAACTGTGAAAACCTTGCAAACACATTATCTTCAGAAGGGTGCTGTTGACTGATGTCATACTTGATGTATAGGTTGGCCATACTGGGTAGGTGATCCCTATTGCTTTGGTGGAAGTCAAATATCATTTGAGATCACAAAAAAAAGGTTATTTGGGTTAAATGCTTATTAATGTGTTGTTCCAAGAACAATAAGTGTAGTTGATCTCATTCTTTTCATGTGGATAATTCATTTGTTATAATATCACCATGTCGCAAAGGAATCACAAAGCCTTTTGGCTTTCTGGTTTGATCCACTGTGAAGTATAAAAAAATTGTGATATTTTGGTAGCAAAGGGATGGGTAATGGAGGGACATCCTATTAATTAGTATTTCACTACTAATTAACAACATTATTCACAATGAAAGAAAAATGTGGCCATGGTCTGCTTATTAATGACTGTGACTACCAGTGTCAATAGGTTTTGTTTTTAAATTATTTTCAGATTATGATAGATGTTGTTTTGAAAATATCACCACATATCAACAACATTTCAGAAAAAAGGTAGTAAATTAGCACCAGTGTTAAACACTAGTTTGTTAATGAATTGATATTTTTTGAGCTGTAAACAGTTTCTTAAAATATACCTCCTGGCTATCCAGCTATACCTCATATGACTATGTTGAATGTTCTATGTACGTGTTTCGACCAAAATGTTTCATTTCCCTTGACCTTGCCCTCTATTGCAAAAAGGGGAAGTCAGATAAAAAGTAAAATTTGATATGTAGGTCTCCCATATTGAGAAGGTGTGCCATATTGTTTTTAGTGTGTGTCAAAGTTCATCTGGGGGCACCAGGAGCAAAGACCTGAAAACCTTTTCAGCACAATATTTAAACTTTGAAAACTTAAGACCAAGCTTGAACTTGGAATATTCATACATTGTGATGAGAAGATAAATCTGATTTGTGTTGGTGGAGGTCAAGCAAGAGGCAATGGGTATTAGGGGGTTATTTTAATATTAATATTATGGCAATCTTCGGGCTACCGTCCACTTTTGCCTGAAACTCCCTGTGTCACATTGTGTATCATCAGTGAAGGAGACATTTGATCTCTAGCAGTATGCTGTATGTATGGAAGCAATTGTTAGAGAGACAATTTTTTCTCTCTTTTGTGGTATGGATGCTTGTGTGGCCCATCAATGAAATCATTGAATTTGCTATAGTTAATGAAGGGGGGCTCTATTTACTAGTACCAGATAGAGGTAGCTAACACTGCCGTTTTTGTGTGAGCTGTAATATAGTGAGGCTTCTAGCTCACTATGTGTGAACCTTATCAATTTTAATTAATATCTCTTGAATAATGTGTAATGCATTGTCTTGAAACTGTGGGACAATGTTCCTTCAATTGTAACCCTTCAATGAGTGTACAATATATGGACCAGTCTCAATCTACAAAAAGATACTACATATAGCAAACTTACTTAAAACAAACTACAAAAAAAAAAACACATAAAAACGTAGCTACATATAAAACAACAGAAAAATGAATAAATATGAAATTAGAACTGAAAAGGATGTTGGCAGTCAAAGACACCTTTAGCTTTATGTTGTTAAAGGATGTAGACAGTAGAAGACACCGTTAGCTTTATGATTAAAGGCCCTTATAGAATACCTGTCCATGTTATGTTTGTTGAGTAGATGGCTACAGTCATTCAGTAGAGAGTCTAATTTAGTCTGGGTGAGGCACTGGTCAACCTGGTCAACTTTTTTCCATTTTCAAAACATTTAGTTCTAGATAATTACAGTCACAGTTATCAACAAAAGTTGAGCTGGCGGAGATATGCCCTGTTTATATCAACACAAGTAGTAAGACCGGCCATTGATGTTTCTTTGGCAAACTTGACAAGTGGGCAATCATTCTCAGAGGATCTACAGTCTGACCTTCACAAGTTAAAAAGAAAGGGTGTGTGAATTGTACCCTGAGGACTTAGGGTATTTGACGGGATAACTACTTGAATGACAGGAAGGAGTCAGTGTAACAAATTGAGTTCTGTTAGTGAGTTTAAGATCCCTTCTACAAGTCCAATAGGAACTTTCATTTTTTATATACACTTTGAATTTGAGTTCAAGAATCCTTTTGACTTTGGTGGAGGTCAAAGGACATTTGGGGTCAACAGGAATTGTGAAAGCCTTCTAAACATGATATCTCAAGAAGGGAAGCTTGCGCAAATGTTTCAAATTGTATGTATGTGTACCACATGAAGCACAAGAACCCTATTGATTTTGGTGCAGGTCAAAGGTCATTTGGGATCAGCAGGGGTCAAATTGTAAAAATCTTGTAGACATGAAATCATAAGGAAGGGAAGCTTGGACAGCTGTCATACTGAGTATGTTGGTGTTCCACATTAAGTTCAAAGACCTTATTTTTGGTGAAGGTTAAAGGTCTCTTGGGGGTAACATTGTTTTAACTACAAGATACACATCAGCCTCAGAAAAAAATCCTTGTCATGAAATCATCAAAATCATAATGCAATTGTGTGATCTGGTTACATTGTTTGCGTTCCATGAGGCACTGACATTAAATTGCAACTTTTCAATAATCCAATAAAAATGAAAATGTTTTTTTCTATTCTTCAGAAAATTCCAGCCAGAACAGTTTTGACTTTTATCAACATATTACTGATTTACCTTCCCACCCTCCATATGGCTCTCTTCCTTTACCAGGTAAGTTATGATGGGTTTCTCTACACTACCTACGTACAGGATAATTTAGTAACTATAGGCCTACATGTGCTGTAATGGCCTTAAGCTAGATGACTATGACTACAATTATTATGAAAATGCTACAGCACTTTCTCTAAATTTAAGCAACAATTTGAGAGGGCCCTGTAGACTAGCATTACGTGTATCATTGTAATGAAGATGTAAAACTAGCATAATGACCAATTCACCAATATGTAATGGCCATATCCTTTAAAAGGTTCTCTGAGATACAAGATTGCCCTTGAACCTTGCTGGGCAGGAAATAGGCTTGGACAGTATTTAGCACTCAAGCTGGCACCGGTTTTTTGTACTTCTCAGTACCGATGTTCGAATGTTCATTACTACTACTGTTACTTTTACAAATGACTGAGTACCACCTGAATTTATCAGAACCAGTCAAAGAAAAAAAAGCAATCACTACTCTTTAAAAGTTACTGTAATGTTCACATATAAACATCAAAACGGGCTAAAAATAAATCGCAAATCCAATGTCAATTGTTTTTGAAAAGGGTGATATCATCTAAAAGACAGTGTTGTACATTGCCCTAAACAATCATGATTTGTATGTGGAAGCTTATTAGTACACAGTGTACTAGTATTCACTTTTCTGTCATTGAGTGAACTTGTTACAGAAAGCCACACCCACATGTAGTGGTCATGGTGTTTACCAAATAACATGCATGGAACAAGTGCAAAGTGTAGAACATCTTGTGAACAAACTACTACTACTTAACAATGATTTGCAGCGTGCTGCTGGGGAAGAGATCTGGTCTGTACATAAATACCTAAGCATCCTGTACATTGTACAACCGATTCAGCGCTTCCAACATTAGGGAAAAGTTGAGAGGTAGTATTATATTAGAAGATGATAGTAGAGGCTACTATGTAATCCCATGAGACTTTTGTGCCAGCATTGATAATTTGGGCTAACTTCATCAATTGTTAGGTGCTCAGTCCCAAAAACTTTGGTTCAATTTTTTTTCAACCACATCTTTGACTGTCATTTTGAATTTCAAAATGGCCACAGAAAATTGTATTTTGACCCATATCTCATGTTGAAAGCATTGTAGAAATCTCAAATTTGGGGCGTGAAGCATGCTTATGCCATCACACATACTGATACATCTTTTTCTGAAATTGTGGATTATTTTGATTGGCTATCATCTTGAAATTCAAAACGGCCACCCTAGAGACTATATCTTGTCTTACTTATCCAGTTGCAAGTACCCTAGAAGGATGCAACTCAAGAGAATGTATGGCTCAAAAGATGCCAATAATTTGCTGATGAGACTTTAATTTTTGGGTCATGCAGAGTGGCAGCCAACTTGAAATTAATAATGGTCATTATATGAAGCAAAATTTATAAACATTTTATCCCTGTTGTCAAATATACAAAACCATTAATTGATACAATTAGAGTGCCGGCCAAAAACTTGATACTGCCTCAGAAGAATTAAGCCTATCAGTCCAATAGGTGCATGTCTTCAGTCTGGCATGTTTTCAGTCCGAAAACAACCTATATGTTTTCAATCTGAAAAAAAAATTGTCAGTCCGAATATGAGGTACACATTTTCAGTTTGAAAAAATGAGTTTTCAGTCCGAAAATGAAAGACATGTTTTTCAGTCTGAAATGTTTTCAGTCCAAATATGAAGTACATGTTTTTAATCTGAAAAAGAGTTTTCAGTCTGAAAAAGAAATACATGTTTTCAGTCCAAAAAAGAAATACTTGGTTTTAGTCTGAAAATGAAGTACGCATTTCAGTCCGAAAAAGAAACATTCGTTTTCAGTCCCAGAATGAATATGTGTTTTCAGTCCGGAAATAAAATGGATGTTATCTGAACATCACATGTTTGAGAGCACCCTTTATCCCCACTGCCATTTCAATTTTCATTGCCTGAGGTGATTGTCAATGTTACTGAGGCAATTGGAGGGATAGTACCATCCATCACATTCCTTTCATCTGCTACATTTCAAAAACCAACCATTTTGCCAAAGATCTTGCTATTTTATGTAACTAATTTTGATGAATTTGTAGTAATTGGAGAAACTTGTTGAGTTGGAGTTGGAGGTCAAATGTGTTTTAGGGTCAAGTGGGGTCATGAAGTGAAAACTTTGCAAAAACAATATCTCAAGAAGTAAGGTTCATGAGAATATTTTCTTGTAATGACTTCGCCGAAACCACAGTGCATTTGTGCATTCTGGTTTCATGACATGGGTGTTATGTGATTTAGTGGTCATTTTCATGTTCTCCATGCAACAGTAGTTAATTTTTAACATATTCCTATTAAAGATTTTGTTCACCTCGTGTCCTATCAGGAAGTGTTTCATTACAAGTTTTAGGTCTTTTGAGGAATTTGGTTCAACCCAGCATTTAGTGAAACTTTTAAAGCCAGTGTCGTACATAGGGCTGGTGGGGCATCAGTTCAAGCTAAGATGTAACTACCACACTAAATCCTTTATGAACAGGTGTTTTGCAAATGAGACAGAGTTATCTAAGTAAATATGGGGGCTCCAAGTCAACATAGATTACTCCATGGACTGGCCAATACCTATTGACAGGATTCTGGCATTTGTAACCTATGTTTAGATGAGAAATTAGGAAATCCTCCACTTAACCAACAAAATCATTAGGCACTCTGAGTTAACCCTGCTGGTCGCCAGGGAATCAAGCCCCCCCTAGTCATTCCAAGAGGAAATATTGTCATATTACTTGAAGAGTGCAGCACCTCGTGTGCTGTACGAAACTAACTACTGTAGTAGTAATTTACAGTATGAGTCAAACCTTTTGATTTCATTTATGTTATATAATATAAGCTCTGGTCTACCATTGGGCACTCTACCGTCAGTTTCTGCAATCATTCAATATATATTTTGTTTACATTATGGGTGGGTGATATAGATCCAGGTACTTAAGTAACAGTATTGGCAGTACTGGCAGCTGTTCTGTTGGTGCGAGCACCAGTACTGATGAATAGTTCGCAGTAGCATCTAAGCAGTAGCGGTATATCGATATTATCGATAATATGTATATCCCGTTTTCAGGAATATTATCGATATCCACCTTGGAACTATATCGATATATAGAAAATACTATAATATAGAAAAATATCGATAATATAGACTGCTACATCTATAACTATATCGGTACTTCTATATTCATGGAAACCCTGTTTCAAGATTTACCGCAAAGTTCACCCTAAATCAGTCAAAGCACATCCAGATAATTTATTTCTGTGTAAAACTGCCCAGTTTTCACGCCGTCTAAAACAGCTGTTATGTATTGAATGACTGGGGTATGCTTGTTCACAGCACTGATTGGATATATACTCTGGAAAAGCCCCGCCTCCGATCCTGTAACTCGCCTTGTGTGACACAGACCCTTCCCGCTTGATGTAACGTACGCACATTTTACTCACTGAAAACCTATATTTTCATTGCACCGATATTTATCTACGAGACTATATTTAGACAAAAAGTCTACATTTATCGTTTTATGCACATCCCCCAGTAGTCCAGTATATCGCGTGACCTGCAGTAAAAGCCACATAAACCCTTCCCGCATGTAAACGACGCACACATTCCACTCACAGAGAACCTATATTTTCATTACACCGATATTTACTTGCGAGACTATATTTACCGAAAAAGTCTATATATTGTTTTAACACGCCGCCCAGTAGTACAGCATCCCGCACGACCCGCAGTTACAAGCCACACAAATCCCGCATATAATCACACCATTTCACTCCCCCAAAACCTATATTTTCATTGCCCCGATATTTATCCACAGACTATATTTACAGGAAAGTCTATATTTTATCGTTTTCTAACACGATGCGCTGCACTAGAAAATCTGTATTTTCATCGCGCCGATCTAAAGTTATTGACGAGACTATATTATAGAAAAGCTTCTATTATATCGTGTTTGATACACGGCGATAATACAGAGAAACTACTCTAATGTCTGTATATTTATGGTTACCTGTATTTTCACTGCGCCAATATTTATCGGCGAGACTATGTTATAGAAAAGTCTGTATTTTATCGTGTTTGATAAACGGCGATAATACAGAGAAACTACTATAATATCTGTAGTCATGCGATTGCACGTGGTCAGTACTGAAGGCAAGCGGCGGCCTGCTTTCGCTCACATCCATATGTGGCTCTTGCCCCAGCTTTCCCCGCCCACAACACCTGTTGGTAGCTCGCGATGAGCGATCTGATTGGACAGTCGGCTTCCAAACCAACATGCCAGTGTATGAGAATATCTAGTATCTCACCAAAATACCCCTTGAGTAGCACGATGAGCATACGATGCATACAGTAGCAGTTTTTTTTTTTACTGAATGTACAAGGTGCTGCTGTTGAAAGACAATAATAGCTGCCACTTTTGTTTTCATATAGTAGTTACGGAGTGTAGGTTCACAAGTTACACTATTCAGGTAAGGCGTTCTCGATAGGGGTAAAAACAGGTCCAAGTAGGCAAACATACGCCTCAAACAATTCACATGGGGAAAGGAACATTTGAGAATACGAGGATGGGGTGAAAATTATGAAGAAAAAAAATAGGTTTCAATACACTTTGTGTCAGTCAAACTGCTCCTTTTTAAAGTATCGTAAAACATGTGTTAAGCCCACAGTTTGGGTCCATATGTGAAGTAGGACATTGTATGTACCTGTTCTGCGAAATTATCAATAATATCGATATTGTGTATATTTTGTTGCCGATATATTGATATTTTCTTTTTGGAATATCGCTACTGCTTAGTAGCATCTGCAATTATTGGTACCAGTACCTTCTCAAACAAGCATTTTTGATTCCTTGCTGTAGGCAGGGGAATCTATGCAGTCCTGATGTCGTGTGTGTGTATGGGTGTGTGTGCGTGTGTGTGTGTGACGGTTGCTCGTAAACACTCTATCTCAAGAAGGGTAACTCTGAGTAATTTCATTTTTGGCATGTTGGTTGCCCATATTGAGTAGATGATCCCTATTGTTTTTGGTGTCCAAATCTTGCATATTAATGAGGTTATGGGGTAAAACAAAAAAATTTTTAAAACTGCCGTAGTTCCTTATCCATGGGTCAGATTTGTTTTAAACTTGATAAGGTTGTCTGTTGTTAACAGGTTCACGACCCTGTGAAATTTAATGCTTATCAATAGAGAGGAAGGGATAATTTTTTACTATAAAACAATAATAATAGCCTAAACACCATTATTGTGGTTTAAACTACCGTACAAATGCATTTGGGGCTACATTGTGCAAAATTACTATTGGTTCCCTAGCACACAGTTAACTCAATGGGGTTACTCCAGATGTAATTCTACAGTACTGCATTTGTAACTTAGTGAGTAACTTCTAGTGTGAGGGGCCTCCATAAGTTGTCCACGAGATAGTCTTGGTATGGGGGGTCATGGGGTCAGATAGACAAGGTGGCATGCATTGGAATGTTAATGGGTTTATAAAAAAAATTAGGAAAATAAAATACCATCTGTTCTGTCATTTATTTGGATAATATCAATATCCAGAGGTACAGCTGGTAGCAGAACAAGGTTTCTTAACAATCAAATTGGAGTGCTTTCAATCATATTTCACAATGTCGGAAAGGATGGGGGAAGGAAAAATATTGAGGAGGAATCATAACTTAGGGTCAACTTATGAGGACTTTGAGTGTGTTAAAAGCTACTTGTAACAAGGAAGAAATTATCGCAGAGTCGATAAAGGAAAATTTGCAAAGGCAGAGCGCCAATTTGAGGCAATGGAAGAGGTTTATGCTGATCTGGCTGGGTTGTTGTCTGATGAAGCATTTAAGCAAGCAGAAAGCTGGATGTTGGAATGCCAAAAGCATTATACTGAGGGGAGGGCGGAAGCATTGAAAAAGTTGAAGGAGGAAATTGAGTTTCAAATTAGCGTTGGAATTACCTAAGGCAGAAATTCCACCATACGATGGAGACCCAAGAACATTCTGGTCCTTTATGAAGAATTTTGAGGTAAATATGACAGACAAGCTGAGTTCAGATGAGGTAATGTTGAGTTATTTGATTCAACTGACAACCGGCAAGACTAGAAGCAGCATTGATTACTGTGTGTTTCTTGGAGCTCAGAGATAATGTTGACTGATGTCATACTCATACTGTACTTGATGTGTGGGTTGTATGGCCTGGGTAGGTGATCCCTATTGCTTTTGGTGGACGTCAAATGTCGCGGTAATTTTAGGTCACCAAAATAAAGGTCATTTTGGGTTAAAGGCTTGTGGTGTATCAAGAAAAATAACTGCAGTTGACCTTATACTTGTCATGTGAATAATTCATGTTTGTTGTAATATAACCATGTAGCAAGGAATCATAAAGCCTTTTGGTTTCCGGTTTTTTATCATAGCATCAATATATACCACAGATTACAACACATTAATATGTACAACACTATCAACATGGAAATAGACCAAAATAAATGACAAATCCATTTTAAAACATTTCATTATCTCACAAAAAATTAAACTTTGGGCTGTTGCAAATCAATGTATTGATCTTGGTTAACGTTGGTGGTTAACCCACTTCATAGTGCCAGTGTTGGAAAACCCTCCTCAATTTCTCCTGTTTTCCTGCTAGCATTTGTGTAGCTAGCGAGCACACAAAGTGTGCGAAGAAATCGGCGTGGGGTTTGTGGCCTTCCATATGGTGTGGTGAAGGGGTAGAATTCCTCGTGGGGGTCCATGGAGCGAAGCCTCTGAAAATTTGGGATTCCTTACATATCAAAATGGTGAAGTATGTACAGGTGCACAGTGTTTTAATTTGTCAGGAAAATAGCAGAAGCCACAGCTAGGCTTAGGAACAGTGATTTGCAAGATAGTAACTATCTAGACTTGTTTCTCCTAGCACCTTTACCCTTGTAGAACAGCAAGCCAATGTGAAAATGTTGGTAGATATCAAAATACAATTTACGTTTGGGTATTTGGCCAAGGAAAAAAATAATACCTAATAATTTCCTAAGGCTTCAGTATTACATAGGCCTATAATACAAAATTTCAGTCAAGATAGCTGCTTAAGTCTATGCCTACACAAATGTGCGAATAGCAACACACTTTGCAGATGCAACCAAAGATTCTGGAATCTTTGATGCAATTAAAAGACAAAGTTTTTTCAACAGCTGGGCTAGTTGGTGCCAATTGAATGCAGTTAAAAAAGTTGGGATATTTAAGTAACGTATGACTGTATCACTGCACAGCACTGTTTGAGTCTGTTCAAGAATTTTGTGAAACGGGACTGAAATAATTAACAGATACTCACACCATGATATAGAGACATGATTAATATGGTTAGAAAGCTGACCTTTTTCCCTTCTGAAATGTGTTCTTTTTGAGTTGGATGTAATCTGTGGAGTGCTTTTATCACAATTCAAAATTCATCACACGATATTAACAGATTGAAAAGTAGTGACTTATTACAGTTCACTGTCGTACATGAGATATAGTAGGACATGAAATGCTCATATGCACGCCTCTGTGCTTCGTTAAAGTTTTATGCCATTTGTATTTTATGGCTGGATTTGGTTTGTGTGATGTTATAAACAATCTAGGCCTCAATCCCAAGACTGTGTGCAGGCCTTAAATTACACGACTTTCAGGTGGATCCCACTGAGTTTATTTCACTTCCAAGAAAGAGTTTTAGTCATTTTTATTTTGAGATGATTTATTTTGAGATGATGAGTGTTTACTACCTGGGTAGATATTACAATGTCAGGCCCATTCACAGAAGTCCATAAGTTGAATGGGGAATTCTTGCAATGCATGCATCAGCAACGATAAAAGCAGTGCACTTTGTATCAAATTATGAAAATAAGTCCTGCCTGCCACTTGTGTGATAAACTTATGATTGGCAATATCCTAGGGGTGTAAGATCAACAATCAATTTGTGAACTTGTACACAATATCATCGACTTCAAGGCTGTCAGTCATTCTTAATTGGGGTATTTGAGGCAGGGCAATAGACATGTTGCTCAGCTTGGAGGTGGTGAAATTTTCAAATTGAAATAGTGCAGTGAGTCACTTGCTTGGAGCGACGAAAGCCCTGTACAATACTAAGTACAGTAGTGCATGTTGAATGATCCATAGACTGTGTATGATGAAAGTTATGTTGTTTATGTACATAAGTGGCAGTGGCAGTGAATTTGTGTTACTGGAGAAAGTTTCAACAGGACAAATTTTCAATGATTTTATGTGGCAAAAGAATTTGTCCTTATGGTACAGTAATCAGATCACCTGACTTAAGAATTTCTTGCTCTGTGTCTACTTGCCATTCAGTTTCTAGGCTGCAAATGGTGAGTGGTGTTTTGACATGTGATCATATCAAAAAGAAAAATTGATTTCGTTGCTGTGTACAGTACTGCTCTCAAACTGAAACTCCACTGAAGCTGCACAAATGAAATGCTTTTTTCCAAATGCTGTTTTATGATTTTTTGGTTGCGATGATAATCGTAACCTTTGTAATCATGCATATGTGCGTGTGTATGTGTGTGTATGCGTGTGTGTATGTGTGTGTGTATGTCCGTGACACCCTACCTTGTAAACACGATATCTCAAGAAGGGAAGCTTGGACAGATCTCATATTTGGTATGTAGGTGTACCATATTGAGAAGAAGAAGCGTATTGTTTTTGGTGGAGGTCAAAGGTCATTTGGGATCAACAGGGGTCAAAATGTGAAAACCTTGTAAACACAATATCTCAAGAAGGGAAGCTTGGACAGATCTCATATTTGGTATGTAGGTGTACCATATTGAGAAGAAGAAGCCTATTGTTTTTGGTGGAGGTCAAAGATCATTTGGGGTCAACAGGGGTCAAAATGTGAAAACCTTGTAAACATGATATCGCAAGAAGGGAAGCTTGGACAGATATCATATTTGGTATGTAGGTGTACCATATTGAGAAGGAGAACCCTATTGTTTTTGGTGGAGGTCAAAGGTCATTTAGGGTTAATGGGTCAAATTGTGAAAACCTTGAAAACAAGATATCTCAAGAAAGGAAGCTTGTAGAGATGTCATATTTTGTATGTAGTTGTACAATGTTAAGTGTAGGAACCGTATTGTTTTTGGTGGAGGTCAAAGGTCATTTGGGGTCAACAGGGGTCAAAATGTGAAAACCTTGTAAACATGATATCTCAAGAAAGGAATTTTTTACAGATCTCATATTTAGTGTGTAGGTGTACCATATTGAGAAGAAGAACCCTATTGTTTTTGGTGAAGGTCAAAGGTCATTTGGGGTCAACAGAGGTCAAATTGTGTAAACCTTGAAAACATGATATCTCAAGAAAGGAAGCTTGTAGTGATTTCATATTTAGTGTGTAGGTGTACCATATTGAGAAGAAGAATCCTATTGTTTATGGTAGGGGTCAAAGGTCTTTTGGGGTCATCAGGGGTCAAGTTGTGAAAATCTTGAAAACACGATATCTCAAGAAAGGAAGCTTGTAGGGATCTCATGTTTTGTATGTAGTTGTACCATGTTGAGTAGAGGAACCCTCTCGTTTTTTGTGAAGGTCAAAGGTCATTTGGGGTCAACAGGGGTCAAATTGTGAAACTGTGACAAATGTGACACATACTAATGCTTTTATATCAGATTCAGAAAAAAATTGCTCTTAAATAGATCATCGAAACCACAATGCATTTCTGCATTCTGGTTTGTCAGTACTTTTACTTGCAGACATGGATGTAAATTACTGCATTACTACCACAGTATATAGCACACAGAACATCATGTTCTTATCACTTTGAACACATGGGCAATACCAGTAATGTGGTGTGTACTGGAAAGATATGCCGCAAATACCAGTTTTTGGTTTGAATGATAATCGTAACCTTTGTAATCAGGCATGGGTGTGTGTGTATGTATGTGTTCGATGAGGGTGTGTGCGTATGTGTGTGTGTGTGTGTATGTATGTTTGTGATGCCCTACCTTGTAGACACGCTATCTCAAGAAGGGAAGCTTGGACAGATCTCATATTTGGTATGTAGGTGTACCACATTGAGTTGAAGAACCCTATTGTTTTTGGTGGAGGTCAAAGGTCATTTGGGGTCAACAGGTCAAATTGTGAAAACCTTGTAAACGCGATATCTCAAGAAGGGAAACTTGAACAGATCGCATATTTGGTATGTAGTTGTATCTTATTGAGTACAAGAACGCTATTATTTTAATGGAGGTCAACGGTCACTTGAGGTCAACAAGGGTCAAACTGTGAAAACATTGTAAATAAACTGTGTCAATATATCTGGCATACGTAGCATGCATTGACACCTACACCGACGGTATCAAACTTAACAGCTAACATGTATACCAAACGTACCAGGTACACTTAGAAAGGTGGATAATACTTAGCAAAAAGTAAAGCCGTGTGAAGGAAGCAGTTGATACCTGCTCGCTCGCTCAGGTAGTCGATCAGAGAGAACGCAACTGAACTGCAAACATATTCTAACCTTCACACAATGGCTTGTGCTTCATTGCCCAATGGATGGTTGCAAGATACATGCTATAGTTAGAAGTATGAAATTGGAATAGTCTGTGATTAGGGGTTACAGAAAATTCCAAGACACACGCTTCAAGTTGTGTACACAAAAGCTGTGCACCTTGCAGGGCACATCAAACACAAATTAGCATTTTGGTAGAAAGATAAAAAACTTGGGCAACAATGGAACATCAAAATAAGTAACAATGTTTGTAAGACATATAAACAATCGAAAAAAATTCTCTTAAGCAGATCATCGAAACCACAATACCTTTCTGCATTCTGGTTGATTCCTTGCCGAAGGCAGAAGGAATCTATGCGATGGTGATGTCGTGTATGTGTGTATGTGACACTTCTTGTGAACACGATATCTCAAGAAGGGTAACTGTGACTGATGTCATACTTACTGTGTGGCTTGGTCATATTGAGTAGATGATCCCTGTTGTTTTTGGTGGAGGTCAAAGGTCATTTGAGGTAACCAGAGGTAAAAATGTTAAAACCTTGTAAACACGATATCTCAAAAATGGTAACTGTGACTGATGTCATACTTACTGTGTGGGTTGTTTATATTAAGTAGATGATCCCTATTGTTTTTGGTGGAGGTCAAAGGTCATTTGAGGTCACCAGAGGTCAAACTGTAAAAACCTTCTAAGCACAGTATCTTCAGAAGGGTAACTGTGACTGATATCATACTTGGTGTGTGGGTTGGTCATATTGAGTAGATGATCCCTATTGTTTTTGGTGGAGGTCAAAGGTCATTTGAGGTCACCAGAGGACAAACATGTGAAAACCTTGTGAACACAATATCTCAAGAATAGTAACTGTGACTGATGTCATACTTACCGTGTGGCTTGGTCATACTGAGTAGATGATCCCTATTGTTTTTGGTGGAGGTCAAAGGTCATTTGAGGTCACCGGAGGTCAGAATGTGAAAACCTACACACAATATCTCTAGAAGGGTAAGTGTAACTGATGTCATACTTGGTGTGGGTTTGTCATATTGAGTAGATGATCTGCATTGTTTTTGGTGGAGGTCAAAGGCCGTTTGAGGTCACCAGAGGTGAAATCTTGCCAACATATTATCTCCAGAAGGATAATGTTGACTGATGTCATACTTGATGTGTGGATTCCCCATACTGGGTAGGTGATCCCTATTGCTTTTAGTGGACTTCAAATGTCATTTGAGGTCACCAAAATTAAAGTTTTTGGGTTAAAAGCTTATTAATGTGGTGTTTCAAGACCAGTAACTGCAGTTGATCTGATACTTGTCATGTGGATAATTCATGCTTGTTCTAATATAACTATGTAGCAAGGAATCACAAAGCCTTTTGGCTTTCTGGTTCATGTATGTTGGTTCATGTATTTGTAAATACATAGAGATGCATACATTTGCACTTAGATGTAATTGGTATGTAATACTAAAGTTATAATGTTGGTATGGTGAATTGTCTGACATATTGTTATAATATAACTATGTAGCAAGGAATCACAAAGCCTTTTGGCTTTCCGGTTCATGTATGTTGGTTCATGTATTGGTAAATACATAGAGATGCACACATTTGCACTAAGATGTAATTGGTACGTAATACTAAAGTTATAATGTCGGTATGGTGAATTGTCTGACACGGTTACACCAAAATTTAGACAAAACAGAATTTGCTGTCAACACTTTCCTTTTCTCAGTGATACCAAGGCCGGAGAGTCCTCGAGTTGAGGGGGATAGCAATTCTCAGTGGAGTTGCCGCACATGTAGTTTCAAGAACCATGAGTACATGCCTGAGTGTGAAATGTGTGGAAAGCCGAGACAAGAGAGCCAGTCATCTGTAACATCCAGTCACAGCTGATGGTGATGAGTATCGAGAAAGTCATCTGTAGAGAAGTGTTCCATCAAGTGTTGAAATTTTTACATGTCTCTCAGAATCACATCTGTACTGTTTGGAATATTTGAGATACAACAGTCAAGGTGTAACATACATTAATCTATGAATGATAGGCTATCCATTTCTGTCACAGTTCAGAAATACCTCTTTTGTTTGCTTTCAATATGGGTCAGACAAGAACTCACTAGTCCAATAAAAGAGATTATTACAGGTAAATACTTCCTGGCTTTCAGGGTTGAAAGTTGGTGAGGCCTTTTAGTTTAGAAAAGTTTGCTATTCCAACCAAAAGAACTAACCAAGCTGTATGCAAGCATGGTTTTTATACATTGTAGGATATATAGTTTACAACATTGTAAGTATAGTTTACCAAAACTGTGAGCAGTGTATTAATAAATACAAGGGTATAGTGTCTTAGGATTGATTTGAAACCAGCGATTAGATCGCCAAGGAGGCCTAGTGAACTGTTACAGTAGCTAATGTCCACAGTCCTTCATCATGGCTTTATTGATGTCCTCAAATAAGTGGTAAGACCTAGTACCTGTAGTTCATTTCTGTTTATACCTTGAATGAGTAGATGATCCCTATCGGTATTTCTGGAGGTCATAGTCATTTGAGTCACAGTAGGTCAAAATGTGACATCTTGTATATCTCAAGAAGGGCAACTGTGAGTAGATGAACCCTATCATTTTTTTGCCATATAGGGTAGGGGATCCTATTGCTTCAAGGGCAGGTGAAAGGTCACTTTGGGTCAAAAGATTTCAAAGATCAAAACTTCATGAACAAGCAAGATGTCTCAAGTAGGATAACTGTAATTGATCTCATATTTGCCATGTGGGTGAGTCATGTTATGCTACAATGTATTCATATGTTTAGGAATTGCTTTGCATTTTGGTTCGCTGGTAATATGCTTATTTTTTGGTGAAGAGAAACATCAGTCCAGAACCATTGACTGTTTATTTTGCAATAATGCCTTTCCAGGAAATCTTGGCTAGACTTGATGTAAGACAGCTGTCAAACCGTGTCTCTTTAATTCAAGTTGCAGCACTTCTATGAATGCATGCAATTCATGTCACTTTGTTACAAGCCAAGAGAGAAGAGGTTGTGGCAGTGTTGCAGCCACATGGCTGTGGGACAGTTCAAAGTTCGATAGCAACTGTGTTTTGGATCATTTAAATGGGCAACAGATGGTATGTTGGAATGGGATTCAAAACCAGGTGTTTTGAGGCAGTCAGACTGCAGAAAACTAATGAAGGCATTCACTATTTATGGTTTGTTATGCAACATTTCTTACAATTACATATCAAGGAAGAAAGGAAGTGAACATCAACTAATTCCAGATGCTATAGGTATTGGCATAATTCGTACTTCGACCCACTGCCGGTATACTGTATGTTTCTGGCAGTAGGGTAGCACCCCTTGCTTGCCTGCGGCCCACCCGTGATATACCAATCCGTTACTGAGGGTGGCATGCCATGTATCAACCACTGGCAGACCATTGTCGGCACACCTCTATATGCTGACTTTGGGACACGTCGGATGATAAGCCGATGTAGGGAATTAAGCAGCGCCAATATGCTGCTGATAGCCCACCGGTGGGCCACAGGTCTCTTGCCGGTTGGGTAAGTACAATAATTCGATTGTGTTTTGTGAAAATTGAAGATAACTTGATGTCAAAATGTGAAAACCTTGTTTGTCCAATATCTAGAGAATCAAAACCAGATCTCATATCAATCTCATATGTATGTTACTCAACCACATTACTAAGTAGTTCAGTACAATTTGAATTTTTAAAGCTTTTATTTTAAATGCTGCAGGAAGCTTTATTTAGCCCCTTTTCATCTGCTAGAGCTTTTGGTTTCAGAGAGGGCAAGGCGTGTGGGAATCAACAAAGCGACCATGTATTGCTGAAGTTAGTGCTCTACCATGTGACAGTTGTGTTCGTAAACAATGATCCTGGTTTTGACTGCATGATTCGTTTTTTATGGCTGTTGGCCCAAATAAGTCCTATTACAAATTGTATGGCTGTGTACAGAAATGATGCAAGTGGAACAACTTTGGTAACAGACCATGAACCCTCAAGACAAGGAAATTTGAACAAAAGCCAGGAGTTCCCTTGTAAAAGTGGGAGAGTTGGCAGTCTATTGTTCATATTGTGATAATGATAGCATGTGTTTAGGTGCTTCTCTCAATTCATATGTCACCAGGTAACTCAAGACTGGATTCGTGGGAACAGTGAGCACCTGAGGCCTGGTTTTGGTAGACTGTCAAGTTAATTTAACTTGAACGGAAAATTTCTAAATTTTGAACTGCTTGTCAAACTAGTTTTACATGAATTCTCATATTGGTAGAATTTGTAGATGCACTGCTCCAAGCACAAGAAGCTCACCATGTTGAGTGGTAGTAAAACACGGTGATATCACTGCCTTGAAATGTTAGAGTCACATTCTGAAACTGTTTGACACAGTATCTTATGAGAGACATATCTATCTTTAATGTATCTTTGAATGCTGGCAGCTAATGGGTATTCCCATCGTGTTCAGCCTCCTACTGTAAATTATGGATGTATTACTTTTTCAAATGTGATTTTCACTGTTACTGTATCATATGTCCAATATATACTGTTTATCCTAATAAAGGGCCCTCTGATTCTTCAGGAATACAGAAAGGTGTATTTAGTTCCCTGTCTCTTATAAATTTTGGTTAAAAATTAAAATACTAGTAATTGAAATGAGTCTAGTCTAGGCAATACGTTAATCCTTACACTTCTAAATGAACTTTTTTCCAAAGAAAAGTGATTTCATGCTATTAAAATCTTGTGCATTGCTCTGTGATGAATTTGCACATCAACAAGGAAAGCAAAGTTAAGCCCCTTAAATACACAGCACCTCAAGAAGATTTTGTAATGTGAGCATTTGTGTTGACAATATGACCCCTAGAAGAGTCCCCCTTTTGAAAGCAGCAATGCACCTGGGTCATTTATCAGGATAAATATGGTATATACTGTTCTTGTTACACCATTCAAACCTCAATGCATTTTTCATTATGGTTCTGTGTTACAGAAAGGGCTAATCTGTTACTTATGTTGAGCACTGTTCTGCTTGAAACTCATCAAATAGTAAAGTATGATACAAAATACTCTTTCTCTGAGTATGCTTTTAAATAAATAACATACAGTAGGTACAAGGTCTTAAATTGTATTTGAAGTTAAAGGGGAAGTCCAGTCAAGGAACATGTCTTCTGACTTATTTGAGACATTTCAAACCATTTTCATTCATATTCTTGACCTTTTGAAATGAACTTCTAATGGGCAACATTATATGTTCAAACTTCCCACCTAACAGAGTTTCTAACACCATGCATGTACATGAAGGGCGCGGCCACTATGATGTAATTGACTGTGATCTCTGAGGCTTGTGACGTAGTCGACGACCAGCTCTAATCCATGAGGACCAACCTGACTGTCCTACATAATTCGTAATTACATGGCTTATTCCCCTGTCTCTGAAAAGGTTCACTCAGGACCTACTAAACATTACGTTTTCTTTATCTTCATGGTATTGTTCGCACTGGCTCACACTGCGTAGTGTTGCCTTTTGATGGAAAATTCCTCTTGTTCTGTGTTTTATTGCGATCTTATCGATTACCTCATTTTGTGATAGCCACATTGAATACACAGTGTGTCTAATATCTAATTATGTAGGTTAATCACGTTGATCATGGTTGGTCGTCGAGTACGTCACAAGCCACAGAGATCACAGTCAATTACATCAAAATGGCCGCGCCCTTCATATACAAGGGTAGTGTTAGAAACTCTGTGGGGTGGGAAGTTTGAACATACCATGTTGCACATGAGTAGTTCATTTCAAAAGTGAAGAATATGAATGAAAATGGTTTGAAATGACTTAAATAAGTCAGAAGACATGTTCCTTAACTGGAATTCCCCTTTAATGATGATATTATTAAGGAGGCAGAAAGGCAAGGTCAGTTGCCTCTTGCAGCATAATGGGAAAATGGAATTTAAGGGAAAGTGGTTAATAATTACTTTGGCAACAGTGTATTTGGCCTGTTTTTGTCCCAAACTTTACTTTATCATAGCTTTGTCTGCTTGGTTGCTGTGCTATATTTTTGTCTTGAAGACCATACACTCAGAATATTAAATGTTACATGCAAGCTGTTCATAGCATTAACAGTACTTTATATTCTGGTCACTGTGTCCTAGAAGTACATGGATGTGTTGTTCATTCTATGCTTGTAAACATCAATTTCATTAATATTCTCATTTCTTTATACAGTTTTAAAAGGTAAGGTAACGAGTGATAATTAGGATTTCTATTGTCTATATTTAGATATCATACATGATAACGGCTTAATATGAGTTTTAGCTTATTGCTAATATATTGATTTTAATGCCTGTTGGTCAGTTCATAGGTTCACCATTTTAATATTATCAGTGCAAAGATAGAATAAACATTAATGGAAATGAACACAATTAGATGTTCAGGATACTGCTGAGATTAAATAGGTCTAAACAATTTTCAATCTCAGATCAGTTACTCATGATTACAAAACAGTGAAAAGAAAAGTGTTAGAAAAGTTTGAAGGAATTGCAGTGTATGAATAATTTAAGGACATACTGCCAAACAATTGATGTTTATGTGAGAGTATGATATTGAGACAAGTTAATCAAACCCAGTTGAGTCTTTCTTGGGAGGATATTCTTTAATCTTAATTGAAACTAGAGAAGAGAAAAAGGTTTATAATTAGATATTAGAAGATTGGGTTGTTCCAATTGACAGAACATGTAGAAATGAGTAAGTAAATCATTATTCTTTACCATATTATTATTGATACAACAATGAACAGAGTGGCTGTTTGTGTTTTTCTGCTTCATCACATACATTACATGGTTCTTTATTTTACTCTGCTGATTTTGAAAAGTTAGAACAGTGTACTGCATTGTCTGTGACTTAGAGTGCCTTACAAGGTAAGACCCATGAAACAAATTATTATCTTTTACTTGGAACTTACTCAGTGTTTCTTTGATCCCAGTAGTCCACACATATGAGATTAATTTCAAACTTCCTTAAAATGTTTAAACTTTTTACTTGTACTATAAATCTGTCCATATGTTTACTTTTGCAAATCAAACACTTAAAGATACCATTACTTAATGGCTATTAGAACTGTAAGGTCACTGAAATGGTTTGCAATTATGTTTACAAGTGAGGTATAATGTCCCTTTCTTTCCTTTGTTGGAGGCTGAAATTTAACAAATCGTGTCAACTTACTTGTAATGTCAGTTACATTTAACTTTACACTAATTTGAAGTATGAATAACATGAAGACCTTCTGGCATTCTCATATGCACATTTGTGATGAAAGATGAATTCACATTCCAAAAGTGTTTATTGTATGAAAAAGCACACTCAAACTGATCTATCATGCAATATCTATGCACATAGGTAATATTGAGTGTTAAATGTTATTTTTTGAGTGCTGTTAGAGAAGGCTGTTAGAATTGATTATTAACTCCAAAGCATCAAAAAAGTTTAATGACAAGGAATAATGTGGGATTTTCATCATGAAATTTATGCAGCAAATGCTTATTGTAAGCTATATAATTTAACAGTTATTTAAATTCCTTTTTTACATGGTAAATGTAATATGACATGACATTAATCCACAGTGGCACGGTATTTTCATGGAATGCCATGCAAGGTGCTCTCATTAAGATCTACATTAACTGCTGAGCTGGTTAAATTCCAGTGATCCTTCTCATCTTTGTCCAGTTTGATTTTTTACTTATTACAAGACTTTTTTTTAACTCCACACTGTGTACATGTTCAAGTTAGGACAAATTCTGTATTAGCATGGAACGTGAAATTTTTTGTCTCACAGTGGTTATCTAGACAATTCTCTAGACAAATGTATGCCATATAATTGCCATGTTTTCATCATCCCTTATCATTGCAATGTGTGATTAAATCTCTTTTTATATTAGGAACACATATGAAGGGGAATTTATCAATTCATCAAGTAATACTTCATTTAAAAATATATGTGTATATAATAAATACTTAATGTGGTTTGCTAGACATGTAAAACAATGTACAACTGTTTGATTGTTAAATGATCTCATTTATCTTTAAGATGCCTTAAATATTAATATTAAACATCTTTCCTCAACAATCCATAAAGTTCATTTACTTTTTCTCTGTAATTCCTTGTTTTCAACCATTTTAGCTCAGTAAAGTGAGCTTTTGTAATTGGCGAAATGTCTGTCTGTCAACATCAGTCAGTGGGCTGCTGTGCGCATGTTTTATGAGTAATTCTTGTGAAAGTTAGTGGAGATGATTACAAACATCACAGGCTTTGTAGTAATGGTAACAGGAAGTAGGTCAAAGGTCATTTGGGGTCATGAGGGGTCAAACAGTGAATCACAAAGAGCTTTTAAGTTCCTGGGGTTACATCCACATCTTCAAATTTGGCGTGAACACTCAGTACTTGACAGGTCATCAAAGTTGTACTTTTCAATGACATTCAATGTTAGAAGGGGTCACAAGAAGTCTAAAGGTGAAATTGGTGACACTTTTCTCCCAGTTTAGATGTTTTTGTTTCTGTGATGTAATATTTGTTTGTGCAACATATCCATTGAAGAGCTCAAATGGCTTAGTAAGTCAACAAAAGATGACCAAGAATCTTTTGCTGATCTGACCCTTCAACTGTGACCAGTGACATATGCACCAATGTTGCTAGATGGCCTTAGTGCACGTCATAGAAAGTAAGCTAGTCTCGTATCTACTGATGATTTATTCACAGTTTGCTTGCACACATCATTCAGGTGTCCCTAACGTTGGGTAGAGCAGTGCCCAAACTTATTGCTAGGTGTGTATATACAAACGACTCATCCACTGAAATCGACTTTACAGAACAGTTCAAAGTTACCAGGAATTAAGAACGCATGTCCCATATGCTGTTTGGACCATGTGGAGCATGATGAAAGAAAAATGCACCAGATCCCACATCCCCCAATGGATGGGCAACTACACAGATTAAAGTCCATTGTGCTAGTTCAACAGTCAGTTATCATTAGATTACTTTAGTAGGCCTCTTGAGGCTGTAATGCTCTAGATTATACCTTTTAGACAGCCCTAGGCCTATGGCAGACGTCAGGATTTTACAAAAGTACTTTTTATTAAAACAAATGGGCATAAGGTACTAATGAAATTATTTCTATTATAGTTTTTTTTTAATCTCAATACATTGCATGTATGGAGATATTGACATGCTAGCTGGACATCTGGTATTCTTTTGAAAGGGTGTCTGGGTCTTAATCCACTTTCATTGTGTATCAAACGTCCCCATCATGCTTCTTTGCAGGTCAGGTGCGAAAAATATACTTAAAATCAGTCTTTTTTGCAAATTATTACCCCAAAAGTGGCGTAAAACAATCTTCTCCCATCATTTTGCACATGGTACTTTGATAAATTATAGATGTTCTGATCCTTTTTTTGGACTGGTGGACCGTGGGCAATAGTTTTTTGGTTGAAATTATAATTGTAACCTTTGCATGCATGCTGGTATGTTTGTGTTTTGGCATCTGTGTATGTATGTTTGTGATGCCTAACTTATCAACAAGGTATCTCAAGAAGAGAAGCTTGGATGTGGTATGAAGGTGTACCTTCTTGAGTACAAGAAGCCTATTGTTTTTGGTGGAGGTCAAAGGTCATTTCAGGTCAACAGGGGTCAAATTGTGAAAATCTTGTAAATACGATATCTCATGAAGGAAGCTCGGACAGATCTCATATCTATTGTGTAGGTGTACCTTATAGAATACAAGAAGTTTATTGTTTTCGTTGGAGGTCAAAGGTTATTTCAGGTCAATAGAGATCAAATTGTGAAAACTTTGTAAACACAATAATTTTAGATGCATGTTTGGATGGTACTTACTGTCAAACCTAACAGTTCAGAAAGACATGTGTTTGTTCTTTATAGTACAGCACTACAGCCATGCATTGGTGGGAATATGGCCTGTAACAATGAGTCATATTGCGTCTATTACTGTTAGTGCAGTGTAGGTTCATTGAAACATTGTGTCAACAACTGTAATTTTCCGACTATCATGAGGTGCACTCTGTGAATAGGGTTAAGGTGAAAGTGGGACATAACTTTTTTAGACTCATCGGGGGGGGGGGGGGGCTAATGTTAGTGGTAGAGCATGTTACTAAAATGAAGTGCGCAATAGGTGATGTAGATGTGGTAACCATATTAAAGAAAATGAATTACTGCGAGGGTGCATAAAAAAATGCACAAAGAATATTGACAGCTAGGACTGAGAAAATCAGTATGTTACATCTTACCAGGATACTCATTTTGGCTTGAATTTAGAATCTGTGACCACAAGCACACACGTCACAATATACTGCGATATGTTTGAATGAACAATGGTTGTAGTGGCGGCAATAGCGTATATACTATAGGGTTAGGAATATACATGTATATATTACAGGGCTAGTGGATCAGGATGGGTTGTATAAATTTATCTTTGAACACCCTTCAGCTGAATTCCCTCTTGTAGTGTAGTGTTTTAGGGTTAGGACTGTTATGCAATTGTTACTTATCCTGCGCTGGTTCATGCTCCTCTATTCTTTCCTTTCGCAGTCTTAACTTCTGTCATTTCTCTCCACAGGTTTTCACAGAATATCTACAACTTTGTAAGATAGAAAAAAATAAAACGTTCTTCAGGATAAAAAAAAAAAAAAGAAGTAGACCCGATTAGTCACTATTTTAGTTGCCCGATGCCCATGTCACAGATTTTAAATTCATACACTCACTTTTTTAAAACGTGTCACAATCCTGTGAGATAAAACGTTGCCCACACTCTCCCGCAATTTGACATGTTTAAAAAAAAATGCGTGTTCCTGATTTGTTTTGAGCTGTACAGTAGCAGCTGCATACCATATGCTGGAAGCACACAGTTCAGTGGCCCCAAATGTTTGAACCTTTGGTCGTTGAAGGAAGTCAAAGCTATTGGTCAAAGAGTAAAGAGCCATGGAAACATGACATCTCAAGAACAGAAGCTTGGGCAGATCCCACATTTGTTCTGTACAAAACTAGTACAAGAAGATCACCAGACATCAGTAAGTCAAAACATTGTGAACACTATATCCCAACAAGATTTATTGTGAATGATTTCACACTCCACATGCACATTGCCCATATTGAGTGGATAATTTCTATTGTTTTATGTTGGAGGTCAAAGGTAATTTTGATCACATAACATCAAATTTACAGTGTGTACGCCCTTACCTCATGTAACCTATGCATTACCGTATTGACTATGGTCTAACATCTGGCAATTGTGTATGTGTGTATCTGGCCACCATCCTTTTGTCATTGCCAGAGTTTGGTCTAGCAGTGAAGCTTCTGCACTCGTTTGCATCCAACTTACTCACAAACTTTACATGTCCCTTTGGAATTTTCTCTGCACGCCTTGATTGTTTCATCCTTTCCTCATCCACCTCTTCCAGGACCTTTTTTGGTGAGTATCCTTTTGGATTCCTTTCTGAAGGCAGGCAAAGAATCTGTGTGATGGTGATGGTGTCTGTGTGTATGTGGGTGTATATTTAAATTCTTGTGAACATATCTCAAGAAGGGAAGCTTTGACAGATGCAGGTGGGAGCTTTGACAGATGCAGGTGTATGTCATCGAGTGCAATAACCTTTTAGTTTTTAGTGGGGGTTGAAGTTCATAAGTTGAGGTCAAATTGTGAAATCCTTTTTGACATGATTTCAAGGAAGGAAATTATTATATATTTATGTATTAAGCAATATTATATCATATATTATGCAATATCAGAAGAGATTTCTGAGGATGCGCACTGGTGTGCACATACCATCAATTTTTCAAAACTAAGTAAGAATCTAGCTTTATGATAAGCGAAGTTTTGTTGTCAGGAAGGATCTGAAAAGATGGGAACTTTACTAATGAAAAGTTTCTGTTTCTCAATTTTCGTTGAAAATATCCTCTATCTAGAAATAGGTGGTAGCACTGCAACAAAATGCCAATTTTTCTTTATTTATGGGTCATTTTATAGATGTAAGTGTAATTCTAGACTGCACATTTGTTACTACAAAATATACTGGTAATTAAGAAACTGCACAATGTCTTTTAGAAACTCGTTTCCATTTTTGGATGTGTAAACTATGATAACAGTCGTTCTTGTCATGCAGCCGACAATTGTCATATTAGAAAGATTACATACTGAATGGATTTATAAATGGGTTGTTGAGACTGTGATTCAAGGTAACATTGGGGTTGAGCAATAGGACCATGTCACAAAGTATCTGCTTTTAGTCCATTGGCTGTAGCTCCATGGTTGTACAATGCACTATCATTTCCCACCTTTACTTCTAAACTTCTTTCGAATATTTAGCAATGTGGAAAGAACCCATCATTACCAAAATCATAGTGACTAGTTTGGTTCTGTGTTTATTAGCCAATAAACTACTCATTCTGACAGGCATATTTCATGTACTCCCTAAAGCACACTGAGTTGTATACCAGTCATCCAGATAGTTATGGATAGAACTGAATATTTAAATTATTGAAATGTACTGTCACTGTGAACAATTCTTGGCTGTGTTCCAGGAGTGTACATGTGCAGTGAGGTATTCCCAAAATTTGCATGCACATCAAAGCTGTATTACTCCAATCTGCATGAACACTCAGTCCATGGAACGCAGAGCATTTGGGCGTGTGCACTAGGCGCACTTTTTGTGAGGTCTGTCACCTGATACCCGGAGCCCGTCCTCTTTTCTGGCAGTCACGTGCTGCATGTGATCACCGGAAAAAGCAGAATTCTAGTGACTTCCTTACAGCAAACTGTTGGCAGTCCCTGTGAGGCATTGAGTGCCAGTATGTGTTGTGTGTATGTTTTTGATGCCCACCTTGTAAACACAATATCTCAAGAAAGGAAGTTTGGACAGATCTCATATTCAGTATGTAGGTGTACCCTATAGAGTACAAGAAGCCTATTGTATCATTGGTGGTCAAAGGTCATTTGGGGTCAACAGTGGTCATGATAAACACCATATCTCAAGAAGGAAAGTTTGGACAGATCTCATATCTGGTATGTTTGTGGTGGAGGTCAAATTGCAAAAACCTTGTAAAAAGATATCTCACGAAGGAAACCTTGGACAGATCTCAAATTTTGTATGTAGGTATACTTTATTAAGTAGAAGAAGCTTTTTTGTTGTACATCAAAGGTCAGTTGGTGTCAACATTGGTCAGATTGTGAAAAACTTGTGAACACAGTATTTCAAGAAGGAAACCTTGGACAGATCTCATTTTGTATGTAGATGTTCCTTATTGAGTGCAAGAAACTTAATGTTTTTGGTGGAGGTCAAGGGTCATTTGGGGGTCAACGTACGCAGTATACCAGATTCATAATGTTCATAATTGAATCATCGAAACCGCAGTGTCTCTTGGGATGCTGGTTAAGCTCCTCCTCTGATTTGCTGTGATTTAAGGGTGTAATAGAAGGGCAAAGTAGTAGGCCATTATGGTTTCCAATTCAATTTTATGCATACTTGATTTCAACATAAAGTACAAAAGAGAATTTTGGACGTCAGGTGTGCATTTAATTGCTGCTAGTACTTTAAGCATTTAATTGCTGCTAAGATTGACCAAATTGAGTGAAGATAAGCTACACAATTAGCTCATTGAGTATTTTTTCCCTTTTTATTATTCATCTACAGTAACAACATACATTAAGTCAACTATTAAAACCTTGTACAATTAGCTTTCTCAGCACAATGCTTTTCCAGGTGTTTTATTTTTGGTTCCTTGTATCAGCAAATGAATCTATGCAGTCAGGTTGTTGTGTGTGTCTGTGACAGTTGTGGGGATACACTATGAACTCAACAAGGGAAGTCTGATGAAAGTCAAATTTGGGATGTAGGTATGCCATATTGAGAAGGTGGGCCTTCTTATTTTGGTGAAGGTCAAAGGTAATCTGGGGCAAAGCTCTGAATACCTTTTAAGTATGATATCTGAAGTTATAAAGTTTTGGCCAAGGTTTGTACTTGGTATATGGATGGATTATGATAATGGTGCCTTCAGTGTGTTTAAGATTTTTGGGTCAAGGTCCAAATTTGCCATTTTAAGAAGTCATGCAAAATGCCTTTTCTCCTACAATTGTATGGCCTGAAGTTGAAATTGTGTCACCAGTACAGTTTTCACCCACCTGTAAACCCACAACAGTAGCCCAAAAAATGTCATTTGTAATTTTGGATTCCAAGAGGCCCACTGACCCACCAAGTTTTAGTAAAGCATTTTTGGCAATTAATAGAGTAGAATGACTGCTTCCTGTGTACTACTATATAGTATGGGATGAGATACCGTCCCCATAGCCTAACACAGCATTACGTTCACTGATCAATATTATGCTAGATCGTGTGATGTGTTCTATGGTGGCACTAAACAGACTATGAAAGGGCTGGTCTACTATAATTCCTTAGCCGCCATTAGAACAGTTATATATTGGGTTATAAATGGAGCATAAGTTGGTATGTATATACAGTATTCAACTTTGAAATACATGACATTACAACCGTGCTAAAGTGTTCAACAGACATCTTTCATGCCTGATTACACATGTATTACCTATGGACATGACACCTAATACCCATTGCCAGGCAGCTCAAGAAAGCCTGGACATTGGCTTGACACACCTGCATTACTTTACAAGAACGATGCTTAATTGACCATATCGATTATCACAGCATTAACCTAAGGCGATGAACATTTGCAACAAGTTGAACCTCAGTAGAACTAAAGAAGAGTGAGGTTGAAGTCAATCCCATTGTAACGTATGAGTAACGGCATGTTATTTTGAGAGTATGTTACAAACACCTGAGAGAATCAACGATAGCAATAAATTAGGAAAGTTTTTTCCAGCCTATGCTTTATTATGTGTCTATAGTGTTACAGTACCTCAACTACAAGAGAGCCCATCTCAGTGACATCATCCTTAATGTCATGCACATTGTCAAAACAATGTTGAATCCTTTTTGCCTTTGTCATAGGCTTTCAATTACCATAGCACGGAGGAGCACTTGCTATGAAACCAGAAACTCAAATGACTACGTGGATCCTTGCCGGTATCTCATTTTTTCATACACAATCACTTACCAACAAAAGCATCCCAGTGTAGAAGAGAAGGAACCATTTCAAAGTGAACCAGAAAGCCAAAAGGCTTTGTGATTCCATGTAACATGGTTAGGCCTATACGATAACATACATGAATTATCCACATGGCAAGTATGAGATCAACTACAGTTTTTGTTCTTGAAACACCATATTAATTAGCCTTTAACCCAAAATGACCTTTTTTTGGTGACCTCAAATGACATTTGACGTCCACCAAAAGCAATGGAGATCACCTACCCAGTAAGGCCAACCCACACATAAAGTATGACATCAGTCAACATCACCCTTCTGGAGGTAATGTGTTTGCAAGGTTTCCACAGTTTGACCTCGGGTGACCTCAAATGACCTTTGAACTCCACCAAAAACGAAAGGAGTCGTCTACTCAGTACATACAATCCACACATCAAGTATGACATCAGTCAAGGTTAGACTCCTGGAGAAATTGTGTTTACTCATTTTCACAGTTTGACCGATGGTGACCTCAAATGACCTTTGCCCCTGACCAAAAACAATAGGGATCAGCTAGTCAGTATGACCAAGCAACACACCTAGCATGACATCAGTCACAGTTACCCTTCTTGTGATATTGTGTTTACAAGATTTTTACAGTTTGACCACTGGTGACCTCAAATGACCTGTGACCTCGACCAAAACAATTGGGATCATCTACTCATTATGACCAACCCACACACCAAGTACGACATCAGTCTCTGTTACCCTTCTGGAGATACAAGGTACATACAAGGTTTTTACAGTTTGACCTCTGGTGTCCTCAAATGACCTTTGACCTCCACCAAAACAATAGGGATCATCTGCTTATTATGACCAACCCAAACACCAAGTATGATATCAGTCACAGTTACCGTTCTTGAGATATTGTGTTCCCAAGGTTTTCACCTTCTGACCTCTGGTGACCTCAAATGACCTTTGACCTGTACCAAATACAATAGGGATGATTAACTTACTATAACAACCCAACCACACCAAGTATGATATCAGTCACAGTTACCGTTCTTGAGATATTGTGTTCCCAAGGTTTTCACCTTCTGACCTCTGGTGACCTCAAATGACCTTTGACCTGTACCAAATACAATAGGGATGATTAACTTACTATAACAACCCAACCACACCAAGTATGAGATCAGCCATGGTTAGCCTTCTTGAGATATGTAACAAGCAAGGCGTCACATACACACGCACACCCACACACGACATCACCATCACATAGATTCCTTGCCTGCCTTCGGCAAGGAATCAAAAACAAAATACATGAATGGCAACCACATTCTGTATTATTTTTGGGTAATATGAATGAGTAACGTTATTCACTTAGCTTTGAAGACAATTATGGTCATGAAGGAGGTAATTCACAAGTTGATAGAAAGTTTGTGACACCAAATTGTGGGTACAGATCTAAGATTGTGCAAGTCAACAAAGGCAGTGTGGAGCAGTCTTGCTTCTAAGGAAGTGTTTGCTGTGACTAAAACAAAGTACTTTGTAAATCTTGACATGGACTTTCTGGCAACAGGGATATTTTCTGAAGGCTTAGAAAAAGTGGTAACAGCTAAGTTAAGTGGTTGTTTGGCATAGAAAATGGACTTTAAATGTTCCAAAAATTGAAAGAGAATGAGTCCAAACGCTATCTAGCAGCAATCTCTGCTATGAAACAGATCTACATTGTAGCAAATTTCAATAGGAAATAAATATGCATTATTTGCCGAATATGAGAGATTTAACCTCTTCATATGTTTAGATTCAGGACCAGGGCCTTTTTCAACATACATACTAGGGGCCATGGCCCCAGTCCCATACTCGGCCCCTCCACTTAGCTCATTCCCCCCCCCCCCCCCAGTATGGTCCCTCTTTTCTTGAAATTTTTGTTTTCACGTGTGAAAACAAATTTATGCAGACAGGGCAAAGTATACACACTACTTCCACTCAGTGACTAGCTTAGAGTACACTGTAAAAAATTTCTATATACATGTATACACGTATTTGCAACATGTCTGTAACATTTGAAACAGTGCATACCTAGGCCTAGTTAATATGGAACGCCAAAAGGGCAATGAACTTTGTTGTCTCATCGTAGTTTGTCTCTACATATTTCGTTGTCTCATTTGATTTTGTCTCCTTTTTGGTTTGTCTCATTCAATTGTGTCGTCTCACTTAATTTTCTCCCCTTGTAGCTTGTCTGATGTACGTTTGCTTCATTTAAGGTTGTCTCATTAAAGTTTGCTTTATACTAGGTCGTCTCGTTTTAGTTTGCTACATTAAAGTTGGTCTCCCAACAGTTCGTCTCACAACAGTTTGTCCCAGTGCAGTTCGTCTCACTGCAGTTTGCCTCACTGCAGTTTGCCTCACGCCAGTTTGCATCACGGCATTTCGTCTCACAGCAGTTCGTCTCACTGCAGTCCGTCTCAGCCGAGTTTGCCTCGTGTGAGTTTGCCTGACCGAATTTCGTCTCACGCCAGTTTGTCTCAAATCGGAGGCGCTATTCGTCAATTCAAATTTAAATCTAGGATAACTTTTGACAAAATACACATGTGGCGCGAATCTTGACATTTTCGGTTTGAAGTATAATTAGTACGTGTATACACTGGACTCGACTAGACTTGGTTGTGACAGTATGTACGCTACAGTTCGACTCTTAATTACTTACATACTGACTTTCACTTTGGTTATTGTAATGGATATTCTCTGCTGTCATTAAAATGAAAGTAAAGTAAAGGTTACTGTGACTTATGGGACATTTGTATGAATTTCAGAAGGAATTTGCTCATGACATTCAAAAACCGCGAAACATTCTTGAGTTCTCTTAATTTTAATATGCACAGAAATATTCACTTAATTTTACAGTACCATTAGCGAAGGAAAATTAAAATTTAAAAATTGTACGGTACTGCATTTCTTTACATGGGACAAAAAGCATGCTCATGACTTATGTGACATTTTGGGACCACGAAGAATAACTATTTTCAATTCCTTCACACTATCTCAATTTTTTCCAATTAGACTTCCCTCTGCACTTGTTATAATAGCAATTGAGCACAGAATTAGTATACATTATAGTGTCCTTCATTGACATGAACCCTTATGTGATGGTCATCAATTGATTTGTGTGACGCATAGCACAAGTTATAGTGTGACTTATTGGACGTACTGTTGCATCCCACGTTTATGAAAGATATGGCGCACTGTTTGAGAGTCATAATATGAAGATATTTTTTACAAATAGCCATGAAAATATTATGACATATATGATTAATCTGCTGGAGAATTATGTTGATCGAATTGTTGTTTTAGGCATGTACTTTATTTGGTCCTGTACTTGCCTTCTGCCCATAGTGTGATTCTGTCCCCAGTAGTCATGGGGCAAGATTTGTTTTCCACCCCAACCAACCTTCACTATGATAACATCTTTCCAGTTCATGGACAATTATGGGCAATTATAGGCAATAAACATCATCGCTGGCCTCCAAGTCCTCCCCACAGGGGTAAAATGGCGTGAAACCTAATCTTCTGTGCTCTCAGCTATTAAACTGTACCACAATTGCTTGCCTAGTCAACACTCACATAAGCCGGTTCATGTATTCTTTTCTTTGCTTAAAGGGAAATAGGGCGTTTAGAATACCCCAACACGACATATAAAGAAAATAGCAGTAATTATTATTAAACCATCAGTCTCATCGATAAACATCTATAGATACCAAAACTTCAGCTCCTTAAAACATTATGCACGTTATGACTAATGGAAGAGTATCATTTGAATTTTGAAAAGTTTGGGTGAACAAATTAGTGTTGAGCAACAAATACCGGAATTTCTATCTGTGAGTAGCTTACTTCTTCAAAAGGACGCTTCTGTCCTTCCTTATTTTGAATAATCTATCATTCTACGTCCACAAACATTGATTTAAAAAATATGGATGTTTGCTCTGAACAAACGCCCTATTTCCCTTTAAACTTAAATTCCTTGTTCTGCCATTCTTATCAGTTTGTTTTCTTGTTTCTGCACAGAAAGTCACGGCAGGAAAGTTTAAAGAAAGTTTACCAAGATTAATTGAAAAGCATGCAGAACACAAGATAGAATGTAGCCTATAAACAATCTCCGCATGTGTAAGTGGTGAAAGAATCCACAACCCGGGAATTCCCATACATAGGTATGGTTCTCTGCACAAAAATTCTGGCCCATCATTACAGAGACCAAAATCACATAATGTCATACAGTATATCCAAGAAAAACCATGGAGGTGTATAGCCTCATATCCTACTTTGCCTTGATCAAGAACATTTTTTTTTTTTTGGTCCTTCACTGTTCTGAGTGACACTCCCATCACCTCAGCTATAATTGTGTTAGTAAAGCCGAGACTGAAAAGCCGAGCTAGTTGACTTTCTTCCGTCATTTTGCACCAGATCTTACGTTAAAGTACTAGGCCGGCTTACGTACATACTGTCACAACCAAGTCTAGTCGAGTCCAGTGTATACACGTACACGTACTAACTATACTTCAAACCGAAAATGTCAAGATTCGCGCCACATGTGTATTTTGTCAAAAGTCATCCTGGCTTTAAATTTTAATTGACGAATAGCGCCTCCGATTTGAGACAAACTGGCGTAGACGAAATTCGGTCAGGCCAACTGACACGAGGCAAACTCGGCTGAGACGGACTGCAGTGAGACGAACTGCTGTGAGACGAACTGCTGTGAGACGAAATGCCGTGAGGCAAACTGGCGTGAGGCAAACTGCAGTGAGGCAAACTGCAGTGAGACGGACTGCAGTGAGACGGACTGCAGTGAGACGAACTGCACTGAGGCAAACTGTTGTGAGACGAATTGTTGGGAGACGAACTTTAATGTAGCAAACTAAAACGAGACGACCTAATATGAGACAAACTTTAATGAGACAACCTTAAATGAAGCAAACGTACATCAGACAATTTACAATGACAGAAAATTAAGTGAGACGACACAATTGAATGAGACAAACCAAAAAGGAGACAAAATGAAATGAGACTACGAAATAAGTTGAGACATACTACCATGAGACAACGAAATTCATTGCCCTTTTGGCGTTCCATAAGTTTCAGGAGACTAGGCCTAGGATCTCGCCGTACATCCTTTTCCCGAATATTACTGTGTATATGCACGTGTGCAATAATGTGTCACGTATAACATGCGAGCAGTCAGCAGCGTAACGCCTATGGGCTTGGGCGGGGCAAACCCAGGGCCCCGAACAAAGGGCCCCAGCTGCATTGATGTACAGAACTTAGAAGAGGGGTATTTTTTGTTGTTGTTGAAGCGGCACCTTTTCGTTGGAAAAGAAACTATAAACGAGTCTATGGACATATTTTTCGATGCGTGAATACGTTCGTCATAAATCATATGCCCCTGCAACTGCAAATCTTTTCCGCATGACTGACTGAAAGATCGGCTGGATTCGCTGAGAGCGAGGAGGCATGATCACTTGTTATTAGGGTTACCAGACGTCCGGTTTTACCCGGACATGTTCTCTTTTTACTGGTTCTCGAGAGCGTCCCGGCGGATTTTTAAAATTGCCCCTAAATGTCCGGCTTTCATGTGTTTCTCGCACAATCTGACAGATTTTCCTTTCATTTACGGGCAAAATACCTTGAAAGCTGTATTCATCGTATAATATATGCCTCTTGGTGATTGTATACCAGTAACCCATTGCGTACGTAGCTTACATACACCGCATTATACACATTCAGCTGTCTCATGCGTAAGCTGAGATCGCATTTGAGCAGGGTTCACTGCCTTATTTAACAATAGCATGACACCCTCCGGAGATATACCTACGTAATTAGCGAGAAGTCCCGAACACTTTTAGCCAATCAATGAGTACAATTTTTCGTGAGGATCCTTCGACATGCATTCAGCATTATCTGCGCGACGTCTTAATATCGGCTTTCAAGGGACTGTCAACTGTAACCGCGCACACGTGCTATGTAGCCTACATTGGTTATTTTTCGTGATACAACGATGATCGGAACCTTTTTTTTGAAACTTTCTTTAATTCATAATTAACAGAAACTCATACATAATACAAAGACATGAATAACATGATTAGGAAGCTTAAAGGGTTCTCTCTTGCAAAATGTTCATTTTGTGTTTGATGTAGTCTTTGGAGTGCTCTTTATCGCGATTCCAAAATCATCGCAAAATCTTTATAGATTGAAATTTGGCGAGACCACGAGTAGTGAAGTGACAAACAGCTGTTACAATTGACCATTACAGCGAATGCATAGTAGTAGCCTACATGAGATACAAGACATAAGACATTAACCCTAGTAAGAACGCCCTGTCTTTCGGAGAAGTTTTAACCCACACAAATTTTATGGTTGGAATTAGTTTGTTAAATTGGGTTGCAAGTTTCCCGAGGTCGTACAATAGCAAAGCCCTTTGCATTTTTTTTTCTCAGAGCAATTTACCCTATCGCACATAATGAGCGCCTCTCGGAACTACTTAAGCCGTGAGCATGCGCGGTTGGGCTAAACATTCAGTTTTGTAGGTTTCTCGCGGTTCTCCACTCACGGATCAACGGATTATATTTCCTTGTTTGGAGAAGTTGTCAACTGATTTAATGATTTATACTCCATGCTGTTTATGTTCCATGATGTATTTTTTGTTGACATTTTTATTGACGATTAACATCTCAAGGCTCGTTTAACATATTGGGTTTACTTCCTCATATATGTCATGTTGAAATTTTATGGAGGCCCTTACATTATTCGGCATTCATACGGACATCCATTTTACTTGTTATTTACATGAAGAAAGGTATTTGCAGGCCTGAAATTGGTCAACTCCTAATGTACAGTGGATGTGCTCACATCGAATAATGCTATGCAGTACTTGATGACTAATTGACTGGATCTATGTCTTTCATAATGAAGCAAACTTATGTACATAACGTGCAATTTGAGACATGAAATATATTTAGGAAACTCCTTGAAGTTATAAAAAAAAACTGCATTCCGGATTTTGCTGTCGAATTGAAAAAATGATATAGTAACAGCTGGTGTTTACATGGCGCTGTAACACTGAAGCCTCAAAGCGCTTTATGGATATTACCCCGCTCACTGAAACCAGGCTCAGATTCCAACAATCTAATATTTGGCAGCCATTGAAGGCACACAGTTGTGCTCAGCCAGGTTCCCATTTAGCAGCTGGGTAAAGAGGTGCAATCAAAAGTGACGCGTTTTTTCCCCGTATGCACTGCAACGGAGAAGCTTTGGATTTACTGAGGTTGAAACTCCATAGCCTATCTAACAACCCGAAGTCTAACGCTCTGATCACTGAGCTAGTCCATACTATATTTCAAGTTACTGACTCTTTTTATTTGACATTTTTAGGATTTAACTTTCAAAACCAAAACATACTTCAAGTTGAAGAAAGTCTGGATAAAGCAACAAATATCGCACCATTTTGCATCTAGACACCCTTGAAAACAGAAAAAATTCCCAAAGGGGAGGGGGACCCTCTCCCTGGGAGGCGATCAATGTCCTCCTTTTTGGAAAATAAATCTGGTAACCCTACTTGGTATAGATGAACTAATCAATATGTTTGCTGGCAAGAAGACCAGGCTCAGTTAATTGAAGCTCTAGCTTTTCTGAGTTCTAGGGAAGTTGGATGCCATTTGTCCATAAGGCACAGGATTTACACCATGGGTGGAAATATCAGTGCTGGGAAATATACACCTTTGCGTTAATTGGATGTTGGTCATTTGTTCTCATTGCCCTTTCAATCTTTTAATGTATTCTAGCTTTGCAACATTTTTGTTTGTTCAGTATGACAGACAAAGCGGACCTAAATATGTCTATGAACAAAGATTGCCCCCAAAAATTTCAGCTGATAAAGTCACCACGAAATGTTCCACATATGGCTTGGGTTGCAACAGAGAGCTTGTAGAACCCCCGAGCTTCCAGGGCCCTGAGGCGGGGCCTGGACCCACGCCTTTGGGACTTCGCACTCTGCGCTTGTGATGTGCGCTTCTCTGCAGCAGCCACAAGCCCTTCCTTCGCTGGACCCAGGGGCCACCAGATTCATCGTTACGCCACTGCAAGCGGTGTGTCTTTTACCAGTTATATCAGTGACGAGATTGCTGACCTAGTACGGGAAGCACAAGGTGACCAAAATACTAACGATAATGTTAGCAGATTTCCGAGGACTAGGAATGGGCTAGTTAGGTAGCCTATAGGTTCCTACACCGTATAAATTTCGATCGACGGAGAAATTAGAAAAAAAAAAATGAAAAAATAAGGATGATTTGATAAATTTACTTATGAGGTAAGGGAAACTCATTTTTGGCAACGTGGAGAGCATTTTTCGAAAAAAAAAAAAACACTGTTCATAAAGTACTTGGTGACTTATGGTGGCTCCTTTTAGATGGTCCCCTTTGTCAAATGGCCCCCCACTAAAAATTTCTTAAAAAAGGCCCTGTTCAGGACATGTTGGACCTTTGAACCCAGGTCAAATTTTTGGAATGACAGAACTTCTTATATTCATTTCATGTCACATAACAGCAATGACAAGTCTCTCATGGAGTGATTCAAAATGCAAGCCACAAGCTGCTCATTAAGTGCTGACAATATTGACACCTTGAAGTTCTACATGAATTCAGTTGCTGAGATATCTTGCTTAACAGGTTCCCATACTTTAAGCTCTGGAGACCTTAAATGACCTTTGACCCCCATGAAAACAGTAGGGACCATGTACTCACACTTGACTTACCAACACACCATCTTTGAAGTTCAAGTACCTTTCCCTTCTTGAGATACTTTGTTTACAAGGTTATCACACTATGTCCAGACAACATCTTCTCATCAGTTGCTACATATGATAAGGATTTGGAATTCCAACAACATTTGGTTGCTGCGATATCTCCCTTGATAGGTTTTGCGTACTCTAAGCTCTGGTGACCTTTGTGAAAAACAATAGGGATCATCTATACATGATAGACTACCAACACAGTAACTTTAAAGTTCAAGCACCGTTCCCTCGAGATATGATGTTAACAATCCAAGGAGTCACATACGCACACGCACACACGCACCCACCATCACTATTGCATAGATTCCTTGCACACCTTCAGCAAGGAACCAAAAACACTGAACAAAGATACTTTGCACACATAAAAACTCAGACAATGCATTGTTTGGGCTGTACTTTAATTTTAAAGAATCACAGTTGCAATAGAAGATGGAAGAAAACAAATGCACAAAAAAAAAAAAAAAAAATGTAGTCCGATGGTTTGAAGAATTTTACACTTCGTAATTCACTGTGATTGTTGGAGAAACGTAATTAAGAAGGCTTTGATTAAAGAGAGTAGCAAGAGAAAACTGTAAACATAACCTGAAGGAACTTTCATTAAAACAACATGGCTTAACATAATTGTCACTGTATTGTTCATAACAGAACCTATCATAAGTTGAGCTTATACACAGGTCAAAGATGTCCATGCTTTTTAATGCACCATCTACAAGAGGTGTGCAGCTTTGGCAAATGCAACACAGTAATCAAAATTGTCAAATAAAATAATACATGTAAAGACATGAACAAGGTAACCACTTTTCAGTTATATATGCATTTGCATAATAAGGATATAAGCCATTTTTTTACAAAAAAAATTTTTTAAACCAAATATTTATCAGAGATTATTCAAATTAAGGAAGGATGGTGGCTGCCTTTTCAAGAAATAAGTTCCTAACAGACTGAAATTCAGTTATTTGTTGGTGTTACTTGTATTTGCATGGTGACTTTCCTCCTCATAAAATACAATTAAAGTGACAAAGGATATATTTCTTTGTATATTCATTGAGCAAATTGTTTCATAAAGTCACATGTTATACTTCTTTAAGAATATGTTAAGAATTTTTACAGATGTGTCCCCTCCTAATCTTAAATACACGTATACACATAAATGGAAATGGGTATTGGACTATCTACTGATATGAAAATGATGCAACAAGTGGCACCCATCATGATTTGAATGATAAAGCTAAAATTCAAGGAGAACTGAGTAGAGAACAACTGTCGGTTGGCATGGAGCCAAATACTAGGCTTCATAGACATCCTTTCACTCTTATGGCATCCACAAAATGCAGCTTCCTCCATCACACTGCATGCAACTTTCAATAAAGTTTTTCCCCAAGTTTACCTCCGCTTACGTCAACAAACCTTATGACCTACTTGGAAAGCAACTGAAGTTTATCATCTCTTGTCCTCAAGATCTGCCAGCACAAAGGATGTGTACTCCTCATGCACCAGCTCTGACGGCATTCGTAATACCAAAGTCTGCAAACTGTCCATTGGATTCTGACTAGATTTGGAAACACACTATATGCCATTAAAATTCATGGATGCTATCATAATTAGTTATACTCAGTAACACTCGATACTTTATTTTTCCTAAAGATATGAATATTCATGTTTTTTGAGCCAATCATCAAATGTAAAATAAGACTACAGAGACACTGAATCTTAGGTGAGACCAATCTGTAATTGTTTGCAGGTAAAAGTGTATGCACATTACAAAAAGGTTACATGCCAAGAGGTTATCTCTGCTTCAAAGGTTATCTCAAGATATTTTAGCAAGCAGAAGCAAACAAAACATGCATAACCACACCAGCTCTCACCTCCTTAAATATTTTTTGCCCTCAGGGAGGGAGCAATGAAATTCTTAGGAGCCACATCTTTACTTATTACTCTTTAACCATTTCTAGGTCGACAAAGTTTTTTCAAACTGCACATTAAGCTTGATTCTAATAAACATCGGGGGTGTCACACACTATGAGAAAATTCTTTGCATTCAGTAAACACTGACAAGGCAGACAGAATATCAATTGGAGAACAAATGGTAGAAAAGTGAACAGATGGTAGATAATGCTAAAAATTAAAAATTTTTTTGTACACTAGTGTATGTGGAAAATTTGTCAGTTTTAGGAATTTTCAAAAAATCAGCAGTACCTGTAATAACATGGGGTTTCCTGATTCAAGCAAGGGACGAAAAGAGAACTTTTATGTACTGAGAAGAGGGTATGTCGCCTTATCAGGACATGAATACTATCCTCTGGAGGTGACACAAAACTTTTTTCTTTTACATTAACTAAACAGTTGCACAAATTTGAAAAATGAATATTCTTTGAGATTTTATCCTTCTCTGGTACTCATATAACACAAATTTCTCTCACTTGTTCCAATTACTTGTAGTTATGAATCATCTCCATCTTCTTGTTTGGAGAAGTACTTCAATTTTTCATCTGGATCTGGAATGATCTATAAAAAAGAAAAGAAAGGAGAAGTTTGATGACCACATTATTAATGTTTCAACTACAGACAATAGTGAAACAATTTGAACTACAAAAATATACAGCCGGGGGGAGGGGTAGCTCAAAAGAACAAATACAGGGATACTGCAATTACATCGACTCATTTATTGCTTCTTTCGTCAGATTATCTTAAGAAGTCCTTTAAGTAGAGCACCAATTGGTGCAGAAGCTCATACCTCAACGTCCTGAAGGTACCATTTATGTATCACTATGTCAAATTATAGGTATCACTGAGTATCATTATACCAAACCATCAACACTGTACAAGAAAATCTGTAGGACTGCACAATTTTCAGAATTCCATAAACATTGCTCCCCAAACATTGCCCCCCAAACATTGCCCCCCAAACAGAGCCCCAACATTGCAGAAGTTTTATCTTATAGACTCCCTGAAGTTCATGAAACAATTCAAAGTGCCCCTTTAAGTCCAAATACTGGTCAACATACCTGAAGGCAATAAAGCGTTCCAGTTAGCATAGCGACTGACACTGTCCAATTACCAATTATCATTCATGCACGATAGGGATATTTGAGATGTGTATGACAGTTTAAAGGGGCACTTAAACAGTAGAAAAAGAGGTATTTTGCAGAATTCCATAAAATGGGCCATTGGGCCCACATGGGGGGGGGGGGTCTTGGACTACCAATTCCTGAACAACCTGAAGGGACCAACAACTGAGCATCATTGTGACAAACTATCAACATTGTACAACATAATCTGTAGGAGAAGCATTTTGTAGAATTTCATAAAATGGACCATACAGTAGGGTCCACATGGGACCTTAGACTGAAACATTTTTGTACACCCCAGATGAAGCACCACCCAGGGATTATTGTGTCTAAGTTAAATATAAATCCATGGATGCATGTGTGAGAAGCAACATTTCAAACAGAATGTCACATAATGGGCCACTGGGCCCACATGGGACCTTGGACCAAAAATTCCTGAACACCCCGAAGGGACCAATAACTGAGCATCATTGTGACAAACCATCAACATTGTACAATATAATCTGTAGGAGAAGATACATTTTGTAGACTTTCATAAAATGGGCCAAAAGCCCACATGGGACCTTGGACCAAAAATTCCTGAACACCCTAAATGGTCCAGCACCCGACACACATTGTGCCTACGTTTCAAGCAAATCCATGAAAGCATGCCGGAATAAAAGCATTTTGAACAAATTGTGGACAGATAGATAGATTAGATAGATAGATAGATATAGATAGATAGATTAGATTAGATAGATAGATAGATAGAAAGATAGATAGATAGATTAGATAGATAGATAGATTAAATAGATAGATAGATTAGATAGATAGATAGATAGATAGATTAGATAGATAGATAGATCAGATAGATAGATAAATAGATTAGATAGATAGATAGATAGATAGATAGATTAGATAGATAGATTACATCGATAGACAGATTAGATAGATAGATAGATTAGATAGATAGATTAGATAGATAGATAGATTACATAGATAGATAGATTAGATAGATTAGATAGATAGATTAAGATAGATAGATAGATAGATAGATTAGATTAGATAGATAGATAGATAGATAGATAGATAGATAGATAGATCGATAGATAGATAGATAGATAGATAGATTAGATAGACAGATTACATCGATAGACAGATTAGATAGATAGATAGATTAGATAGATAGATAGATAGATTAGATAGATAGATAGATTAGATAGATTAGATAGATTAGATAGATTAGATAGATTAGATAGATTAGATAGATTAGATAGATAGATAGATAGATAGATAGATTAGATAGATAGATTACATCGATAGACAGATTAGATAGATAGATAGATTAGATAGATAGATTAGATAGATAGATTACATAGATAGATAGATTAGATAGATTAGATAGATTAGATAGATAGATAGATAGTGACGCTGCACGATCACAAAAGCTCACACCAGCATGCTGGTATGAGCTAAAAACCAGGATGTGAAAGGATCTTAGTCCTGGTGGCAGTGTGTTCCAAACATTTACATGAAACAGCCTATCATCCCAAGAATGTTTACATCTGAGTACTTGAAGAAGACCCATACTGCTTGGATAAAGATTCCTCAACACTGACATGAGAGTAATTAGCTCAGAAATATAGACTGGTGTGATTTGGGTGATTTGAAAACAATGAAAAGAACAACCCAATAAGAAGAACCTTTGGGTGATTTGCAGTGCAATCTTGTAAATGCTTCTGACTGCAACTGGAAACAAGAGAAGATTGTGAAATATTGTATTGTGGCATGACAAAGTCATGATTTCTGCTGCAGTGTTTTGAAGATGTTCTAGCTGACTTTGGTATTGTGGGTGACCAACAATAGTTTCTGCTATCATGATGAGAAGTGATGGATGCGTGAAATTAAATACACTATACTCACGATATGATAAAGATGCATTACAGTTTTCAGTGTTTTCTTTACAATATGCATTTTATTTGAAAGTATGTCTTCTTTGATGAACGATGTCCTTCTTTTGTCTTTAAAAATCTGTTTGCTTGAAGCACTGGTCGTACACTTTGAGACATATGATATGTTCTGTGTCTGTTTAACATGTAATAACATGCCCAGTAACATCATGCTGGGCAGCTGAGGAAAACAGCGAGTTCATGGGGATTGGAAGAATAGATGTACTTAGTTGTTTAATTTGGAAAGTCCCAGACAAAAGTCAGAGGTATAAGCTTAAATTAACTAAAAGTGCTGCCTGCCTATTGCTCTAAAGGTAAATACTGAATTGGATACAGGCAAAATGTTCCATTCTATCATAATATGTGCTTGCTATAAGTAGCAATGTATCAAATGTCATGTGATCAAATATGAAATGTACTTTCTTCAGTTCAGTTATTTTCAAACTTGTAGGGAGGTACTCTTGGATGGAAATTGCTGGGTTGCAAATAATCCCCATACCCCCGCTTAGCATCAGAGGTTAAGACTGCAAAGTTACGGAACTAAGACAGTCAAAGGCCAAAGAGTTTACTCAACAGAAGTACTAAGGTCTGGCAAAATCAAAGGAAGGTGCCCCAAATCTCCCTTAGGAAATCTGTTGTTTGCTCGAACCTTGATGGAACTAGATGTAACCAGCACTCCTTATTAACTCAGACAAATTAGTCAGAGGGAAAAAAATTACCTTCCACCCTATAGATTAACCAGAAAGCCAAAAAGGCTTTGCGATTGCCACATGGTTATATTATAACAAACAAGAATTATCCACATGACAAGTATGAGAGTTACTGCAGTTCTTGCAACAACACATTTGCCTTACACCCCAAATAACCTTTATTTTGGTGACCTCAAATGACATTTGATGTCCACTAAAAGCAATAGGGATCACCTACCCAGTATGGGGAACCCACACATCACTAATGACATCAGTCAACATAACCCTTCTGGAGAAAATGTGTTAGGAAGGTTTGACCTCGGGGGACCTCAAACGACCTTTGACCTCCACCAAAAATGATAGCAGTCTTCTACTTAGTATATACAATCCATACATCAAGTATGACATCAGTCACAGTTATCCTTCTGGAGATATTGTGTTTACAAGGGGTTCACAGTTTAACCTCTGGTGACCTCAAATGACCTTTGACCTTCACCAAAAACGATAGCAGTCTTCTACTGAGTACAGTATATACAATCCATACATCAAGTATGACATCAGTCACAGTTATCCTTCTGGAGATATTGTGTTTACAAGAGTTTCACAGTTTGACCTCTGGTGACCTCAAATAACCTTTGACCTCCACCAAAAACAAGAGGGATCATCTACTCAATATCACCAACCCACACATTAAGTATGACATCTGTCACAGTTATCCTTCTGGAGATATTATGTTTACAAGGTTTTCACATGTTAACCTCTGGTGACCTCAAATGACCTTTGACCTCCACCAAAAACGATAGCAGTCTTCTAATGAGTACAGTATATACAATCCATACATCAAGTATGACATCAGTCACAGTTATCCTTCTGAAGATATTGTGTTTACAAGGGTTTCACAGTTTGACCTCTGGTGACCTCAAATAACCTTTGACCTCCACCAAAAACAAGAGGGATCATCTACTTAATATGACCAACCCACACATTAAATATGACATCTATCACAGTTACCCTTCTGGAGATATTGTGTTTACAAGGATTTCACATTTTAACCTCTGGTGACCTCAAATGACCTTTGACCTCCACCAAAAACAGGAGGAATCATCTACTTAATATGACCAACCCACACACCAAGTATGACATCAGTCACAGTTACCGTCCTTGAGATATTGTGTTTACAAGGGTTTCACATTTTGACCTCTGGTGACCTCAAATGACCTTTGATCTCCATCAAAAACAATAGGGATCATCTACTCACTATTACCAACCCACATACCAAGTATGAGATCAGTCATGGCTACCCTTTTTGAGATATCGTGTTTACAAGCAGGGCGTCACACACCCACACGCACACCCGCGCACACACCTACACCACATCACCATCGCATAGATTCCTTCTGCCTTTGGCAAGGAATCAAAAACAAAGTAAAGGAGGCAAAGTACAATGTTAACGGCAGTGTCAGAACAAATCTACTGCATGTAATTTCAACAGAGAGGTTAATGAACCAGAAAGCCAGAAGGCATTGTGGTTCCAGTGGTTTAATTATGTTTTGAAAATGATATTTGCAAAAAGTGAGGATATTTTGGCCCCAAATGATCTTTTACCTCTAACAAAATCAAAAGGCGTTTCTTGCACTCATTACTAAGGTGAATCTCTAAAGGTATGAGATGTGTCATATGACATTTGACCTCCACCAAAAAGAAAAGGCTTTTTCATCTTATTACGTAGCATCTATGTACCAAGTTTGAAAACTGTCAGAGTTTCTCCTCTTGAGATATTATGACAACAAGATTTTAGTGTTTGACCTCTGATGCCTCATATGAATTTTGACCTCCACCCAAAAAACAATAGGGTTCTTCCTCTTGATATGACCAACCCACAAATTAAGTATGGGAAGTATCCATCATTCCTATATTGAGATTTTCAATGTTTGACCTCTGGTGAACTGAGATGACCTTTGACCTCCAACAACAATGATAGGGTTGTTTCTCTTGCTATCAGGCATCTATGCACTAATTTTGAGAACTGTCAAAGTTTCCTTTCTTGAAATATCATGATAAAAAGATTTTTCAGTGTTTGACCTCTGGTGATCCTCAGATGATCTTTGACCTCCATAAAAAACCATAGGGTTCATTCTTTTGATATGACCAATGCACATATTACGTATGGGAAGTATCCATCATTCCTATATTGAGTTAACCCTATTGGAGATATGGTGTTAACAAAATTTTCAGTGTTTGACCTCTGGTGACCTCATATGACATTTGACCTCCACTGAAAAGAACAGGCTTTTTCATCTTATTACCTAGCATCTATCTACCGAGTTCGAGAACTGTCACTGTTTTTCCTCTTGAGATATAATGATAACAAGATTTTCAGCGTTTGACCTCTGGTGCCTAGTATGACATCAGATGATGTTTAACCTCCCCCCCAAAAAACAATAGGGTTCTTCCTCTCCATATGGGGCATCTATGTACCAAGGTTAGGAAATTCCCAAGTTTCCCATCTTGAGATATCGCAGTAACAAGCTGGGCATCACAAACAAGCATGCACACGCAATCACGACCATATAGGTTCCTCTTTTTATCGAAACCAATAAATTGATACCAGACTAGCAATGCTGCAGTTGCTCAACACTTTTTTTGTGTTCGTGGTTACAAAAAGTGATACGGTTTACAATGTATTGTTGTTGCTGGGGAAAAAACTTGAAGCTGTGCCAATTGAATGGGTTACTATGGTAGCCTTATAGAGGCTGAAAGGTGTGGATGGGAAAAGTGTTGACACCATATCTCTTGATAGAAAGAAGATAGTAACTGTTGATTGTGAGTATGTGAGTGTATAACATTAACAGATGCTATCTTTTGATAGAAAGAAGATAATAACTGTTGATTGTGAGTATGTGAGTGTATACCATTAACAGGGGCTATATCTTGATAGAAAGAAGATAGTAACTGCTGATTGTAAGTATGTGAGTGTGTAACAGTAAGAGAGGGTACCTTATTTTGGGGGTCAAAGGTCATTAAATGCCACCAGAGGTATCACGTTGTGACCATAGTTATCTGAAGATAGTAATGATGGAAACTGACTGATCATGTGAATGTTTTCTATCAGCAGTTGCCAACAGGGAAGGTCAGCATGTATGGGATGAGATTTTTGTTCAGCTGCCTACTACAAAAAAACTAGTGTCCACTGCCTTTGGCAGCCATTCCTTTCAGTAAAAATCATAGACAACCCGATTTTTAAAAGCTCTGAAGGGGTTGGATGGACCAGGGCTTTAATTACAAAAGAAACACTGCTACCATTACTCATACCTGTGTACATAGCTCTACTGTGGGCAAATATGTAACTGAATACCGTCCTGGTACTCTGTGATACTGTATGTGCAGGGGCCAATGGACCAATGGATATCAATATCAAGTACTAGCAAGTTTTGGGCTCTGTGAAACGAATATTTGAGCATTGCTGGAAGGCTTTTTGGGGCGGCAGCCATGTAGGGACCGCCGCTGAAGAGTCACTGTAGGCTACTTCCTAATTGGCATTCTAGTAACTCAGGGAAAGGAAAGTGGTTATGCTGGAAGGTGGGTGATAATCCTTAATTGAATAGGAGGCTGTGAAAGAAAGTAATGATTTTTCTTAAGTTTGGTTCACAATTTGTTTTTAGAAATTGAGCTTAATTTAAGAGGAAGACTCATGTTACATAAAATTTCTCAACCTGGTGAGAATGCATTAGCCACTTTTGTCATCACAATTTGTTTGGAACCTATGAAGCTATTTTGGTATCAGTCAATTGAGTGTTCCTGTAAAGTTCATTGCAATCCCATGCTAATGCTAGATTTGCATTTTAACAATATCGGTGGTGTGGTACTTTCCCAATGTCCTTTGGTACTGCACCTTCCTGGTAAAAGGAAAAGATTGTGAACCACCATGATTTATCAAATCAAAGATCTTAAGTTTGGAGGGGTTTGTGGTCACCTGCACTCAACAGTGCAAAGCTTTCTTACAGAGGTAATAAGGTTTTCATGCAGAGAAAATGAAGCTTTAGTTGCTACAAAACAATAATGTTTTAATGTAACTTCAGTATATTTAAATGGACAAGTTGTGTTAGACCTTCTCTTCTAATGAAGGAGCTAAAGTTGCATAGGGAGTTTCCTGATGCGACTGAATGCTGACATTTGATAACTGTTTTTGTTGTGTGCCACCTTGGTTTCTTTTTGATGCAGGATTTCCCTGTAAGGGGTATGAAGTGTAATTACACCTACTTATTACCAGCACTGGAAAACTTATACCAATTTCCTTGCAAACAAGGTTGAGAAAATCTGGTGAACACAAAGCAGAAACACCTTTGCACAATTTGAAAATGGTGTGTAAGTGCTGTATATGAGGACAGTTGTTGGAATTATTTTATGGACTGAAGATTATCTTGGGTCACTACAAGGGGCACAATTTTTAGCTCTCAGCTGGTAATATTGTTCTCTTCTTTTGTGGATACTGTCACCAGCTGGCAAAGACCAGCTATAAAAGCAAAAATGTAGGAAACAACTACTCTGAGATCTCCAAAGCTACAACATAGTTATCTCACCCGTTTCATTTAACAAAAGTGTGACATATTGCACGTGCACAAAACAGTCCTGCATCCTGCTTTTGCCATAAAGTTACTATTTAATGCTGCTTTTAATAAGCAAGTGGATTTTGTTTCACTATGCTAATATTTAATCCCTCCTCTGCAAAGTCATTAGTTGTGCATTAGTTGAGCTAACAAGGTAAAACTTTTTAGAGTTTCTCGTCAGCTTTCATCGAGTTCATTCTGCCAGTTAAACCAGAAATACTGTAAGCAGTATCTACACATTACTCCCAGCTCCATGAAAATTCACATTCATTAGTGTGAAAAAGAAAGTGAATCTTTTAATTGCATAGTATGTGTCCACATTGTACTGCATGAACATTACAAAATGGTGTGAAAGAAGTTATAGTGTGAAAGTTTACAGTGTGAAAGAAGTAATATTATGTATCCTGAAAAGTTTCCATTCACAGCCACATACATACTCCCAAGTAAAATTTCAACGTTTCTCTTTATGCTGACTCAAAAGTTTCTTTTGCTACTCCCTTCTTTGGACCTGTACCAGCATGTATACCAGCCGACCCATAGACTTGGACATACTCTTGACCTGGTTATCTCTTTTTGCTCTGAATCTGTTGTGAAGGATATCTCTGTCCACGATTCTAATATATCCGACATCTTTTAATACACTAAAAATTCCTTACAGGAAAACCACTTGCATCCAAGACTTCTTTGATCAACGTGTAGAAAACTTGAGACATTAACATGGACAACTTCATATCTGGCCGTCTCCATAGCGACATCTGTTCTCTAAACCAGTCAAAGTCTAAGTCACTCTCTATGTTTCTGTCTGGTCATCGATTAAGGATTCGATAGATAAGTATGCACCAATCAAAACAAAGACTTTAAAAACATACAACTAGCGCAGCAATGCCGCTGTAGTTCACACAATTGAACTGAGGGTTACAGAACTATGTTCTGACACACTTTTGTTCCCACACACCATGTTCTGACACTCAAATGTTACATCACATTCATTACATCAGGCACCATTTTGGGTCCCAGCTATGATGCTCGGGGCAACTCGGGGTAGTAATGACGCATTGATCAGCCGCTGCTGTCGGAATTTAAGTGTACATGTTGAAATATAAGGGTGTCGGAACATAGGGTTGTCGAAACTTAGGGCAGTCACTGAACTAAGTAGAGGGAATCTTTGTTTGTGGCATTGCAAAATGAAAGTACAGTACTTGGAAGGTGACAAAATGTTACAAGCAAAAAGCATCTAGTTGACACACTATCAAGCCTATGACATTATCATATGCCAGTGTAGTATATTAATTTCGACATGTGATGTTGAAAATGGTATTAGGCGTACCAGCTATGGTCTGTAGAGAAGGTTAAATCTACTTTAGGCTGTGTGATATGTAAGGATGCAATGGATAATGTTTAGATACTGTCAGAGCTGGCTTTGGTTGGATCTAAATTGAAATGTGTGTTGGACTAGATTTTTGCAATGGTTGTAAAATTAGAATGTACATGGCTTGTATGTTTGAGCGTTGTATGTTTTTTTTTTTTTTTGTTGCTGTTCTCTGTACATGTTCAAACTTTACTATGGGTAGTATTTAAGATAATCCAAGTCAATGGACACATTGTAAAAACACTGAAGTGTTGATGATGCAACAAATCAACTCTGTTTATCAACCTGTCTTAAAGTGATTGCGTGCATAGGCAAAAAGTAAAAACATTGAAATTTCATCTCCAAAATTTTGGTAAGGCTTTTAATTACACCATTCAGACAATCTGGTATAATAAATAGGTTTCAGTTGGTTACTTTTGCCATATGATTTCAAATTCTCCTAACATAACGCCAAAATTGTAGACTACGATAATGTAGTGATTGAAATTTTTCATTTAAATCAACGGTGTGCTTCTCTGAGCAAGCCAGTGGGAAGTATACTAGTATTGAATATTCAGTTACCGACTCAGGATCACTGACGCCGCGGGCAAGGTTGTGTTCAGTTCGTAGGTTATTTGTAAATACAGTGTTTCCTTTCAACAAATATTACAATTCCCGATATCTACCAAGGAGTGACAACTTGATTAGTATGTTTTTGATACACTAGTGAGACCTGTACTGTTGCATATTCATTATGTAGGCGGTTATAGTAAGAACCGTTAATTTTCAAATATGATTTCTGTTTTTCACTTTTTTATGCCAATCCCATTGCTTTTCAAAGTAGTTATTGTCATTTTCCTTTATTGAAAGACATAGTCCCTTAATGTTCAACCTCGCGTGTACATTTAAAAATAAAGAAAACATTAAAATCAAACAAAATCTTATCTTTTTGGTTTTACAGTACACACACAATCACTTTAAGAGTTTACAATGATCACTAAGCCACATGCTTCACTAACTTAATTTGCGTGTAAATTTACTAGTATCGGAATGTAATATCAACAGTTGATAGTTCAGTTGGACTTGATGACCCACAGGGCAGAACGGCTGGATAGCCCAACCATAACATTTGATTACTGTTTACAAGAGTGACCACACAATAGCTCTGCACAAACCTGTGCAGTTAGAGTGCTGTGTGCAAAAAGCAACCAAAAATCCAATTTTCCTCCAAAAATTACATTGCAACTCACCTACAAATTAAGCCAGTCGAAATGTAATTAGGTGGAAAAAAATATGTCTATCCCAAAAAACACACTGAAAAAATTTCAGACAAATATCTCACAAAATGAAGAAAGAGAAGGCTTTTGAAAAAAGTTGATGACATCAGCCTCATTCTAATACCTCACACACTTGGTGTGTGAGCTAAAAATGAGCCTTGGTTTCATACCGATATTGTACCCGCAAAAAGAGCCAGAAGACAGTGTGAGTGATGTTGGTGGGCAACTGGTTTAACTGTCCACAAAGAGAGTTTCAAAGAATGTAGTAAAATTGTACGTAGAAAAATTAATGAGGCAAGAGGAGTTACATCATGAGTTGAACTGCAGATGCTTCTAGTCATGACCTATTCAGGATAGTTGACTCACTTATGAAGGGAAAGCAAGGTTTGACATTACCTAACCACTAACTGTGTAAATCAGAATTATCTGAGAGATTTGCTCATTACTTTCATAATAAGATTGTTGACCTAATGATGCACAGTACAACCATCCAGCTCATTACAGTTTTACTTCTTAGTCTGGACATGTCTTGAACTCTTTACCACATGAGTCTGAGGATCTTCTCAGAAAAATTATTTCACAGTCACATTCAAAGTAATGTCTGGTAGACCAGCTTCCTACTTGGCTTGTCAAATGTTGTTTAGATCTACTAATTTCTCCGATCACAAATTTAATCAACCCCTCTTTGGCCACCGGAACAATCCCTGATTCATTCAGAACTGCGTTACGTCAATGTTACGCCAATTCTAAAGAATAACAAACTTGACAGAAATTGTTGAAAAATTATTGGCCTGTCTCCAATCTTGGCTTCATCTCCAAAATCCTGAAAAAAGTTGCTTTCCTTCACCTGTTGAATAATCTTTCTCATGAGGGTCTACTGGAGCCTTACCAGTCTGCATACAAACGCAGACACAGTACGGACACAGCACTTAATTTTGTCTACAAATTTATTTCAATGAACTTGATAATAACGGCCATGTTCTACTGGTTTTTTTTTAGTTACCTTCCGCATTTGATACTGTAGATCATTAGCTTCAAACTATCGGATAAGTAGATCTGGCTTGTCTTGATTCCAGTCCTACCTTTCAATCAGATGCCAACATGTTAAATTAACAGCATTCTTTCTCTGTTGCGAAATCTTGTTTGTGGTGTCCCTCAGGGTTCAGTGCTTGGACCAATCCTGTTTTCTCTGTACCTTGCAGATCTCAGTTATGTTATTTGTAATCACCAAATTCAGTTTCACCACTACGAAGATGACACTAAATTATTTCTCTCCTTCCATAAGAACCATCAACAGAGTGCTTTCAAGAGGATGGAACTTTGCATTAAAGATGGTCATGACTGGCTCACTTTTAACCATCTGAAACTGAACTGTGATAAAACTTTATTCAACATTTTAGATTCAAAATTCTCAAGTGATTCTCTGACTTATCCCCCACTTTCTGTTGGGAATGAAACTATATATTCATTTTGCATGGTTAGTAACCTTGATGCCTTTGCATGGTTCATAACCTTGGTGCCTTTTTTGATGGTCATCTTAATTTTACTAAGCATGTGGAAAAAACCTGTCAGTCTGCAAATTACAGTTTAAGAAACATTAGTCTGATGAGGAAATATCTGGACCAGAGGACTTGTGAAGCCTTTGTTCATGCTTTTGTCACTTAAAAACTGGACTGTCTCAATTCCCTTTTGTACCAGATTCTCTAATTAGAAAACTCCAAAAGTTTGAAAACACTGCTGCATGGCTAGTTAAAGGCAAAAGATAAGATGCCACATCAGGCCACTTGTTCATGATCTCCACTGGCTCCCTGTTACTCACAGAATTAGGTTTAAAATTCTTGTGCTTACTTTCTGTACCTTGCAGTTTCATGCCTGTGTGTCTGTCTAATCTCCTCCCCCCATTATCATCCTGCATGCACACTTCGCTCTTCTGATCAATTCTACCTTTGTGTCCCAAAACCTCTTCTCAAAGCCTACAGCTTCCGCCTCTTACGTACTCTGCTGCATTCTCTGAAAATGGCTTCCTCCTCATACTCAAAATTGTATTGACTTGTTGTGTGTTAAGCTTTTCCTTAAGACTCACTTTTTCCCTTCATCTTAAATGCTTGTTTACTCTCTGCTTTGAAGCATCATGAGCAGCTGACCTTGTGAAGCTGGAATGATGCTATACAAATCCAATTTATTACTATGATTATTAAATAGTAGTATCCTCACAAATTACAGTACTTTACTACCATATAGAAATAGGTAAACTAAAAGCTAGCTATTCACACACTGATTAAGTCGAACACAATTGGCAGTGTCCTTGTGCTGTATTAAAGGCAAAACAGTCCCACTGAACCCCATGCATATGTACCCAATGTGCCTCCACTTGTTGCTCCCAGCCCAATGTCATTCTGGTGTATTTATTTCTATGGCTGTAAGCTACTGTAGTTTCGGTGACAGGTATGATCAAATAGGGTGGACTTTAAGGACCGGCCCCTGAAGAGAACCAGAACTTTATCAAAGTAATTTATAATCACAAATAGGCAGTATATTCATGTAAATCAATCAGCCTATGTTATTTAGTCAACTTTTCACAAAACAGCTTGATACGTACTGTACATCAATATTCTGCTAAAATTTGTTTCTCAGGATTTCTCTGCTTTTATGAGTAAACATTTACAGTAACTGTAGAAATGCAAGCTACTTACTGTACGTGATCCAAAGTCACTTTGCTGACAGACTGTATTTGCAGGCCTACGCTTATGTTTTTCCAATTGATGTTAAATGTAGGATAGGTGGAATGTAGAATCTTGTGGAAACATATTAACATGTCTTTTCTTATAACTAAAAAATTATTGAGTGTGCATAAGAAATAAGGCCAAGTTAAACGTGGGTAATTTTTCTTCAGCACAACATGAGTAATTTTACATAAGTAATTTTACTTCAAATTTTGCTAAAGATTGAAGGTGGATGAGATATATTGGGTACATGTGTAAGTGGATCAATTTATGACTTATTTTTCAAAACAACATTTTAGAAATGCACATGTGCATGGAGAACTGTATTGATATAAGAACCGATACTAATAGCACTGAACCTGGTAAAAATACCAGTACTGGTTCTTACTGGTACTGCCCAACCTTAATATAGACTCACAAAAGTGCACTGTGTTGGGCAACACTTTGCACAGTAGCCCATAAGGGTTGTTTACAGCTGAATTTCGGATTTTTATCAACAATATTGGGTTGAGAGTCCCCTCCTGTTACAAACTAAGCATACAGTATTACTGAAGTTAATCCACACAGACACATGCCTATCATCATTCAGAATATCTATGCTAACTTTGCATACATTCCAACAAATGATTGTAGAGTTACAGCAACCAAAATACAGTATTTTCACCTTTAACTTCATTAGTAGAATTAAAAAAAAAAAGATTTATATAGCACCATTCAAGTAAAAAATGTTCATGGCGCTTTTCAGAAGTAGCAAGGATTAACATGTAAAATTCTCAACGAAAGAGGTGTCCTAAAGAGCTCTTGAAGGTGGATAGGTTTGAACCCATCCTGAGATTGTATGGTAACTGGTTTCAATGGCTAGCATGATATGGGCACCAAAACCAAGTATGGCACACCTCAATATGGCAGATCAACATACCAAGTTTGACTCTCATCTGGCTTACTGTTATTGAGTTATAGTGTACCCAAGCAACTGTTGGGGACACATACATTTTTTAGCCTTGCATGTATGCCCGATTCATGCCAGAATCGGAATTGTGTGTATAAGTTGTTTTACACACATACACCCCTATACACAAGTATAAATCCATAGAACAGGTAATTGGGCAAAAAGTCAGATTGACCTATAAAGCTGAGGGTGCACATATGATATCCGAATTTGCATTATGTTAAAATATCCAGAAACAGGGATTTCACAGTTTTTCGTTGTATCACAAGTTACAAGCTTGAAGCTCTTGTGTGTCCATGATCGACACTCTTTACATACCCACCAAACACACACGCCCTCAAACACACGAACACACAACTCGACATCACATATGGAGTAAAGATTTCATTGAATTTTGCTTTCTTGTTGCTTTCTGAACGATAACCTTAATAATACACTCCCTATAGCTGTTTTTCCAAGGACTTGAGAAACCCACAGAAATTCTCCATGAGGACCTGAAATTCTCTTGTTCACATCCTCAGAAAGTATTACAATACAAAGGCACACACACATGTACCAGGCTGACTGCATAGGTTCCATTGTTGACAGAAGGAACCAAAAACCATAAGATTCTGATACTCATCATTGTTGTCATCAAATAGTGTCAATTCCAAATTGCATTCTTGAGACATTGTTATAAAATTTTCACATTTGACCTTTGCTGATTGAAATGATTGGAAACAAAACAACAAATTTCTCAGAAACAATGTGGTCCATCAAAAACCATATATGAGATCAGAATACGTTTGTGTCCTTAATAAATTGTGTTTTCAAAGTCAGTGTGAACTACTGACATTTGACCTTCACTAAATGCAACAAAGTTCTTGAATATATTCAGTTGGCATATTAACATATCTGTCATCACTCCAAGATTGCCATCCTAAATATTGTGTTAACAAGGTTTTATGAGTTTGAACTCTGCTGATCTATGTTGGCCTTGACTTCCACCAACATTGTTCTTGTATTGAATATGATTGATATCAATACTTAACAAGAGATCAGTCTTGGGTGTATTCTTTGGATATTAGTTCGGCCAAGTACAGCAAATCCTTACTGAAGAAAGGCTCATTGAGTTGATATCATTCATTTTGCGAAATGTTTGAAGAAAAGAAATAGCATGCCAATCTTCTAATTAAAATCATTAGTCATGTATCTCTTTGTACAGTCACAGAAAATGAGAGAAATTGTAGTTTTCTAATGAACAGGGGTAGCCTATGGTCACTACCTTATGGCAAAAATGTCTGGTAACAGATATTCCATGAGTGACTTTGATAGTTAATTACCCTATCATTGTTGCTTCACTTGTGTGCCAGATGTTCAGAATCTCTCAGTTTGACCGTTTACCATCAACATATGAGTGGTACTCAACAGGTGAAACAAAATATCATGAATTTTGTGAACCAACTGAATGAGACCCTTTAATGCTCTCTCTTCTCTGTAGTATCATTTCAGAGGAATAGCAGCTTATGTTACGGGAGATAGTACTCACTGTGTCACCACCGGGACGCCAACCTGCTGGACATACTTCTCCATGGGTATCAGTGTATTGAAATGCTTGCAAGAGCCTCAGTGTCTCATCTACTGATCGTCCAACTGGTAAGTCATTCATGGTTATTTGTCGTAGTATACCTTTACCATCAATGATAAATAAGCCCCTATTGGAATAAACAATAACGTTAGATTACAGCAATGTTTCCTGTTTAATGGTGATAGATATTCAAGGTTAACAAATGTAACAACTATAAAATAATCAATGAATCAGCTCTGCAATCACTCAGAGTGCATTGAGAGTAATGCATTTCCAATTCTATATAGCCAACTGTGCATACAATCACAGCACAAACAAATCACTAAAAACTGCTTAAATACAAAGAATCTTAAATCAAGTCCTTGCCCTCTCCAGTATTTTGTCTGTACTGGCTTGAAGGAGGATAGGTAGTTGTGACAAACATTTTTCCCCATTTTTTTTTCTCCGTCTTTCTCCAAATTGAGTACAAGCATATCCAGTGTAAGACCTACAGAAAAAAAAAACCAGAAAGCCAAAAGGCTTTGTGATTCCTTGCTACATGGTTATATTACAACAAACATGAATTACTCACATGACAAGTATAAGATCAACTGCAGTTATTTTTCTTGATACACCACAAGCCTCTAACCCAAAATGACCTTCATTTTGGTGACCTAAGATGACCGCGACATTTGACGTCCACCAAAAGCAAAAGGAATCACCTACCCAGGCCATAAAACCCACACATCAAGTACAGTATGAGTATAACATCAGTCAACATTATCTCTGAGCTCCAAGAAACACACAGTAATCAATGCTGCTTCTAGTCTTGCCTGTTGTTACAGTAGTTGAATCAAATAACTCAACCTTACCTCATCTGAACTCAGCTTGTCTGCCATATTTACCTTAAAATTCTTCATAAACGTCCAGAATATTCTTGGGTCTCCATCGTATGGTGGAATTTCTGCCTTAGGTAATTCCAACGCTAATTTGAAACTCAATTTCCTCCTTTAACTTTTTCAATGCTTCCTCCCTCTCCTCAGTATAATGCTTTTGGCATTCCAACATCCAGCTTTCTGCTTGCTCAAATGCTTCATCAGACAACAGCCCAGCCAGATCAGCATGAACCTCTTCCATTGTCTCAAATTGGCACTCTGCCTTTTGAAAATTTTCCTTTATCCATTCTGCAATAATTTCTTCCTTGTTACAAGTAGCTTTTAACACATTCAAAGTCCTCGTAAGTTGACCCTAAGTTATGATTTCTCCTCAATATTTTTGCATCCTCCATCCTTTCCGACATTGTGAAATATGATTGAAAGCACTCCAATTTGATTGTTAAGAAACCTTGTTCTGCTACCAGCTGTTCCTCTGGATATTGATATTATCCAAATAAATGACAGAACGGATGTTTTTTTTATTTTCTTCATTTTTTTTACAAACCCATTAACATTCCAATGCATGAATTAATGCCACCTTGTCTATCTGACCCCATGACCCCCCATACCAAGACTATCTCTCTGGACAACTTATTGGAGGCCCCTCACACTAGAAGTTACTCACTAAGTTACAAATGCAGTACTGTAGCCTTAAATCTGGAGCAAAAAGCCTCTGGTGACTTCAAATGACCTTTGATCTCCACTACAAACAAAAGAGATCATCTACTTAATATGAGAAAATGTAGCCCATATGCTTTTCAACTAATTTGTACGGTAGCTTATAATAATCACAATAATGGTGTTTAGACTATTATTATTGTTTTATAGTGAAAAATTATCCCTTCCTCTCTATTGATAAGCATTAAATTTTACAGGGTCGTGAACCTGTTAATAACAGACAACCTTATCAAGTTTAAAACAAATCTGAGCCACGGATAAGGAACTATGGCAGTTTTAACATTTTTTACGTTTTATCCCATAACCTCATTAATATGCAAGATTTGGATACCAAAAACAATAGGGATCATCTACTCAATATGGGCAACCTACATGCCAAAAATGAAATTACTCAGAGTTACCCTTCACACATACACACACACGACATCAGGACTGCATAGATTCCCCTGCCTACGGCAAGGAATCAAAAAGAATGCAGAAATGCATTGTGTTTTCGATGATCTGATGAAGAGAATTTTTCTCTGAATCTGCTGTAATACCATTAGCATGTGTCACATTAAGCTACGTATGCTTTTTATCAAATATGAGATCTGCACAAGTTTCCTTTCTTGAGATCATCCATTTACATGTTCACAATTTGGCTCTTGTTGACATTGAATGAACTTTTACCTCCATGAAAGGCCGACTGGTTCTTGTACTCAATGAGATATCCCTTACCTAAATACACAGCCTTCGAATACCATTCGCATAGCCTTCAAATCAACATTCGAATGTCAATTAAGTGACTGCATGCCAAAAATGTCAGAGATCAAAACTAAATAAGTGCACAACCTTCAAAGAAGCTTACAAATGCTATATAGTCGTTCAATAACCTGCCCACAGCCAAATTATGCAAATGACTTATGAATGAAAGGTTAACATGAAGGCTATTGAATGTTATACTGAATGAAAGTGTTGAATGCTACACTGAATTCACATTCAGTATAATGAAGAATATTACAAACTATAAACGAAGGTTATGTTTTTAATGATATTGAATATGACATCTGTCCGAAATTGAAATTTTCGTATACTCAATGAGATACACCTACAATCTAATAGGGAGATCTGCCCAAGTTTTCCTTTTGAAATATTGTGCTTAACTATCTTTCACAATTTGACCCGTTGACTTCAAATGACCTTGGACCTCTACCAAAATGAACAGGAATCTTGTAATCAATGTGATACACTTACATACCAAATGTGAGATATAATGTTTACAAGTAAGCTGCCTCGGTAGGAGCAAAAGTATGGTATACTAGCTGTTCCAAACCAGGTAATACCTGATATACTGGACATTTTCGTAGAATCACTGTTTACTGTTACATATACGTACCACGGTGTTGTCATGTGGGAATGTACAGTGTATTCACATGTCTGTGTAAACAGTGTGAATTTCTCCATGATCTTTAAATCACACAGAGCCCTCTTTAACCACACAGAGCCCTCTCGAGTAAGAAAAATTGCTACAGCAATAAAAATGTGGAAGTTAAATTGCTTTACCTCAGCTAAAGCAAATTTTACCATCTACCGCATCTTTAGTAATGACCATCATCAAATGACAGGAAAATATCCACCTTATCACTTCAACTCTGCCATCAATTAAGACCTGATACCCAGCTCTGTAACAACCTTGAAAAAGTATCCATTTGTTTTCTTTTTAGCAAAATAGTGAAGAATCCCGATCCAAGTGAAAATATGCAACCGTTAACTTGAAGAAATTACGTGGTCAGTGCCTTACACATGGGGGGCTGACGATGGAAGATAACAGGATGTTTTAAGTGGAACATTAAGGAAAGCCGGTGAATTCTTTTACCCATCCCCTGTGGCTATGAGCCAATACGATTGAGCTTGGTCTCAAATGCAATGAGTTGTAGTTATGAAATTGTTTTGGTTTCTCCAAACGTTTTTTAAGTTAAATGTACAAAGTTTTAGTGTAAAATATGCCATCCAGTTAATGATGACCCAATAAGAGCTTAACAATATATGGGACAATGTAAGCACGTTTTCAAACAGATAGGATCACAATTTACTTGAAAATCTTTGTCTAGTCTGTTCCTGTTGTTCCTGTTGTAACTGAAATCTCTTACTTTAGGGAGTCTAAATCTTAACAACATTACCTGCAGTTTGCATCAACAGAAATTTGTCTGAGGAGCACAGCTGCATACAAACATGAAACATGTGCATGTACTATGAATCTATGCAACTTTAACATAGACAGACAGGTGCGCAAGTTTGCCCTCACAGCAGAGGATTGTAACACTGCACAGAATCATTATGTATATGTGGATGGGCTCAAAAGTGTGGGTGAGAGCCTTACTTAGCTAAATTTTTTTTCTCCGCTTATATGACTGAGGTTTCTTTTTGGTGAGAATTACATGGAAAAGGTTACCTAATTTTTTTTTATCAACAGGCATGTTTTCCAACTTGTAGTAACGAAATGAACTGTTATTCTAGGTAGGTGTATGGTATTTTGGAATACAGTACATCTCGTTCTCGCGTTTTGCTTTTGTTTTTATGTCTTACAAACATTGTTGCTTATTTTGATGTTCCGTTGTCCCAAAGTTTTTGTCTTTTAACTAAAATGCCAATTTGCGTTTGGTGTGCCCTGCAATATGCACAGCTTTTGTGTACACAACTGGAAGCACGTGTCTTGGAATTTTCCGTAACCCCCAATCACGGACTATTCCAATTACATACTTCTCACTACAGGGTGTATATACTGCAACAAGTAGTGTACATGTGATTCGCCAATGAAGCACAAGCCATTGTGTGAAGGTAAGAAAATTTTTGCAGTTCAGTTACGTACTCTCTGATCGACTACCTGATTAGTGAGCGGGTATCAATTGGTTTCTCCACAAAAGTTTACTTTTTACTTCGTATTATCCATTTTTCGGAGTACACCTGATAAGTTTGATATAATTGTTAGCTGTTGATTTTGATACCATTGGTGTAGGTGTCAATGTCATGCCCACATATACCTGGTATATCAATGCAGCTGATTTACAAGGTTTTCACAGTTTGACCATTGTTGGCCTCAAATGATCGTTGACTCCATTAAAATGATAGCGTTCTTGTACTCTATAAGATACACCTACATACTTCATATGACATTTGTCAAAGCTTCCCTTCTTCATACATTGTGTTTACAAGGTTTTCCCAATTTTAACCTCAGTTGACCTGAAATGACCTTTGACATCCACAAAAATAGCCTTCTTCGTCTCAATAAGGTACACCCACATCTAAAATATTAGATCTGTACAAGCTTAACTATCTTTAGATATTGAGTCAACAAGGTTTTCACTATTTGACCTCTTGTGACCCCAGATGACCTTTGACCTCCACCAAAAACAATAGGGTTCTTCCTCCCAACATGACAAACCTACATACAAAGTATGAGGGGAATGCAGCATTCCTATCTGGAGATATTGCATGCACAATGTTTCAACTATATGACCTCTGGTGACCCCACATGACCTTTGAACTTCACCAAACACTATAGAGTTCTTCCTCTTAATATGACAAACCTACATTACAAGTATGAAGAGTGTTGATCATTCCTACCTGGTGATATTGCGTGGACAAGGTTTTCACTATTTGACTTCTGGTGACCCCAGATGACCTTTGAACTCAATCAAAAACAATACAGTTCTTTCTTTTAATAAGACAAACCTACATGCCAAGTATAAAGAGTATCCATCATTCCTATCTGGAGATATTGCATCCACAAGGTTTTGACTGTTTGACCTCTTGTGACCTCAGATGACCTTTGACCTCCACCAAAAACAATAGGTTTTTCCTCTCAATCTGACAAACCTACATACCAAGTATGAAGGGTATCCATCATTCCTATCTATCTGGAGATATTGCATGCACAATGTTTTCAATATCTGACCTCTTGTGACCCCAGATGACCTTTGACCTCTACCAAAAACAATAGGGTTCTTCCTCTTAATATGACAAGCCACGAATGAAGAGTATCCATCATTCCTACCTGGAGATATTGCGTGCACAAGGTTGTCACTATTTGACCTCTGGTGATCGTAGATAACTTTTGACCTCCACCAAAAACATTAGAGTTCTTCCTCTCAATATGACAAACCTACATGGCAAGTATGAAGAGAATCCATCATTCCTATCTGGAGATATTGTGTGCACAAGCTAAGTGTCACAAACACACACACACATACATACACATGCCACCATGACTGCATAGGTTTCTCTTCTCATCAAAACCAAAATAAAAACAAGAGGGCAATCCACAGAGTTGCGTATCTCATCGCCAACATGCATTGATTTAAATACAGGGCATGCACATAGGGATTTGTAATAGTTTACTGCAACCATATCTCACAGAGACCTAGTTCGGGGAACTGGTTGTAAATGAGTGGCAAACATTCTTCAAGTACAAAATGGTGGTAAGCATCTCAATACTGATATCTACTGTAAGACAGCAAACTTAAGGTTATAGTCTGGTGCTACTAGGCTCAAGTAACGATAACTAATGGCTCAAAATTATCTTGTGCATATTACGCTAAATAACACAATTATAACATTGAGTTATTCCGTGTAGGTTAAGCTTACCGCTTAGTGGTTAGAGTTAGGGGTAGGATATAAGAGCATCCCTCTATGGGTATTTGCGCACAAGTCTCCTATTTACCTGTGCAGGAGCTGGTTCTGCTAAAATTGTTTGACTTAAAAATAATGTTCTCATAAAGGACATTATTCACGGGGGACAGTTCTGCTAAAGGTGTTTTGGCTAAAGTTAAAAAGGTTGTGTCTATTGTCCCAGATGCTGGCTCTAAGTTTGTTATCAAACAATCATATAATTTCACCAGTTTACTATAAGAGTAATATACTGTATCTTCATTATTGTGTTCATAGGAATGGCCTTGCAAAATTTAATTTTAATTTAGTTAATTGGTCTAATAGTTCTCAAGATATGCTGGGAATACAAATTTTGGGGCAAAATTTTTTTTCTAAAAAATCAGCAAATTTCACTCTTTACTACAAAAGTGATATACCTTGAATATTTCATTCTCAGGTAAGTTTCTGCAAAATTTTTCATTAAATGCTCAAATACATCTCAAGATATGCTGGAAATACCAATTTTGGGGCAAAATTGGCTTTTTTTCTAAAAAATCAGCAAATTTGACTCGATTTACCATACAACTAATGCAACTCGCACATATTGGCATCATGCACAACCTTACCAAGTTTCAACTTAATCGCTCATATGCTTTTCAAACTATTCTGGAAAAACCACTATTTGGACAGGTCCTGACACACACACACATACACATGTAGGAAGTTGTCAGGTCAGTGGCTTTACTTTGATAGTAAAACAAACACACCCACACACACATGCACGCACAGGCACGCACGCGAATTGGCACGGACACGTTTTCATTTATACCACCCAACAGGACCCTCCTGTACCCATGGTCACTCTACCATGGGGCACCCACTCCAAGCATTTCCATGGCAACCATTCTCCCATGGGTGCACAGTACAATATATAGCTCCACTAGCCAAGTGACCACAATATCTCATCTAGCCTCTATAGGGCGATGAGATAATAAAGAAAAGATGGAAAGACATAAGAATGAGAAATTATTGAAAGAGAAGGTAAAGAAAATGCAAGCTTGTGTACTTCAAAACCACCCACATCCAAGAAATAATTGCATTGCCCGTATTCAGCCTTCAAAATTCAAGTAAGCACAGTATTTATCATAAGATATACAAATTTAACAGACTTTAACAGCAGCAAACTCCCAATAATATAAGGAGTTCCTCCAAGAAAATACTGACAGTAACAATTCCTGGAGCTTACACTGGGAAGGTCAGTTTCCAGCAATCTGGCGGATATTTTTATGTAAATTTTTCTGGAATGCTCCAGCCCAACTGATGATGGCACTCCTCTTAGATACTCTTCTGACATTTTTCAGTTCACCCATAATCCAAAATTCTGAGTGTGCCAATGTAGCAGAGGTATATTGTATTTTCATATGACACTGTACCACACTCTCTGTTTATGTTTTACTAACAGGCGCCATAACTTGCAGTCCATACAGGTCTGAGCAATGAAATGAAACAGATTTTGGAAAACAGTGATGCAGAGGATTTACCTTAGAGTGTGTCCTAAGTCTTCTAAGAGAACCCCATAATCTTTGGAAATCTGATGTGTCAAGTCAGACAACAACGGTATCTTGATAGGTCCAAGTCCACCTTGCTTTCGTGGTGTTTTTATCCTGGTAGTGGAAAAACAATAAGTAACAGCAGATAGTTTATGATGCCATTCTTTGTTTGCTGAACATTGTGAACATATGATAGGTACACAGGTGAATGAACAAAGTTAGCTCAACAGCTACAACTGGGTTCGAGCAACAACTGCTTTGTGGGTTTGACAATTTACAAAACATAGAGGGATGTGGTTCCTTGGCAATATGCACAACGAACAAAAGACAACCTTTACACCATCAACGAAGTTCAAATAACTTACACTCTTTGAGGATGGTATCAATAGTCTGGTCATAAGAGCCATTCTTAATTTGGTCATAAGAACAATTCTTGTTGCATTACTACATCAAAAGTAAGTTTATTTTACCTAAAAGGTGAAAATGCTTCTAAGAGGAAGATGCAATAAGACATGTATACCTCAGGGCATTCCCTAAAAAATCTCATCAAGTTATACCTGTCACCCACCCCCACCTTCATGTAGTTGTGAGGGGACTCGTGAGATACTTGGCAGGAAGACTGGCCAAGCGTATCTCATTATCAACCTGTTGATAAGTTCACTACAAAGGGTAGCAACAATCAACCTGTGATGATCGAAACAAGTCAATGTACTGTAAGGGTTTCCTTAGTGTACCAAGTCTAAAGATGAGATGGTGTTTAGATCTGAGTCGATCAATGTCAGTACCCCTTGGGGACAGGGCACCAGTAACTGAGAAGTCAGTAATTTTACATCAATGCAGGGAGGTGGGGTTAAAGTGTGCTGCCACTGGAAAACCATTAATGTTTAGTTTTATGGAAAACAAATGTTCAGTAATACGATCTGCCAGCCTGCGCTCTGTTTCACCCATATATTACCTTTGCATATGATAATATGGATAAGACTGGACGAAATGCATGTCATGTAAAGCGTTGCTGGACTAAAGAATCCTTTGGGCCATCAATACAAAGTGCATTATTAGAAGTAACATATATTTGCAAGTCAGGCGTATTCCCCAAAACTTCCTGGTTTGGGAATTCGCTAGCGACATACTCACCTTAAATAACCTATGCATTACCGTATTGACTATGGTCTAGCATCTGGTAATTTTGCGTGTGTGTATGTGTGGGTGTGTATAACTGGTCACCACCCTTCCATAATTCCCAGACTGCAGGAGCCCAAATTAAAAGCAAATTGAAGAGCCAGTCACCAGCTAGAGTCCCCTAATGGTTAGCCATGAGTGTCGCGCCCGGAGAGAGGAAGGCGTGGCTGGAAACAAGTATGTAAAGAGATCCTGGAGGATGTAACGCTTTTAGCATGCATTCTGCAAGTCCAGAAGCAGGGAGGCAGGCCGTTATATGAGGTGAGTATGTCGCCAGCAAATTCCCAAACCAGGGAAGTTTTGGGGAATTCACAGCCTGTACTCCCTCACCTCATATAAGCTATGCATTGCTGACACAGGGGTGTCCATGGTGGGTTAGGACCTCGCCTGTGGAGATCGCAGGATGGTGCAGGTGCAGGTGTTGTCAGTAGTCGGCGCATTCACCAAGCAACATGAGACAAAGGAGGACGGCATTTTCCACACGGCCGTGGCAAGAATGTCCTCTAAAGGCATGATGTGGAACCAAGCCACCAAAATAGTGTGCCCCCGCACTTCGTGGGCCCAAACACACTCGTCCGGAGTGACCTGACGACGGATCAGGTCACGTGATAGCGTTTCCTTCAAGGCCGGAGTGAACGGGCGCTGTGGCAAAATGATGAGCCAGTCGGACGTAAGAATATGTTTCGTTTGCTTGATATACCATTTAAGCGCCCGAACCGGACAGTGCAGCTTGTCCTCCGACATTGAGGAGGCATCACTGAGTTTGGGCAGCCTAATTTCCCCCCTGGAAATTGAAAGCATTTGGTTCTTCGCAAGGAAGTGCACACCCCCGAGGGGGTCAAAGAGCATAAACCCTGCTGCAGTGGTAAAGTCTGCAGCCCCCACTGAAAAGCCCACTGTTTGGAATGATGTCCTGACAGAGGCCACCCAGCTAGCCGGAGCGATGTCAGGTCCTGGTGGTGCTGTATGCTGCTCTGCTGCATGAGCAGACCCTGGGTCAGTGGGAACAGAAAGGGTAGGTTGCACACGAGCCGAAGCAGCAATGGGAACCAGGGTTCGTTAGACCAGCACGGGGCGATGAGGAGATCCGACTGGTGTTCAGCAGACGTTGAAGGTCTGTGTGGATCAGGGCGAAAGGCGGAAAAGCATACATGGAGAGATTCGTCCACGGGACTGACAGGACGTCCATCCTCCATGCTGTAGGCACTGCGTACAATGACATGAAGGTGGGGAGATACGCGTCGGGGGGTGTGAACATGTCTACATGCGGTCAGCCGTACGGGTAAAAAATATGAGCCTGCTAGAGTTCAACCCCCGGTATCATAAGTTCCCGGGAAAGCGCGATTGCCATCACATTCTGCTGGCCCACCAGGTGCACCACCCGGAGCAGGTCCATAGAGACTGGCAGACTAGAAGGCTGTTCCAAACCTGCCAGAGCTGGGCAGCCGACTTGGTGTCTCTGTGCCATTTGATACACAACACCGTCGTGATGTCGCAGCGAACCGTGACTACATGTCTCGCAAAGGGAAAGCTCTAATGTCAGATCGCACGTGTGACAAACTCTGTTTGAAGAACATTCAGGTGAAGGGCCGCGTCGGCCAGGGACCAGACCCCTGCGACAACCTAGTTGTTCCAGGTCGCCTGAGGCAAGGTCGAGAGGCTGAACAGGAGAGCAACGAAGTGAAAATCAATCTCACAGTCACGAAAAGCTAAGAACTGCCCAGACGCGTGATGGGATGTGAAGGTACGTGTCCTTAAGGTCGATAGAGGTTGCCTACATCTCTTGGATACGAGGCGCATAATGGCTGCCGCAGTCTCCATCCGGAAGCGATGGGGTTGGACGTATAACTTGTTGAGCAGCTTTCTCAAAAGTGGCCCTTGTTGCCTGCTCGTCCTGGATTGGTGTTGGCCGGATGATGGCCAAATGATGGGGGTGGGGTGGTGAATTCGATGCGGTTACCCTTGGAGATGACCCCCAGCACGCAAGGGTTGGGCACAATCGCCCAAATGCTGTCTACCTAAACTGCCCTGCTGTGAGTAAGGCTGGTATCTGTCCTGGCCAGGCTTCCCTTTTTGGTACCGGCCCTGCCCCAAACCACTGTTGCACGAGGGACCCTGCTGATGGGATGACTGTCCCGCGGGGTTCCCTAAGCAGGACATATGCTCATCCACCTCCCTCAGTGCTCAGAGGCGCTTGGCTTCCTACCGGAGCTTGACACCAAATTTCTTGTCTCTTGTCTTGTTGAAAAGCAGTCCATTGGTGTGAAGAGGCAAGGGACTGGAAGCATTGCCCGCAGTCGGTGTCCACCCGTATGGACGCCCGTGGTGCTGTCAAGGGGGACATTCAGCGTGAGCCATGAGGCCAATGCCTCCACTGCAGAAGGGGCCTACCCAAGGGTATGACGGAGTACAGTGGCCTCGCGTTGGAACGCTTAACTGATATGTCCGTTCAACAGGTTTGCCCTTGGACTGCGTCTTGCACGTACTGCAGTTAACCGCTGATAAAAATCTCAGTGACCGGGGACAGGGAGGAGTCGGGTGAGGAGTCACATCTGTCCGAAGAGAGTTTATGGGTCCGATCGCGAGACTGTTCACTTGGTATTAGGGGAACCCTAGGAAATCACGGGGTTGCCTGGAAGACGATTCCTGAGCTGGAAGCAAACAGATCCTGGACAATCCTCGGACCTGGCGACAGTGGCCTGATTTGTGCTGTCCCTGAGGGCGGCCGGAAGAGCACGGGACAAAGCACCAGCAGGCCCGGCAGTGGCCTGCAAATGAGGACTTACCCCAGCTGCTCCAGGGGCCTCATAAGATAGGGGACACAAGGGCTTATGCCAGCAGCAATGGAGGCCTGTGTATTTGCAGGACTTACGCCCCTGTACAAGGCGACCTCTTCGCTTTCAGCAGATCTTAGGCTCCCTGATGGCAGGACGCTGAATCCCATGGTCAATACTGTATAGGTTATATGAGGTCAGGGAGGACCCGCTGTGAATTGTAGGATCCTCAAAAGGATGAAAAAGGCAGATCAGAGGATGGAGATACACAGTGAAAACTTCCCTGCAAGACCAAAAGGCTGGAAATTACAGAAAGGCAGTGTCCAGATGCATGCACAATTGCCAGATGCTAGGCCATGGTCAATACGGTAATGCATAGGTTATATGACATAACGGAGTATGCGCTGTGAATTGAGTTTCAATTAGGACACAATCTCATTCATTGCCCCATCACTCAATTATCATTTATGCACGATAGGGATATTTGAGATTGTGTATGACATTGAAAGGGGCACCTTTAAAGTAAAAGGAGAAAACTTTTGCTGGATTAATTACTATACAAAACAATTTATTTCATGGCATAAAATCCTGAAAACATGTTTTGTCTGGTGAAAATATTCTCCTGAATTTGCCGACTTTGCCGGCGGATTGTATACACTAACAATATCATTGAAATACTATAAGGCTAATTGGACATTCAACACACACTAGTGTAAATTTGTACAGTTAATCTGCTGCTCGAAGCGAGTGAAGCACTGTACTATATAAATGGGAAATTTTCAGCTCCTTGTTCACCAGCTCTGATTGAGTCGATTGAGCTATGCCCGCCCCCAAGGTTGCAACGTAGATTCTAGAATGACTGACAGTTATGAACTGAATGATATCATGTGATCAACAAGTCAATGGATCTTTTGTTGACCTTTTCCCCACGATTTTCGACAGCCAATCACAAGCTTATAATGCTAGTGGCAGGCAGGACTTTCTTTCATAGTTAATTAGATCCAAGGCTAGCGAGAAAGGGTTTTATCGTTACTTGATGCATGCCTCTCCGGAATTCCCAATCCAACATTCTCATTAATGTGGAAGAGATTTTCAATATAAATGAGGTCAATTCAGTGATGTATAGTATTTGCATAGCTCATACCTTAGCATAAAATGAATTGCACAGAGTATAACCGTTTCATTATTAATGAGATCGATGAAATGGTATGATTTTGCACCAAACTGCCTCAATCATACTGAAACTATTACTGTCCACGGGTATCGTTACTAATGGCATACCATTTCAGTGTATGTTCTGGTGACTACAGACTTTGTATTGACAGAATTAGAAATAAATATTCTGAAACAATGTATGCCATTAAATAATGCATTAGGAACTTCAAGGAAATGGAATAAGGAAGGAATAACAATTTTCTTAATAAACTGTGTATTTCAATGACCTTCTACAATCTAGCCAGCTTATTTTCTGTGTGAAGGAAAGACTAGACTCTCAATAATAACAAGAAGATGTGTAAACCTATAAATAGCATTACAGTCAACTTGTCACTCCCATTCTCAGGACTGTTGGCTTCGGCCCGACTATGTACTATTGAAAATGGAATACTGGTACATGGATGTCAGTTAATGGTTCCTTGGACTCTTATTAGCGATATTGCTGGAGTGGCTCCGCGATATGTCACCCCGGACTTGGCCCGATATGTGTCCACAGTTGTACTATGGTAAAAGGGATGAAAAAGAGTGCCAACTCTTATCTTTTAAGGGCGCCATGATGTTGCTAATGGGGTTTGTGGCAATTGTGATGCAATTTTTATCTTGAAACTAGAACCTTTTTTCTTTTCAAGGAGTACAGTTCTGAAAAACTATCTGGGCAGAGGATTTTGAAGCTGATTAAGGGAAGGGTGCAGAACTCACGTCCGCGGACCTGTGCGGAAGAAAAAACTCCTGTGCAGCAGAGCTTGACTCATTATCTCACTTGCCGTCACCCTCACTGCCGAGCGTTTTCCGAATTATGCATCAATCCACCAAGCTCTCAGTAAGCCGATTACAGGGAACAATAGCAAACCCTACAGCTCGGCGATTTCCACCAACAATGAATGGGAGGTTTTGTTCACAGCAGTTTGTGCAGACGAAGTGTAAAACACACCCAAGTGTGAGGATCATTGCCTTAATTGAAGCGAAATAAATTTACAAACATACTGCCTTGTGTCCTCTCTACAGTAATAGAATTTTCCTTCCTACAATTTCTCTGTAACATCTGTTGTCAAATTTTAAGTGTTAAATTTTGTAGTGTGTGCTAACTTTTCTTTCGTTTTCTCCTGCATATGTCTAGGCTATACATTTTGTTACATGTCATTGTGGCTCTTGCTAACAAAAGTAGTCTTAAAATTTAGGATGATTTGGATCACGATTCCCGTAACATGAAAATATGTTTGCCTAAGTTATACCATGCAATTCAGATGAAAAAGGTACGCTGACCTAACTACTGGGTAACTTTCCTGTAAGCTGCGAAGTTTCGTGAAGCCCTGAAGCATACCAGAAATTCAGGCAACGAATCCAGAGTAGGCCTATTTGTACTATTTGTGAGGGGCGGGTGGGGGTGGAACAGGGCTCTAGTCAAAGCCAGCCCATCATTGTCAATGTGACTGTTTCGTGAATCGAATGTTTATAATGGGAAGTTAGAGGAATTTGTGTGGCATTTTCATGGAGAAAAGGGTGGGGGGTTAAAATGGGTAGGAAAGGAAAATCACCATATAAAGAGGCCCGGGGGTGGCGGTTGATACTAACACAGATAATCGTTTTTAACCTTGAGAACAGGCAGGGAGTGGGTTCAGAACGGATGGGGGATACCATACTGTGAGGACTTCAACTATTCCCGTTCGATATATATGCAAAGAAAATAATGATTTACGTTATTTTCAACTCCATTTGAGTTTGGGTCAGGAGTTTGTGTTGGGTAATCGTAAGTATTATGTGGTAAAATACTTTCCAAATGTTTCATAAGTGTATAAAATTTTGGTAGCAATAACCCACCCTGTTTCATTATGAAGCATTTGCCGCAGACAAATATATTAGAAAACAACTAGAAGAGTTTTCAACACTTAGGAAAGAAAAATGTTGAAAAATCTTAGGCTTGTTGCGCTTAAGTGTGTAGGCTGGGCTCTTAGTGTGTGCGTATTTGTTAGGCAACAGGGAAAGTCCCAAACGATCATGTAGAAAACCAAGCACTTGAAACCCTTCCACTGACAGTTTGTGAATATATTGCCGATCGCTAACTTAAGGTCTTTAACACATGCCAGGAAACTTGAAAGCAGTTTCCTTCGTTTACCTGCCTAACCACAAATTCTGCGCTTATGCAGAATGAAGAAATGCGTCTATACTGTAGTCTGACTATGTGCATGAACGTTAGGCCTACACAATATTAAACGAGTAGCAGTCGCATGCAAAAGTTAGCCTAGGTCAAACATTTCCTAAGTTTCGTAGGCCTCGCTTGTTGGTGTATAATCTGAATTGGTAGTACTGTACTATCACACTCTTCTCAAACAAAACACGTACACATTATTTAGCATACACGTGTAAATTCATGCAACTTGATGCAGTGTTATTGCAATGGTAATGAAATTGTGAACAGTAAATAACTTATTGCGCAGTTACGGCAATCTCTAAGGTATGGTAACATATGTGTGAGTCGATAGAGTACGTCGTACGTGTCGAACAATGACACGCATTTCTGTTAATGCTAGCTACGGTAGTTAGCTTTGTCTAAGTGTGTCACGCGCGCCAGCGCCAATACGTGCGTAGGGCCGGCCGGCCGGCCGGGGTATGTACGGGTTCTATGTTGTATACGTAAAAAAATACGGAAGTGTCTACTGTCAATGAATATTTATTATATACTTCTGAAACGTCACGAATTTGGGAAAAACGTCACAAATTTCAGAAAAACGTTACAATTTTGGTTGTTACGTCATACATTTTAACAAATCACAGTGAACTTTTCCTTTGGATGGGTTGGACTAGGGAGGTAACAGATGACGCACTATCAACAGAATCACGACTCACGCAACGGGCCGCTTCTTTTGGTCGGTCTCCTGTACCGTGCATATGCCTAGACTGTCAATGTTCGATCACTTGTCAGATGGCTACTGTACTTGAGCTTTGGCAGTTACAAATAGATAAAGGTATCATCCGTCGGGAGATAGAGTTGAAACCCTAGATAGAGTTGAAACTCCCGATTTTTTCAACTGAAGACTGTCTTGCAAAGGGGAAGTTTTGTAATAAACACCTTATTTCAAATTTACAAGTCATGCGGTCCTTTCCACTAACTGAAACCTATAACAGACAGTTTACAAACAGGAGAAATTTTCTGGGGCAAGACTACAGATAATCTGCCAGCATTACGAGCGAGATACGTTTCCATTTTGAAAAAAAGTACAATAGCATCGTTTTTCTTTCCTTTTTTTGCAAACATTTATGATCATAATGGCTAATGACCTGGATAAAACTGGCCTTTATTTTACGTAAAACAGTGAAGGGAAAATGCAATGGTCTTGTACCTCGGACCTCGCAGCAATAATAGTCTACAAGGCTCACTGATTATCAAAAACCTTCCAACTTCGATGATTTCTAAAAATATCGAAGAGCATCATACAGTTATACTTTGTTTGGTCAACTTGGAAAAATTTCCTCATAACAACATCATAGCTTTCACTGTATCGTAATAAAACATGCAAAACAAGGGTGGAAACTCATGTTACTGCATCAAGCCAACGTTGAACTAAGCGAAAGAAATAACAAAGAATATCTCGTACTTTGTTTTAATTTTGGAGGAAGAATTTTTTTGCGGCAAGAGAAACAGACTCGCGCAATTGTGCAGCAAACACAAAATGCATCGTGTAACATTTATACTACGATTTACACTGTTAGTGTATACGATTTAAACCAAGAACGTTGTGCCAAATCAAGTTGTAATCGGCTTAGGGGATTAGTAGGGTTCCTTGGTCTGAATAGGAATCACCTTTTGATGTGTTTGAGCTATCTTTTGTTCGGATATTACTACCTGTGAATGGCCGCAAGTTTAGTGACCATTTCAGGACCAGACACGCCATTGTGTAAACTCACAGCACACAATGGTGCTAGGACTTCTGTGATCATTTAACATCGGCAAACTTCGGAGATGTGTGTGTGACGTCACTAGGAATATTCATTGCTGCAGAGCGGCAATGACTTCCCGCGACGATCCGCGGACGTGAGTTATGAACCCTTCCCTAAAGTATCAGCAAAGCCAGAGGCAATGCATGTAATGTCAAACAAGAGCCCCCCAAAATTGCTAAGCGCGTCCGATAACGTTTCATGGAGAGTTTATAGACATATTGTAAGGTCACTGATGCCTGACTTTATCTATATGTAACCCATAGTTCATGAATGAACTGGGGTTATAATATAAGTCCAGTACAGGCACCCATAGAGGGTGTATCCTAGTTTTGACAGAGTTCATGAGAATAGTACAAGACTCCTGTCATCTGACAATTAAGTGTAAAGTGGTCCTTATGTGTCTGTTCAGGAATTTAGTTATCTTATAAATGGATTACAGTGATTTACAGTATCTTAGCAAACATGGAGGAATGTGTCAATTCATCTTAGTTATCTCAAGTGTGTTGACCATCTTTAAGTGTCCCTTTAAATTTTTGTTGGTGGTCCCAGGAATCTCTGTTTGGCCAGTTTGGAATATGTTTTATGTTTTCCCTTGTTTTTGATGGAGACATGTTGTCTGACACAGGAGATGGGATTAAGCTCTATTTTTGACAACATCCCTCCCAAGAAGAGCAGGTCGTGAGAAATAGGGTTATGGCTAATTCATATTCAATCTTTGGTAACTGACCAATCCAGAGATATCATTAATTATGTAGTATGTTGCTTGGACCAATGGGAAAAGTTTACAGAAACTAGCATGGGATAGATGAGACCACATGCTAGTGGTGCTGTTTGTTGGCCTCTGAGAATAAAAGCCAATGCACTGACCCAAGCTACTCACTCTCTCTCCTACTCTCATACTCCCTCACCCAATATTCTCTCCCCCTGTAGATATTTAGTTTTCATAACCCAGTTTTCCAGTAAGAAAGTTTAAGCAAAGCTAGCAACTTCAGTGCTACACCGAGAGTCCTTTGCGAAGGTTTTCCACTTTAAAGTAAAAAGAAACCAAGGTCGTCCGTTCTAAAGTTAAAGTATTGTAGTAAGTTCCAACTTCAGTGTTTGAGCTTAAGTTTGGCTCAACTGAAGCAGCTCAAGTGTAAAGCAATTTTATTTGCTCTGCGAGCAAGTTTAATGGACAGACCAGCAGTTCAGGAGAGACGTCTTTGTTCTGAAGACTGGGCTTCATCTGTGATCTGACCAGAAGTCCACAGTGTGCTATAAATTGCACATGGTTGTTTTGTGATTGGATGAACGATCCACCTGTCATTTGTGGTTGGATCCACCCATCATTTTTGTGATTGGATCGATCAGAAGATCAATGTCTTGCTACACCTTTGCCGTATTTTTGTTTTGGAATCCAGAACTGTAAGTACTCTTTTGTAAGCTGTTTCTCCCGTCACCATCTGATGTCCACGACACTATCCCATTTAGCCAACTAGCCCGTATACGTATTGGTCACCAAGAAAATCAGAAGCAGTGACTGTGCACATTTTTTTTGTAGTAGTTAAGGTACTATGGCGCCTTAAGCTTTAAGTAAATGTCCTAATTAAAGAGTCAACTGTTAGTATTGTTCTGTATTTGTTGACTGGTAGCCCTGTCCTTTGTATGGAGTACATGAATTGTATGTTTACAGTGTAATAGGAATTGTAGAGTTTGATCATTGTTTGGCATCAGACACTATACTGCCACAGTTATAGTATTTCAATTCAGGTGTCATTATCATCCTTTGCATGAGTATAAGGTACATCACAAGTTGAATTTGTTTCATGTGAATGTGAATTCCACTAAACTTGTAATTACTGAATGCAACATAATTACCAGAGTAGTCTCTGGAAAGTGTGTTACACTAAATTGTAGTACAAGTTGAGTTCGTTTGTACCATCGTATTGCATGACAGGTTGTGTGGAGCGAAAGTAATGCCCTTGCACTCAGTCCAATACAACTCATTATTTTAATCTTAAACTCTGTGTTTGTGTCCTTTGTCAGTGTGCACCACTCTAGCACCAGTATTTGAGAGCATTTTCGACGGTTTCATAATCCAAGAATCAAGAGTAGATTTGGACCCCCAATCCACTTCATTTTCGCTTGGCCCACTTGATATAAATGTTATTGGCAGCCCTGTTGGTATTTCGCTACACTATACCTGGGCTACATCTAATTGGCGCCCAACGTGGGGCCATATTTGGATTGTGCTATATTTGTGTAAGTTGTTGTATTTGATATGCTGGTGCAGGTGGTGATATTGCAGAGGACACAGAGTTTAGTTGTTTAATTTCATTATATTACGATACATTAGTACTAAGTATTAACGATGTCTTGTGATATCATTATTGTTGGGTTGCCATTGGTAATCAAGGAGGTTGAATTGAGGAAGCATCTTGGGGAATTAAATGATGATTTATTAACAGATATTTGTATAGGTGTTGATCCTGTGACAGGTAAAAACACTGGCAGTGCCAGGTGTACCTTTGTTAGTCACGATGTTGCAAAATCAGTTGTTGACTCCTACAACAAATCCGTGCTGGGTGAACATGAGTTAGATATGAAAATCGCAACTCAGGATGCCTCCTCAACAACTTCAGCAACCCCCAGTCAGACCATCCCCATTGCAGAACTAGTTAAAGCTTTGGAGTCAAAAGGTTTTAGAGTTTCAAAACCTGGTACTGATTTCTCAGTTGAGCATAGGCCTGGGGAAAGGAGGTTTCCCACAACCACTTTCCAACCCCCTAAAATCTCCCCATTCAGTGGCGACCCCAAGCCAAAACTGGGGGAAAGTATGTTTGAAACTTGGCAGTATGAGGTGTCATGCCTTCTCAAGGAAGGGGCATATAGTCGAGAAATTTTAACCCCCATTGTGTGAAGATCCCTTAGGGGGGAAGCAGGCGAGATTGTCCGGTACATGGGGACGGAGGTTTCGATCGAGGAGATCATTAGGAAGCTGGAAGGATTATATGGTACAGTTGAGACTGGGGCTGTTCTTTTGCAGCAACTGTATCTCTCGAGGCAAAACCAGGATGAGTCAGCAGCAGCTTTTGGATTGCGCCTGGAGCTGCTGCCAAACAAGGCCAAAGAGCGGGGTGCGCTTTCCAAGGAGGCGCTGGGGGACACTTTGAAAATTGTCTTCTGGCAAGGCCTCAAGCAAGAGCGCCTAAAAAATGTCATCAGGCACAAAATAGAGCAGGTCGATTCGTTTGACCAAGTCATGCGTCTTGTCAGGTCAGCGGAGCAGGAACTGGCAGAGTCCGCACACACCCAATCAGCCCCAAATCCTAAAAGGTCCCCCAAAATGATCCGCAGCCAGGTGGTACAGCAACCATCCCCCACTGAAAGGACTGACGATATGGCATCAATCCTGAAAAAGATTGATGATCGACTTAGCAGGCTGGAGAAGAAAATAGGGGAAGGGCAGAGTAAGACACAGGAACTTCCTAAGGTAAGTACTGGAGATAGGGGGAAGGGGGGTCCCAAACGAAATTATGAGAGCTATAAATGTTTTCGGTGTGGTCAGCAGGGGCATATCGCCAAGGGGTGCTCTAATAAACCCACCAATGAGCGGTCAGCTGAGCATTTAAACGCTCAAGGCACCTCGCAAGGGGGCAACCAATAGCAAGGTGCCAGGAAACAAAGGCAAGCCAAAATTGCCCCATACAAAATAAAGTAACTGATGTGATGGATAGGCTTGTTGGTCCTGCAAATGAAAGCAGTGCCATAATAAATGGTAAGTACTCCAAATGTTTACTTGACACTGGTTCTCAAGTTACCACTTTAACATTATCATTTTATGAGGAGAATCTTAATGAAATTCCTCTAAGACCTTTAGACGAACTTTTGTATTTGGAAGGGGCTGGTAACCAGGACGTGCCTTACTTTGGATACATAGAGGTGTCCATAACCCTTCCTGAAGAACATAACATTAGTGGAAAAGTATTTAATATCCTTGCACTAATAGTACAGGATGGTAAGTACAACAAAAATGTACCCTTATTAGTAGGAACAAACCTTATGGTGGAATGTAGAGAAGCTTACAGGGAAAAGTTTGGTCCAAGATTCCTCCAGGTCAGGTCAATTACCACCCCCTGGAGGATGGCCTTTGAATTTTTAAAAGAGAAGGACCGTATTGAAAGGAAAGTGGGGAGATTGTGCTCCATCAAAGCACAACTTAAGAATCCCCTGGTAATTCACCCTGGCCAAACAAAGGTTGTTTGGGGCAGTGGTGCAGGTAAGTGGACCAGAAGAGACTTATGTATTCCTGTAGTCACAGAGCCACCTAGAGTTTTGCTTCCACATGGACTGAATGTCAACTCAATGTTTATTAAGTAAGGTAAAAACTTTGGCAAAAAGGTTCCAGTATGTCTTCATAATAATTCTTTGAATTCCATTGCAATTATGCCCAAGATGGTAATTGCAGACTTGCATTGTGTGAATGATCTAGGTGACTCTGCTGATGCTTTAGCTTCTGCAGTTGCACAGAGTGCGGTCACTGCACAGGTGACACAGGTAGGTAAAAATGAGAGAGGGCATGTTGATATTTTAGACCTGTTTAGCTTTCAGGATTCGGCGGCTAATCAGGACGACATAATTAGGCTGAAGTCCCTCATTTCAAGACATAGCCATGTATTTTCTAAGAATAAGAATGATTTAGGTTACACTTCTGCGGTGGAGCATGAAATTCCATTACATGACAATACACCGAATAAAGATCGTTACCGTAGGATAGCACCTGCACAGTATGACGAAGTACGTCAGTGTCTAAAGGAGATGCTAGAGTCAGGCGCAATAAGGGAGTCTCATAGCCCTTATGCATCCCCTATTGTTGTGGTGAAGAAACGTGATAATTCCATTCGACTCTGCATAGATTACAGAAAGTTAAATAACAAGACGATAAAAGATTCATATGCCCTCCCCCGTATAGAAGAATCTCTAGATGCCCTTGAAGGAGCTCAGTGGTTCAGTTCACTTGATCTGCAGAGTGGATACTGGCAGATAGGAGTAGCAGAGCATGATAAGGCTAAAACTGCCTTCACCACACCAATGGGTTTCTTAGAATGTAACCGTATGCCTTTCGGCTTGACCAATGCACCCGCCACTTTTCAATGTCTAATGGAAAAGTGTGTAGGGGACATGAATTTTAAGCAGTGCTTGGTATATCTTGACGATGTGATTATATTCTCTAGGATCATAGATGAGCATCTAGAGCGATTAGCAGCGGTGTTCAAGAGGTTAGGTGAATATGGGCTAAAACTAAAGCCTTCAAAATGTAGTTTTTTAAAGAGAAGTGTGAAGTATTTGGGCCATGTTGTCTCAACTGATGGCATACAAACAGATCCAGAGAAGACAGAGGCAATTAAAAATTGGCCAGTGCCTACAAACGTCAAGGAGGTCAGGTCATTTTTAGGCTTTGCAGGATATTACAGACGATTTGTTAAGGATTATTCAAAGATTGCAGCCCCCCTGCATGCTTTGACAGGGGGTGAATCTGTAAGAGGCAAGGATGGTAAGTATAGGTCTAAGGCCCCTGCTTGGGCTTGGTCCCCAGAGTGCCAGGTGGCATTTGATACCTTAGTTGAGAAGCTTGTCTCACCGCCAGTGCTTGCATATGCTAATTACAATTTGCCCTTCGAATTACACACTGATGCCAGTGGTGGGGGTTTGGGGGCAGTATTGTATCAAGAAGGCCCGGACGGCAGAAAGCAAGTAATTGCCTATGGCAGTAGGGGGCTTCGTAAAGCAGAGAAAAACTATCCGGCACACAAGCTACAATTCCTAGCTTTGAAGTGGGCAGTGACTGATAAGTTTAAAGACTATTTGCATGGGAGGGAGTTTACTGTATTGACAGATAATAACCCTCTCACCTACGTTTTGAGTTCAGCCAAGCTGGATGCTACAGGCCATCGTTGGCTAGCAGCACTGTCTGCGTATAACTTTAATATTATGTACAGAGCAGGCAAGCAAAACATCGATGCAGATGTATTGTCTAGAAACCCTGCATACGAGTATGATGAACAGACTACTTTAGCCAAAACCGACTCACAAGTATTTAAGGCCCTTTGTCAATACCATAGGGTGGATTTATCTTATGAGGAGGCTGGTAGATTGCGGGGACCCCTGGCAGAGGCGGTTGCCATGGGTCATGGTGCGGTACCTGGTCCGGTTATTGGGTCATCTAGTATACTGGGTATGGGCTCAATAGACTGGGTGAAGGCGCAGGGTGAGGATAAAAGTATTACTAGAGTACTGGACTATCTTCACTTACGGCATAAACCAAATAAATTAGAAAGAGGTAAGGAAGGTCATGTTACTTTGTCTATCCTGAGAGAATGGGATAAATTATGTCTCTATGACAACATATTGTATCGTGTGAGGCGCGAGTCCGATGGTTGAACTATCCGCCAGTTGGTACTCCCTGAAGCTTACCATGGTACTGTTTTGAAATACATCCATGATGACATGGGCCATCTTGGTATAGAACGGGTGTTTGACCTTCCAAGGTCAAGGTTCTTTTGGCCAAATATGGCAAAGACCATTGATAATTATATTAAGACCTGCAGTAGATGCTTGAGGTTTAAGAAAACCCCAGTTCAATGGACAAAGCACCACTGGTAAGTATCAAGACAACTGAACCATTAGAACTAGTGTGTATGGACTTCCTTTCTTTGGAAGAGAGCACAGGTGGGTATACCAGTATACTTGTGATAACAGATCACTTCACCAGGTATGCTCAGGCCTTCCCAACCAGGAACCAGACTGCACAGACTACGGCTAAGATCCTTTTTGAAAATTTCATCGTACATTATGGGTTCCCAGCAAGGCTTCATTCTGATCAAGGTAGGAATTTTGAATCTCATGTGATTAAAAACTTATGCCAATTTGCAGGCATAACCAAAAAGCGAACTACGCCATACCATCCCCAAGGGAATGGACAATGTGAGCCTTTCAATCGCACACTGTTGTCCATGTTAGGAACTTTGCCTGATAACCACAAAAAGGACTGGAAAGCATATGTATCCCCACTGGTTCATGCTTACAATTGTACCTGACATGATTCTACTTCATTTTCCCCACATTATCTTATGTTTGGAAGGCACCCACGGCTTCCCGTGGATCTCTATCTAGGGGTTAGAGACAATTATGAAAAAGTTTCATCTGAAGACTATGTGACAAACTTGCGAGATAGACTGGACTATGCGTACCAACTGGCTTCGGAGAATGCGCAAAAACAGGCCCGAGGGAACAAAGAGCTTTATGACAAAAAGTTGCGCGAAATGCTCCTGCGGCCTGGTGACCGTGTACTGGTCAAACGAGTTGGCATGAGGGGTAAGCACAAATTAGCTGACTATTGGGAAAAAGAGGTGTATACGGTGGTAAAACGGGTCAATGATGATGTACCTGTTTATGTAGTCAGGCCAGAACAAGGTCTTGGTCCTGAGAGAATACTCCATCGAAACCTCCTTCTTCCTCTACAGTCATTGCCAAGACCCCGTCCCGCAAGTTCCAGTGTTACTGAATCTCCCGTCCCCAGGAAACATCCCATTCCTAGTCCTAGGTCAACTGGGAATTCAGAAGTGGATGCATTTCCACTAGTTGATGAGGATGATGACGATTTATTATGGATGGTTAGAAATGAAAATGTTCAACATGGTAATGGAACAGATGTTGTTGAATTAGCTAAGAGCTCTTCGCTTAGCCCTGATGCATTAGAATTTCAACCAAGGGAAAATTGTCTTGATAGTATTGATACAGGTTCAGCTGAGAAGCTAGCAGATCAAACTGGTGGGCAAGATACCAGTAATGAGGTAGCAGACAATGAACCAGTTATTGAGGAGTCTGGTGAACTAGAACAGCCAGTTGTTGAAGCCAACATAGACCTAGAGGAAAATACATCTGATAGTGATGTTGACCCATTACACTGGGTTCGAAGGTCCTCGAGGGTTAAGAAACCAGTAGATAGGCTTGGTGTAGTAATCCATAAGAAGGCTGTTGTTCCAGAATGGCAACAAAAAATGGATTACTTAGTTGGTGTCATAGAGAAATTGTCGGCTAACGGTGTAAATAATCTTGGGGATCCAGTTTTACAAGACATATTACAGATTATGAAGAGTTGTGAAACCTACAGTTATGTGTTATTTTATGTAAATAAATAACCTTATGTAAATGACTAACCTTAAATATTTAAGGTGGTGCTTCAGACGGAAGCCGGTTAAGGACTCTGGTTCTGACTGGTATGATTACCTCATATGTGAACAATGTGGTAAAGGTTTTTTCGTTTAATAACATTGAGGACAATGTTGCATTTTAGCAAGGGAGGGTGTAACCCATAGTTCATGAATGAACTGGGGTTATAATATAAGTCCAGTACAGGCACCCATAGAGGGTGTATCCTAGTTTTGACAGAGTTCATGAGAATAGTACAAGACTCCTGTCATCTGACAATTAAGTGTAAAGTGGTCCTTATGTGTCTGTTCAGGAATTTAGTTATCTTATAAATGGATTACAGTGATTTACAGTATCTTAGCAAACATGGAGGAATGTGTCAATTCATCTTAGTTATCTCAAGTGTGTTGACCATCTTTAAGTGTCCCTTTAAATTTTTGTTGGTGGTCCCAGGAATCTCTGTTTGGCCAGTTTGGAATATGTTTTATGTTTTCCCTTGTTTTTGATGGAGACATGTTGTCTGACACAGGAGATGGGATTAAGCTCTATTTTTGACAACATCCCTCCCAAGAAGAGCAGGTCGTGAGAAATAGGGTTATGGCTAATTCATATTCAATCTTTGGTAACTGACCAATCCAGAGATATCATTAATTATGTAGTATGTTGCTTGGACCAATGGGAAAAGTTTACAGAAACTAGCATGGGATAGATGAGACCACATGCTAGTGGTGCTGTTTGTTGGCCTCTGAGAATAAAAGCCAATGCACTGACCCAAGCTACTCACTCTCTCTCCTACTCTCATACTCCCTCACCCAATATTCTCTCCCCCTGTAGATATTTAGTTTTCATAACCCAGTTTTCCAGTAAGAAAGTTTAAGCAAAGCTAGCAACTTCAGTGCTACACCGAGAGTCCTTTGCGAAGGTTTTCCACTTTAAAGTAAAAAGAAACCAAGGTCGTCCGTTCTAAAGTTAAAGTATTGTAGTAAGTTCCAACTTCAGTGTTTGAGCTTAAGTTTGGCTCAACTGAAGCAGCTCAAGTGTAAAGCAATTTTATTTGCTCTGCGAGCAAGTTTAATGGACAGACCAGCAGTTCAGGAGAGACGTCTTTGTTCTGAAGACTGGGCTTCATCTGTGATCTGACCAGAAGTCCACAGTGTGCTATAAATTGCACATGGTTGTTTTGTGATTGGATGAACGATCCACCTGTCATTTGTGGTTGGATCCACCCATCATTTTTGTGATTGGATCGATCAGAAGATCAATGTCTTGCTACACCTTTGCCGTATTTTTGTTTTGGAATCCAGAACTGTAAGTACTCTTTTGTAAGCTGTTTCTCCCGTCACCATCTGATGTCCACGACACTATCCCATTTAGCCAACTAGCCCGTATACGTATTGGTCACCAAGAAAATCAGAAGCAGTGACTGTGCACATTTTTTTTTGTAGTAGTTAAGGTACTATGGCGCCTTAAGCTTTAAGTAAATGTCCTAATTAAAGAGTCAACTGTTAGTATTGTTCTGTATTTGTTGACTGGTAGCCCTGTACTTTGTATGGAGTACATGAATTGTATGTTTACAGTGTAATAGGAATTGTAGAGTTTGATCATTGTTTGGCATCAGACACTATACTGCCACAGTTACAGTATTTCAATTCAGGTGTCATTATCATCCTTTGCATGAGTATAAGGTACATCACAAGTTGAATTTGTTTCATGTGAATGTGAATTCCACTAAGCTTGTAATTACTGAATGCAACATAATTACCAGAGTAGCCTCTGGAAAGTGTGTTACACTAAATTGTAGTACAAGTTGAGTTCGTTTGTACCATCGTATTGCATGACAGGTTGTGTGGAGCGAAAGTAATGCCCTTGCACTCAGTCCAATACAACTCATTATTTTAATCTTAAACTCTGTGTTTGTGTCCTTTGTCAGTGTACACCACTCTAGCACCAGTATTTGAGAGCATTTTTGACGGTTTCATAATCCAAGAATCAAGAGTAGATTTGGACCCCCAATCCACTTCATTTTCGCTTGGCCCACTTGATATAAATGTTATTAGCAGCCCTGTTGGTATTTCGCTACACTATACCTGGGCTACATATAATTTTGATAACAGGATAAAAGTAAATATTCAAAATGTTTCTAAAATGGACAAATGTTCCTCTCTTTTCACATGAAATAATTTCATATAAATGGTATCAATCCAATGAATTTTCACAGATCTCTTTCAGTCATTAGAGGGAATTTTTCTTGAAATGGAATCCATAAATCCTGTTGTACTCACCTTGTACACGTTTCGTTCGACCACGCTTCTAGCAAGATATGGCTGGATGCTGTACTTACTTCCCAAGTCCCAGTCCGTTACTAAATATCTGCACAGTGCACATTGTGCACATATAGGCCACTTACAAAGCCATTATGTTGTAAGTTCATTTTGACAAAGCTGTAATATATGCTTTTAACTTTTCGCAGATTTGTCATGTGATACTGTTATAATACTGCTTATAATATATTCCATCATTGTTTAAAACTTTGACTGAGGGGTTACAAATGAAACACGCAAAGTCGTTTTGCAAACTTTATTCTCTTTCAAGTTAAAATGAACATCACAAGTGTAACGTTAGGTCTAACGTTAGGCCTACTTTTGCGGTACCGTTTGGTACCGTTGTCGGCAGTATCTCTGTACCTTTTAATTGGTGGAACATGTCTTCTGAATTTCAGCCATTTCAAACCATTTGCATTCATCTTCTTGATGTTTTGAAATGAACTTCTAATGGGCAACGTGGTAAGTTCAAACTTCCCACCCACAGAGTTCCTAACACTATGCATGTATATAAAGGGCGCAGCCATTATGATGTAATTGACTGTGATCTCTGTGGCTTGTGACGCAGTCGACGACCAACCATGATTAATGTAATTAACCTACATAATTAGTTATTAGACACACTGTGTATTCAATGTGGCTATCACAAGATAAAATAGGTAATCGATAAGACAGCAATAAAACACAGAAGGAGAGGAATTTTCCATCAAACGGCACCATTACACAGTGTGAGCTGGTGCAAACAATACCTTAAAGATAAAGAAAATGTAATCTTTAGCAAGTACTAAGTGAACCTTTTCAGAGACAGGGGAATAAGCCATGTAATTACGAATTACGTAGGACAGTCAGGTTGGTCGTCGTGGATTAGAGCTGGTCGTCGACTAGGTCACAAGCCACAGAGATCATCTGTTGCCCATTAGAAGTTCATTTCAAAACGTCAAAAATATGAATGAAAATGGTTTGAAATGGCTTACATAAGTCAGAAAACATGTTCCTTGACTGGAATTCCCCTTTAAGAATTTGCACAACTGTTGGTCAAAAGTTAAACGAAAACTCAATTTTTTCGACAAATCCTTCAACACACCAGCAATAAGTAGAAACTTTCCATTTAAAAGTGTGGAATGCCTTATCGAAGTAAAATTTGAAATGGAACAAAAATCACGATCAGTTACTAACCGTTTTTTTCCTAGTAAACGGTTTTTCTGTTTCTTGGAAATTCCAAAAACCAAATCAAACAAAACCGGTTTTAACTGGTTTTCAAACTAAAACCGATTTTCCGAACAGCCTTACTGCATGATAGGAAAAAAAATGCCATTTCTTGTTTGCATTCAAGATCACAGAATAAGGGGGGTAAATCCGACCAAAATTTTGAAAGTTTGGATTGACAATAACTCCCAACAACTTATATGAATGTTATAATCAAGGAAAAAACCAAGAAACTGAAATAATTTGTTGAACTTATTCACCATATTTATTACTTTGGACATGTAATGAATAAAATTGATACCATTCATCAGTCTAATAATTTTATAGTCTGTACTGGCAATCAGAATTAAGTGGTCATTTTTGGCAATAGTGTCGATCCACTAGAGAGAAAACTTACAAGTTGGAATAAGTCCTAGATCTTGTGATCTATACTGATCACTCATGTTTGGTTATGTACTAGGAAGGGCACATACAATATCAACCAACAGATTCCAAATGCTGCAAACTGTTCATTCAAAATAAGCAAGATCAAATGTTGCTAATTTAATGTCAGTCCAATTAAAGTGTTACATAAGCAAAAATTAATGTTATCCATTGTTCTCTAGATATGGTAATTCACTTGAATATCCTTATATCATTGCACATCTTACCTACAGTTTAGTAACTTGGCAGAGACTTAACAGCTTCAGTCTTTACCTTGACGACAAAACTGAACTTCTAGTGATGTCTGTCCCCTAGCAGTTGTGTTGGCAAAAAGTGACATTAGTAACAAACAGTTTTTTAGTAGTTGCACATAAAGTACTTTAGACCTTTTTGGCTTTTTTATTGCTTTGGGAATAATGATTAGGTGCATATATTGCCACAGTAATAAAAATGTTTGGCTTTTTTATTGTTTTGGGAATAATGTTTAGGGCATATGTATTGCCACATTAATGAAAAAGTAACTGCCAATCATGTCCAAATATTTTATATAAGACTACTAGTTTTGGACGGAAAAGTTACAATAGCAACAACAGTGCTTTCCATCCAAACTGAATTATCATCAACATAAAGGCATACATCATACATTTTTATAATTTGTAACATGCTATTATCTTTTACCAATGACACTAATATGAAACAGAAATGAATGTTTGGAAACGTTTTTGTTAGTGAACAGAGAAATAAAGGTACGCAAAATGTTGCTAATGTAACTCTACATCTTTTCACTACAACACTGAAAGTAGAAATATTTTGGTACTTTGGTACAACCAAAGCAGCAATTGCGAGAAGTCAAGTGAAGGTACTACTGTACAGCATGAGTGTAGTCCTTCTGAAATTTTGCATTTTCAACCTTAGATGAGTGAACGCAACAGCAAAATAACACTATTCTTCCATAATATCATCAATCCTCTATTCATGATGTTTTATGCGTCCAACAGTTTCATAAGCAACACCTATAAGTTTCACAAATGTGAAAACAGGTGTTTTTTATTTTCACACTTATTGTGTAGTCCCTTTGCAAAGTGTGAATGGATTATGCAAATTTAAGAACTGTCTTGAGAAATAATTTGGAAATTTAAAACATTCATGGATGATAAGTTTAAATTTTGTCTATCCCAAAGTTACATTAGCAACACCTTGTCTGTCCAAAAGTTACAATAGAAACATTGGGCTTTAAAAACAAGAATTCAGAAATGCATTGTGGTTTCAGTGATCTGATTAAGAGAATTTTTTTTCTGAATATGATATAATAGGATTTGTATGTGTCACATTAAGCTACATATGCGTTATACAAAATATGAGGTCTGTACAAGCTTCCTTTCTTGTGATCATATCTACATATTCACAATTTGACCCTTGTTGACATTGAATGACCTTTTACCTCTATTAAAGACCAATTGGTTCTTGTGCTCTATGAGATACAACTACATATTGAATATGACATCTGTCCTAGCTTCCCTTGAGATAAGATGTTTACAAGAATCCCATACTGTGACCCTGTTGACCGCAGATGAACTTTGACTTTTACCAAAGGCAATGGAATTTTTGTATACTCAATGAGATACACCTAATACTGGCCCTTTTTTCTGGCCTTTTTGATCAATGAGGTTTCTTTTTGGCGGCAATTACAGGGAAAAGTGTAACTTGATTTTTCTACCAATAAGCACTTTTCCAAGGCCACAGTAGTGTAAGAGAGTTATCAAACCATGTGAACTTGTGAGTGTTGGCTACAGTACCTACCAGACACCATAATGCATAAACTACATTAGAATTTAATGCGGCATACAATGTGAGCACCTTACAACTTACTTAGAAAATAACTATTCCTGTGAATAAATACCCTTATTTTTTAATCATGATCAATATTTTTCAAGTTATATACAAAAGCTTAGGCCTGCCTTAGGTCTTCATATTCAATTATCTGCAGAATGACAGCTGTTGGACATTTGGACTTATCACAACCCACAGAAATACAAATATGAATGCATACTTCTATGATCAACAACCTTAATGATGCCAATGGTCTGCTACTTCAAACCTTTAGTATAAACATTTTAAAGTGACTAGGATCAAGTGAACAAAGCAAAAAAAAAAATATTTAAATGTTCCTTGAAAAACTCTGAAGCCTGCAATTTACAAAAAGTCGTTTGTTCCCTGTAATACAGAAATATCAATTGCCAAGGAGGCTTGGCAACTGGATATACCAACCAATACCTTAGGATATCATTACTTAAAATTTCAGAAGGCTGTACACGATCTTACCTGATTTTTTCATGAGACTTTGAGGGACATTTAAACTTCAAAGATGTATGTAATAAGTTTACTCCATGATTTTTTTCCGATTGAACTTTCTTGTTTTCGCCCGATACAATAACATTTTTCAACTTAGAGCTGAAATTTATCACAGATTTCAAATGGTTCAATTGCTGAGTTTCCAGGGGCTTTGCCTCTGGGACCCCCACTTGGGCTTCATCCCTGGACACCACAAGGGGCCCTATGGTGGGCCCCTTGACCCCATAGTGGCATGGCAATTGCTTCATGATCGAATGGTGCCACGATAGGTCTGCTGGGTAATCCGTCTACATTGTACTTAGCCTCCTGGGAAATTTACACTTTTTCCAACCCTGGTGACAAACCTACATACCAAGTTTGTTTGGACTTAGAGCATACCCAAACAAGTGTCACAGACACACACAAACATGCACATGCCAACCTGAGTGCATAGGTTCTTATGCTGATGTGAGAAACCTAAATTGAAAAAAAAATTGCTCTTTTTCCTATCTACTGGAGGATAAATTTATAGATCACTGTTCACCACAAATCTGTTGAACAGATTTGCTTACACCCAAAATGTCAAATGTTATGCAAGAGTGTATACTACAACTACATATCATCCTTCAAGGGTTTTTATCAAAAATAGACAATTGTAAATATCAATCAGAAGGAGAGGTACCTTACCATGCAAGATGTGTGAACTGAGAATCAACAGAGATTGCAACAACCTCAGTATTCAGTTTCTTGAATTCTGTTACACGGTCACTGAAGGCAATGATTTCTGTTGGGCACACAAATGTACTGGGAATGAAAGAAACATTTGGAAAATAATCTTCCTCATTGAATATTTACTCTTATTGTGCACAGTATGTGCAAAATGCCATGGTTAGTGGCAAAACAACGCAAGAACATGTAGGCAAAAACTTGTAACTGTGTAAGGGGGGATTTTAGAGATCAAGTTAATGGTTAAACATATCCCTGTGCAATGTGCTTCTTACAGGTCAAATTGCATAATCTGGTCACTGAGGTTAAAGCAGGTTGTCAAGACTACTAACAACAGCACACAGAGCACCTTGTGATGACTAATGAGGAACAGTAACAATATTATTTACAACTTGAGATGCTGACTTGTTCAACATTGCTAACTATAGCAAAACAAACAAAAGCAAGACATCATGATAATTAAAATACTGTACATGTACAATAACAGGTGATGACTAAGAATCACCACTACCAGATTTCTCTAACTTAGTGATATATATCATATACAGCCTGACTCATGTGTTCTCAAGCAACCTTTTAACCTTCACAAATCATAGATTTCTGACACTCCATATGCAGTGTGTTGTACCTACATATCAAATTTGAGATTTGTCCAAGTTATTGGACCCTCTCATACACTATATATTAAAGGGGCTCATTGAGCTGATATCAGTAAAGATTGCGGTGATTTTGAAGGGCATAGACACATAACAAAACTTACAAATTAGCATAATTAGTCAAGTTTCACATCCAATAGTTATACGAAAACTGTCAATTTGTTCGAATTTTTGACCGTTACTTGCTCTGATTGTGTGCATGTGAATGTACTAATGTGAAAATGTCTGGTCACAAAGTTTCAAACACCAAACTTAATCGTTGGTTTCTTACTCATTAATGTTCCAATGTATGGAAAACTTTGGGATCCTTTTAGTTTGACTGTTTGTCATTAGTATGTGAAGGAAACTTGCCCGGTTTAGAAAAATTGAGTGACTTTCACAAAACAACTCAATGAGCCTCTTTAACAATATTCTTCAAATTCACCCTCTTCATCCTGAATGATCTTTCAGCTCCACCACAAGAACCAGAAAGCAGACTGACTTTGTGATTCCTTGCAGGCATGAAAAACAAATGACAATACCCACCACTTACACATCTTGAAACACTATGTCTATAACGTTTCAAACTATGGCCTCCACTTACTTCATGTGACCTTTGACCTCCATAAACACCAGACAACGGGCAGTATGGTTCCTTGCTTTTGAAGACTATTTTAACTGTACCACTTAATCTAAACAAAGATACAAGTAGGCCTATAAGATTAATCCATGATTTTGACATCCACAAAAATTTGGGCCCCAATTTATCACTCAGAATGCTGATCAGCAAAAGGCACTCCAGTATGGTATCATAGTACTGTGCTGGAACAGAAAGTGAAAGGAATTTGTGATTCCATGCCAATATTTATGAAAAACAAAGGGCACACCAACATACCAATTTTGTTCCAAGTTCAATCACCTTACTATTCTTGAGATACCATGTCTACAAGGTTTTCAAGCTATGATTTTGGCTGACCTCAAGTGACCTTTGACCTACATAATAAATAAGAGACCATCTACTCATCAAGAGCTGCTAATGCTAACAGTTTGAAGTTCCAGCAACACCTCAAATAACCTTTCACCTCCATAAAAACTATAGGGTTACACATTAAGATCCCAAAACTTACCTGGTTTGGTTATTTACGAACGACTCACTTACCTGTCTCAGCATAACAACTGCATTCCTATCTACCATGCCAAAAGTCCTGGTAACCTTCAAAATAGCTTATAGAGCCGTTGGGCTCAATACCGGACTAGCACCTCCTTCTAATGAAGCCATGGTTAATCCTGATGTGCCAGGGGAACAGAATGGTAATGCAAGATGACTGGAGGGATGGCCTAGGCCAACCCACCCAGCAGTCCAGCCCTCTTCCCCAGGAAGACATACCGCTACCAGAGGAGGAAGATTTCAGCAACTACTTCTAGCTCTCCTTCCAAAGCAACCCTTGTAAGAGCACAGAAATGCACATGAAGGTATATACAGGTATGCAGAAAGAAACATGAAGGTATATACAAATATACATCTAAATACATAGAAGTGCAAGGGCCCCACTAGGGATATGACCGGCACCACCCCCATACCGGTACCGCCGGCAATCTCTATGACAAAGCATAACAGTAACAAGCATGATAAATACTTGCATGACAATTGCATGAAAATTAATGAAGGGCAGAAGCCCAACTCACTGTAAAAAACTGTAACAATGAACCTGCCGACGTTTCAGAACAGATGTGGTCAGGCAGTCAGTCTTAAAGTCAGGCAACCAAACTGCTGTCACTGGTATATCAAGCCTCCCGGTGAGGGAAGAGGAAGTGAGACAGGTAAGTGAGTTGTTTGTAAATGACCAAACCAGGTGAGTTTTGGAATATTTCCTTCATTCCTCACTTACCTGTCTAACCATAATGACTGCACTGAGTGGCACTGTTACAGTGGTGGGAGGCCCGAGGGTCTTTATCTCTAGGATATGCATTGTAATTTGGATGATTTTATTATGATGACTTTTATGAATATGATATATGACTGATATGCATCATGTCTAAACATGCACAACTTCATGTTACAGTTACAGTGATGCAACACCTACACATAACACATGAAATCATAACGTCAAGCTTTCCTCCTTGAGATATCGTATTTACTAGGTTATCACAATTTTAACCCCTTTGACTCCAAATGAAATTTGAACACCACCAAAACCAATAGGGTTCTTCCACTCAATGTGAGGCACCTACACAGTACATACGAGATCTGTCAATGCTTCCCTCGTTGACATATCCTGTTCCCGTGGTTTTCACAGTTTGACCCCTGTTGACCGCAAATGAACCCTTCACCTCCTCAAAAAGCTATAAGGTTCTTCTACTCAATGTGGTACACCTACATACTAAATGTGAGAACTGTCCAAGCTTCTCTTTTTGAGATATCATATTTACAAGTTTTTCACAATTTGAACCCTGTTGAGAATAATTTGACTTTGACCACTACCAAAAACTATAAGGTTTTAATCATTTTAGCTCACTTACATACTTAATATGAAATCTGTCCAAGTTTCCCTTCGTGAGATAAGTACAGTGTTTATAAGGTTTTCACAATTTGACACCTGTTGACCCCAAATGATCTTTGACCTCCACCAAAACAATAAGGCTCTTCTACTTAATGTGATACCACTACATACTAACTAGAGCACCAACTGGTGCAGAAGCTCATACCTCAACATCCTGAAGGTACCATTTATGTATCACTATGTCAAATTATAGGTATCACTGAGTATCATTATACCAAATCATCAACACTATACAAGAAAATCTGTAGGACTGCACAATTTTGAGAATTTTATAAACTAGAGCCCCAACATTGCAGAAGTTTGATCTTATAGACGCCCTGAAGTTCATGAAACAATTCAAAGTGCCCCTTTAAGTCCAAATACTGGTCAACATACCTGAAGGCAATAAAGAGTTCGAGTTAGCATAGCAACTGACACTGTCCAATTACCAATTATCATTCATGCACGATAGGGATATTTGAGATGTGTATGACAGTTTAAAGGGGCATTTAAACAGTAGAAAAAGAGGTATTTTGCAGAATTCCATAAAATGGGCCATTGAGCCCACATGGGGGTCTTGGACTACCAATTCCTGAACACCCTGAAGGGACCAATAACTGAGCATCATTGTGACAAACCATCAACATTGTACAACATAACCTGTAGGAGAAGAAGCATTTTGTAGAATTTCATAAAATGGACCATAGGGTCCACATGGGACCTTAGACTGAAACATTTTTGTACACTCCAGATGAAGCACCACCCAGGAATTATTGTGTCCAAGTTAAATATAAATCCATGGATGTGTGAGAAGTAACATTTCAAACAGAATGTCACATAATGGGCCATTGGGCCCACATGGAACCTTGGACCAAAAATTCCTGAACACCCCGAAGGGACCAATAACTGAGCATCATTGTGACGAACCATCAACATTGTACAATATAATCTGTAGGAGTAGATACATTTTGTAGAATTTCATAAAATGGGCCAAAGGGCCCACATGGGACCTTGGACCAAAGATTCCTGAACACCCTAAATGGTCCAGCACCCGACACACATTGTGCCTAAGTTTCAAGCAAATCCATGAAAGCATGCCGGAATAAAAGCATTTTGAACAAATTGTGGACAGAGAGATAGACAGATAGACAGACAGACAGATAGACAGACAGACAAATAGACAGACAGATAGACAGACAGACAGATAGACAGATAGATAGACAGATAGACAGATAGATAGACAGATAGATAGACAGATAGATAGACAGATAGATAGATAGATAGATAGAGTGACGCTGCGCGATCACAAAAGCTCACACCAGCATGCTGGTATGAGCTAAAGATGAGATCTTTCAATGCTTTCTCTTTAGATATCACTGTTAACAAGGCAGGGCATAACAACATACACACACACATGCATGATTACAAACGATACGATTGTCATCAAAACCAAAAATGTCCCGCAGACGAAACTTAGAGTCTGGTTCTTGAGGACAAAAGTGGGGTCTGGTAAAAGGTGAACCCCGAGGCTCTCAAATCCACAGTGGCCAGGTTCAGCGTTAGAGCTTGCAAGCAACTTTGATAACGAGCGAACACTGCAGAGATTAGGAAAAGGGCCTTCTTCATAAGAAGCTTGCGCTAGTGCTTGGAGGACCTCTGACGGGTACCAAGGACAAGCGGGGCATTGACTGGGAAGGTGAATGTTGAATATGTCCCTTAACAGCTTGGAGATAACCTTGTTTGAACCTATCTATGAGTTGTCCTCAAAGCCTCTGTGGATGGAGGCTAAGGCAGACCTGTAGCTGCGAATAGTAGAGACCTTTTTCCCCCTCGTCAAAAAGCAGTCTCAGAGATGAACAAACATCCATTAAAGGGGCCTTGGAACAAGAGACGCCCCCTTGGTTGTGTACAGTTCATGAATCATTGGAGTCTGAAATGAAAAAAAGTTTCAAATGGTTGAGTCCCTCCTGAATTTTGCGGCAAGGGAGGCAAAGTCCTCTGAAAAACCTTCCTCTCTGAGGAATCTCCTGATAATCTTGAAGTAAGAAGTTGGAAACCCGTGATTTGCTTGGGATTCTGCCCCCAATCCTTCCTGCTAGGTTTGTCTGCCAGAATGTCCACTAGGAGCAACTTTTGAAACCATGGGCATCACGGCCAGACCGGGCTTCAAGAATGACTCTGCATCTTGACTGGCCTATCTTCAAGAAAGCTTTGGGCAACAGGCACAGATGAAGAACGGTATACACCTCTAAGCCATCTCAGCTGAAGTAAAGGGTGTCTGTCACCACAGTGCCTGGGTAGGGAATTCTTGAGCAAAACAGGGGAAGCTTTGCATTCTCTTTCCCGTCGAAAAGGTCCAGAACGTCTCTCTTAGTCGTTCCCTGGTTGCCACAACCTCCGTGAATGGAGCCTTGCCAAGGTTTCAGGTTATAGCCAAGACCTCTTTGTGACCTCCTTTCTGTTGTCCCCTGTGGTTGTCTCTACCCAGCCAAGACGATTTACCTCCTGTTTTTACCATGGTTCTGGTTTATTGACGGAAACCGGAAGTCTGACTTCCCTGTGGTTTCCTGGCAAGAGACTTCCTCTTGTAATCTAGACTGGAATTGGCCAGCGAAGAGTTCTGGGCCCCTGAAGGAAAGTGAAAGCATCCTTGTCTTTAACTCTGAAGACGGCAATCGGATTGCAGAATCCCCCAAACTCCCTGGTTTGGGAATACATACTCATCTGCTACAACCTATGCATTACCATAATGACCATGGTCTAGCATCTGGCAATTTCGTGTGTGTCTGGTCACCATCCTTCCGTAATTGCCGATCTTTTGGTCTTGCAGCAAAGTTCTTGCTATGCACCTGCATCTGTTTCAGTCTGCTTCTATTTTCGTCCTTTTGGGGATGCTAGACCATGGTCAATACGATAATGCATATGTTATATGAGGTGAGGGAGTATCTGCAGTGCATACTATGTTCTCTCTCCTTGAGGCAATCAATTTCACTGCTATCTGCACAAAGCTGATCTAAAGTGAGTCTAGCCAGAGGGGGAAACACAAGCAGCAGCTGCCCGATGGTCTTCCTCTGGACCTGAAGTTCATCATTGGGAAGCTGCTGCTGGTAGCACATAAGTACTTCCGCCCTGAGCATAAAGACTGACTAATATTTTACACCGACTTATGGTTCCTGATCCAAATCACAGAGAACATCCTCCAGTTTGAGCTGGTTTGGATCCTCTATGTGCCAGAGATGGTACCCTGCTCCACTCGAGCCATTCTCTGGTTTGCTGTGGGATCCTAGGAGTACAAAATAGGTCCTTCCAGTCCTGGTCCAACACCATGAGTAGACTGTCCTGATGGAGTGGGAGGGCCGACCATGTTTTTGCAGTGGCAAGAGCGTCGAAATGATCGCAACATGCCGAACCCACAGGGACAGAGGGAAGGCGAGGTACCTGCTTCCCTTTGGTGGCCAGTTTCAAGGCACCCCATGGACTCATCTGAGGGGAATTCTGTGTCAGTTCAAAACCTAGGTGTTATCTGGATATGTCTGCTACCCTGGTGGCCAGACCTTGTTAGATAGTGGGGCCGTCATCTGCTTGAGAATCTGTTACGCAAGCCAGGTCCAGAAGATCCTATTCCTATTCCATAATATTCTATTATTTAAAATTGCCCAATAAGATACTATGTTCACAAGGTTTTCAAAATTTGACATTTGGTGACCCCACATGACCTTTGACCCCCACTAAAGAAAATATTAATTATCTTCATAGTGAGCAACCAACACAACAAGTACCAGATCAGTCCAGGCTATCCTTCTTGAGATATTGTGTTTAGATGCAAAGCATTGCATACACACACACCCATCATCATCATCATCATCACCATCGCACACTGTTCTTTCCTTCAGACTTCAGCAAGGAATCAACCAGAATGCACAGATGCATTGTGGTTTCAATGATTTCATTATGAGGATTTTTATGAATCTGTTATATGATGCAGACTTGCAACTTTCATGGCTTTGGGCATCGTCTCATGGTTTGGGCATTACCTTATGGTGAAAAGGCCAGATCTCATACAGTATGCTGAAAATCACTTTAATGCCATGCAAGATATTCCCTTATTTAAACCAAGAATATTGCTTTCCATTGCAGACTTAAATTATTTTCCAGAATTACTGAGAGAGTTCACAAAAAACTTGAGTCATTCTAGTTATAGAATTTTTTTCAGAATACCAAGTTTTGTAAAATCTCCAGGTTTGGAATATGAAATCTAGGATTCCTTGTGAAAATCTAAAGATTTGTCAGTCTTGAGGTTGGTAAGTCTCTATGATGACTGATCTGTGCACAACTTCATACTAAATGTCAAACAGTTTCCTGTCTTGAGATGTCAAGATATGGTTTTCAAAACAGACACTGGCTGCCCAAACTGGCCTCCACCAAACATAATAGGTTACATAGTCAATATGGTACAGTACATCACGACACATGTATAGCAAATGTGAGAGCAGTGCAAGATTTATTTTTGAAATACAGTACATTGTTTACAGGGGTTTCATTATTTAACCCTTGTTGACCCCAAATGACATCTGACCACTACAAGTAACAATGGTCTTATGTTTGATGGTTTCACCTACATACGATACAACATCTGTTGAAGCTTCCCTTCTGGAGATACTGTGTTTACAAGGTTTCAATTTGACCCTTGCTGACCTTATATTACCGTTGACCTCCACCAAAAACAATAGGGCACTTGTACCCAATGTAGTGCACCTACGTACTACATATCACACCCACATATCACACCTGTCCAAGCTTGTGCTTACAAGGTTTTCACGATTTGATCCCTCTTGACCCCAAAATAATGTTTGACCGCCACCAAAAACAAAAGGGATTTTATACTTGAAGTGGTGCACCTACATCCCAAATATGGATTTTATACTTGATGTGGTGCAGATACATGCCAAATATAGAATTTGTCTAAGTTTCTCTTCTTAAGATATCATGTTTACCATGTTTTCATAATTTGACCCCAGCTGACCCAAAATGACCTTTGACCTACACCAAAACAATACAGCTGTTGTATCAATGGTACACCTAAATACCAAATTATACGAGATAAGCACAAGATTTTCTTCTTGAGATATCATGTCTACAGGGTTTTTACAATTTAAACCCTGTTGACTCCATATAACCTTTGACCTCCACCAAAAACTATAGGCTCCTTGTAATCAATGTGGAATACTTTGACCTCCACCAAAAACTATAGGTTCCTTGTAATCAATGTGGTATACATGCATACAAATTAAATATGAAATTTTTTCAAGCTTCCCTTCTTGAGATATTGTGTTTACAAGGTTTTCACAATTTGACCCTGGTTGACCATAAATGACTTTTGACCAAACATAATAGAATTGTTGCACTTAATGTGGTATACCTACATACCAAACAAAAGATCTGTAAAAGCTTTCCTCCTTGAGATATAATGTCTAGTAGATATCACGGACACACACACACATGCACCTGTACACACACCTGTATCATTATCATCAAAACCAATAATACTAACATATCCATGTTGTCTTTTACATTGAAAGCACTGACTATTTAAGGTTGCACAATCATTATGTCACATAACTTTACTATCATTAAGAATTAGAGTCCTTTAAAAAAAATACTTACATTACTCATAGACCTACTACAGGTACACCATGATTAGGAGGGGATAGTACACACAAGAGGATGGAGGAAATACTGTAATACTCACAAATCCAAAGGATAAAATAACAGCACCAGGTATTTCCCCACAAAATGAGATAACTTCATGTCTTTAAACTCTCCTTCCACCACAGCAGTACCCTCAAACACAGGAGCAGGCTTAGAGACTATGGGTTGAATGAAACACCAAATTTTTCATGTATAAGCCATAGTTAAATTGCTGTTTGACAAACAGTACAGCAACTGGTTTGAGTCCTTTATGAAAACATTTGGAATAAGTAAGAGCTTACAAGCTCCTAGCTGTGGATCTTCACACAGTTAGGGAACTGGAAAGCTTGCTTTACATCTCAGTTTGCAATGGCATTAAGTCACTCAATACACCCAGACAAAACAGTGATCTCAAGTGTTTGCTTTACTTAAATACATAACTCTGCAAATATAACTGAAGATGTAAAAAAAAGTTTACAACCCAACAGGGTTGCAAAAGTACCAGGACTTGATTACATTATATTTTACCAGATGATGCTGCAACCATGCTCACTCTGTTCATGCATTAAATGTACTGTGAATGATCTCTTTCAGAGGCACAGTAGAGCCAACATAGTTACCTCATCTCTGAAATGAACTTCTTTTTCCAAATGTTGCCTTTATTAAAAAGTATGAATGAAGTTTGATAGAGACATTGAATCAAAAAGGGTACCGATACAAAACAGAACTGTGAATATGTCTACCCATCAGTCACTGCAAAACCAGACAATATGCACTTCAAAACTATCAACACTAGCTTTGTCTGTTTCAGTCCTAACCAGTCCTAACACATAACTAATACAAACAGCAGGAAAACAGTAAACAGATGTGATGGTGACCATTGTGAACAACCAACTTTGGGGAGGATTCTTTACAACATACACATAATCAAGCTGTAAGTCCACCAAGAGCAGCTTGCACAAGTTTAATACTTGTTCATGCAGCACATGCAAGCAGTAAAAACCAGTAAAACAAATAGACCACTGACAAGGTACTGTAGTAGACAACAAAGAATGTCTCCTACTAACATCCCTTTTAAAGAAGACATAGGAAGCTGATCAATTGGATATATATGCAGGGACTTCTCTGGGACATGAAGGTCTGGGTATAATTTGATACCTTGGACCAACTATTTTGTGGTGGTGTATGATTGTCCAGTAACACAGTGGCGGAGTTAGTAGTTTTAGTCTTGAGATAAAAATGGCTTTTAGGGGTGCTGTAGTTACCCAGTGCTCTTCAAAGATACTACAGGGGGTGGGGTGTGTACTGGGAGGGCTATCTATGTTGAGCATCACCATCAATTGGCCTGGAGCGTACAAGAAAATTTTGGGCTATTCAAACTCCCCAGATGGTGGGAAACAGCATGTTCTTGGTATTCTTAAGCTGCATGTACATAGTCTTGACATAAGCTGCATTTGCACAGTCTTGAAATGTCTCATGCGTGTAATTTCTCAAATCGATGAAAACAAAACTAAATCTATGAAAATTATACTACATATCAAATAAGTTGAAATGATACAAGAATCATAATTATGGATCCTCTTTCATGGAGCACTTGGCAAATATTTGGAGGAGCTGAACATATGTTCAGTCCACGATTCTTTTCATTGGGCAGTGGAGACACACAAATTGTTTGGAGGGTGTCAAGAGACTCGCAGTGTGCTGTCAGAAGTTTAGCTTGATTTTTCTTACTGCGGACTGAGGGGACTTCAACAAATGTGATGTAGTATGATGTGGAAATACAGAATGCCTCTTTTGCATTAGCACACAGAGAACTTTGGATCTGGGGTGGACTGAAAATTGTTTGAAGACTATCGAAGAGGAGCAACACCATCGGTTGGAGCAGCGCATACCAGAAAACCTGAAATTTAAAGGACTTTGTGATTCCTTACCAATATTTATGAAAAACAAAGGACAACCAACATACAAGTTCAAACACTTTACCCTTCTACAAGGTTATCAACCTATTATTTCTGCGAACTTCATGTGACTGTTGACCAACATAAACCAGAAAGTCCTGCCAAAAGGCATTAAAATAGAAGTACAATGCATAGCAAATTTTGAAGTTAAAACATCTTATCCTTCTTGAGATATTGCATCTCATAGGTTTCAAACTATGACCTCCACTGACCTCACATGAAGACTGACTGACATAAGAATGACAGAGATTGTCTACTCATCAAGTGCTGACAGTGTTAACATTTTCAAGTTGCAGCAATATTCAGCTGCTAAGATATCCTCCTTAACAATTTTTCATACTTATAAATCTGATGACCTCAAATGACCTTTGAACTCCATGAAAAACAACGGGATCATCTACTCACAATGGACTACTATTACACGAACTTAAAAGCTCAAGTACCTTTCTCTTCTTGAGATACATCATTCACAAGGTTTTTAAACTATGTCCTCTATTGACCTTAAATGACCTTGACCTCAAAAAATGCTGGACATCATCTACTCAGTCAGTGCTGCAAATGATAAAAGTTTGAAGCTTCAGGAAGATTCAGTTGCTGAAATACCCTCCTTAAATAGTTATTCATGCTTTTAAGCTCTGGTGACCTCAAATTAGCTTGACCTCCATGAAAAACAATAGGGGTGATCTACTAACAATGGACTGCCAACACACCAACTTTGAAGTTTACGTACCTTTCTCATCTTGAGATACAGCATTTAGAGGTTTTCAAACATGTCCTCTGTTGATCTCACATGACCTTTGACCTTCACATAAACTCTACTCATCAAGTATTACCAATGATAAAAGTTTAAAGTTCCAGTAAAATTCAGTTGCTGAGATATTCTTCTTAATATGTTTCCACACTTTTACCTCTGGTGACCTCAAATGACCTTTCACCCCCATGAAAAACAATATGGATCATTTGCTGACAATGGACTACCAAAACATTAACTTTGAAGCTAAACTGCTAAAGCACCTTTCCCTTCTTGGGATATCATGTCTACAAGGTTTTCAAACTACTGTATGTTCTCTATTGACCTCATGTGACCTTTGACCTCCTAGTAAAATGCTGGATATCATCTACTCAGCAAGTGCTACTGATGATAAGAGTTCAAAGTTCCAGCAAGATTCAGTTGCTGTGATATTCCCCTTAATAGATTTTCACACTGTCGGCTCTGACGACCTCAAATGACCTTTGACCTCCATGAAAAACAGTAGGGGTTATCTACTGACAATGAACTACCAACGACACACCAACTTAAGCGTTCAAAAGTAAGTGAGGGTAGGCGGTGGACTATCTGACGTTATAATAAGTAGGTGAACTTTGCAAGTTTTTTAGGGGAAGGTCCAAAATCATATTTAGGCAAAAGACATTTAGGCTTGTAAGTTTGTGGGTTTAGAATATTTTTATTGTTGGTTGTTATGACCAAGTCAGACCAGTTTCTGTTCTCTCACTTTTGCATAGTGCAACGTCATCAGTGCATGCTATCAATTGTGGTGGGGTTTAATTACTCATAATGCTTCTAACAGAGCATCTAAATAAGTATTGTCTGAATCTATTTCTTCATGTCCCAAGAACTCATAAGCCTTGGATAAACAAGGAAATCTGCTACATCTGTATGCAATGGTAGGTTGTTGTGGAAACAGTTTGGATAATTGCATATTTGAGGTGCCATTTTACATTGAGGCACATTTGAAATGCAGTTTTAATCTGTGGGGTGTAGCCTACATTAAAAATTATTTGCAGTGCTTTTTGTATAAACTTTTCAATCAAGAGGGTCACAGTTGGAAAGAGCCATTAGTGATGCAGTTTATTTCCTCTCTTGAGTACATCTATAAAAAGCAGCTTGTGAGAGAGAGCTACAAGTTGTCAAAAAGTGACTTATTGCCCAAGCGAGTCTCATTGTGTACTTTGCCTTTAGTAATTTTGAAAGAGGCGATGGTTGGGCCAAATTTTGATCTAAATAGTGGCAGGTTTTGTACAGACTTTAATATCAAGGAGGCCACTTGTGCGAAACAATTCAACTTTGAACATTTGAAGATCAAAGTGTACGTGACTTCCATGTTTGGCATTTCCATTGAATAAAAGAACCTTTGCTGTTTAATTAGCAATACATATCGAATGCTCAATAAGTAAGGCCTTTTAATGACTTGAGAATATCGGATTGTTTAGGTTTCCTCTGGGGTAATCAGGAAATGTAATCATTTAGTCAAATGTAATTACCTCTGTGTCTCAAGGTTTTTGAGGTATTGTACTTGGGATGTTTCATTTGCCTTTTCTATTAGGTTATGGCCAGTTAAGTGAATATGCATAGTTGTAACTTCCCTCTGGTAGGAGTTCGATTGTTTACAGTTTTTAATATCCTTACTGAATAGGGTAAGTTATCAGCATTTTAAATGCAGAACTTCACTTCTTCTTCTGAAATGTCTTTGTAGATGGGTGACTCTGGTATCTTTGGGATACAACTATCCATTGTTGGATACCAGCAGCTTAAGTCTCTTCAGACGGATGTGAGTGAAAATACCTGAGTTTCTGAGTCTGATTGGTCTGTTCAGAAAGAGCCAAGACATTCATAGGGATGTACATACACCCTATTTTTAGTTTGTGCTAGTTTTACAAATTCTTTCCCACTTTTCTATCATTAAATTTTTTCACAAAAGGTGAGATTAGGGCTTGTCTGTAATGTAAATTGTATACACCAGAGATTTCCCAAAGGAAGCTCAGTGTATCTGACCTACTTCCCATTTTTCCGAAGAAAAGGGAAGCAAAAACAAGTGAAGTGAGGGTAGGTGGTGCACTATCTGACATTACAATACGTTGGTGAACTTTGCAAGTTTTTTTATCTTAAGACCCAAAATCATGAAAAAGAGAAGTTATTCCAGCACCTATTGCTACCCACACAGTTTTCCTTGACTCTGGCTCTGTTTGGCTCGGCCCTTGATTTACAAACTATGCCTAACATATAGATGTGTATCTTAGCTCCATTGCAGGGGTGCAGTTGAGCATCACAAAATCAGTTTACATAAGCTCATTTTGGATCAGCGTGCCTATGCAACAATGATAGCAGTCATTTCAAATGAAAATTTTGCCTGTTACTTAACTTCAAAGTTTATTCTTCAACTTTTCATGTTTTGAGTAACTGCATTGTAATTTGCCATTATGATGTATCACTTATGTGACAGAGCCAAGAATCCCATTAGGTATATCTGACTGTATAAAGTTTGCACGTTTAAGCAGCCTCACTGTGATCACTTCTTATTTAAAAGCTAAGGAAAGTTCTGTTTCAAAGGACGTGTTTGAAACAATGATGTATTCAAGAATGGTTTTGCAAGGAAACACAAATTATACTATAACAGTAGTAAGAAGCAGTTATTAACATTCAGAGCTTTTGTGAAATAGGAGGTATGGGAGTGTCTCACCCCTCCCCCAATAATTGTCAGAGCGGCAATAGTTGGAAAATTTGAAATACCAGTGGAATTTTTGATATCTCAATCTAGCTAATTTTACAACATAAAAAGACGCACAATACTGCACCAAACTGTGTCTAAGGTTACCTGGTACTTGAAAACTTTCTCAATAAATCTGAAATACCATTTGAAGTTCTCATATTTAAGTCTAAGAGTGATGATAGTCAGAAAATCTGAAATACCAGTTGGAATTTTTCATATCTCAGTCTAGTACAGTTTATGACTTCCAAAGATGTCGAATATTGCATGACTGAATCTAAAGGGAGAATTTCTACACCAGAATGTACAATTGCATTGTGGTTTCGATGATACAATTATGAAAATTTTTTTTCTGAATGAGTATGTGTCAAAGGCTACCTATGCTTTACATGAAATACGAGAGCTGTACAAGCTTCCTTTCTTAAGATCATATCTACAAGGTTTTCACAATTTGACCCTTGCTGATCTTTGACCTCCAGTAAAGACCAAATGGTTCTTGTACTCAATGAGATACAACTACAAATCGAATATGACATCTGTCAAAGCTTCCCCTCTTGAGATTTGACATTTACAAGTATTTTGTAATGTGACCCTGTTGAACTCAAATGACCTTTGACATTCACCAAAGACAATGGAATTCTTGTATACTCAATGCGGTACACCTTAATTTGCAATGGAAGATATGCCCCAAGTTTTCATTTTGAGATATTATGTTCATAATATTTCACAATTTGACCCTTTTTGACCTCAAATGACTTTGACTTCTACCAACATCAAAAGTGATCTTGTAATCAATGTGGTACACTTACATATGACGTGACATTTGTCCACGCTTCCCTTCTCGAGATATTGTGTTTACAAGATTGTCACAGTTTGACACTTCTTGACCCCAAATGACCATTGACATCCACCAAAAACAGTAGGGTTCATATACACATGATTGCTGAGGTGATGATTATCATCGAAACCAAAACCCGTTTTAGTTTCATCCGTTTTAGCTACATCTCCATCTCCCGGCCCCATTTACAACCCTCAAAAAGTTTTAGCAAAAAGATAAAGGACCTGGTATCGTTAGAAAGTAAAATCTGTTGAATTAACTTCTATGGAAATTATCATAGCTTAAGGATTATAAATCAGAGCAATCCAAATTAGTACCATTTTCCATAAAATCCTGTTTTTCCCTTTAATTGAGAAATTGCAGAGACATGAAATCCCTATCCCATGGCTGGGTACATACAGCCCAGGACAGCCTGGCAAGTGTCATTTCCTGCCATCTTTGGGCTTGTGAAAGTTCAAATTTTTCTGTTATGCTCCTCACTAACCAATGGTGGTGTTCTGCTGAGTACCGCTGCACGATGCATGCAAAAGTGCTATGCTCTCAGACCAGACCCCATCTCTGCTAAAAACCTTGGACATGAGCCTCATACGTTTAATGACGTACAGGCATTACGTCCCACCTCCCAATTGCTAGACATTGACAGTGCCCTGTTGTGATTACATTCCTTTCTGGTCCACCTTCTGCCTAAGTGAAGGAAAGTTGTTGTTGCTTTCCAAATTTGCCAAGGATTTTGAAGCACTCTTTGTGAGATGTTTCACTGGAAATTCCCTTGATTTACTATTTTTCATGGATTGTCTTCAGATTGTAGACATGATATCCCTATTTTAAGCCTGAATACATGCATCCTAGAATGAGCGGGAAAAGCCATTTCTGGCTACCTGGGGAAGTTTTAAAAGCCCAAATTTTCTTGTATGCTACATACTAACACATGGTGGTGCTCCACTTAGATAAGTAATCCCTGTAGTTAATAGCGAATAAAATTCAGACAAGAAGTAAAGAATCTGCCCCAGATTTCTAAAGACGTACGCCTATGAGGTCAGCCCCAAAATATTTGCCAAGTTCTCACAGAACAAATGACAACGGATGCGGAATTCATTATGACAGCGCCAATAGATGGTAAACCTATAACATGATTTGTTTCCCGAAATGATGTTTACCTTGTAAAATGTGACCATGAGACCAACCTGTTTTCATATGGCACTCTGGTGGCATCCTGCTTAGATAATCCTGCCATTGCTCAACCAGCTCCCCCACCCCCATATATACTTTTCTGTCTATACTTTTTGAGCCTGATAGTGCCCTTTTTCGTGAAAAATTCGAAAAACTTGGTTTTTCAGTTGATAAACAGGTTAATTGAGTTTCTCGCTTAAAAAGTTGAATAACTTGGTTAATCGACTTGATAAACTTGGTTTATCACTTTGATAAACTTGGAATTTCAAATTACTGAGCATTTGGCTTTGATTAATCTGTTTTTGAACTGATTAATCTTGTTTATTGGCTGATAAACCTGGTTTTTCGATTTGATAAACCAAGTTTATCACCTCATGGGTGATAAACTTGGATTATTAAGTTGTTAAACCTGGTTTATCAAAGCGATAAACCAGTTTTATAAAAAAAAATGGCTTATTGGTTGATAAACCTGGTTTATTGAAGCCAAATGCCCCATAATTTGATAAACCTGGTTTATTGGTTGGTAAACTAGGTTTCTTGAATTATTGGGCATTTGGTGTTGATAAACCTGGTTTATCGGTTGATACATCAGGTTTCTCAGTTAATAAATCAGGTTTATCAATTGACAAGCCAAGTTTTCTTCATATGAATCTCATTCACCACCTAATTGATAAACCAAGCTTACCATTGCCAAATGCCCAGTTATTCGATAAAATGGGGTTTTATCTGTCAAAAAACACTAAGGCGTTTATCGCTTGATCAACCAGGTTTATAAAATATATTGAGCATTTGGCATCAATAAAGAAGGTTGTCCGACTGATAAACCTGATATATCAATAGATTAACTTGGTTTATCAACCAATAAACCATGCCTATTGCTGCCGAATGCTCAATAATTTGATAAACCTGGTTTATCAAACTCGGTTTTTCAACTGAAAAAACCAGGTTTATCGCTTCATGGATGATAAACCTGGTTTATCAAATTGATAAACCTGGTTTATTGAATTGATAACCAGAAAGCCAAAAGGCTTTGTGATTCCTTGCTACATGGTTATAATATAACAAACATGAATTATCCACATCACAAGTATAAGATCAACTGCAGTTATTTTTCTTGATACACCACAAGCCTTTAACCCAAAGTGACCTTTATTTTGGTGACCTGAAATGACCGTGACATTTGACGTCCACCAAAAGCAAAAGGGATCACCTACCCAGTATGGCCAACCCACACATCAAGTATGACAGCAGTCAACATTACCCTTCTGGAGTTAATGTGTTAGCAAGGTTTGACCTCGGGTGACCTCAAACGACCTTTGACCTCCAACACAAACAAAAGAAGTCTTCTACTTAGTTATACAATCTACACATCAAGTAAGACATCAGTCAAGGTTAGACTCCTGGAGATATTGTGTTTACACATTTTTACAGTTTGACCTCTGGTGACGTCAAATGACCATTGACCTCAATCAAAACAATAGAGATCTTCTGCTCATTATTACCAACCCACACACCAAGTATTACATCAGTCATGGTTACTCTTCTGGAGATATTGTGTTTTGAAGTTTTTACAGTTTGACCTCTGGTGACCTCAAATGACCTTTGCCCCTCACCAAAGATGATATGGATCATCTAATTAGTATGACCAAGCAACACACTAAGTATGACATCAGTCAAGTTACCCTCTTGGAGATAAGTATGTGTTTACAAGATTTTCAGTTTGACCTTTAATGACCTCACATGACCTTTGACTTGCACTAAAATCAAAAGGAGTATTCTACTGACTATACACAATCCACACACTAAGTATGACATCAGTCACAGTTACCCTTCTGGCGATACTGTGTTTAAAAGGTTTTCACAATTTGACCTCTGATGACCTCAAATGACCTTTGACCTCAACCAAAAACAATAGAGATCATTTACTCAATATGACCAACCCACACACTACGTATGACATCAGTCACAGATACCGTTCTTGAGATATCATGTTTACAGGGTTTTCACATTTTGCCCTCTGGTGACCTCAAATGACCTTTGACCCCCACCAAAAACAATAGGGATCTTCTACTTACTATGACCTGTGCCCTCGTGCATCCAGCGATAGCATTAACCCCTGATCGTGCATTATACTACAATTAATACATGGTCCAGCGTTGATTAACCTCATAATAATCCAGGTTTCTCAAATTATTGGGCGTTTGGCTAGCCATAGCCATCAAGCAATGCTTCTCTCAGATTCATTGTTCAGACCCTTTAAGCAGTCTCTGCATCTCCAAAAACAGCAGTCATACATCAAAAGGTTATCCAAGAGATTTAATAATATGGATTCAAGGTAACAAAAAGTCAAAATTAGCTCTAAATAAATGTTAGCATGCAGAAAGCAGGCAGTGCTTCTATAAGACTAAGTAAGTTGGTTACAAGTTTCTTTTTTAAAGTCCATTCCATTACTACCTTAACACATGGTCTGAAACAATTATTGAAAGTTGGTAAATAATGCAGAAATGGAAAAATGAAAAGAATCGGACATTCTAACATAGTTTCTAGCTATTTGCTCCAACATGTTCTTGCGAATAATTTGCCTGAATGTCATGTTACCAACCAGCAATTGAATTTGATACAAGGGCTATGGGTGGTCGACACTGTCTATAGGACTTGTTATTTACACAACAAGAGGCGAATAGACACTGATATACACTAGGTCCAATCCCTGTGAAACCACTTGGAAATTTTCTGGAGACTCAAAATTGTTTGTGGAAGTAGTTCAGTAACTTCCTGAATTTGACGTCTCTGGAAGCACGGCACACTTGTCAGGACAATATCACAGGCTATTCTTTATTGAATAATTTTATTGACATCAACATTTATTGACTTTGTTGACTGTGAAAAATCCTTTACAAGTAGGGGCCACTCTAAGAAAATCAAACCCAAGCATTCTAGACGAGACTGTTACAAAAATTCTTTTTTTGGAAGATGTTGGAAATCATGGAATAGGCCTAATTGATTGAAGTAACTGTATCAGCAACTACGATCACCGGATTCAAACCCCACATTGAGCCAGCAGAGCAGTGGATCTTCAGGAGCATAAGCTTCCTATCCACTACGAGGTTACGCTATTTAGCGTAACCTCATCAGGTGAATAGGTCTTCAGGTTGCTCAGATCTATTGGGCTGTTGAGCTGGGCAGGTCCTCCACCCTTCCTACCCTTTGAGAAAGTGGCTAAAGACTAGGGGATATACACTCTTGTCTGTCGTATGGGGACGTTAATGGCAGGTTTGGGTTTTTATGGGATTGTTGGTTTTGCCCCTGCCTTGTTACCCTTAGAACACTGTTCAAAAAGTGTAGGCAAAAGTCGCCAGTGTTCACCCACAATCAACATGGAATAGGATCCCTTCATGAGTATTCATATACTGCCTACTCACACTGGTAAGTTTGGGTGAAAACTAAGCCAATATTATGAGCAATAGACTCAACAAACTAATATCGTGTATCTCTGTAAGTCTAACCACCACCCAATCAGTTTTGTCCTTAGACTGGGCCGGGTTCAACATACACTGTTTATTCCGCACAAAAGCAGAGAAAGAATCTAGACATATTACTGCTAGTAGCACGAAGTTGGTTTCATCGTATTCGTAGATGAAGTAGGCTACAACGGATACGGTTCTAACGTTACACATGTTACAGACTTTCAATCAATGTTGCGGTGGAGGCCTATGTATACCTAACGATACTCACTCTGTGCTTTGCTGGTGTGTAGAGCATGTTCGGAGGCCCTTCTAGCATCGCCAGGATAGACAAAACCCCCTCCGTAGCTCAAACATTCCTGCTCAAACCCTAACACTATTACTAAGTATGACATGAACAGATGTAATGCGAGGAAGGGAACTTTTTGAACAAACTGAGCCATTTTAAGTTGTAGCGGATTAGGTACTGCAAGGCATTCCGTATTGTTAATGCAACGTGTGAATTGTCCAGGCAATTGCTGGCTGTCAGTAGATAATTTATTATTATGCCTAAGTGTATTACTACGGAGCTACCGATGAACACGATGCAATTTTTTTCACATGGCATGTGGCAATACTTCTCTCATGATATTTGCTACTCAGACACAACATTACTAACTATGATTTCAGAATATCTTTCCTCCTTTCGTGCTTCAATTCCTTTCCATTTGCTATCTCAAAAAAGTCAGAAATATTTAGCAAAAGTTTATTAACGGACAGTGTACTAGGATATGTTCCCTCCTAGACTCCGTAGTCTACCTTTCACACCACCAAAGACTGTATAGCGCTGTAAGGCGCAAGACAGTTTACTCACTTGAAATTGTACAAAACTGCGCGTAGTATGCAATTGGAGCAGAGCGCCCACCATCTTAGTAAGCAACTTTGATTCATTGTATGGTACGGTATGACTTATAAAGCATCTTCATACCTCTCCTTGTTACTGGGGAATCTGAAAAAATGATAAGTTAGGTCTTTTACTTTGGAGAATTCGTCAATTTATTGAAAAACAGTGAGCTAAACTCTTCTTCCCCAACGCCATAACGACGCAATTGATAACAACCCGATCCAACACGTACACACACAATTCATCGCATCACATCAGCAACGATGTTTAGTTTGCTTACTCAAATGGCGGTTGCTTCGCTCCATGGACGTACTACGACTTTTTAGGTAGAGTAACTGGTCTTGCGCCTTACGGCGCTATAATGTCTTTGCACAACACGTTCCGTATACACTTTCAACAGTTCAGGTCGCATGTATCGACTACAGATATATGTGTACAATAACTAGTTTTGCCTGCTAGATTTAATTCAGTATTGAATAAGCATCTCTTTTCAATGGCGCGTCAACACTGATTACGCTGTCTCCACAGAGGTAGTAAAATACAAGCTAGAGATGACTTCAGTGCAAAGAAAACGGAGACAAGGCTCTCGGATCGGAGTAGACTCTGCAGAGTCTGCTTGGGTAATCTTGGTTCCGCCACCTCTGAAGGAACATCCATATACTTGTACTGCTCTTCCGGAAGAGTGTTTACTCCCCTCATTGATCGCTGCCCTCGCAGACTCTGGACATTCGTTTTAATTATGCAAATAACTTTTAACTAAAACCATCGTTTTTCGCTACCAAATTCGGTTGAGTAGCAAATTCGGTAGAAGCCAATCACGGCCATCGTGAGAAATGATGGGAGCGATGATGGGGGAAGGACCTACGACTGATTAGTTACGTTATGGTGATATTCTACTCTCCTTCAACTGTTTTAGGTCTCTCTTAGCGATATCCTGTTTCTGCCGGAGGCAAATCTGGTGATAGGGTGAAGTTAGCCTAGGTACCGTTATTTTCTCTCATTGTTCGATCGCTGCTATTGGCTTATTTCATGAGACCAACACGTAGTATTTTAACATGTATTAACCGTAACGTCAAACGTGACTATTCCTTTGCACATAATTATATCGAGTGTCCAAAGTCTTTCCGGTGGACGGCGGTCACAGGGAAACGCGATTACGAGATGAGTACATATCCTCGGTTAAGTATAAGTAGGCTGCAGCTTAAATTGTGAGGAATGTACTAAAGGAGAAGAATTCATTCGCCGAGAAAGACTTTGCAAAGTCTAGGATCGGAGCGACTTCTCCGAATTTGATCAAAAACCTACTACATCAACGTTAATGCACTTGGCGGTCTCTCGCAACGTATTTTATCTTTGACACTGCGAAATTACCCGACGTATTACTACTCAAATTCACCGACGAATTTCCAGATACAAACGTCTAAAGTGTTTGTGATTGATTTTAAAGTTTGCAATTTTCTGGATTCAAAGGAAAAGCGAAGCCTAAGCAAGGCCCTACAAAATTAAGGCAAAGCGACTGCTAGGCTTGTCAGGCCTAGCCTATCCTCCTGTATGCTGTAGCCTGTACATTAACTACTTAATGCACACGTACTGCCGTCACTTTGAAGTTTTTTTCAAAATTGCATCGATGCAATTTTGAAAAAAATCATAACTTGGTAAAAATGTATCCTATAAAGATGTTTTAACTACTGAAAGCAAGCTAAAGAATAGTTCTTTGCAACAGAAGCATTTTTTCGGGAGGGGGTGGTTGTTACGACCTTTTTTTGCAATTTTGGTTTAAATATTTGTTTACATTCATTTTACATATTTGCAATAAATTCTGTGAACTGGCCAACCTCTAACTTTTCACTTGATATATAGGTCCCTAAAGTAGTCCCTGAGTAGGCCTAAATTGACCGAACATATTGTAACAACTATAAATCATAACAAGGGTCAATTACCTCAAGTAACCTGATGTGAAAGTGAGGTGATCCTAAATTCACTAAAATGATCATAAATTGGTTATTTTTCAATGAATTTCAATAATTTTGCTATCAAAGGAAAGTAAAATGTTTGGGCTGTAACACTTGCATCGTCATCCTTTCCAAAGATAAGACAGGAATTGCATTATGACACGATAGGAAACAATTATGCATGATTACCACTTCATTTGCATATTTGCATACATTGTTCCCAATCACGTGATAATAACATTCTGTGAACTGGCCAACCTCTAACCTTTCAGTTGATATATAGGTCCCTGTTCAAAATATTTATGTAAATTGACCAAACATATTCTACTAATTACAAATAATTAATTGAGGTCAAACTTGGCCCCAACTTGGCCTTGGTTTAATTGTTACTTTGTCAAAACCTTGGCTTTGGAAGTGAAAGTACAGTAACGTTAGTTGTTAAGTTAAGCCCCCACCAGCCATGATAACGTCAACCTAGGACCTAGCATAAGTTACGTTACGCCCGTTGGTTTTGTAGGCCTAGTTAATTGAGAAGGACATATTTTAACATTTTTAGGCTGATAAAAATCCCATTTCAATTTTGGTCCTAGCCTCGGGCATACAAAATTACAGTTGACACTTTGGCTAGGTCCAAGGCCGGCTAGAGTCTGTAATTTTATTTTTCGGTGTTACAGTCTCATGTAGCGAATTGCATTTCTCTGTGACTTTGGCAATTGGGCCAAGACTTTCTGATCTTTCTCTTTTCTGTGTACTGTCCAAGTATAACTTAGTCCAGGCTTTTTTTCATGTTCAGGACTGTGGATCAGTGTTACACAAACTACGGTTGTCTTAGTTTTTAGGAACAATAGTTTGCAATATCAACCTAGGCTACAGGTGGTAAAACAAAGCATTATATAGAGAGACGTATCAAATTTGAACTGCACTACGTTGTGGAAATTCAGCTCAACTGGTGATGTTTGCATTCTTTTGGACATCAAAGAGTGTAATTCATGTCTTCTGAAATGGTGCATGTGTTGCCAGCTTCGATCATTACTGCAAGGTAAGTTGGAGGATTGAATGTGAAGCAAGATTTTGCAGGCCGGCTACCATCTTTTCGTCTTGAATCCTGGCATTCACAAGCATTCACCTGTCATCAATTTATTACTTGACATTAAAACAATTTTTGAGGCCTTGCCTTGCAAAGATACCAAGTAACATGACTGAAATCAGTTGAATATTTGACAAACCCTGGAATAGTACCTTAAACACAGAGGTGAGAATCACTGTCAGCATTTCAATCATTCTGATGGATAATCTTTTACCCCTTTGGAATTTGAATGTATGGCATAGACAGTAACACCTCAATATTTGTAACAGGTATGCAGGTCTATGGAATTTTCCACAATCTTGGATGTATGACAAAATTGATCTGAATGATTGTTTTGATAGGTCTATAACAGTTTCAATAAGTTGGCCATGTTATAGTTGCAAACTGTGTGCAGTTTGTGCATGGTTGGACCTTCATAGCCCTCTCCTCTTAACAATAATAAAAAAAATTCAACACAGGCATCTTGTTTACCTGTTTTGTAGTTATCAAGGCACTACTACCACACAATCACACTTTCACAGGATGTTTTCCCTCAAGCTCCCATCTCCCTGGATCCATGCCCCATTAATTACATGGCACCCCCCCAAAAAATAGAATTATATCTTCAAAGACACCGCAAAAATGCACTTGAATGTCTTCAGTTTTATTTATGACAAATGGTGAGATGTTGACTTCATCGATCATGTACAATACATACGTAGCAGTTTTGTACAAAGAAAAAAAAAGAAAAAAAGACACTTGGCGATAGGCCTATTCGATAATAGTGGCTGTCTCCAGTGAAGTCAACGGAAGCTCGTCTTTGTGTGTCACAATATGGCCGACATGAAACGCCAAAATGCAAAATGATTAGATGGATTAGATGTCATGGTTATAACACAAATGTAGTGCACAAATGGTATCCTTTCCTTTGGATCGTTTAGTTTTCCCCTTGCAGTTCGAGGACTGGAAAGGTAGACTTCGTAAACCCATGGGGGCCATCTACGCCACTATACCAAGCACTTACCTGTCGAGGATGTGGCAAAGTAAGTTGAAAAGTGTGTCGAACATAATCAAAAGCCTTTGAGAAGTAAAAATACAATGTCAAAGCAAATGATTGCAAGTTGATGTTATAACCATGACAACTAATCCAGGAACTCCTGATTCGTTTTGACCTTTTGGCGTCCCATGTCGGCCATGTTACGACACCCAAAGACTATTCTTCGGTGGATTCACAAAGGAGAACAATTTACCCAATCCAGTTAATGTACAGGTCTGCGATGTCGACACATGTTGCCGCAACACCTTGTTTCCAAAAATGTTGACAGCGTGTACAGAGCACAAAAAGTTGGCAACATGTATCCCGACATGTATCGACATATGTTTCCAATATTCAGAATCTATTTTCCAACAGCATTCGTCCCCTCTTGGATAGTCCTCAAGCAATTGTCAGTTTACCCCTAATCAAAGTTCTGGCTGCGCCAATGCAAACAGGGTCATACTATATATCCATATCACACTGTATCATACTCGTTGATGTCCCCTCATCCATGTCCTATGATCAGGAAGAAAGTAAAAAACCAATGGTTTCAAGGATTACAATATGCTTCATCATAGGCTACAGATGAGAGTCTGATACAGCTGATGGAGGCAAATTAATCGAAGGCCGCAGCTTCAACTGTTGGAATTACAAGGCTCGTGATTTGGGCACTATCACAATTTTCAGTTTTACCACGCCAATTAGACCTTCGTCGAACGGTAGGCTACCTGATGATCATAACTGTAGCTCAAATTTGTCAAACTACCTTCCAATGACAGAAACCTTCAAATAGTACCCCTTCTTAAAGCACCCCTCTACATGTGCCTCTCGAACAGACCCGGACCCATTTATTAGGTCTTAAGCATAACTTACCCTAACGTTAAGTTTGATACCCAACGAGTGACTAAGTTTATCCTATTGGCTGGCCTATCTGATATCGCAAAACGAGGAAAGGCAACGTCGTGAACAGAATGAGGTCTAATGAAAACAATTACCGACCGTCGCCTAGGTCTGTAGCAACTTTTCACATTTTAATTTTATTTTTCTGTACCCACATTTTGGAATTATGTAATCATGCAAGAGTACTGCTGCAGGCCAGTAGCCAGCCCATGTGGAGGGGTGAGTCTTTTCCAAGATGTGGACCTTTTTCCAAATACGGAGGCGGCTGGCGCGTGCCGTAAGCATGCAGTTGCCAGGGGTTCGGGGTATGCTTCCCCGGAAAATTTTGAAATCTGCGTATCTCCTGCAATCTGAAGCATTTTAGAGGACTTTTGAACACAACAGAATTCCTTTTCCCCAGGAATTCCACACAGTATACCAGTTTTTGAGAAAAAATCATACATGTACTCTGGTAGTAGAATAACCTGCATGTAATGTCAGACTGTTTGGCTTCAGATAATACTGATTTTTGGTTTCGATGATAATCGTAACCTTGTAATCATGCATACGTGAGTGTGTGTAGGCCTATGTATGTGTGGGAGGGTGTGCCCTTGTTTTCGGGTGGGATCGAGGACCGAAACAATAGATTTTAGATTCTCTACAGAAACTTCAATAGATTTCTCCGGTCCTCCCAAGATTAACAATAGACAGTCTATTGCTGAGGTTACGGTCGAGGAAGGAAAAAAAAAGAAAAAAAGAAGCACAATAGGTCCTCGGAATGAAAGGTAAACAAAGTGGTGTGTGTTTAAGTGTGTGTGTATGTATGTCCGTGACGCCCTAACTTGTAAACACGATATCTCAAGAAGGGAAGGTTGGACAAATCTCATACTTGGTATGTAGGTGAACCACATTGAGTAGAAGTATCCTATTGTTTTTGGTGGAGGTCAAAGGTCATTTGAGGTCAACAGGGCTCGAGTTGTGAAAACCTTGTAAACACAATATCTCAAGAAGGGAAGCTTGGACAGATGTCATATGAAGTATGTAGGTGTATCGTATAGAGTACAGGAACGCTACTTTTTTTTAATGGCGGTCCACGGTCACTTGAGGTCAACAAGGGTCAAAGTGTGAAATCCTTGTAAATAAACTGGGCATGGCATTGACACCTACAGTATCAAAACTAACAGGTAACAAGTATACCAAACATACCAAGGGTGCACGGAAAAATGGATAATACGTCGTAAAAAGTAAAACCGTGTGAAGAAACCAATTGATACCCTCTCGCTTCTCAAGTATAGTCGATTAGAGAGTACGTGACTGAGCTGTACGTAATTGGAATAGTCGGTGATTGGGGTTTACGGAAAATACCTAGACACATTCTTCAAGTTGTGTTCGCAAAAGCTGTACACCTTGCAGGGCACATCAAACACAAATTAGCATTTTAGTAAAGAGAAAAAACGTGGTGACCATGGAACATCAAAATAAGTATAGCAATGTTTGTAAGACATAAAAACAAAAGCAAAGTGTGAGACCAAGGAGTATTCCAAAATACTGTACACCTACTCAGAAAACTGTTGAAAGGCCGATATGGCCGCGTACTTACCACCATATTAGATACATCAGAATAACAAAAAGAGGAGTGAATTGCATGCATGTTTCCATTTTTCCTTACTGCAAACTGGAAAACATGCATGTTGATGAAACATGGAGTAACATTTTCGTAACATAATTCCCGCCAAAAAGAAACCTCAGTCGTATAAGAGGGAAAAAATAGCTAAACAAGGTTTTCACGTACAGTTTTGAGCCCATCTCCCTGTTCCATCTCCCTCTACTGGGTCTGCGCAGTTGTACACCTGTCTGTCTAGTCTGTTTGTTGCAGAAAATGATAGATTCGTCGCAAGCACATACTGCCCATGTAACTAGCCGACACACACACACAGTACATCGGGTATGCAACGCAGTATGACCGGAACAGGGAGTTGCTATTGCAAAAAGACAGGCCGGGGGGAGGGGGGTTCAGGGGGTTCGGTTCGGTTCAGCCTATGATAGTACCTACGTGAGCAACATATATAATGAGTTTTAATTTGATGGTCATAATTGTTGGGTAAAATGTTCCACTTGTGGTAAAATCGACCCCCCCACTGAAAAAGCTGCATACGGGCCTGCAGAAACTAAGGAACATTGCAGTGAGAAGAGTCGGGCTGAACGTATAACGCTGAACTGTATAACGCTTACTCAAGGCTCAGTATACACATGAAACAACACATTTTTTTCAAGACTTATTCGCTTTTAAAGAAGATCTTGGAAAAATTGACACTGTTTACACAGACATAGGCATTCTCTGTACATTGCTACATGACAACACTGTGGTACGTACAAGTTACACAGTGAAGAGTGATTTCAGGAAAATGTACGGTTTACTAGGTATGGCGCAGCCATGTATACTGATATATGCGTAGTGCTCCCACCGACACAGCCAGCTTACTAGTGAACACTCTATCGCAAGAAGCTTGGACAAATCTCAGATTTGGTATGTGAGTGTGTCACATTGATTACAAGATTCCTGTTGATTTTAGTGGAGTTTACAGGTCATTTGAGGTCAACAGGGGTCAAATTGTGGAAATATTGTAAGCACAATATTTCAAGAAGGAAAACTTGGGCAGATTTCCCAATTAGATTGTAGGTTTATCTCATTGAATTCACACAAATTTTCATTTTTTTTAGTGAAGATCAAAGGTCATTTGCGGTCACAGGGTCAGAGTGTGGAATTCTTGGAAACACATTATCTCAAGAAGGGAAGCTTGGACAGATGTCATATTCAGTGTGTAGTTGTATCTCATTTAGCGCAAGAACGTTAGTCTTTAATGGAGGTAGAAGGTCATTCCATGTCAACAAGCGTAAAATTATGAACAGGTAGGTATGATCTCAAGAAAGGAAGCTTGTGCAGATCTCATATTTCATATAAAGCATACGTAGCTCAATGTGACATATACTAATGCTATTACATCAGATTCCGCAAAAAAATTCTCTTTAATCGGACCATCGAAACCGTAATGCATTTCTGCAGTCTGGCTATATAAACCTTTTCAAAGCAAATGTTGTTCCATTGAAACAATGTTAAGCACCAGGTAATAAACAATAAGACTGATCATGCTGTGAACTTGGTTAAATTTTTAAGGTTTAAAAAATCATAGCTTAAAGTACACTAGTTACAGCCTGCATTGTGTAGTCCACAGAGCACAACTAGCAGTATTGCAGAATTGCACGCTCAAATATCCATGTGAATGTCTGTTGTCTTTGTTGCTTTTGAAGTTGTCGTGGCAGTGTGTCCCGGGCTTTGTATGGTATCTAGTTCAATGATATCCACGGCCACAATGACACAATCATGCATGCTCGTTTTTGAGCTTATTATCTCATCAGTCGCCCCACATGTATCGTGGTGATGAGGTATTGTGGTCAGTTTGGGCCTGTATACAGTGACATAATTGGTAAGGTTTTATCTTCCTGCTAAAAGTGAAAGGAAATTCTGCCTTAAAATGTCAAGATAAAAAATATTTCATAGCTGACCCTTCAAACACACGGCTGGAAAAATGGACCTCCCTCAAGTTGGATGGGTCTTTCGAACCCTCCAACCCCCCCCCCCCCCCCCGGCTACGGGCCTGCTGCTGAAGATAAACCAAATTACTTCAAGTTAAGACCTTACGCAACACGGTAATTTGTAGGATTACTATCCGTGTGTACCTAAAAAAAATATGTTGGACTAAAGATATGTTCATCCCATCCAAGTATTTGCCTCTAGGTCTGTTTAATTTTTCTTTACTTACACGTTTTTACACGAAACTCTTGCAACACTACAGTTTTCGATCATTTTCCTGTGGATGTTTTTGTAATGTGTTCAGTGTTGGTTACATTCGTCCCTAGCTACTGTTTATTTGTGCTACTATCTACTTATGTAGCCTAAGCTGCCCTATGTCTTTCGTTCGTTCATCTGTTCGTAGCTTGTGTTCAGCGTTTTCAGAACTGTCCGTAAGTCCTGTTTTCATCATCTTGTTGTTTGTCTTTCCGATATAATGATTTTCTTCTTTTGTTGTTACTGTTTTTCTCAATAGACTCGTCTACACACTGGATCTATAAAATTGTAGCCCAGGCCTAGCCTAATCTATCAAAATTACTTTTGCTGTCCCTTTCCTGCTGCAAGAAATGTTCACTCTTCAGTTTCCACCAGCCTCTACTGGATATTTGTGTACCTGTTTTACGTTCTTTTACCAGTGCTTGTCAAATTAGAGAGAGAACTTCCAATACTCATAATATTGATACCGAGTCCTTTTTTGCTTATACCCGTTCTAAAGATGAATGTTAAAGACAAGGTTGGCCCCTTAGGTAGATGAACGTAGCGATATAGTGATGGAAAATTGTAAAGGTTGTGCCGATTTTTGAGAAGGGTGGTAGCTATAGGCCGTTTTGCTTGACCCCCTATGTTTGTAAAGTGATGGAGTCTGTTATCCCAGATCATATCGTGGATCATCTTTCAAGAATTAAATTAATACTACTCAGCATGAGTTTACGAGTGGGCAGTCTTGCTTGTCTAATCTACTTGTCCTTTTACACAGTTACTTGTTATGTGGATAAGGGATGTCCTGTTGACGTCGTTTATTTGGATTTTCAAAAATCCTCACTCTCTACTTGTTTCCCCACGTAATCTTCTCAGCTCAAGTGAGGTGAGATTTAAGACACGTAACCTACTGTTATAGGGGACACCCTTGAAGGCTCTAATCAATCTAGTGGCCCTGCTGCGCTGGACTTTCTCAAGTAACTCCATATCTTTAGAAAAATATGGGTTCCAAGCTTGAACAGCATACTCTAAATGAGGCCTAACCAACTGCTTATAAAAGTCTAACAACAATGTCTTGCTTAAGGAAACTAAAATTTCTCTTAATCATACCTAAAATCCTATTTGTTCTTTTAGCTGCTTCAACACATTGCTTAGCTGGCTGTAATGAAGAACAATGTGAACCCCTAAGTCCCTTTAGACATAAACCTCTTGCAGTGACTGTCCATTTAAAGTGTACGAATACCTAGGATTATTATTGCCAATATGCATTACCTTGCATTTATCAATATTGAAAAGCATTTGCCACTCCTGAGACCAAGCGAAAACCCTGTCTAAATCCTTCTGAAAACTTTTTGAATCACCTTTAGAGGAGACCTCAGAATACAGTTTTGTGTCATCAGCAAATTTCTTGGCTCTACACGCAATATCAGCATCAATGTCATTAATGAAGGCAATAAACGGGAGCGCACCCAACACAGACCCCTGGGGGACCCCACTAGTTACCTCCTGCCAAGAAGAAACGCAACCATTTAAACCACCCTCTGTTTCCTATTACGTAGCCAATTCTGAATCCAGGTAAGTATATTGCCACAGATGTCCATACTCTTTAAGCAAAAGACGCTAGTGGGGAACCTTATCAAAAGCTTTCTGAAAATCCAGAAAAACAACATCAACATACTTCTGCCTATCCAATGAACTAGTAACATCTTCCATGAACTCCAGAATATTGGTGAGGCATAACTTTTTCTGACAAAAGCCATGTTGAGACATTCTGATTAATGAATAACTACTGAAGAAACTAACCATAGACTTTTTAATAATAGATTCCATCACCTTACAAACAACACTAGTGAGACTGACAGGCCTGTAATTACAAGGCTGTTAACTTAATCTCCCTTCTTAAAAATTGGGGTGATGTTAGCACACCTCCAATCCTCAGGAACATAACCTTCAACCATAAATTTATTAAAGACCAGTGACAGTGGAACACGGAAATGATGAGCAAATGACCTCAACAAAATTGGATAGATTGCGTCCCGGCCAGGGGTTTTACGAATATTGAGAGAAAGCATGCTGGTGCAAGAAACAGTCCTGAACAACCTCAAGAAAATCAGTATACCATTACTACCATTTAATTCCTCAGTCCAATCAATGTCTGGAAAATTGAAATCACCCATGATAATAACATCACCTTTAGGAGCTTTCCTAATTGAGTTAAACAACAAATTATCATTTTCTTTCCCAATATTTGCAGAGCGATAAACTAAACCATTTGTATGACAACTGAACTAGCAACCTTGTTAGAGTTATTTAAAGTTGACTCGCACCACACACAGTTGACAAATGATCCTTGCAGCTCTAGTTTCTCAACACTAACAATATTATCTCTGACATACAACAAGACCCCCCACAAACCCCTTTTAGGTATCAACCCTATCTTGACGGTAAACCACAAACCTAGGATAAGAAACCTCAGCACTATCAATATCATCTCTTAACCAAGACTCAGTTACACCAAATATATCTGGCTCCATATCCTCAAGAAGTACAACAAATTCATCCAATTTATTACAAATACTCCTAGCATTAGTAAAAATAATCTTTAACTTATCCCTGGAACTCCCTTCTTAACTCTAATTACTTTATTGGTTTTATTGTAACCCTTGTACTCAGAATGCCTATTGGTTAGGCCAAGATTATCCTTGCTACGATTATGCTCTGTCCCCAGATTTAGTTTAAACACATCTGCTCAACAGTAAAGTTTACCATCATTCCAAACAGTGAGACCCGGTGTTACCTGTGTTCACCTGTGTGCCACCTGACTAATCAGGTGACTGATGGGGAAGGGAGACAAAGACCTAAATGTAACCCATCCCTTGCAAACAAATCTCTCCTACCTTCGAAACATGACCACATATCAACAAATGTAAATGAAAATCCCGAACACAAGCTACCTAACCCATTATTCAACATTTTTAACTTATTGGATGGGACCCTGTCATCAAATCTTGGTAACAAACCACAAATAGCAACCTTTGCTCTGGTCGAAGCTAGACGACACAATGACTCACGATATCTGGACCTTATGATATCAATTGATTCCTTCTGTACAATATTTGTACCCACCTGGATCACAACCACCTCCTCATCCGAACGATTTTGTTCACCCTTTCACTTACATCTTGAATTTTGGCCCCCGGCAAACACACCCTAACTCTTTTTAAAAGCTTGAAAAAAGAATTTTAAAGACAAAAACTCATCACCCGAGACAGTTTTAATTCTCCCAACCACCTACCTCTAGTCCCTCCCTCAGCCTGTCTTAAATTCCTCCATATGTGTAACCAAAACAACGGATCCCTGTGTACGCTGTGTAATACGAGCTGCTCTGCATCTTTCGAATTTGCTGTCAATCTAAGAGTACTGTAATGCTGTACTGCATCACCTTAAGCTATATTTTTACCTCCCTGAAAGAAAAATTCTCAACTGGTTCTAAGTTACAGTACTCTTAGATTGCCATTCCAAAGATGCAGAGCAGTTCGTATTACTCAGCGTACACAGGGATCCATTGTTTTGATTACACATGTGGAGGAATGTAAGACAGGCTGAGGGAGGGACTAGAGGTAGGTGGTTGGGAGAATTGAAACTGTCTGGGGCGATGCATTACAGCCTTTAAGCTATGTGTTTTGCTGACTCTGTGTACACAACTTGAAAGCTTACACAAGTAACTTTGTCAACAAGCCACGTCAAGTAGAAATTAGCTTAAATGTGACGTCACGCAGACACGTTATTTAGCAGAACATTTCTATGTTCCTTTTGCATTTCTTTACTTTAATTTCTGCAAATTTACATTTTACAATTTATATTTTTAACACTGTACACATTTAAATAATATTTGCTTTGGTTTACCAATACACCATTGTTTCAAATTTTACCGAGACCAGACAGTTGCTACGACGGATTTTATAAACCGGAGGAAAGAGTCTCCCACAGGTCACGGACGATATTTGCTGCCACACTGGCATATTTGTTTATACACAGATTTTGAGGATCGTGAATGGACACAGACTGACTTATCTTTAAGGTACCCCCCTCTCCTTTCATTTAATTTCCTATGACTTCCGCTCTTGTACAACCCAACACTTGAGCCTAACTCTAGTTTCCCGCTTTCTTTCTACTTTGTACACACGAGTGTCAACAAACGTCATGTGACCAAAACAAGAGTGGCCAGACTATATATGGTGCATTGAAGCGTCTGATAACAAACTCGAGCAATGATTGTATGCGTATTTTTGTTCTCATTTGCTACTTTTCTCTCTCATTTGGTCTCATTTTGTTCTCATTTTATCATTTTTGTTTAACTTTACTTCTCATTTGCTCGCATTTTGTTCTCTTTTTATCATCTTTTGTCAAATTTACCTTCATTTGCTATCATTTTATTCTCATGTTGCATATTTTTTGTCGTTTCCTTTCATTCGATTCTCATCAATATTTGCAACATTTCTCTCATTCTCCACTACGCACGTTCTCTTCTCATCCTCCTCAACATATTCCCTTCTCTCCTCTTGAATCCCCCACTCTGCTCTCGTCATCATTCACCTAACGCGTCATCCATGTGTATGTAACAAGATGTTTTATTTTGCGAATCTCATTCTGCTCTTTGTATGAGAGAGAAACGACCATAATATTCTTGTCATGGCATTTCTTTGTAACATTTGTAAAAAGGCTTTTTCCACTAACTTCAACCACAGTTGACACAAACCACGATACATACAAGTAGTAGCTCGGGTACAGTTGTCACTGAAGGTTGCCGCCCTCGAGACCGAAGGTCCTCGAAACCGAAGGTCCGCGAGACCGATGGTCAAGGTCGGCGAGACAGATGATGGTTTCACTTTTTTCATCTGACCTTGAGAGGGGTAGAAGCTTATGGCCCCAATTGGTGACCTTGAAATAAGAATCGAAACATGTTGCTACCTGTTGAATTATTTTTTATTGATTTATTATTATTATTTTCTTGTCGTCTTATAACTTCCTTTTTGGACTTACTGTTTTTTCCAGCCGTCCCCAAAGAATGTAATTTATTCACTACGGCGTCCCATAATTTCATTTCAAAGGTCCCTTAAGTTCACTTGTGAGGTTCCTAAAAAATGAACAAAAGAAAACATACATTTCAAGAGTTCATACGATCGTGTTGATGTCCTATAATTTCAAATGGGTGTAACAAAAGTTTAGTAAATGTCCCATAAGGTCAGCCTAGAAAGAGGTGTCATACGTTAAAAAAAGTGCTATAAAATCAAACGTTCATATCTCTAGTGGAAACCCCTATATATCGGTCTCGCGGACCTTCTTTGAAATTCGGTCTCGCGGACCTTATTTCAATTTCGGTCTCGCGGACCTTCGGTCTCGTGGGAAATCCCCGTCACTGACAGCAAAGGTATGGAGAGTGAGAGTGACGTCTCATGTCGTGGATTCGCCCTCTGACCACGGGGAGAGGGCGATGACTCACTTGACAGTAAAAGAAAATGATGACGATGAGCTGAGTGACAGTGGTGATTCCACTATCGTCAGCGATAGTGATCGTGATGATGACGGTGAGGACGATGATGACGTAAACGTGTGTGACCCGGTAGAGACTTTGATGCGTCTAACCAAATTCAATAAAGCAATGTCAAAGATATTACGTAAAGGACAAAGACAAGGAAGAGGGTGACGACGGTGACGATGAAAGGATGGAGGAGGATGAAAAGCCTCTGTGGAAGACTATGATTGAACTCAATGAAACAATGTCGATCACGGATTAAAGACCAACGGAAAAATCGAACAAGACGAGAATGATGAAGACGAGTGTGACGACGGCACTGAGGGCGAGAACGGGGCAAGATGAATACAAGTGAGATGCGAGAGAGTGATACGCGACCTGTAAAAAAGACAAAAAAAACAAAAAAAAAAAAAACGCAGGGATTGTGGATCTATCAAGGAGACATTGGATAATGACCAAATAAAACTCAACAATGGAAAAAAAAATCTATTTTAGTTTAGGAAACGACTGCTCGTTCTTAAATTATCTGAGACTACATCCTTAAGCCGGGTTTAATGGTTGCACGCATATTTGTATCTCTCATATTAGCATATATCCTTCTTATTTTTTTTTCCTGAATATGAGGTCGTTTGAATAAATTTTAGTAAACTCTGGCTCTTGTGTTTTGTCATTCATTGATGACATTTAGCTAATTCAGCTATCTGCTAATCAGTGTAACACCCCCTTCCTTATTATCCATTCATCTTGCAATAGTATACAACTGGTGGCAGTTAATGTTACGCAAATAGTTACATAAGAAGATCCCCCTATAATCCCCCTCTTCTTATTTAACGATTGTCTAAATCGCTTTAAAATGGCTAAATCAAAATATACATATTGGATAAAGAAATACCGTCCCTCCCCCAAAAAAAGAAACCTAGATTTTTATGAATTTGATCCAAACCTTTGACCTAATTTTTATGGGAAACACAACTTCAGACGATATCTAACCTGTGTACCTTTGACCTTATAATCGGCAGTGCAGTCTGGGAGGAGTTGAAGACTCAGTGTCATATTTTACCTCTGACCTTGACCTAAAAGTGCATACAAACATAATTTTTAGATGAGATCTTGGATACCGGTCATAAATTTAACTGTCTCAAGGGTCACCCTAAGTACCATACCCCATTTACTATACCCCATGTATCAAACGTCAAACACACATACTGTTACCATGGCAGCTCTTGCTATGCCAACTGTCTGAGAGAGTACCCTCTAACATTTAAGCAAATTTATATCTCATCATCCCATACATTACATGTACAGGGATGAGAATATAACTAGGAAGAAACTAAATCATTGATCCCTCAGATTTGACAGATGTAAGGCGAATTGCACCGATCATCCGTCCTCTAAATTTCAGATCCGTAGCTTCGGAGAGCGATACCGTGGAAAGGTAGACGAACGCGATAATGGTCACAGAAGTCCTCCGATAGGGAGATTTGCACACAATTGACCGAACTGCGTTCTTCAACACGAAGTAAAAACTGCAGACAGAAATAATTGCTAGCTTCAAACATGTTGCGGGCGGTACTTCGGCTTAAGCGCCAGAGCCGTGTATAGATACACGGCTCTGTTAAGCGCTAAAAACTGATCCCTTTGAACATAGACCTGTGCTAAGCACGTGTGCGTGCAAATCACGGATCAATCAGTCACAATTGTGCCGTAGTGCCAGGCTGCGCTTACCTACAGTAGATCTGTGTCTCGGTCACAGTTGTGCCTATAGATCTTTGTATGGTGTGGGCTATATTGTTTAAAAGTCCCTCAAATACTGAAAAAGCCAAGTGGAAGGTCAGTAACTCACTACTAGCACAGAAGGCAAAAAGGTCTGTCTACAATCTATGCCAATTGCACACTGCCAAGTCCTGGTCTGGGGGCTGTTTGTAACCTTTCAACGTTAGGTTAGTATAGTATTAGCGTACGAGCATTAACGAAATTAATGAAATCCCCGTAACTGCGCTTTGATGCATATTTTTCAACTTTTCATCCTTTGGTAACATGTTTACAGTTACAGAAGCCTAGGTAGGCCCTTTTCTACGTGAAGCTACTGATACTTTACTAACTTAGGCTACCTTTTTTATTTTGATACAGGCCCAGACCCTGTCGGGCCGGGGCACCTGTATCGCACACACCAAGGTGTAGAGTCTCAACTCTCATATCACACTTGATGTCCCCTCATCCATGTCCTAGGATCAGTAAGCAAACAAATCTAGATACACTCATAGCAACACACTTAGACTAGCTCTCTTGAAATCCTGCAAACAATCAGTCTAGGCCTAACTCCACTGCCCAATGAAAAAAGTTTTGGACTAAAGATATGTTCATCCCCATCCATGCATGTATTTGCCAAATGATCCAAGAATGTGAAGAAGGATACATAATTTATGATTCTTGCATCAGCTCAACCCAACTGATATGTATAAGCATTTCATAGATTTTCTTTTGCTGTCATTAATTAGAGAAATTGCATACATGATATCCCTGTTTCAAAACTGTGCATATGTAACTTGCAAGACCCAGGAAAAGTCAGTTTTCATCTATCTGGGGAGTTTGAGAGCCAAAATTTTCTTGTATGCTCTGCCTAGATACTCCTTATGGATTCAAATATAGAGAGGGACTCAACAACTGATTACTTGATGTCATTTTGCCACAACTGTCATACACATCTCAAATATCCCTATTGTGAATGACTTACAATTGAGTAATGGGACAGTGTCAGTTGGTGTGTCAACCGAAATTGTATGTTGCCCTCAGGTATGTTGACCAGTATACGGACATTAAAGGGACACTTTGACATGTTTCTTGAACTTTAGTTATTCTTCACATACAAATGACCACTAATGAGTGAGTAGTTAATGACTTAAACTGGTTTTGGAAAACTCATGACCATTCACTTTTCCACTTTAGTACTAATTCGTATACCCACAGCCAATACAAACAATTAAAAATTTTACAATTGACAGTTTTCATAATTCTTGCATGTTAATATTGATGCTAATTAAGCATTGTTATTTGGTACTACCCATCAAAATTTTCAGAAATTTAATTTATCGACAACTATATCAAACTTCTGCACCATTGGTGCTCTAGTTTATGAAATTCTGTAAATGAGCAGCCCAACAGATTCTCTCATACAATGTTGATGATTAGGTATAATGATAATCAGTTAGTGGTTCCTATGATTTGACAATGATACATAAATGGTACCTAAATGGTTCCTACAGGGTGTCGAGGTAAGAGCTGCTACATTAGTGGTGCTCTAGTTTTTCTGTGTTTGTATTTCTGCTTACAGTATAATGCACACGCCTTAGCCTTAACGTAGCCCCTTACCCAAAACGTGACCTATAGACACTTTTGCATTCTGTACAACCCAGACCCCTACCTCCTTAACATGCAACCCTTTGAAACGACTGTACACTTTTGGCGTTCCAGCGCACAGGAGAGCCCAGACTATTCAGCTAACCCTATTTTGCTCATCTTTCATTCACTCTGTGTGCTCTGCTCGTGCCGTAGCCATTCATTCCATTGGGTTGCCAAAGGCGTATTCTATTGTTTGTGTGCATGAGAGAGTGTTTTGACTAGCGTTCCTGATATCAGTTCCAGGCACTGATTCTAAATTAGAGCCCACATCTTTCCCTGTAATAGCACTCTATACGCACCTTCGACATCAAACATACTCATAAAATCACTGTTGAATGCAGTTATTTGTATGAAAATGCCATTTATGGCCCATACAGTCCGAAGTCACTCTGTAGGTTGTCGAGAAAAATAGATCAAGGTTTGTGTACTGTTAGAAGGGGTGTCCAACCTTGTAGATGTTCTTTATATAGGGCATAACCTAGGCTAGTAGTAGTATGGAGGGTAGGGTTACATAAAATAGATGCAGGCTTAATGCTGTATGTGCCTGCTGCACAAAAATAGGGGATGCACGAAAATATGGGAATGCACTACACCATGTGGGGGACGCCTGTGGGCTACAGTATATAGTAATTACAGCTTGAATGGAGAATCCATGATGACATTGTTGAAAAAAAAAGAAGATTGTTGAAAAATCTGTCAAGTACTTGCAGGGTGGTAACCAGAAACAGTTAACTTCACAATATGACATACGGGATGATGACATTTGGGACGACTTTTCCATGGTTATAATACACCAACTTCAATTAATTCAATAAAAGTTTATGATAACAAATGGAGAACTGGAGAATACTTAGTAATGATGGAAACTCAACATATTTCACATCATTGATGGGCTGGTAAATCGTTGGTGGGGCGAGGACAGAAGGGATCGTTATGGAAGTGCTCAGTCTTGACTGTTCAGTACAAAGCTGTATGCTATGTATTGTCAGTTGTACTGTAGGTCATATTTGTAAGTGAACATGTAGACCTCAAATGCCCACAAACTGAGTTACTGTGCATCTTATGTGCAGTACTTTTCTCTGACGATTCTCTCAACAGAGCTGTTAGTGTCATTGTTTCAGATGAATCGAAAGCAGTATGATTTTTGCTGTACTTTGTATTAAACTTACTAATGTTGACTTACATTCTCTCCGATCTCCATTACTTGATGAAATTTCAGCTGAACATCACTACTAGTATAGTCATTTCAACATACCATTACTAGAGTTGAATTTTTACAGTAAACAACATAGTGTGCCTCTAGGCCACTTTGAACTGAAAATTTGTAAATGTTTTGTGATGGGATTTTACAGTACATGTTATGCCTGGTATCCTGAAGTTCTGGACATTGTGAGGTTACTCTCCATTTGGAGGGATTCATAGAGGATTCAGCACTTAATAGTTGTTTGAGAACTTAATCAGGGGAATAGGAAATGGCCAGTCCACCTCTTAAAGCTTTGGACCTACGTGTCTGTCAGTGAACCTCTGGCCTGTGGAGGTTTGTAATAGGACTACTGTAGGAGGTTACCAGTCATTTTGCCTTCTTGCAAATTGTCTTGTCTTGCCCCCAGCCATTTCACCTTGATGTGTTCACCACCCCTTGTACAAGTTTGTACCAAAGTGGAAGTCATTTTGCCCACAGATACCTACAGTACCAGTTTAGACCCCTGAACTAAGTGATATGAAATGCCATTGTGATTGCTCTCAACAACAATTTTCACAAGACTGAAAGCAGTTTTCAGGATAGCAAAAACTGTTACAACAACAACGTAGGTAAGTTGTGGAAAAAAAGGGTAAAACTTGGAACTAGTATACTGCCATCATTTATTAAAAAAAAATGATAAAAAATGAATTCATAAAAACATGTGCACAGATGATTTTTACCCAACTTGTCCATGCTAGAATAATGTTTTTTCTCAACTTAAATTAAGTTCATTTGCCATTTTACCAATCAAGTAAAATGTATAAGAAATTAAAGATTACAAAATGCATGAACATCGAAGCAGATGAACACAAGAGATAGAAAACGAAATGTAATGCCACTTACCAGACACAACAAAAATAACACACACAAGATCAAATGAGCATTTGAATTCCAATGCTTTTCTCACTTAGTGCGACCATCAGGTTGGGGAGCAAAATGGTCTGCACTTACAGTCAAGGGAACTGGGAGACCTGATGGTTGCACTAAGTGAGAAAAACAGTGGAATTCAAATGCTCATTTGATTTTGTGTGTGTTATTTTTCTTGAGGTTAAGTGGTAAACAGGTTGGGATGTACTGGAAAAGGGGGCAAACTTGCAAGGGAGCAAAACAGCCAGTTACCTAATGGGAAGGGGCCATACTGGAATGTGTGTTTACCATATGCCAAAGAATTAGGCCAACTTGAGGTAGATCTAAACCTACTGTATTCTGTACTTGTTCTCTAGATTTAGCAAAGTTCCCCCTTTTGTTGCTGCCAATGCCATGTAGTGCACTAGAAAATTTTGGTCAGTAATGCCTCCCACTCCCAGGTCGTTTGAAGTAGCACTTCCTTTACAATTTATGTGTAAGAACATAAAAAGGATCTGTTGTTTTAAAAGGAGTTTTCTTTATTCTTTTATCTAGTGTCTGCTGCTTCTTTCTCACACAGTAGGATGTGCAATTAGTAGTGGTAAAATATGGTGTCAGAACTATAAGTTTGGATTAATTCTGTAACATGGTTGTTCAGATCCATCAATGAATCACTTAACTTTTTTTTCACTCACATTCGATCTTAAGAACTACAATAGGTTACATCGATACATGCATATTTGAAGTTTCATGTAATGAAAATTTACTGTTGTTAATCAATGGTGGTGTTTACCAAATTTACTATATGAAATAATTTGATAAGTTTTGACCTCCACTGTCACTGTCGGAAGTGTCAGGTTGAAGACATGCGGTTGAGAACTTCATTCAGTAACATTCCTTCTGTATTTATTGTTTGTTGTAGACATCCGAAAGGAAATATATCACTTCATTGAAGCCCTTGACACTGCACTTCTAATTATAGACAACAGAACTGTGTACATTTTTGCTGGTGACATTAATGTGCTCACTGAGATTATTTCCGATAGCTTATTTTAAGACATTAATGACCACTTACCTAATTTCTGCATTGTCAAGAACACTCTCAAAGCTAGTAACCATTTTACAAATAGACCCATGACAAGAATATATAGCTCTAGGAATTTGTCATCCTTGTACAATCTGTTGAACACATTGATTTCTCTGGTATTTTTGTCCTTACATTGTGTCAATAAGGCCTACAGTGTCTTCATTTCCAGACTGAGTTCTGTTCATGAAACTCACTTTCCAAAAGTTAAGCTGTCAAGGAAGAAGTGAAGAAATAAACTCTGGATGACAATTGGTATCAGAAAATCCATTAGCCGCAAAAACTCCCTCTACCGCAAGTCTGCAGCAAGTCTACCACATTGACCACCCCTCTGCTGAAAGGCATATCAAACTGCTGGAGTAAAGAACTATTGGCCAATAAGACTATCAGATTTGGAAAGTCTTTGTTTTACAAGAAAAGGTTCAATGCCAATTTTTGCTACAGCAAACTTCTTCTATATTGAATAAACTACAGTATTAGACAAAAGAGGAAAGACTGCCACTGTGATCAACAGTACTGGGTACAAAAATGAGCAATGTAACAATAATATTGGGATTGCTAATGCATTTAATGACTACCACCATTGACAGCAAGCTTAGTGATTGTATATATAGTAAAAGAGACCTTAAGGAGTTTTTGGACCCTGGCGTTCCAAATTCCTTGTTTCTCATGCCTTTTATAACAGAAGAAATCTTGATTGAAATTCATTTCCTTATTGACTCCAAAGCTCCTGGTATTGCTGGGATACCCCCTGAAGTATTGAAGTGTGTGTCCCATGTTGATGCTCTGTTTTCAGCACCTGTGCAATCTGAGGTTGTGTATGGGCACATACCTCATCTTACACAAAGTTTATACAATCATTCCCATTTACAAAAAAGGAGACACAAATCACCGTGAAGATTATTGTTCCTTGCACCCACCAAGTTTTAGAATGACTTACAGAGAAAGGGCTATGCAAGTTCTGGAATGATAATAATATCTTATTTGACTTTCAACTTGGCTTAAGGAAGGGTCATGACACCAGCCATGCTCTTCTTGAAGCGATTCCATACATTCATATTCGTGTTTTTAGTCTCTATGCAGATCTCAAACAGGCATTTGATACTGTTGATTACAAAATTTTGCTTCACAAACTTTATACTTACGGTATTTGTGGTAAAGATTTATGTGTTATGTCCAGTTATCTCTCTAGAAGGAAACATCGTGTTGTTGTGAGTGGTGTTTTGTCTCAATGTTTTCACATTAACACAGGAGATCCCTAGGGCTCTGTTCTCAGCCCGATAACTTTATGTAAATGACATTAAGAGTGTTCTCAACAAAGAACTGAGACTACTTGCTTATGATACCAAAGTATTTGTCCATGACATTTGCTGCAACAAATGCTTCATGTAGGTAAGACTATTTACACTGTTTTTTATGCAAGAGTGTGTAATAGCAATTTTTGTCCAACTTCTTTCTTGTTCAGTGCAAGCAGGTTTAATAGAACTGATAGTGCCAAGTACCTGGGTCTCCTTATCACCACAAGCTGCCTTTCAAGCCTCATATTGATGAATTGTATGTAATAATCTAGTCAAATATACTAGTATCTTCCTCTGTCTTCTGCTGTTCCTCACCCTGTTTTGCTTCAGCTATGTTACTCTCTTGTTTATTCAAAGTCACCTATGGTATTGAAATTTATGATATGACAAATATTTATATCCTTAGACCATTGAAGGTTTACAAAAAAGAATATTAAGAACAGTAACATTCAAATATAGGCGTTTTTCGGCATGATGTGCTGCATGGTATCCTTGGCATGGCTGGCAAAAAATTCTCTGTCAAATTATTTCCCATGTGATTATAATTATTTACTATACAAGCGGAGCTGAGCGCGATTGTGGGTTCATGCGTAGCGTACCCAAACTTTTTGAAAAATGAAAACTCCCAGCTTGCAAGTATCGGCCCGGATGATTGCAAGTTGGTCCAGACTGCTCAGAAAACATTTTTTGGAAAGAAGTAGCCTTGAAAGAAGAAGTCTGTTAGGCTTTCAGGCTATCAGACTGTGGTAGACCGAGAGGATTTTGTTTGAGCCCAACATGTAGCATGCATAATACTTTGATTTGTTTGTGCAAGAATTACCTAAGAAGAGCTGTGGAATTTTCTTCGATTTTGAATGAAATAAAGATGAAATGAAATGCTTTGTTGTTTTTTTTTTTTTCAAATCTTGTTCTTCTGTCAAGCGATCTTACTCACTTTTGCACCATACCGGTGTACGAAAACACCGCTATAGGCTCAACATCTACATTGTATGTACTGTTCAGGTATACACAGCACACATTCAAAATACATCATTTTGTCATACCCCACACTGACTTTACTTCCGGGTTGTATCTTACACATCTGTATGATGCTTGCTTCGATCGCAGTAAAGATCACACACATGGTTTTCAAATGGTTATGTCCAAAACTAATTTGTAAATAAATCCATTCATATGTGTATTCTAAATGCTCCATCTACAGTATGTTCAATCTTTACCAAGAAGCGAAATATATTAGGCCCACTACTCTTGTAAATTAATGCCTGTATGTTTTACTCACAAAAAATATTGTTCAAGTTATGTTACAAAAAAGAAAACAATGTGAGTCAGTGTTTGCAGAAAATTCTATGCACACTGTACCTACTATGTTCAATGTCAATTGAAATCCTAAGCATAGGCCTGTATGCACACACCATCTGCAAAGGGACAGCAGGCATATCACAAAATATGAACATATATTTCTCTGATTTTAAAAACCCTTCATGAAGCCAATATTCTACTAACCTACTTCAAAACTTCAAACTTTTTAAATGACTAGGATCAATGAACAAAAATTATTATTTAAATGTTTCTTAAAAATTCTGAAGTAGACAACTTATAAAAAGTTGTTTGTTCCTGTAATACGGAAGTTACCAAGGTGGTTAGGCTATTCGCTATGCACCCAATACATTAAAAGGATTATGATGATTGTGCAGGTTACAATGGTTAAATGTCTAATGTTTAAGTAGAAGAATATTGAAAGTCTGAGTAAGTTTATAAAGGAAGTCCGTTCAAACGTTAAACAGAATCTAGCTCAGTTTAAACGTTTAATTGTGACAGCTTTAGTTTTATAGTCACTTCAACTTCTCACACTGTTAATTTTTATTTTTCTTTGACACAGAGGGATTTTCCATTAGACTTAAAGGAATTCTCCACCATCGCTAAAAAGATGCAAACATTATTGTACAGAAGACAAGTCATTGTTTTTATTTGCAGGAAATATCTCAAAGAATTAGCAAAATGAATTATTTTAGTAAATATTCGAGGTACGAGCCTGTTGCTGGAAATCAATCAGTTGTGAGGTAGTACTGGCAAATCTAAATTGAACATTGCCCTTGATTTTTAGCTCAAGCTGTGGGTTACAGTACTGTTTTGATCTCTTATTTGGTGATAAAACCTTATCTCACCAGGGAGTGATATAGACCTACCTTTGAAAGCATTGTTCGGAGCTACCTAATTCCTTAAGGATTAGTTGACTTAAATGATATTGGTCTGTGAATGATATTGAACTGGTACCAATGAATAAAGGATAGAAATACCTTTGAGCTAATTACACAGCTTACCTTCACTTGGTTTGGTGGGTCTTGAAGTATGAGCTGCAATTAAATTTTATGTCCATCACAGTAACAGCTTCTCTGATTTCATGGACTTTGTTAGTATTTTACAGAATGTATCTCACTGAGAATACTGTATCTTACTGAAAGTAGACATTCATAGGTTTTTCATGATCTCTGAATGAAAGAGTTTTTGCGTCGAAGACAGAAACAGGAAGAGTGCAAAAAGTGGAAAACAGTTTTTGTCGGTGTTAGGTCACACATTTTCAGGCTCATGCTGAAGTCCAACTTTGAAAGTGTTATTTCACATCTAAAGAATCTTCCTCTTGTAAAATAGTTATGTTTAATTGATAGAACGGTAAAGAATCTCATATATTATGTTAAGTTTTTTTGTTTGTGGAGAATTCCTTTAAATTTCCCAGCAAGGAGCTTCCTCTTTTGCTGATTTTTTTTCTATCTGTGATCCTTGGAATCCTTAAAGAGGAACTGTAGTGGGTGTTGCAATCTCAACCTACACTTAATGTACATATATTTGCAAGCAATAATGACAGTAATGGTGTTGTCTTCCTAATTACTTCTCTCTAAATGTAAGATCAAACTTTCCGCTGTTGTTGTACAGCGTATCGCCATTTTGGAAATGTATGACATATCACATGTACTGGCAATACTATGTGATGTGGGCAGGTGCATGTGTGACATCACGATTACAAAATTTTGCAACAACACTTGCAAGTGAATAAAAAGTGTATCCATTAAAACTTCATATTTTCTTGAAAATGAATTTATAGTACTACCCAATGGTGTTTTCTTATTTGAAAAACTATACTTTCATAATCAGGACTACTTGGAAGGCTGTAAAACGGTTTTCCTTTAAAAAAGAAAAAATTCACATCTTTAAAGAGGCACCACAGTTGGTGTCATGATCTTCCAACCAACTTGTGAATTTCCTTGGTTAAGAGATGTGCCATCCTTTCATGGAGCACAGTTGTCATCAATGCGGAGTGAGGACATTACTCATTCACATTAGCACTTGGTAACATCAAACCCATAAGACTGAATGGGGTTGTCATTTTCTGCATTTTGTTTTTCTTTTTGAAATGTCCCTTCCCTATGGTTTCTTTTGTTTTGAGTGTTGTGTGTTGTTTGTGAGTGTTGTTTGTGAATGTTGTTTGTGCGGTGTTTGTGCGTGTTGTTTGGGCAGTGTTGTTTTGTGAGTGTGTTTGTGCGTGTTGTTTGTGAGTGTTGTTTGTGAGTGTTGTTTGTGAGTGTTGTTTGTGAGGTGTTGTTTGTGAGTGTTGTTTTTGTGCGTGTATGTTTTGTGCGTGTTGATTGTGCAGGGTTGTTTTGTGCGTGTTGTTTTGTGCGTGTGTTGTTTGTGCCGTGTTGTTTTGGGCGTGTGTTTTGTGCGTCGTTGTTTATGTGAGTGTTGTTTTGTGACGTGTTTGGTTGTGCCGGAGTTGCTTGTGCGTGTGTTTGTGAGGTTGTTTCGTGAGTGTATTGTGTGCGTGTTGATTTGTGCGGGGTTGTTTGTGCGTGTGTTTTGTGCGTGTTGTTATGGCGTGGTTTGTTTGTGCGTGTTTTGTTTGTGCGTGTTGTTTTTGTCCGTGTTTGTTTGTGCGTGGTTTGTTTGTGCGTGTGTTTTGTGCGTGTTTGTTTGTGAGGCTGTGGTTTGTGAGGCGTGTTGTGTTGTTGTGAGTGTTGTTTGTGTTTTTTTTTTTTGTTTTTTTGTGAGTTTTTTTTGTGATGTTTTTGTTTTTTTTTTTTTTTGTTTTTTTTGTTGTTTTGTTTTTGTGTTGTTTTTGTTTTTTTTGTTTGTTTTTTTTTTTTTTTTTTTTTTTTTTTTTTTTGTTTTTTTTTTTTTGTTTTTTTTTTTTTTTTGTTTGTTTTTGTTTGTTGTTGTTTTTTTTTTTTTTTTTTTTTGTGCGTTTTGTTTTTTTTTTTTTTTTCTTTTTTTTTTTTTTTTTTTTTTTTTTTGTTTTTTTCTTTTTTTTTTGTTTTTTTTTTTTTTTTTTTTTTGTTGTTTTTGTTTGTTTTTTGTTATGAATGAGATATCGGCAAGGACTCACAAAGTCGTTTGACTGTCTGGTTTGTACACAGCCTTCCACAGTGCAAATATAAGCAACTTGTACTTGTATTCATATATACATACACTGTCACAAGTTATAGTATTTGCCTCCTTACAGTATGGTACTAACTTGTTATTCTTAGTGCAGTTCCATCTTGTCCTTACAGTATCTATGAGCATTTTCTGGACAAGGCAATTTTGACATACTTGTATTGCCTGCTTTTACTTTTAAAGGAGAAATTGCATGACATTTATTAGGCCTACATAGGCCTACATAGACTTTGTATTTCTAGATGGATCTTTGTACTTTTCCCTGTGCAGTAGTAGTAAGGTACACCATATACCAAAGTTTAAGGCATAAATTTCCATATGCCATAGATCTTTGTGTGAAAGGTCATACTTTCCAGTATGGGGAAGACGTGCCAGACCTTTCAACACTCTGTTTTACTGAGAGACTGCTTCTTATTATCTATGTCTCCTGGTTTCACATTCAATCTTGCCAGTTTTTGGCTTCAGTGGAAAGAGAAACCTATGCAGCCATGATTGTATGTGTGTGTGTGCAGGTTTGTGTTTGTGATGCCCAGCTTGTTATCAAAATATCTTAAAAAGAGAAACTCAGACATTTCTCAAACTTAATACATAGATGCCCCATATTAAGAGGCAGAACCCTATTGTTTTGGTAGAGGTCAAAGGTCATCAGAAGTCAAACACTGAAAATCCTGTCAATACAATATCTCAAGAAAGGAATAGTACCTCTCCTACTTAGTATGTGGGTTGGTCATATCAAGAGAAAGAACCTTACTGTTTTCAGTGGAGGTCAAAGGTAATGTGAGGTCACCAGAGGTCAAAAACAAAATCATGTGAATGTAGCATTCAAGATAGAAATATGGATACTTCTCATACTTAGTACGTGAGTTGGTCATATTAAGAGAAAGGACCTTATTGTTTTAGTAGAGATCAAATGTCTTCTGAGGTCCCCAAACGTCAAACACTGAAAATCTTTTAAACAATATCTCAAGATAGGAAAGATGGATTCTTCTCATAATATTGTGTGGAACTGGGGGGCAAAAGTCTGTTTTACTTGGGTACGCTGTAACTCAATAGGGGAAAGTCAGATGAAAGTCAAACTTGGTATGTAGGTTTGCCATATTGAGAAGGTGTGCCCTGTCGTTTTGGGTGGAGATCAAAGGTCATCTGGGGGAACTGGGGGCAAAAGTCTGTTTTGCTTGGATATGCTGTAACTCAGTAGGGGAATGTCAGATGAAGTCAAACTTGATATGTAGGTTTGTCATATTGAGAAGGTGTGCCCTATTATTTTTGGTGGAGGTCAAAGGTCATCTGGGGGAACTGGGGACAAAAGTCTGAAAACCTTGATATGCTATGGATGCTCATATATTCCATCAGTCCCCCTCCAGTGCATCATGGAAGTACTGCTTGAGTTAGCAGTTTCTTGTTCAAATGTAAAAAGCAGCAGTGATGTTTGCAGTACTGTAGGTGGTCACACCAGACAAGTTTTGGCTGGATCAGTTTACCTCCTCATGCCTGAGTGCTAATGTGTGCATTCATCTATATAAGTGTCTTTTCAATTAGTGAAGTGGGCAGGTAACAATGAAAGAAAATAAGTCAGTTGGTGTTCTTACCAGTTTAAACTAGACTCCAGGAGTTCCCTCCGGGGCATGCTATCAGTTTGATGGCCTTTAAAGGGGCATGGATGTGATAAGGCTTGTTGCAATTTGCAGATCCCCTTCTTGAAATGAGAGATTCACAGCTGTTTGTGTTTTGTAAAATGAATGGGATATTGCTGTATATTGCAGAAATCAACATCTTCAATGTATTGCATTAATTGAAATGGCCCTTTTTGATATTTATGAACTCAGGTATATCATTTTACAGTATGTATATTTTAAGTACAAGGAACCATAGTGCCCATAGGCTGTCGTGAAATCATGCAAAATACTTCTTTTCTTACAGATTGTATGTAACACTGTTGATGGTTGGAACGTTAGTGCTATGGAAGTGGTTCCATTTTGGTGCATGTTTGGGGTTCAATGTCTGAAATGGGCCATTTTATAAAAGCATGAAATATGTTTCTGTCTCTGCAGATTTTATGTTACAGTGAGGTTCATGGTCAGAAATGGGCCATATGGGCTATTGTACAAAATAATGCAATACGCTCCCTTTTACTTCATAATTTACATTCTACTCTCCATCTGTGCAAGGAACCACTGTGCCCTTGGGCTCTTGTTAAGCAAATCAGTCAATTGGCCTGAAATTTTGGTGTCATAAAGCATACAACAGTTGGTACAGTAATTCACAAGCTTATAGCCAGCCTAACCAATAGGGATACATATTGGAGTTTCACTTGCCTGTTCAGACTATGTGAGGAGGTGTCCTCCTCCTCTTAGGAAACTTTTTGCCCTTTTCAAGGGTCCAAGTTGCAAAATAGTGCATGAGATTTTTCATCTTCTTTGTGTATTCCAAAATTGCAAGACCTTGTCTTGGAATATTTTTTTGGAGGGGGGCGGCATGTACCCAGTAATTGGGTAAACTTGCATGACCACTTGGAATTGGGAGTTGCTGTAAACAACTCTCCAGGGAGATTAAGAGATTCATTTTTTTTCGGAAGGTTGGGCAGGTTTAGGTGTTCAGATGCGGGACTGCAGTAGGTCTAGTCAAACACTTAACATTCCTTTTGTGTTTGTACCAAGGAATGTTGAAATTGGCCAAGGACTAGGCTGTGTGTAACAGAATCTGGTTGATTTGCACAAATTTCTTTCCTTCCAACCTATGCAGTCACTCTGTACATTTTGTACATTAACAGCTGGATGTCTGTGCCAATGCATTATGATTGCCAGCCACTGACCGATGCCCCCAACCTCACCAAACCATTCTTAGAGACAAGGGGTCATCTCATTAATCAAGCACCTCAGAATTGGTAACATTACATCTGCATTCGATGGAGTTGTCAGTATCAGTTGACTTGCACACACAAGCAAAGTACACAAAGTGCATGGAACAGTGCAATGGTGCATGTAGTATAATGCTGCACCCAGGCGTTAATGCAATTCATGAGACAGTCTGTTGCCTTTAAATTACAGATATGTGCTATCAATATGCTATTTTTATATTTGCATCAACTTTCCATCGGTCTTTCACTCTTTCTCTGATGTCATCTGTGAAGTTTGGTGTAAAACATAGCACATGCAGTAAGTGTACACCTGTAACTTGCTTTGTCACAAATCTACTTTTTCTGACAGATTCTTAGAAGACCATGGGTGACAAAGTACTTGTTTTAGGTGGAGGTGGTAGGGAACATGCCATTGCTTGGAAACTTTCCCAGTCACATCTTATTGGTGAGGTCATGGTTGCCCCAGGAAATGCTGGAACAGAATCTATGCAGAAAATTAGAAACGTTGGTAAGTGACATGCGCTCTTTTTTTTGCATGGGAGTGATCATGTAGCAGGTGATGCAATTTCAGTGTATGGTGATGGTAAGTCATGTGCCAGAAAAAATGGTTCTTCCACCATTTTTACTGTAGCTCATGTTGGCATGCTGGTGTGGACTGTCTGTCTGTCTGTCTGTCTGTCTGTCTGTCTGTCTGTCTGTCTGTCTGTCTGTCTGTCTGTCTAGGTGTTCAGGAATTTTTGGTCCATGGCCCTAATTTATTGACAAAGATCAAATTTCTGCATTGTTGCTCTAGTTTATGAAATTCTGAAGATTGAGCAGTCCTACAGATAGGCCACAGGCTGAAACTCAGAAACTGCCTAGAAAATGGATTTCGCTCTAACATTGGGGGTCTAATTTCTGAGTGCATATTTTTATAAACAAGCACGTTTTCAACAACACATAAAAAGTTCTCCGCAAAACTCCCCATGCCTCTCTAATGGCCATTAGATTTAGGTTGCATCTTAAAACCCGCCACATGGGCTGTGCGGCAGGTTTTCCGGTTGGTTTTATGAAGCATCCTCCACTGTCTGACTGTGGATTTATTACATAACCAATCAAACATCTCAATTAGCTGTGCACACAATGACCTCCAACCAGTGGAGGTAGTTCTGGCAACAGGATGTTCAGTTCAAAGCGAGTGACTACAGTCAATATGTGAATAAACTCTTGCATCTCACAGAGCTCAGTGAAGTGTGTTTGCTGAAGAGATTAAGTTCCAGAGCATCAGTGATTAAAAGAGCTTAAAACTTGCAACGTAAGTCTAATGGCCAGAAAATCATCATGCCTGTCAATTTTCCACAACAGCCATTTATAAATGGCCTCTTGTACGAAAAACACCAATTTTGGCCTCTGGAGCCAAATTTGAGTACCAGTTTCTCTTGCCATGTGTGATTATATGTCCTCATCTTCATTAAATCGATAGAAAAGTGAGCTGTGAATATATGTAAAAATTATGAAGTCCAACACATCAACCTTCTTGAAATAATCGTAAACGAAATATTGCAATTTTTGTCTTTTGCGGCAGAAATATTGGGCTTTGGGGTCATCTTTGAGGACCCATTTCTCTTCGCACATGTGTTTATATGACCTCTTTTTTACAAAGTGGGTAGGCATTAGACTTGTCAATACCCACAAAAAATTTCGACTCCAAAACATGAGCCTACTTGAAATAAGAAATGCAGAAATATTGCACTACCTTCATTTTTGTCAAAATCGTCAGATTTTGGGGTGTGGAACTATCTTTAAGTACCAATATCATTCCTCAAATGAGATTTCTCATCCTCATCTTTACCATATCAGTAGTGAAGTGACTTTGTAACATAAACAACAAATTTGAAACTTCCCACACATTATTTTTTAGAAGATTATCAAGCGGAAAAATTGCAATTTCTTCACTTTTTGTGGATTCAATTTTAAGGTCTGACGTCATGTTGGTGTACACATTTCTCCCATTGTATGTTATTACATGACCTCAGTTTCTGGAAATCAGTTGTCAGGTGACTTGGTTATGCACAAGAAAAATTTCAAACACCAGGGCAGCGCAAATTAGAAGCAAATGACATCTAAATATTGGATGTTCTTCAATTTTCGAAAATTTGGGGATTTGGGGCCATCTTTGAGTAGATATTTCTTAATGCACAGGTGACTGTATGTCTTCACTTTAACAAATTCAGTAGACACTTAGCTTGGCAATACTCACAGGAAAAATTAGTATCCAAGTATCATCTTGTGCAAAATAAAACGAGCTTCAATATTGCAATTTCTTTGTTTTTTAGTTTTTTATTTGGGGGCATTTGGGGTATGCAGTCATCGTCAAGTGCCAAAAGCTTTCCTCAAACGAGACTTTCTGCCCTTATCTTTACCAGATCAGTAGTTAAGTGACCTGTTAATATTAATTAAAATTTTGAAAGTCCACATATTCATCTATTAGAAGTAAACAAAGCGGGAAAATTGCGATTACTCATTAACATGACTTTATTTCTTTTTACCTTAAAAAGCAACAAACGAACTGATACATATGAGACATACATGTAGAAGTAAAAAATGCAATGAAGTATAGTACCATATACAGTACCTTAAGCTCTGACACAAATTTAAGGCAGTTTTGATAGTATATGAAAAAGTCAACCATCAAAAATGTATGTACTGTATGCAATGAGTTGAATTGAAACATCATGCTATGACATACCCACTTCATTGAAACAATAGGATCATCAGGTTCCATCCATCAAAATTACATTGCTCAGACTTAGTTGGTTCACGCAGTGACTATTTTGGTGCAGACATGACCAAATGTTGGGTAAAACGTCGGATCTTCATATTGAAAGGGAACTATAGTTTCAAGCACTTTACTTGCAAAAAGTAAAGAATCATTACAACATAGAGCAATTCAACACACCAGCAATAACTTAAAACCGACTTAAATCCTTTCATTCTAGGAGATGTAAACCATGAACACAATCTTTTAATTTGAAAAACCCCTTTTTACATGTCCACAAGCAGTTTCACTTATTTCCCCAAAGACACCCATGCATACAGTACTGTACTTGCACAGAGAGCACCAGCATCCCATACATAGGTTCCTTTTGGCCTAGAATTAAGAGTCAACATCATCTGAGAAGTCAATAAGGTCTTCTGAGTAGTAGTCTTCTTCACAATCGCCCATTTCCTCTGACTGACTGGGAGTAGTATTTTCACAGGACAGACACTTGTACAGGTCTGTACATGACAAGTCTTGCTTTCTACAAGAGCATCTTCCCTGCTGGCATTTACCCACTTTGCAGCTACAACTGACGGATTGAATTAAGCTATCAGGGGCACTTAAAACTCTTGTATACTTCTTGTAACATTCAACATGGTACCGGACCTCTATGGCAGCACAGTCCATACCTCCGATTTGAACCAGAATCTTTAATCATCTCTTTAATCATCTCTGCTGCCTTACGAAGGTTACCTTTGGAGTAAATGGAAGAAATACAATTAAATTAGCTTGACAGCCCAAGAATTTGACAATTTGTTGATGTGATTAACTTGCCAAAAAATAATAGGAGATAAGGGTCCCACTGTTCAAAAGAAATCAGAAACAAATAGAATCATGTTGAAATGAAGTCTACATATGGTAATATGCAGTCAGGGCCAGCATTATAAAAGCTGTGATTTTGCCATTGAACTGT